>JASDDO010000008.1:68916028-69559970 GCA_030015575.1 Agapanthus africanus | reverse complement strand
TACATCTTAGGTGATCCAACTGACACTAGTGGCTTGTGAGACCGGCCACTGCCCCTTGTCGGGGTCTCGACTGTATACACTAGTCTACTCTGGAGTATCGATGCCCTGTCTTGAAACTCCCACGACTAGGGACACTTTAAGGATGTGCTTATAGACCCCAGCTCTCACGTATATGATCGCCATCATACTGCTGGCAGTCAAGCAAGAATCCTATGGACTCTATCAACACACAATAGTGCACTAAAGCATGTATATGATGATAAAGACAAACCAGATAGCATACTATCATCTCGAGTAAGATAGTCATATCGGTATAGGTCCTCCCTCAATCATTGCAATCATGTACCTGCGATCCAATAATTGACTTAGAGGGCACTATATCCAACAATCTCCTACTTTCACTTAAGGCTAATTATTGCGATGTCGCATACTCACAGCCCGTGTGATACCGAACATCCAACTCCTCTACTAATCAGTTTCACAAAGCTTGTTTGTAAAACTATTGTGTTCAAGAAATAGCCTCAGTGAGTGGATCCGCCCTGATGTTTCTTTCTATGTCTCTCTTAATCTCAAGTTCATGGAGAAAGCCATCTCCTGAATTGAGTAATACCTGTCTTAGAATATGTCTGGATATCTGATTGGATCTAGTTCATAAATGAACTCCAAATCCAAACTTCTTAGACTGTATTGATAACTGAACCTAATCAGTATCCCGCACCATGCCTCCCACAGTATCCTCTTGGACCAACTGTCCATAATATTGTCCCTCGTCAGAGGGAAAACTATAACTCTGACAATCACTCTGTCATCCATGTCACCTTTGAAGTCTGGAATGATAACCGTCTCCCGAAGGAGGCTGCCGTCATCAAATCCGTAGAACATTCACTTATGTTCTAAAACTGCTTCCTTATGTTTCTCCAGGATTGGATTAATATAAACTTATCGCATCTGGTGCAAAAACAACATCTGGTGTGGTACTTGACATCTCACGATTGACTCAATTGCCTAAGCAAGTGATCTGCCAATCATGCGCATCCCTCTCCCCTTTAGTCTGTAAGACACTTTTAGAGAGGGTGACTCCATCACCTGCAGGTACACCACCATGCCAGGAGTCATTTATTCTTAAATACTATTAGAATACTGTCAAAGTACCCACATTGGGAAGCTACCTAAATCTAGATCTAAAACCATAGATCTAGTAACCAGAATGTCTGATGTTATATTCATATCCTTTGTGAAGAAACAACTGTGTGACAACCACAGTATAACCGATTGTAGTATAGGAATTTTACTTCCTACTCTGTGTATGTCATCCAAATACCAGGACATCACACCCTACTACCTCCTTAACAGATCCATCCCATATTCTGATGAAGTCAAAGCCATGACTTTCACATCAAAATTAGATGATCTTTCTCTGCTAAATCTGCTCAAGTCTATAGACATAAGCAACTTGCCCACTATGCTTCCGCTGCTCCCACTGACTACGACAACCCTCTGGCAGAATAATATATACGTACACTTCTAAAGCTAGTTTAGAACAACGCTATACTTATCCTCCTGCCGGGTCTCATAGCCTGGAACAACAGTAGTGTCAAATCTGGGTAAACAAGAACCTCCCTGTCACCGTCCTTGAGGCTACAGGAGTACCTCTCGGGTGTCTGAGATTACCCACCATATCTGCGGAGTAGCTAATGGAATGTCAAACCTGATTGAATATATAGGTCCTATTAAATTTTCCGTAATCGTCTGCGGTTCTGGAATCACTTCCAGTTCTACCATACTCCCACTACTGTTTTCTAAAAAAATCCATTTTACTAAAACTGTGGCGAGTCAAGAACAATATCACTATTAATCTTCCAGATGGTAGAAAATCAACCCTCGTCATAGCCAGGGTCAATCCACAGACTGCCATTACAGAAATGTGCCTTGAGTTATCCAGTGTCTGGTTTTAAGCATAAGCTGGACAACTCCTCGTACCTTAACATCGTTAAGATATGAACCATTCTATATCCAATATAGAAACTTTGGCACTTATTTAATTGGAACCAGATTCAAATCATGCAGCTGTCTCCAGTGCATATCAACTTAATGGAGAGAGGCTAATCAGCATTACTCAACTTAGAAATACATCCAATTATGAGTAACCTGAAAGAGAAACAAGTTTCTCAAAACCATTACTATCATCTGAATACCAATCACAAGAATCTACATCTTCGATCTCTTTGAAGAATCCCAATACTTGCGACATCCGGTTCTCTACTTTATTCTTATACCCACAACTTCTCAAAACTTAGACTTTGTATTTCTACGAAACACTTGTCTAATAACTAGAGAAGTTACAAGTAAACAGAATATAGTACGAGGACCAACCCTTTTGTCATGATGGACACTGGACAACATACAATACTTTGTATAAGTCCGCTAAGTTGAATAACTCATAACCTGTGCATCGTAGGTTGAAAACTGTACCCAGGCGATTTCCTCAAATATCACCAATTACAACGAATTCCGATATAATGAGGATGATCACCTTATTCCCAATAACCTACTCCCACTCATCATCTGTAAAACCATACAGATGTGAGAATCATACCTGGTAAATACATACCCTGGAGTAAGTATCTAATCGGGAAATCAGTTTTCCTTTAACAATGCACTGAAACATCAAAATGTTTCATAGGGGTATTCTGGTATTCTTATTCTGGTATTCTTAGTAATGCCTCTTCCATAATCCAATTCATGACTTTAACCGTATATTTCTTTGCCATCTCTCCAAATCCCTTTATTTGTCTTTAGTCATTACCTTCTGTACACCATCGTTAGGCTAAATGGTTTTCTTCCTTCCCTACCGTTCGGCACCAGCCTATGGTTTGGAAGAAGACTATCCAGTGAGCATAATAGGTGTACTCTCCTAATCCTAGGAGTACTCGTAACTTGAGAGAAGGTGATGATAAAAGACAACTGAATAATACCTTATTCTATTTCTCCCGAACTGGGGAAAAAAGCAAAGGTGAAATAGGAGTGGCGATGAAGTACGCAGTTTGGTTGTGAATGATAACAGTCGCAATTTACTTTGCCCTCTTTCTAATCCCTTTATTTTGTCTTTATTTATTACCTTCTGCACACCCTACTTAGGCTAATTGGTTTTCTTCATTCCCTACCTTTCGGCACCTGCCTATGGTTTGGAATAAGATTATCCAATAAGCGTAATAGGTGTACTCTCCTAAACTAAGGAGCCCTCGCAACCTGAGAGAAGGTGATAATAAAAGACAACTGAATAAACCAATTCTATTTCTTCTGAACCTGGATCCATCCTCGATGAAGTCCCTTCGAGTTCGTATATAACCATACGATGGATCTATCCAATGGAAGTGGATGTCCGTAGTAATACGGGGTGTTCTAAGAAATACAAAGGGTAAAAGAAGGAGTGGCAATGACTTATGCAACTTTAGACAATCCAAAAGCCAGTATTTTAAGAAGGTTCGGTCAACTTGGTCACTGAGTCATAGTCTAGGGTCGGTCAATGGTCGCTGCCAAAGAGAGAGAGAGAGAGAGAAAAAACACTCTGCGTGCACTCTAACCTAGATCAGAATGGTTATCACTTTATCGAATCAGGAAATCTCCCACTATTATCTCAATTCTCCTCCAAACCTGAAAGAAGAATTAGTCGGGATCACCCGAAGAGTAAACCAACTCATCAGTGAGAATCGGGATCCAAATATCATCGCATGATAACTTGATGGAAGCCACTCAAGTTATCACACTCCAGAAGGTATGCGCATGCCTGGCAAGTTTCTTGTATGTTTGAAACTCCCGATGTGATTTTTACCTCATGCTCTTATGACCTTGACTTTGGCCAACAAATCATAAGTCACATGTCAAGTTCTACCCGTCATTATCCAGGTTAATTTGAACCCACCCGTACATACCCTTGACTTTGGCCAACAAGGTAATACGACTGTCCCAAACCAACGCATCTATCTATGCAACAGATGAATATTCAGCAGCTACCAAACACTATGCCTTGACTTTGGCCAACAAACATAGCATGAATACTACTGACTATCCATAAGAAATGATGGAGGGCTACGGCTGGTTTTTAGAGAAAAACCTTTAACATAATGAACTTAATCTCGTTGAAGGAACCTGATAGCTTTTTATAAAAATATAGTGACGAAAACCTTTGCTAAAAAGGTCACTTCCGGTGAAGGGATCTCGGCTCTTTCCTCGTAGAATGAGGTGCAGGATATTCTAACTGAATACCGCTATGCAAAGCAACTTGTAATCGACTATAGTGAAGTTATTACCCTAACGAAAACTTCTGCCCAAGGGGTCACTCCCGGTGAAGGGATCTTGGCCCTTGCCTCGTCGAATGAGGTGCAGGATATTCCAACTGAATACCGCTATGCAAAACAAAAGGAAACATCTTTGTAATAACACCTTTTAAAATTTGTTCCAACAACATAAAATATAGGTTTGTTTTATCCTTGCATTGATAAGAATCAATGCAGTCCCATAAATCAATCACACCAGAAAAGAACGAAAATATAATGTACGTATATGCCATCCGCATTCGCCATTGGGTCCCGTCATCACCCGTTAGGTTACTTAACTAATGACAGAGCGGGGACTGGACTAGCGCAGGTGTAAAACATATACAACATCTAATAGTATATACACTAATATACAATAATCGCTCCAGGCGTGATAATATGAAACATTACAGAAAAGTAATAAGCATCACAGAACAATACAGATAATCTGGGATCCCCGGGTTTCACAGAGCCGCTACTGAAACCCGACGTTCCCCTGGTCGTATGGATAGCCTGTGCAATGAAACTTAGACCCCTACAGGTGCGGCAAGTCACTCGCCAAAACCTGAAGAGAGGCAGCCCCCTACAGCATAGTGAATGGACCACCCGACACTTCACGGAATCCGGTAACTTGAGCTCCCCTCCTTGGGTCAACCTGTACCCCCTATGAGTGCGGCAAATAGTCTAACAATTCTAGAGTGAGGCCCCTCTGCCTCTCAAAGCCATGAGATACAGACCCGTTGCCCTCCAGAACCCAGCTATCCGTGCACTCCGTCACGGGGTAAACCTAGTGCAGAAATAAAAATATGTACAATGGGTACATCGACCTCAGCTCGGTCGTGCCCCAAAAGAATATTATACAAACAGGCAGTGACGGCAGTCCATATGTTGGACACTCGCCCCGCAATATCAAATGTACAAATAAATCCAAACAGCACTATCATTGCACACTGTTATCCACCACGATAAATCCGCAACATCACAGCACAACACAGAACATCAACGCGAATGTCACGTTCGCAAATCCGTTTACAAGGACTATAGCAATTAGACGCAATTTACCGCTCAAATGACATTCCCGGTCGGAGATATAATATAAGTACTGCATACTAACAAGTTTAAAATTTCGATCGACAAAACTTCCCGAAGTGGGCCCCACGTACATCTGCTGTACAGTAATAAAATCTGGGCCCAAAAGAAATATACCAAAAACTACAATTCACTGTATAAAGCTCACTGGAAAAATTTAGTGCACTGTTCCCACATACTGGCCGCGGTTTCGCGGTCAAACCCTAGCTTTGACCGCGGATCCGCGGCGGTACTATGGGATCACGTGCCCAAATTTTCCCAGAATGCTTAAAAAAGCCTGCTCTGTTTTCTGTGATATGTAAAATAATTTTTATACCCTTTTAAAAATCGACAGAAACTTTTGTGCAGAAAATTGCGATTTTTGAAAATACGTTCGATCGATGTTTTAAACGCGTTAGCACAAGTTAGTAAAGCTTAATGGTGAGGCTCTGATACCACTGTAAGTGCACGGTAGCGCCCCGGCCGTCTAACAAACGCCAAATGCGGAACAAAAACTTTTTGACTGGCGCTATCGTATACTATAACTCGGATCTGCCATTAAAGCTAAACTAACAAACTACAAAGTGGCTAGAAATGTTATACCGAACGATCCGAGTCCTTCGGTCTTCAACCATCATCCCACGTTTTGTTGTGGCTGCTCAGATCTCCTGAATCTCCAGTCTTCTCGTCCAGGTGGTACCACGTCGACGGATCTTTAAACGGGCTCCCGCCTTTGAACCGAGGCAACTCGATCATCATGTTTGCTAAAAGAGATGACCAAGATTGATGTAGAGAATGAGTAGAACACTTTGTCTCATTTCGTCCAAAGCCATGGACGAACGGTTAATGAAGTTGCCTTTTGGATCGGGTAAATGAGAAATTGGCATATCAAATTTTCATGAACCTAAACTTTCATAATCTTTTCAAAAATGAATCCATCATCATTTACCAAGAGGGGGCCGGCCACATAAGAAGGAGGGGGTGAGTGTAGGAAGGGGGGAAGGTGACCACAACCATAAATGAATGAGTGATTCATCTAAACACCTTGCAACATCATTTAATGAAAAACATGAATCATCTAACCTAGTCATCAAAACATTAAATGAACAATTAATGCAACCATGAGTCACTAATCCTAGTCACCATCTAGAAGCATCTAGAAACTTCCACACACTCATGACTCACCTCAAGAAAAGATAAATCCGTATTAAACCGAATGTTTAATATGGCCGATAGAAAACAAGAAACTGGCAACTTGCAAAAGCGATCCTGAAACGAACTTCAGGATAACCCCGTAACAGTATAAACATACCCGCATTTGTATTACGACTGAATACAAATGCAACTGAGACAAAGATATTATATCTACACATTATAATACTCGGATCCGGCTTAAACCAGAGCCTACCAGTATTATCTGCCCGAAATATGACACGTGCGTAAACGCACGTGCATTTTCCGAACCCTGCCATAAAACCATACGGCCTCTACAACGTTTCGCCCAAACTTGGGAAACTGTCTGTGGGGGACTCTAATGACTCATCAACACACTGGCATTGGGTATAACCACTAGCACGTCAGAGGTACAAGCTGTACGTAACAGTTGCCTATGTATTGATTGGAAGGAAAGCTGACGAGCGAACTCATCCAGAAACCCTACTGAGCCTGACAGTGACAATATCCGTACAGTCCGGTCCGTTCGTCTAAGAGTATCGCATATCGAGTCTAGGGGGTGGATAAAGTCAGACCCCTAATAACGCGATAATTCGTGTCGGTATGAAGCCCATCACCACCTGAGAAACTACTGATCCAAATCAGTAATTCTCCACTACCTCGGCTGAGAATTTCTAGTGATGGCCACCCGTGCACTGTGAGACATCAACCCCAATACCGGGAGAGACGAATCCCCGACGATCCGCTCACTGCCTCCATGTGGCTCGGGACTATACCCAACTAAAACCTGATTGCACATTTCCTTTGAGCGTGGTAGGGTAGTAATTTAAGCACAGTGGGAACTCACACGAGACAAATGACGATCTCAGGTCGATAAACTAACCTGTACACATGTCACCAGGGAACTGCTATCTGACGATAAGTATAATACCAACTAGCATGTTCCCGGTGAGTCCTGTCCGGTGTACTCATAACCTAATGAGCACCTGTATACATCTTAGGTGATCCTGTAGGGTTCCTAGGCACACTAATGAGGTCTCGCAAGTGATCAAACATGGCCAATTAAAATTTTACAAGTGCCGAGAAATCCTAATATGGATCGTTAACTAGATGTATAGGCGATGCAATGCAAATAAACGAATTTATAGCTAAAGGGAAAGGGCTACAACCTTTGTAGATCCGGTCCTCCACCTCCATGGCTCCGTGATGAAGTCCCCTCGCTGTCCAAATCGAATCTTGGACTCTAGCATCGGCTTCATCGGAGAAAAGGGCGGGCTAGGTCGTCGACTTCGATGCCGAAGATGATCTACGTCGAGGCATCACAAGATCAAACTCCAACTTCACCAAGTCATGAAACTTGTGAAGAAAACACCCTATACTACTTGGCAAGAGGTAGAGGATGAAGAAATAGGAAGTGGGTTCACTTTAGAATTGGATTTCTCACTCTTTTTCTTAAGTTGCCATTAAAGGTTGCAAGCTTTTCTTCTTGTTCAAGATGGAGAAGAAGAAGAAGATAATATGATAAGTCTTTTTCAAAAAGAAAATAATATGAATACTTATCATATGGCAACCATGATTAGGTATAGAGAATAGACTATGGTTAGTGGGAATGGTTAGGGTTAAGCATGAGACAAATATGTTGGACTTGTTCAAAGCTTCATGAAGCTTCAACAAGCAAACAAAGAAAGCCACCATATCATTTATCTTTTCCAAAATAAATAAATAAAATAAATAAGTAAGTAAATAAACAAAATCCTAATCATTCATATAGCCATGGTTTAATTCTTTACACAAACCCAAGTGAGCATGTATCATCAAACATGATACAATCTTGTGCACAAAAAATATATCACATATACAATGTGCATTTCAAGTGAGAAAATCCATTTAAAGTGAACCAATACTAGTTAATGTAAAGTAATATATCAAATATATATAGTTATACATTAAATCATTAAATCAACACTTGATTCAATGATCCAGTCATGTCGCATATAACCGACTAGTATCCAATGTATCGGCTTATCGAATCAATCCTTGATTCGATAACTAGGTTATATCACATACAACCATTCGATACATTCATCGCGAGAATACAATACGGTATCACATACACGTATTATTCTCGGTCCCGCACATATCTCATATGCGCTCCTATTTCGTTTCGCTTGAGCCAGGAAACCTCTGTGTAGGACTCTAAAGACTCGTCAATACACCGGCAGCAGGTGATGATCATATCAAACACCCACAAGCCGCAAGCGGTCTGCTAAATGTAACGGCCACCCGGGTATTGAGCGATCAGAAGATCGACGAGCAAGCCCGCTCACACTCCTGTGAATCCAACCAGTAACACTTACCGTACAGTCCGGTCTGTTCGTCTGATATGTCGCATATCTCGCCTAGGGGTGGTAAACGTCAGACCCCAGTAGCTTGATAAGTCATGCCGATGTAAGGTCCATAACATTCGTGAAACTACTGATAACTCTTACCAGTATATCACTGCAACCCTGGCCAGGGATTTCCTGTTATGGCCAGTCGTGCATAGCGCAACATCTACCCCCAATACCGGGAGAGACGAATCCCCTCCTATCGCTCATTGCCTCCATGTGAATCGGGACTGTACCCAAAAACCACCTGTTTGCACGACTCAGTAGAGCCGTGGTAGGGTGGAAATCAAAGCACAGTGGGAGACACACAAGACTCTATGACGATCTCGGGTCAACAGACTAAGCTGCACCAGTGTCACCAGAGAACTGCCATCTGACGTGAGGTATAATACCATCTGGGAGTTCTCGGCGAGTTCGTTCAGTGTACCCACTCTCCACTGAGCACCCACATACCATCTCCGATGTCAAACACCAATGGATATGGGATCATCCATCGCCCATCACATGGGCCGAGAAGATATATGCTAGTCTACTCTGGAATATCGATGCCCCGTCTCGATATTCCCACGATTAGGAACAATGAAGGATGTACTCATTGACTACCCAGGCCCCACTAGTATGATCTTCATCATAGTCCTGGAAGTCGAGTACACATCCTAAGGGCTTTATCAACATGTAATCAGAGAGACAGAAAGTATACATGTTAAGATAAAGAGCAACCAGATAGCGTACTATCATGTCGAGCAAGAAAGTCCTACCTATATATGTCCCAGCATCCACTACAATATACATCCAATGTACAGTAATGGCCTCTAGGGCATACATATAACTAACAGATCTAACTGACACCAGTGGCTTGTGAGACCGGCCACCGCCCCTCGTCGAGGTCTCGACTGTATACACTAGTCTACTCTGGAGTATCGATGCCATGTCTCGAAACTCCCACGACTAGGGACACTTTAAGGATGTGCTTATAGACCCCAGCTCCCACGTATATGATCGCCATCATATTGCTGGCAGTCAAGCAAGAATCCTATGGGCTCTATCAATATGCAATAGTGAACTAAAGCATGTATACGATGATAAAGACAAACCAGATAACATACTATCAACTCAAATAAGATAGTCATATCGGTTTAGGTCCTCCCTCAATCATTGCAATCACGTACCTGCGATCCAATAATTGACTTAGAGGGCACTATATCCAACACTTACGGCCCCTCCCGCGCTAAGGATGAAAAGCCCTCGCAAGAGGCAACCGGGCCCGCCCTTGCTCGGTTATCCCTGGCTGGTAGCTCCCTACCCCAACAAACCAGGGATCAAAGTCCTCACAGAGGCAACTGGACCCGCCCTTGCTCGGTTATCCCTGGCTGGTAAATACCTACCAAACCAGGGATCAAAGCCATCGCCAAGAGGCACCGGGCAGTAACCCTGCTCAGCCAGTCCTTAAGGATCAAACCTCTCGCCAAGAGGCACCGAGCAGCTACCCTGCTCGATCCCATCCTTAGTAGGCCACTTACGGCCCCTCCCGCGCTAAGGATCAAAGCCCTCACTAAGAGGCACCGAGCAGCTACCCTGCTTGGCCATCCTTAGCAGGCCTCCTACGGCCCCTCCCGCACTAAGGATCAAAGCCCTCACCAAGAGGCACCGAGTAGCTACCCTGCTCGGCCATCCTTAGCAGGCCTCCTACGTCCCCTCCCGCGCTAAGGATCAAAGCCCTCACCAAGAGACACCGAGCGGCTACCCTGCTCGGCCATCGCTATTGAAGCCCCAACAAGAGGCATCTGGTCTATCAACGTCTTAGCGATCTCCACTTTGACTTCAGGGCCATGGAGATACCGACTTCCCGCCGGTCCTCGCACACTTGGCAAATGATCAGAGTCAAGTCGACAAGTAATCGCTAGACGAGGAACATGCCGACCATAAAAGCAGTACTGTGTAGATGCAAGTGTCTACCAACAAAAGGAAGTACAAGCACAAACACTACTGCAAAAATAAAAATCTTTATTCAAAAGTCAAAACTTTTACAAGGGTGCCGTAGGCTCCCTAGCCTTACAAAAATGCCCGAAGGCCTACAAAATACCCAGCACGACAAAAGAAAAGACAAAGAGAAGACGAGGGGATTCAAGCCCCAGAGTCGGGCGCGATGTCGACGAGCTCGACGTCCACCGTGACTGGGGATGCGTCCGTCTCAGGAGCCTCGGCGTCGCCCTCGCCGAGAGTCCCTTCCCCGGCAGTGCTCTCGGGGGAATCCTCCTGCTCGTCATCCCCATGGGGATATTCTGCGCAGAGCTCTTCATCAGCAAACTCCGGCACCCGGGCCTTGACGGTGTCGAGAGCCTCATGCCAGATGAGGGTGGTAGCCGAGGCTAGGATGGTGTAGAACTGCTCCGACTTATGGAAGTTCTCCACCGCCTGCGCCGCCCTGAGGTCGGCTCTCTTCGTCTTCTCTACCGCAGTCCCTAACTCCTTTCGGAGGGTGCTCACTGACTTCTTCATGGTGCCGACGAGCACCTCGAAGCCTTGAAGCTTGGCCTCGGCGGCCTGGGCGGCCTCGTGGAGCCTGGCCACCTCTTGATTCGAGGCCGCCGCCTCCTGCTTCGCGGCCTCCGCCTCCTGCTTCGCGGCCGCCGCCTCGCCCTCAAGGGCAGCGACCCTCGCCATCGCCGCTTCCAGCTCCCGCTTTGAGCTCTCCCCCAGTGAGGAGAACTCGCCCGCGGTTCGCATCGCCGGGGCTATCTCCTCCTCCTCCATCCGGGCGACGATAGCAATTTGCTGGAGGACCTGAAGAAATCGGAGGGGGGTCAGAAAGAAAAAGGGGCACCAAATCTCGCAAACAATAAGACGATGTACGAGCGCTAACCTGCAGGGCCTCTTGGGCGATGGACGCCATTTGTGCCTTCAGCGTCCCCCCAGCAACCCGGCCCCCGGCTGACCTCTCCATGTCGTGCAGCAAGCTGTCAGTGACGGAAAGTCCCGAGGCCACCTCAAAGCGATGTCCCCCCATCCACCAAGATCGGAAAGGCCGGGGTCCGCGGAATGGTTCGGGGGAACCTCTTGAGAGGCGACGGCGGAGAGCTCGTCTCCACCTCGGAAGCTCGAGCGTCCTCTCCCCGAGCCCTTTTTCTGCTCGGCAGCTGGCTGGGCCCCGAGGCGCGATCCACACTCGAGCGCTGGGGCGGGACGGCTGCTGGGGAAGACGGAACCGGCATCTGACGGGAAGAGCTGGCCCCTCCAGCCTTCGACCCCTTTTTCGGCTTGTGCATAACTGATCGGAGGAAGCCCGCGTCTATGGTTTCTGCACAAGACAAGATATAGTGGAATCAGCGACACAAACAAAGTAAAAACAAATACAAGCTCCTAACTTACCGACGAACTGGGTGGGGCTGAACCCGGCCCAACTGAGGGCCCGCTCAGAAAGCAACACATCAGCCCGAGGAATAGGCTCCCACGCCGCCACTCTCGCCGCGTCGGGGTCATCGGATGGATTTCCCTGCCAGCACCTATCCCTAGACCACTGGACGGGTAAGGGCCAGTCCTCACCCTCTGGAGGCCCGACGAAGAAAAACTTCTTCTTCCAATCATGGATGGAAGAAGGCAGGACGACAACTTCTGACCCGGCTACGCTCCCCTGCTGTTTCCTAAAGGAGAGGTAAACCCACCTCGGGTCGCCCGCGCAAGTTCCGGAGTGACTTTTGTAAATAAGGGAGGAGGCAAGGATGGACAGACTAAAGGGGATCGTCTGCAACTTCAACCGGACCAGGAATCCAAGGAGAATCCTCCAGGAGTTCGGCACTAGCTGGCCCGGGGCTAACCTAAAGTAATTTAACGCAGCTACAACCTCGGGAGAGAAAGACAGGCGCATTCCGGCCCAAAGGGCTTCCAGGTACAAGGCGATCTCTTTACCTCTCACCTGATCTGCCCTCTCTCCTTCCTCGGCCAATCGTAGCGTGTAGCCGGAGGGAATATGGAAACGAGCCCGAGCGGTGGCAAGCTCGTCCTTATATCTTACTAAGGACGACGCACCAGGGGCGTCCGCCGTTGCCGCTCCAGGAACCGCCCCAGATGCGTGACCACGGGAAGATGATCTGACCCCAACTTCCCGAAGGGGCTCCAACCCGGAGAAAGAATCCCTAGTATCTACCCCTACGACATCTACAAACTCCTCAAAACAAGACATCTAACCTGATGGGAGGAAATCCTCAAGAAGAGAAAACGCAAGAACCGACCTAAAAGGAGAGCGCTGAGCAAATAAAACTCAGAATGAGAAAAATGTGAAGAGAGAGGGATCCTGAATCAAGCCTCCCCTCGATTTATACAGCCGGCGTCCCCATCAAACGGCGACGGTCGACTCCTGCCAAAACGACTCAGTGCGCTCAACGGCCACAATCTCTCCACCTATCACAAGCACATTGGCAGCATCCCATCGGACACCAGAAGCCTGCAGCACGTCGCATTAGCCAACCGGCACCCGACACGTGGCCTGTCGCTTCACCAAAGTGCACACGATCCGGCGCACCCTCTTTAATGCAAGGGTTCTCGCCCTGATTCGCCGGCCTCATCCAGAAAAGACAACCAATTGCCCAGAAACACACCCGACGATATCTTCGGAAAGGAGCTCACCTCGGGTGATCCGGCAAACCACTCTCGACCCGACCCGTCAGCTGGTCGGGACGAGAGTGGAGGGCTAATGATGAGGCTCGATATCGGTGATCTCCCAGATCAGGACACGTGGCAGATGACGTATCCCAGAGCATGCAAAAAAGGACTTACAGTGACCGACCAGACCACGCCTACACTCGTCCTACCGAGCGAACGCTGGCTCGCCTCTGAGCCCCCTGCACAACTGGCCTCTTCGGCCTCACAACTCGTCTTCTAGCTACCGCAGAACCAAGATACCTCGGCTCTCCCGCTCGTCCGCGAGCTCTCCCGCCGAGGTCATCTTCCTCGGTCTCATCGACCGACCAACAGCACCGCTTGCAGGTATAACCGCCATCCCGCGAATCTCGCCATGCGCGAGATCTCCGCCGGCCACATCCCACGTTCCACGCCACCATGATCCCCCATTAACGAGCCTGTCTCGCCATTAATGGGAAGTCCCGCTCATCACGCGGGCGTGACGTCGGGAGCGTAACGGCCGGCGTGATTCTCACGCCTGCCCCGCCTACTGCCACCCCTATATAAACCCCTCTCTCAGACGATCGAGGTAAGCCATTTTTACTCCACTAAGCCGTTACTCTGCTCAGATCTCTAAACTAGCTTGATCGTCGGAGGGTCCTCGGTGGTACAACCACCTCGGGACTTCCTTGCAGGTAACTCGGCAACCACAACCTCAACCCATTGAGATCCACACGCTTCAGGAGCGACAGCCACCAGATCCAATCTTAGCCACCCATCGCAGCCATCAGCAGATCAACGGGAAGCAACATCTGAAGGAGATTCCCTCCTCCATCAGCTGTCAAGAGTGTTGTACAAGGGAATGTGGTGTGGAGGGTTTTGATGATGGGTTTTTAATTCTAGAAATTTTTTGGACAGATCAGATAAACCACGGGATGATTCAGATGAAATAATTTAAATAATAATATACTGGATGCCAAAAATCTAGAAGTTCTTAAAAAAGCCCTAGAAATTAATATCCAAAAACAATAGAAATACTTATCTCAAATCAACAAAGAATTTTGAAAAGTTTATATACTGAGAAACCCCCTAAAATTATTTATGTCAACCATCACAAAAATTTACTTTGTGGGGTTGGTAGGACAATGAGCTAGCTGACCTTTGTTCCTTCCTGAAATTAAATGTTGCATATGTTTTCACAGGCTTGTATTCTCCTGAATTTAGTCACCTCTACATGTGATTTGTGTGGGCCTTGAGAATTCGATAACTGGTCAAGATGCTTAACTTAGTCCAACAAAATTCCAACCAGTTTCATGATTGAAAAAGAACAACATTTACAGGAAGGAATTAGCTCAACATGTTCTCATTCATTGATGAGACTGCTCATTTGTATTGTATGTATGTAGCTGTCCCTGTTTAGAATTGTAATTCTTTTGTTTGTTTGTAAAGGAAAAAAACAGAAAGACAAGAATTGTCCGCTTCCATCTGCACGCATCAACAGAAATAAAGAATCGTATTAATCCTAGCAGAAAACATATGAATTGGGGTTGAATGGTGAAAAAGGGGACGTTTTTAGCAATCCTTCACCAGTTCATGCTATGTAATGGAAAATTATCTATTTGCTCATAAATGGAAAAATGTTAAATAAATGTCGTCTTATGCACTAGTGTTATGGCATTTATTATGCACATACATCAAAAGTCATTACCATTTAATTATCCTTGACAATCAGTCAAAATACACGTGACAAATATTGACGGCAAATCTTTACCACCACTCTTTAGTCTTTTTTTATTATTTAAGGAACACTTAAGTATTAAAATAGTCGTGATAATAGACGCATCTTTTTAACATATATTATCATTAAAAATGCAAGTTTTGTTGGATTTACGTGAATTAAAGTAGGAATACATCATTCTTTTCCCTACTTCAATTAGTAAAAATTGGCTCTCTCATCTAAATAACATATATAAAGTTACATGTGAGAATAATCCTTGATATATTTTCTTATCTATCTTAGACTGTAGTGGAAAAATTGTTATGTAGTTTCTATTTAATTCTTTTGTTATATTTTGGTATTGAACCTTGATATATTTTCTTATCTATCATGGACTGTAGTGGAAAAATTGTTATGTAGTTCCTATTTAATTCTTTTGTTATATTTTGGTATTGAAATTTTTTTTATTGGCATTCTACTAATATTTATGATTTTTCCATGACCCAAATATGGTAAGAGATTTTTTCCTCCATAAAAGCATGGTTGTATGAGATTAAAATTTTACTGCTCAATATTTATTACTCTTTTATTCCATACATCTAGGATTATATGGTGGAAAAATTCTGCTCGCCCCCCTTCTTTAACATCTCTTTCGATTTTTCTCTCATCACTTAGTTAATTTTCGTTTTTCCTTTGGTATTGCAAAAAAAAATTTAAAAATCAAAGAAAATAGAAATTTTTGATATTTTTGAAAAATTTGCTACTTTCTTCTGTCATACCATGTAAATATTAAAATTTTCCATTTTCATGTGTTAGAACATCTAAATATTGAAAGAAACAAAAAAAAAATTAAGATTTTTGTAAAGTTAGCGATTTTCGTGTTGAAAAACGGAATAAAATAGAAAATTTTGAGTTTTTTTTAACTTCGCAATTTTTTTGTGCTATATATATAGCACGTAAAATATGGAAAAAGAAAGAAAACCAAAGTATTGAGATCTTTAAAAATTTCGCGATCTCTGTGTGCTATAATAAGCATAAAATTCTTGAGATTTCTGAAAATTTTACGACTTTCGTATGCTGTAATAAGAAGAATATTGAAAACAAAAGATAACAATAATTAACTTTGAGATTTTTGAAGGCGGTTCTTGCAAACTTGGAAATTTGAAGAAAACAATAAATTTTGGATTTTTTAAAAAAAAAATCATGATTTTCTTGTATTGTCCAGAATTTTGAGTCACCAAAAATCTCAGTCACTCAGACCAGATTTCTTTGTTCTGTTAGTTTCTTACCAGCACACGCATCTTTTCTTATTTTACTTCACATAGCCGTTTGACTATTGATATCGGGAAATTCTTTAGAAGTATGACAAGTAAAATATTGGAAACCTGATAAACAGAAAAATATGAGATTTTTGAAATTTTATGAATTTTAGTGGGCTATATAGCATATAAAATAATGAAATAAATGAAGAACACGTATTTTTTTTTAGATTTTGAAAATTTTGGATTTTTATGTGCTATCATCACCATATCCAAAGAGTAAAGAAGAAAGATTTTTTTTGAGATTTCTGAAACTTTTGCGATTTTCGTTTGTTATAGCAAAGGAAATGTTGAAAATTGAAGAAAACAAAAAAATTTAGGATTTTTGAAAATATTGCAATTCTCAATAGAAAGGAAAATAATAAAAAACCGAAAAAAGAAAATTTTGAGATTTTTGAAAATTTAACGAATTTCGTAGGCTAGCATAAAAAAATTGTAAAATTGAAGAAAACACTTTTTTAGAGATTTTTTCCGAATTTAGTGATTTTCATGCCTGTGCCATAAGAAGAAAAATATTGAACGATGGAAGGGAACAAAAAATTTTGATATTTTCGGAAAGCTGACATCTTTGTGTGTTATAACAGGCGAATAATTAAAAAACCACAAAAATAGAGAATATTAAGATTTTTGAAAATTTCGGGATCTTGGTGTGTGCTAACATGCACAATACGAAAACAATAAAATTTTGAATTTTTAAAAACTCGATATTTTCGTGTGTATAGCATATAAAATATTGAAAATTTGAAGAAATTGGAAAATTTTAGGATTTTTGAAGATTTCTCGATTTTTGTGTGTTACAGCAAGCAAAAATTTAAAAACCAAAAGCACAGAAAATTTTATGATTTCTAAAATTTTCTTGATTTTCGCGTGTAGCATGAGAAATATTGAAAAGAACAATATTTGAGATTTTTGGAAATTTCTGGATTTTCATGCGATATAGCAAAGCAAAATATTGATAAACCGAAAAGTTTGAAATTTTTAAAATCAAGAATTTTATTTGTGGTAACGTGCAAAATATTGATAGAACGAAAAAACAGAAAAATGTATGATTTTTTAAAATTACACTTTTTCGTATGGTAGCGTGCAAAATAATGTAAATTTTAAGAAAACAAATAACTTTTAGAATTTAGTAAATTTCACAATTGCCAAATGTTATATAGTATGTAAAATATTAAGAAACTGAAGAAAATAAATATTTTTTGAGATTCCGAGTGTTATATGATTGAAAATATTAAAGATCAATGAGAAAAATATTATAAAAAAAATTTCATGATTTTTTGTGCTATAGTAATATCATTAGAAAATCGAAGAAAACATAATTTTTTATATTTTTAAAATTTCGCCATAGTTGTGTGATATAACATGCAAAATATTGGAAATTTATAGAAAACAAAAAAATTTAGGATTTTTGTACATTTGGTAATTCTTGAGCCTAACAAGAAACATATTGAAAAACCGAAGAAAAAATAAAATTTTAAGATTTTTAAAATTTCATGATTTTAGCATGCTATATAGCATGGAAAATATTGAAAAGCTGAATAAAATACCAAAGTTTTTGCAAGTTAATTCTTTATACAATTTATAAATCATAGAATAATAAATTAATATGATTTTTCTTAACTTTGGACTTCCTATCTGGGTATCGCGCGATGCCCTTACAAGTATAAATAAAATATCATATGGCCTTAAAACACAACTTTAAGAAAATTTTCATATCCATAAACCCTCCATAAAGAGTTTGGGATAAGAGCACATGATGATACTCACAGTTGGGGATTCTCCGGATCTTGACACGTAGCAGATGACATGTTCTCCGTGCATGCCATCTAGATTCCTGAGGGGCTGCCGAACTGGAATAAGGATGATGCGAAAGGAACACTCCTCGTGCCTCGTTTCCAAGACTCAGTCCGAGGAATATACTCCGACCTCTGGGGGGCTTCCTTTTCGTGCATTCCTCCTTCGACCAACCACTGGTTAATAGCTCGTCTCCGAGCAATCATATAGCTGAGCTTCGTCTGCTTCCTTGCTCGTCTTTGAGCTATCTTATAGCAGAGATTCCTTAGTTTCCTTGTTTGACCAGAGGCATGGAGCACGAGAGCCCTCGTAACGGCTCCGTGTATCTCGCCACGACGAGATCTCCACCGCTCCGCGTCCCGTGTCCCGCGCTAGCATATCTCTCTTTTAATGAGCGCATCTCGCTATTAATGCGGACGTTACGCCTGGGTGGAACTGATGGCGAGAATCTCATAACGGCTCGCTCCGATGCAACCCCTATATAAACCCCTCCTCTAGATGATTCAGGTAACTCGAACTCATTTCAATACGCCGCTACTCTGCCTGAATATTCCCCGATACTTACTTGATCGTCGGAGGGTCCTACGGTGGTCCCCTAGCCTGGGACTTCTTTGCAGGTAGCTCGACTTCAATATTAACCAACCACCTACTGAGAACCACACCCAATCTCCCACTACAAATCTCAACCGTTCAGCCCCGCTGGCCACAAGATCGACGGAGGGCAACATCTGAGGGAGATTCCAACCTCCATCAGTAGGCGCCGTCAGTGGGAACTGAGAATCTTTTCCACCCAAAAAGTCGGTCTTCCGTTTTCGATTCGATGGCCGGCGACCATCGCCACGAAGATTCTAACATGAGCCATCCTATCCTCTGCAACGGAGGCAGGGACGGTTCCACTCCTCCTCCCAATATCGTCAAAACCTTAACGGCAAGGATCGACTGATTAACAACGATGGTGGACGTGCTCGCTCATGTTGAAACTGCCAGCCACGCCCGGCAAACCGCAACCCCTGATCCCCAGAATGGCGGCAGGGACGAGGCGACATATAGACGCGTTCAGGTCCTGGGCCTTGCTCGTGCCAATACTAATACCACGGAATACCGGCGTATCGATTCCGACAGTCTTGAAATCTATGCAAAGAATGATTCCATGACTCGCTAGGTGCCGGACAGTCCAACGCCGAGGTCTCAGGACTAACCGAACTGTCACTTCACCGCTCGTCGTGCTCCCTCGCCCTCCGAGGCGACGTCGGTCAGGTCACCTGATTCCAAGAAAGACAAACGTCACCGTAATCATCGAGGCCGTGCCCATGGCGCACGTCGGGGGGAGCCACGAAGGGTTCACCCTAAAGATCTGAGAAACGTGATAGAGCAAAGTCGAAGCCGCTCCATTGCCCAATCCCGAAGCAGAGACAGCAGGCACTCCGATTACGGAGAATCCTCGGGGTACCAGCAGCGAATCAAGGTCCTCGAGAAGAAGATCGAGGACATGCGGCTCGCCATCCCTTTGCCCGGTGGATTGGCAAAATACTTCGCGGACTATCTCACGAAGCCCTTCACTGAGCAGTTACTGATCATCCTGGAACAAACCGCCCAAAGTAGCTCTCTTCGACGAGAACTCTGACCCGAAAGACTACTTGGACGCGTTCACCGTGGGCATGAGCTTTCAAAATAATTCGGACGCGGCTCAGTGCCGAGCTTTCCCCACCACTCTCATCCGGGCCGGGCGAGACTGGTTCCGCGCTCAATCTCAACTTTCGACGGGTTGGCTACTCAGTTCCTTAGCCACATTGTCGGCAACAGACGACAGAAGAGGTCGGTCGACTACCTATTCACCATCAATAGTGAAAACAGAGAATCTTTCAACGGCTATATCACCCGGTTCTATAATGCTGTCCTAGAAGTACCCGAGCACAAGGACGAGACGGTCATCGCTGCCCTGAGATCCGGTCTTAAGCGCAAAGAGTGGCTCTGTTCTTTTGCATTGGCGCAACCTAAGACCATGGCCGAGGTAAAATTCTGGACCGAACGGGAAATCCAACTCGAGTCTGATGTGAACGCTAATCTTCCTCGTGGAAACCGAACAGACCGAAAGAAACAGGATCGAGAAAAGAAGAAAAGGACTGATCGTTCGAAACCCTATTCTCCGAGGTTTCACGAGTACACTCCTCTGAACGTCTCTCAGGCCGAGCTACTAGAGGAGGTGAAGAGCGAGAGATTCTTCAAACTTCCGCCGATGATACAAAGGCAGGGTAAGTGACTCCGCGGTCCATATTGTGCCTTTCATCGGTCACAGGGACACCCGACCGAGAACTGCAAACAGCTGTGCGATTATATTAAGGAGATGATCTACTCCGGTCACTTGGGAAGGTACCTGTGAGACAAATGTCAAGCAGATAAGGAGCAATCGGACTAACCTCCCACCGGAGAGTTGATGGTCGGACAGATCATGGTCTTCTCCATTGGCTCGACTCTGAGCAACGAAGACACCCGCCGTATCCGGCCGGTCATGACCTTAAATGCTCCCCCTCCAAGAAGTACAAGAAAGTTGCTCCCATCAGCTTCACCGACGAGGACCTGCATGGCGTATCCATCCTGCATAATGATCCCTAGTGATCATGGCCCGGTTAAATCGGTACGAAGTCAGGAGAATCCTCGTTGACTCAGGAAGCTCGGCGGACATCCTATTTTATGACTACTTCCAGCGTATGGGATTAAACCCATCCGATCTTCAACCTAGCTCATATGTTCTCTCCGGATTTACTAACCACTCCTTCCAAGCTGAGCGAACGATCACTCTCCCTTTCAATATTGGGGAGACCGGAAGAACCCGAACAATGTCGGTGGGTTTCCTCGTCGCTCGTGTTTTTTGTCTTGTAACATCCACTTGGGTTGCCCAACCTTAAACGCCCTTCAAGTTCAGATTTTGACCTACCACCTCGCGCTTAAGATTCCTTTAAGCGATGGTGGGATAGGTCGGCCCTATGGAGATCAGCAAATCGCTAGGGTGTGTCTCGCTACGACAGTTCCCAAGGACAAAGAAGTTGATTCGATCGATGGACGATGTAATCCTCAGGAATCGCTGATACACGTGATGACAAGAAGAAGATCCGGGATTCCATCGAACTATCCAGATCGGCTCTCTCTTAACCGGAGAAACTCGGGACAACCTGATCTAGTTCCCCCGAGACAATTTCGATGTGTTCGCTTGGAATCCTGCGGACATTCTGAGGATCGACCCTAAGGTCATCTCCCACAAGCTCGGGGTTGACTCAAAAGTCCGACCGGTATGACAAAAGAGAAGAAGCTTCGTGCCTGTCAAACAGAAGGCGATTGAGAAGGAAGTAGACCGACTACTCGCGGCGGACTTCATCAGAAACCTGGACTACTCGTCTTGGCTAGCCAATGTAATCATGGTCAAGAAAGCGAATGGGAAGTGGCATATGTGCGTCGATTTTACCGATCTAAACAAGGCTTGCCTAAAAGACAACTATCCGCTCCATCGGATAGATCAACTGGTGGATAGCTCGATCGGTCATGAGTTGCTGAGCTTCATGGATACCTTCTCCGATTATAATCAAATCCAGATGGACCTGGCCGATGATGAGCTCACCGCTTTCACTACTGATCGAGGGGTTTACTACTATAAAGTAATGCCCTTTGGCCTCAAAATGCTGAGACAATTTATCAACGGCTCAACAAGTTGTTCAAGCCACAGATCGGGCGGAATATGGAATTCTACGTCGATGACATGCTTTTGAAGTCCACCCAGTCAGCTGGGCATACCACGGACCTTGGCGAAACTTTCGAGGTCCTACGAAAGTACAAAATGAAGCTGAATCCAGCCAATTGTGCTTTCGGCATCACGGGTGGAAAGTACCTCGGATTCATGGTTACTCACTGAGGAATCGAGGCTAATCCAGAGAAAATCAAAGCCATAATTGACATGACGACGCCCAAGAGCAATGTAGAAATCATGCGAATTACAGGCAGGGTGGTCGCTCTGAGTCGATTCATGTCCAGATCCAGGGAAAAGTGCCTACCTTTCTTCAAAGTCTTAAGAAAGATCCCAGGGTTCGAGTGGTACGAGAAGTGTCAAGTCACCTTTTAGTAGCTCAAGACGCATCTATCGACGCCACCACTACTCACCCGACCAACCGAAGGAGACGGGCTACTACTGTACCTGGCCATCTCCGGACAGGCAGCTAGCTCCATACTCATCAAAGAATCCGAGGGAATAGGTTTACTACATCATCCACGTTTTCAAAGACGCGAAGACAAGGTACCCGGCCATTGAAAAGATAGTCCTGGCGCTCGTCGTCGCCTCCAGAAAGTTTCGGCATTATTTCCAGGCTCATACGATCATCGTTCTCACTGACCGACCCCTGGGGAACATCCTCAGTTCCCCCGAGTCGTTGAGCCACTTGGAGAAGTGGAGATGAGAGTTGTCGCAATTCAACATCCAGTACCGACCAAGACAAGCTATTAAAGCCTAAGCCCTAGCCGATTTTGTAGTCGAATGCACCATTCCCAACAGAGAAGAAGTGCTGACACGGTATCCAAACCTACAAAACTCAGTCAAAGAAAAGCTCGGTCCGATTCCGTACTGGGTACTCTTTGTGGACGGTTCCTCCACAGAAGAAGGAAGTGGGGCTAGACTGGTCATCCGCAGCCCCAATGAAACCGTGATGGAATATTCTCTGCAATTCGATTTCAAGGCCTCGAACAACGTCGTGGAGTATGAAGCTTTATTGGCTGGCTTACGAATCACCTCGAGGGTGGGGCTTAAGAGGATCAGAATCCGCAGCGATTCCGTGTTGGTTGTCAGCCAAGTGACCGGACGATTTGAAGCTCGAGAAACCCTCATGATGAAATATCTCGCCGATGTGAAAAGGCTACGAAATTTTTTTGACGAAGTCCAAGTGGAGCAGGTTCTCCGGAGTATGAACATTGAGTCTGACGCTTTGAGCAAGCTCGCCTCCACCTATTCGGCCAATCACAAGAGGAACATCCTCTTCGAAGTACTGCTGTGACCCAGCATCGAAGATACAAAAGTGATACACAGGGTCTATATCACTCAGGGGAGTATTCCGGATTAGAGAATGCCCATAGTGGAATTCCTCAAGGATGGAACATTCCTCGAGGACCGAATGGAAGTGCGCAGGCTCCGCATGAAAGCTCGTCATTTCGTATGGAGCAAAGGTAACTTGTATAAAAAATTATACACTTAACCTCTACTCAGATGCGTCGATTCCGATGAAGCTGAGTACATTCTCCAAGAGATACATTAAGCAGTTAGAGGCGCACATCAGGGGGCCCGTAATCTGATCTAAAAGACACTGCTACAGGGCTATTATTGGCCGACTATCCACACCGATGCAGAAAAGCTCGTACGGAGGTGCAAGGCGTGTCAACTTTTAGGCAGCATTCCTCGGCTACCAGCCACAGAGCTCCCCTTGGCCATTCGTCCTGTGGGGAATGGACATGGTTGTCCAGCTCCTCACAGGCACGGGGGTACAAATATATCCCCGTCATCATGAATTACTTTACAAAATTGATCGAAGCCACGTTGATAAGAAAATTGGATGCCGCCTCCACAGTGCAGTTCTTGCTGAACAACATAATTGCACGATTTGGAATTCCGACGTGCATCATCACCGACCATGGAACCAACTTTGAGAACGAAAAATTCAGATAATTTTGCAGCGAATACCACATACTGATGAAGTTCTCTGCAGTCGCTCATCTCCAGTGCAAAGGGCAAACCGAGGTGTCATCCGGGGGTTCAGAGCCCGCTGTTTCCCCCAATCAGAGCAAAGCTCTGTTTAAAATTCAAATTTTGAAATGAAGCAACGCTTCAGAAGAAGCGCCAAGTGTTCTGCTCCCTAAGCAGCGCACCACGTGCAAAGCACGTGTACGCTAGCGCTAAGTGCGCTGCGCTCTAAGCAGCGCACCATGTGCAAAGCACGGGTGCGCTAGCGCTAGAACTAAAAGCTCCCCACCGTCAGATAAAAAATCCAATAATAATGATAAATCATTAATTAATCAGAATTAAATTTTGTTAAGGAAAGATTCCTCAAAATCTTTCCTAACAACAAGATTGTGCTCTGTAAATCAGAGCACCGTTGGATCAATGATCCAATGGTGATTAAAAATCACCAAAATACAGAATAAATTCTGTATGGAAAATATTTCCCAATCGTGTTAAAAACAAGAAAATAGCCTTCTGTAAATTAGAAGCACTTGGATCAAAGATCCAACGGTGGGGAAATCCCCAAATCAATTGGAGAAAAGATCTGCTTAACTGATTGAACAAATCAGCTTGCTCTATATAAAAGCCCCAAGACTTCAAGTCTCAAATATACAGAAGCATAGAAAGGAACCCCCCCCCCCCCCAAAAAAAACTTGGAGAGATCTCAGAAAGAAGAGCCAAACTTTCAGAAGAAGAAGATTTTTCTTCAAGGTAAAAATAAACAGAGAGATGAAATTATCTCATAATAAGAAGAAGAATTCACTTCTTTCTTTAAGATCATAGATCTACAAGACCAAGGTCTTTCACAAAGAGATCAAAATATTTCATCATAAAATGAAAAGAAGAACATGACTCTTCTCACAGATCATAGATCTATAAAATAAAGGGGGGGGGGGAGAATAAGTCAATTCTCTTAGGATCATAAATCCATAAAGGCAAAACCTTTCATCAAAATAAAAGATTGAAGCATCTCCTACAGAATAAGAACTCTGTTCTTAGAACCTTGAGACAAAGTCTCTTCTAAAAGAGAATTTATTTTTCAGATCATAAAGCTGATCAGATAACGCTTTGCGCTCATAAATTAGCGCTCTGCGCTCTTGGACTAGCACTTTGCGCTCATGGAATGGCGCTCAACGCCGAGCGCACCACGTGCCCCTCATGTGTACGCCACTTAACAGTTAGCGCTCTACGCTCTTGGACTAGCGCTTTGCGCTCATAGAATGGCGCTCAGCGCTAAGCGCACTACGTGCTCCTCACGTGTACGGCACTGAATGTATAGCGCTTTGTGCTCATAAATCAGCACAATGCGCTCATAGACTGGCACTCAGCGCCAAGCGCACCATGTGTCCCTCACGTATGCGCTACTCAGCAGAAGCGCACTGTGCTCTTTGACTGGTGCAAAGTTCCAAGCATACCTCGTGCTCCTCACGTGTACGCTGATAGAACATAAATTGTTCTTTAATAAGCCCAGAGTTATGATGAATGCTCAGCATTCAACAAAAGACAGAAATAATGTCAGAATCCAAATCAATAATGTCAAAAATAATGTCAGAAATAATGTTAAAAGAGCCAAGCCCAAATAAATGTTCAACAACCCAAAATAAATGTTAAACATTTTAACATGATTGTACTTAGCCCATGATTGGCCATAAGTCCCTAATTCAAATTAACTGAGCCCATATGCTTATTAATCTTTTTTATCTTAGTCCTAAGTTGGACTATAGATCTCTCAACCAAAATTGGTTCAAGGGTACATCCCTTTACTCCTCTGATATTTGTCGTTGTAATCCTTCAATATCTTCATAGAGGTGACGGGTCTCGACAACCAAACATTTCATGGACTGTGGGGACCTTAAACTCATGGACTATGATGTCCTTAAACTTTATAGATTATGACGTCTTTAAACGAAGGACTGTGGGGTCCTTAAACTCATGGACTATGATGTCCTTAACCTTGGACTATGGGGTCCTTAAGCCCATGGACTATGATGTCCTTAACCTTGGACCGTAATGTTCTTAAACTAATCGACTGCAATGTCCCTAAACTAAACAATAGAGACCGAATGCTCTCTTGTTGGATCTAAACAATCCCGTTAAGTTGATCTTAGTCTGAAATTAGGCTAACGTATCCATAACATACGTTTAAGTTGATCTTAGTCTCAAATGAGACTAACGTATCCTTAATCCCAACCCAAAACCCAAATCTAAGAAAATGCGGATTTGGACTAATCCACGCCCTACGGGCGACAACATAAATTAGTCTCCGTATATAATCCATGGGTAACCAAAAACAAAACAAACACACACGACACGAAGTGACCATCTGGAGAAGGAGAATGTGGTTACCGCGATGCGGTAGAGTAATTAATTGCAGGGGCTTGCGCCTGCAGGGAAGAGCGTCCCCACAATCAAAAACCCCTCAAATGAGGGGGAATCTGATGAAGTCTGCTACAACGGCCGCATCCATCTAAACCTTCGATACATGGTGCCATAAATCAACTTGGTATCTTCGGAGAGGTGGACGGATAGCACCAATTAGCATCTGCCCCGAAATTCAGGCCCGGACGTCCCAACGTCCCGGTCGCGTCTTTTCGGCGGAGAACAGATTCTGGCATGCTCGGTGGGAGCTTTTTCTCTTTCCACTCCACACTTCGTGTGTCGTGTTCGCGAACGAATCGCGGTTTAGTATGGTTGCCCTTGAGTTCGAGGTACTAAGATTTGGTTTTGCTCCCGTGCAGAAAAAAGAACATCAATGGCCTCTAACTGCTCCAGCTGCAACTACAACTCCCGTTCCACTACATCTGGAGGTGTAACCTACGGGCCCCAAGCGACCTCCCTGTTCAAGATGCCAGTGGAGTAAGTAACTCAGGCCACCACTGGGCTGTTCTTTGGGAACATGATCCCACCGATGAGCTTCAATGCCCCGCTGTTGTCGCAAGAAGAGCCAAAGAAGTCAGTCTTTGATCGACTTACCACTACCGCGGCCACTCTCAACGGGTCGCCCAAATCCAATGCCTCAGTCTTGGACAGATTGGGCCAAAGCTCATGTGGGCCCGTAAAGAAGCCTGCGATACCAGAAAGGGTTATCCTAAAAAGGATAGCCATTCCTGCTCTCGAAGTCGTCAAAGCGGCTTCTCCTGCCAAAGGGTCGGTCTTCACAAGACTGACTATTTCAGCTCTCGTTTCAGGCGAAATCGTTAAGGCTGCTTCACCTGCTCGGAAGTCTGCTTTCAATAGGTTAGCCATCCCCACTCAGCGGACGTCAGGCTTCAACAGGTTGACAACGACAACTTCTGATCAAGACAGGGAGTATTAGGAAACAACCCCCGTAGCTGAGATAATTCCAACTGCAAGACACGCTCGACGTCGCCACTGGCGCCGAGTGAGGAAGGCTGGGGGAAATTCCCCTTCCGGACTGACTCCACCGGCTCCAACGGTGGAAGTTGATGCTGTTGTTCCAACTGGGAACATCTTTGAACCGCTAAGGAGGGCGCGCAAAAACTCTCCGACTGCCGTGCTGAAGAGATCTCCTCCACCCATGGAGAACGCTGTTAAGGCGAAGCTGGAGCAGCCCCCTCAACGGCCATCCTCTAAAATTTACAAGGTCTGGCGATAGGTCCAGGACTCCGTAATAGATCAAGACTATCCCCGCCGACAGAAAAAGATGAAGGTTCGGCAAGAAGAGGACCACCCTGTTAAGCCACAGAAGGCGACAGCTACTTGGGTGCCCACTGCAACGGCCCCCTCAACTTCGACCGCTTACAAGAGGAGAAAGCTGGAGAAAATCCCTGCGTCTGCGACGAATTGCAAGATCACTGAACCCAAACGCCCCAAGTCTGGGGGCATGGTGGTGCACACCATCTATATGGCATCCAGAAAAGAGGATAGCCGTATCTCCAAGGGTCATCGGCCGCTTACGCAATCAGTGACTAAGGCCCAGGAGCAGCAACAGAAGCTCCAAGAAATGCTAACAGCTATGGCCGCACTTACAGAACCGAAGGCAAGCCCGGAGACATCCTCGGAGCAGCACCGTGAGTAGGAAACTGATGCTGAATTCCTTCGGAGAATGCTTAAGAAGAAGGACAAAGAGGCCGCAGAACAAGCGGCCAATATAAAATAAATAGCCCTTCTATTCCAAGATATGGTGGGCATGATGATCCAGCAGGACCCTCCAGCTGAAGATCCTCCGATTATCCTCGAAGATGACCGAGCGGAGACGTCAAACCCCCTTCCGGCTTGTTCAACAGCCAAAGAGGAGACCATCTCAAAAGCTGCCTTGGATGATTATATAGCTCAACAAATACGGGTTCATCAAACAAAAGAAGCAACTGGCCAAGTCGTCAGAACTGGGCGACTATATCCAGGATGGTGCGATCAGATCAAGTATCCGCCAAGATACACGATTCCTAAGTTTCACGTATACAAGGGGACAGGCAATTCCCATCAACATGTCGCTCAGTTCAGGGCTCTTTGCGGCAATACCGGAGGTGACGAAAAATTGTTACTTCGTCAATTCGTCGGCATCTTGGTGGAAATGACCTTTGAATGGTATTCGGAGCTGCCCAACGACTCTGTCAAAACTTTACAGAGATGGAATTGTTATTCACCCAACATTTTGCGAGCGCTAGCGAACGTACCCCAATCACGGCATTGATCAATACCAGGGTGAAGCCTGGAGAAACGTGGGTTCAGTACACAATACGGTGGTGGAATCTATGGTCGAAGTGCGAGCAGCGCATTGAAGAAGCGCCTGCGGTAGGCATGTTCGTGGGTACTCTTGACCCTCAAGTGACTATTTCCCAATTTATGATATTTTTCAAGCCGACCACTTTCCAGGCCTTGATTGACAAGTTGACTCAAATGGACCAGATGGGCCACAGGCCTTCCTCTTCGAGGCCGGAGTCTCGAAATGAAAAAGGGAAAGGGAAAGCAACATTCGTCGCCAATACTCAACAACAGCCGAGCAACTTGAAGCCGGTTGTTCGCCAAAACAACGTGCGTCCACACCCATCCCTCGAGGAGAGACCAGGACATCCTTACTCGTTTCCCCGGAATAAAACAAGGAGACCGTTCGAGCTGGCAGTGCGCAACAGACTCATCAATCTTCTGGATCCAAAACGTCCATTGCAGCCAGGCGATGTCAACAATCCTAATTACTACCCTTACCACCAAGCAGTAAACCATCCAATCGAAGATTGCTTCGTCTTCAAAGGCTGGGTTAAGGACCAATACCGGCTGGGCAAATTTGCGCTATCTGAAAACTGGAAGATGAACCCGCCACAACCACATGAGCCGAAAAAGTTGGACATACCGGGGGTATCGTGCTCATTCATAGAGAAAGCCCCAGGGACCAAAAAGTCCGTAAACTAAAAATTTGCCTCAAATACGGCAACAACGGACCGAAACGTTCTTAAACTAACGATGGACCGCAATGTCCTAAAACTTGCAATTGATCGAGACGTCTATAAACTACTACTGACCGCAGCATCCCAAGGCTGACAAAAAAAGGTACGTCCATAAGCGAAATGGGCATGAATGAAAACTCGAAAGGGCTCCGTGAGTAAAAATAGCAGGGCTACCGGCGAGTTTTATGAAAACCCGAAAGGGCGCAATCTCGTTAAAAGACACTCGTAGGGTCCTCTCGACCCTGTGAGGAGAAAATACCTGCGTGAGATCCTTACGATTCACAAAGGTGCAACACACTTAGGGATCCCCACGATTCCTAAGGAGAAATTATACTTACGAGATCCTCACGACTCGTAAGGAGAATTCCCCTTTGAGACCCTCACAGCTCACAGGGTTCAAAAGCCTTAAGTTACAGGGATCTGAACCTGTTCTTAAGCCATCACAATCTCCGATGCTGCCCTACAACCGGTTCAATATTGGCCCTTGTATACAATCCATGGGCGCGAATAAATATTTCCTTAACAAAGTCCCACCCGCGACTAGGGATGTGTTTACATAATGGCAAAAGACACTTATAAGTCCTCTCGACTTATAAGGAGAAAACACTCTTGTAAGATCCTTACGACTTATAAGAGAACATACACATAGGAATCCTCACGATTCCTAAGGAGAAAATGCACCTACGAGATCCTCACGACTCGTAGGGAGAAATACCTTCACGAGACCCTTACGGCTCATGAAGTTAAAATCTTTAGTCGAACCCTGTTCGTAAAGCCACCTTTGTTCAACATCGACGGAGGCAAATGATGATTCTCTCTTGGCAATATTCCAGTTGTAGCGATGTTGATGCCTCAATCGGTGTCAAATCCCAAACTCGCAGCGAAAAGCCAGTGATCCACAAATGCATATGAAATAGCCGAAATGAGGGGGCAACTTGCATAAAAATCAGCAAGTAAAAAATGTATGCATATAAAATAGCCGAAATGATTAAGCAACTCGCAATAAAAAGCAGCGAGTAAATAAAAAAATAGCCAAAATGATTGGGCATCGTGAAAAATAGCCGAAATGATCGGGCAATCGCGACTTTCGCAATACAAGAAGCTGAAATGATAGAGTATCGCGGAAATAAAAAATAAAAATAAAATGAAACTTTTTGCCCTACAGGTAAGATCACATCGATTCCTGTATACAATCCAGGGATACAAACAAAAAGGGAACCATACCTTCCCACCAGGCTCCATAAAAAAGAAAGCCAAGTCTCGACGGCCACATCTACAACCTGGAGAGCCACAACAGCGTTCCTCCTCATTCCAACAGGGTTCAGACGTGAAAATCAATCACGGAGCTACGGCAGAGTCCCTACTTTCTGGTCTCGACGGTCACATCTGCATCCCAGAAGACCAACAACAGCATTCCTTCTTATGCCAGCAGGGCACGGAAGCGACACAATGAAACGGAGCCACGGCATAATCCCTCGGTCCAAATCATAATGGCAATATTTACAGCCTAAAAATCAGCAAAGGTGATCCTCCTCGTTCCAATGGGACTCGGACGCAACATCACCTAACGAGGCCACGGCATAGTCCTTAGTTCTAAATCTCGACGGTTCATAGAAAATCTAAAGACCACCTCAACATTCGTCACGTTACAGCAGACGCAACGTCAGTAAAGCGGAGTGACGGCAAAATCCCAACTCCACCTCAGCATTCGTCTCGTTATACCAGACGCAATGTCAACAACGGCGTTCCTTCGCAGTCCAGTAGGATGCAGATGCAATGTCAATGAAAGACCTCACGGTCGAAACAGAGCGGAGTGACGGCAAAATCCCAGCTCCATCTCAGCATTCGTCTCGTTACACCAGACGCAATGTCAACAACGGCGTTCCTTCGCAGTCCAGCAGGATGCAGATGCAACGTCAATGAAAGACAACATGGTCGAAACAGAGCGGAGTGACGGCAAAATCCCAACTCCACTCCAGCATTCGTCTCGTTACACCAGACGCAATGTCAACAACGGCGTTCCTTCGCAGTCCAGCAGGATGCAGATGCAACGTCAATAAAAGACCTCACGGTCGAAACAAAGCGGAGTGACAGCAAAATCTCAGCTCCACCTCAGCATTCATCTCGTTACACCAGACGCAATGTCAACAACGGCGTTCCTTCGCAGTCTAGCTGGATGCAGATGTAACGTCAATAAAAGACCTCACGGTCGAAACAAAGCGGAGTGATGGCAAAATCCCAGCTCTACCTCAGCATTCGTCTCGATACAGCAGACGAGATGTCACCACAGCATTCTTCCTCTAACGGGATTCGGACACGCCAAAACAACGAAGCAAAGGCAATATTCCTAGCTTCAAGGTCTTGACGACAACTCATATAAAACCTGAAAGACTATCGGAGATCATCCTACACCAGCGTGGAGTGGTCACCACCGTGACATTCATCTCGATACAACAGACGCAATGCCAGCAAACGAAGCAAAGGCAATATTCCTAGCTTCAGGGTCTTGACGGAAACTCATATAAAACCTGAAAGACTATCGGAGATCATCCCACACCAGCATGGAGTGGTCACCACCGTGGCATTCGTCTCGATACAACAGACGCAATGCCAGCAAACGAAGCAAATGCAATATTCCTAGCTTCAGGGTCTTGACAGCAACTCATATAAAACCTAAAAGACTATCGGAGATCATCCCACACCAGCGCGGAGTGGTCACCACCGTGACAATCGTCTTGATACAGCAGACGCAATGCCAGCAAACGAAGCAAAGACAATATTCCTAGCTTCAGGGTCTTGATAGCGACTCATATAAAACCTGAAAGACTATCGGAGATCATCCCACATCAGCGCGGGGTGGTCACCACCGTGACATTCGTCTCGAAACAGCAGACGCAATGCCAGCAAACGAAGCAAAGGCAATATTCCTAGCTTTAGGGCCTTGATAGCAACTCATATAAAACCTGAAAGACTATCGGAGATCATCCTACACCAGCGCGGAGTGGTCACCACCGTGACATTCATCTCGATACAGCAGACGCAATGCAAGCAAACGAAGCAAAGGCCAAATTCCTGGCTTCAGGGTCTTGACGGCAACTCATATAAAACCTGAAAGTCTATCGGAGATCATCCCACACCAGCGCGGAGTGGTTATGACTCATCGGAGCTCCCTAAACTGACCCTAACCTTAAGTAAAAAGTGGCATGGCAAAATTCATGAACGCTTGCTCTTCTGGCGGTCAAACTACCTCGGAAGATTGCTTGAAGACGTCTTGTCCAGCCCCCGAAGGGGTCAGAGACATGACAGTTGCAAGGCTACTCGAACAGCAAGATTGCATATCGAGGGATATATCAGCCAACGCGACGGTACGACAGGCAAAACCCTAGTACCATAGACCCTAACGGACCTCTGTCGTAAAGAGCAGAGGTTAACTGTGACGTTAGGACATCCTTGCGAGAACTTCTCGATTCGTCTCGACTCGTAAGGAAAAGCCTTAGGCAGTGAGGATTAGAAAACCTGTTTCCTAAGCACTGGGGCCCAGCAAGTCGGTCCAAAATGGGCTCTTGCATACTATTCATGGACCACAGTCTCCAAAGTCGAATCTCGACAAGGAAGGAAACAACCACTTATGAGTCCTCTCAACTTGTAAGAGGGAAAATTCTCTTGTGAGATCCTTACGAATCTCAAGAGAAAGCACACTTAGGAATTCTCACGATTCCTAAGGAGAAAATACACCTACGAGATCCTCTCGACTCGTAAGGAGAAAAGTCTTTATGAGACCCTCACGGCTCATAAAATTGAAAAGTCTTAGGCAACAGACCTGAACCTGTTTCCTAAGCCATCGTTACCCTGCAAAGAGTCCAAGACGGACCGTCACTTACTATCTACAAGCCACACTTGCTAAAACCACATGGCAATGACACGGCAAAGAGAAGAAAGTAGCAGTAGAACAGAAAATGTGTATCTTTTATTCATGAATTCAATGGAGTACAAGTTGAATTATATGAAAGAATAAAAAATGGATACATATTATTCAAATATTACAAGTGTTCAATCTATACAAAACAACTACTGAGAAGGAAGGGTTTTCAATAAGTCAGCAAGTTGCTCACGTATTCCTTTCAGTGCCTTCTCGTGATCAGCCGCCGCGGCCAGCTCCGCTTCAATTCGAGCCCTTTGCTGTAAGCATGATGAAATCTTTTCATCGATTTCCCGTTGGGCAGCTTCGCGACTCTGCGTAGCCCGCTCAATAGAGTCGAGCTTCCTCCTCAATACAAGCCCGTCCGAGATATATTGCTGCAAGGTGTCAAAAGCAGCTCTCAGTTGCGCGGCATTCATTTTAACATGGGCTCGAAGCCGGGCAGATTCATCCGAAGCCTCCTCGTGTTCCTTCTGCCTTATGGTCGCTTCTTGTTCGAAATGGTGGAGGAAGGACACACTTTTCTCAACCCACGCAGCCCACTGAGAGTTCAAAGCTTGAATTTCAGGAGCAGGACGCCTAAGCTCAAGCTCATGCAGGCAGGCTTCAATCTTCCTACGGTAATTAACCCAAGACTCAACGACGCCTTCATTATGGAAGTTCACGAGCATCACCAGCATGGGATTAACCTCAGCAGCAAAATCTGCAGTGAATGTAGGGGCCTCCGCATCAAGCTCCTCGATTTAATCGCTCAACATATGCAGACTGGTCACAGCGCCTTTTGAAGATGGACGTCTGGAAAAGGGCCTGCTGGAATTATGATTCGAGACTCGAACGGAGCTGGAGTCAGTGTCACCACTACAAAATAAATCATATTCGAACGACGGCTCATGAAATAGAGGAAATACACGAACGATGAAGTATATTATACCGGCTGCGGCAGGTGGCAAGGCCAGGAGTACCGGTGGCGCACCTATTCTTACATCTCCTCCTTCAATCTGTAGTGTTGCGGTCAAAACAAAGAAGAATTAGCAACGACTTGGCAGCCCGTAAAAGAAAAGAGAAGATATTAGCTAGAGACTGTACTCACCAACACCACTAGATGAAGCAATCTCCGACTGGAAGGAGAAATGTGGATGCAGCACCTGATACAGATGATCAAAAAGGACTCCTGCAAGGGTGTAATAATGCAATGTCAGTACATAAAGTATATTCTCTACAACGAAACCGATAAGTCATAAATCCGTACCTTCCAACATTTGGGAGGACACGAGAGAAGGCAAAGGATCGGCAACCGTCAAAGCAGCAACTGGTGGTGCTTCCTCGGGTGGCGCAACCTCAACGCTCATTGCACCTGCATTAGAAATGAGTGAAATAATGTCAGAAGAGATTGAAAGGGATTGCAGAATGAAAAGAAAAGCAATGACCCAAAATCTACCTGGTGAGTCGTCGGTCGAAACCGCGGCAAGGGCGTTACTGGGTGCAGCGACTGCTTCACCCTCCTCCATAGGAATGGTTTCGCTGCCCGTAGCTTCATCCCCCGGACTCTACGAGAGCCGTCGTGATACTCGCAATGCCAGGCGATGGCAAGAAACTGCAGGCAGAAAGAGAGGCAGTTGGAGCAGTCCCAGACTCCTGGGAAAGAGTAGCCGCTTCGGGCTCAGTAGTTGCCATCATCTCACCCGCTACTTTCTCACCAGGACTTGGCCCTGCAGGGTAAGATGTATGAGAATCTGAAGATCAAATTCGGACAAGAGGACCCAATGTTACGTTACCTTGGGATGGCTTTTCAATTGCTTCTCGAGCCGCGCGTACCGCCTGTCTATGAGCGGTAGACAGGGCGGCTGGAGCACCCTCTGAAGAAGCAGGGATGGGGGAAGCAGCGCTCGAGTCTGCAACTACGGCCAAGGCGGCGTTACGTTCTCTTGCTGCACGCTTTCTGCGCTTCATTTTCGCCTAGGCCGTGAGAGCTGATCTTCTTAGGACCATCGTCCGTGCCAGGAGCTACCTCTGGAGCCGTTACGACGTCCGTCATCGGTTGCTTAAGTAAAGCCTCTTTTGGCAATGCTGGGGAGTCTGGGACTTCGATAGCTGGCCCTAGGGGCATCTCCGCATCACCCTACGGGATTGGCACTGTATTGGGGATGACCTGAGTCGAGGTGTTTCCTGCGATGAGACGAAAAAGGGATCAGATTACTCATAAGAAAGGGGAATGGAGACACGGTGAGCCGAAATATACCAAATCCTAAGGATGCTCGAAGCCTTTCCTCCTCCTCAAAAGTCTTGAGGGAAGCCGCGAGAGCCTCTTCAATGGAAATGCCTATTGAAGGAAAAGTGTCAGTCAAAACATGATAATAAAAATGTAATGCAATGACAAAAGATACGGCTGAGGTTTACTCGACTGTGCAAGGATGACCAGTCCCGCTTTGTGGATTGCTAATCGCTCGGAAGCTGCAATAGCAGCCTTGAGGTCGGTATCATCCGACGCCATGAATAGGCCTTCGTTAGTCCCATATTCGCTCAGGCCCTCGCTGCAAGGAGCATGAGGCTCCTGGCCGAGTACAACATCGGCAGAAAGAATGGACTTCTTCTTCTTCTTCTGCGAGCGAGTACCGGTCGCCACTAGCACAAGCTTACGCTTGGTGGGCACCTTGAGATGACGAGTCCCGATATCTGAACCCATGCCAGACTCGGGAGACGCCACAGTCACCACTTCAACGGGAGCACGGGGTAGCGGTAACTCAGGTGTATCACGCGGTACCACAGCCGTAGCAGCTTCCCTCAAGGGAGGATGAATGATGGTCCGTCGCTTCAGAGAAACGTCTGGATTACCTGTCGGGGCGGTGCCTTTACGATCGAGCAATAATCACTTCTTTTCTCTGATAACGGCGCCCATCGAATGCTGGTACCATGCCACATATACATTCAGGGCTTTCGGAACGCAACCCGGCTCACTAATAAAGAAATTAGAGCCGGTGTTCAATCGCATAAAATGGTGCATTGCATTCCGAATACCCTCTTCAGTCGCAAGTGGTTCTGACAGGAAAGCCTTGAGCGGGACGCCTTGATTGTAGCTTAAATGCTGGGCAAAATGATTCGGGTTGTACCTCATGAACAACGTCGCATCATTTTTCCTAAACACGAGAAAGCCTGGCCTAATGGAGTATAAATCAAGAATTTCCTGAGCTTTCAAAATAGAGGCTCCGTCTTTAAAAATGTCCCGCAATGGCTGCACCGTTGTTGCGGACTCTTTGCCGATAGTTAGAATCTTGTCGGTAAAAGTCATGCCATCTCCAACCGTGTGAGGATGAAGGAGCAAACCCCTAGCTTCCCGCGGTGTCGGAATTACAATGGATGCATCAACTAGCTGCATGATCCGAGGGAAGCCACACCTGTCGTAGAAGGAAGGACTTTTATGGATACTGAAAATACCAAGTACATGTAGCTCGAGCCATGACATAAAGTAATGCATCGAGAAGTTCACATGCTGCACTCCTGGTTCAGTAGTATCCGCCGCTTAGCTGAGGCCGTAATACAAATGAGCTAACCCAGCGACCCCGACAGCCACTTTCACCCCAATAACCATTCGGTGAGCTGGGTAGAAGGCAGACGGCCTCATACGACGAGGGTGAATCGGAAGCGCAAACCAGCTCAGCCATAACCCGAGAAACCCCAAAAAGAACGTTTCCTCATCAATTCCAGGAGCTGCAAGTTCTGCAAAAGAGATGACCGGGGTGTTGGGAAGGAAGAAACTCTTTTGATCTGCCTCCATCGTTGGCAGGTTGCCCAAAGCTAAGCCGAAAGGATCGTCAAGTTTAGTGAATTTAGCGGCCTCCTTCGAAAGGATTTCCGGGTGGAGAAAATGAGCGATGAAATCCGTGAAATTAACCCCATAGCTCCCAGATTCGAGGAAAAGGCCCTCATAAATATTCAGCACTTTAATCAAACTGGGAAATTGGTGTTGAATGGCGTTCTCTGGGGTAAGGCCTGTCATCACTGATTTGGCACTAAAAACGTATTCATCCGTAGGAAGCAGTTCCTCATAATGCTCCCCTATAATCGGTAGGCCAGAAACTTCTGCAAACTCCTCTAAAGAGATTGATACTTTTCGATCCAGCAGAAGGAAGGTGTGAGTCGGAATATTCCGCTGCTCCAGAAAGGCCTTAACCCACTACGAAGGAAGAGCAGAATACTGAAAAAGAGAAGCATAAATTGCGGGATACAACCCAAGCCTCAGCAGTTGCGACTTCTTCGCTGAAAGAATATAGCGGGCCCATTGTAGATACCCAGCTGGATGTCGAGGAGTTAGACCAATCATATATGCTTATCCCCACGGGCATGACTCGCCTTGACAAATACGTCACCCCAGGGTATCCAAAGCCATTGGAGGCTGAATGAGTATCGAATCCAAAGCAGACTGAAGAAGACCTCCCGAAGTCCAGTTGACTTCTTCTACAGTATAGTTCACCGGGGGTGAGTCGGCGTAGTGGATCGCCATGATAGGCTCTAAGGGTACCGCGCACGAAAAGCTCTGCCAACCCTTAACGATTTGATTGTACCATGTTCCCCATAGATGAAGATTCTTATGTTCCGGGTCATAATCTCTGATCAATGCTAAGACTTTCCTGTCCACAGGCGCTCCAGGGAATCCTCCCTCTGAACGAACAAACGGGAAGGAAGTGTCGATGGACATAGTACCTGTGCGGAAAAGAACAAATTTTCAGCCGCCAATGCTACAGTTTAAGTTCTGTCACTAGGTACTTTAAATCTATACCACACTGCAATGCAGTGAAAATGGACCAAAGGGGACCCACATAATCCAGATGACATTACATCATTAATAAAACAGCCTCATCATTTGATGAGACTGTCTTTAAATGAGGAAATCCTCAATTGATTCTCATTCAATGAGAACCCCTCGAGCTAAGGAGTAAATCTCCCTTTGAGAGCAATGCTCTATGGCAGAGTGACATCTGTCAACTTTAATGATGAAGAAATAAAAATTCCTCAAGAGCCTTACTCTGAAAAAATGATGGAATAATCCATCAGAAAAATTGAAATCAATTTTTATATATGAATTAAAATTCTGAGATCTTCAAGATTTATGAACAAACTCTTAAGAGTTCTTCATAAGATATTAACAAATCTCCATTATTCAAGAGAGCAAAGCTCTGTTAATGGGTTAAGAAACCGCAAGAAAGATCTCTTTAGATCTATGAGAGCAAAGCTCGGTAAATGAAACTCTAAAAGGGTTTTCTTTAGATCTAAGATCTATGAAGAGCAAAGCTCTATTAATGGGTGAAACCCTTGATCCTTTAAAAGATTTAATCTTTACCTTAATTTTGACAGAGTGCTGTCCTTAAGAAAATTCTTAAGATGAAGAGCTTTGCTCTAAAAAGAGAATTAATTCTCAGGAAAAGACAAGAAAGAAGATGAACAGAAATCATCTCAAGGGCCAAGGGTCCTATTTATAGGCACTAAGATGCCGTTTCAACTTCTGAGTTGATCAAAGGGCACAGATGTTGCCACCGCTGCACTCACATGTGGGCCACGTGAGCGCAACGGTGGGGGGCATTTGTTTCCCCCAATCAGAGCAAAGCTCTGTTTAAAATTCAAATTTTGAAATGAAGTAACGCTTCAGAAGTAGCGCCAAGTGCGCTGCGGCCTAAGCAGCGCACCACGTGTAAAGCACGTGTACGCTAGCGCTAAGTGCGCTGCGCTCTAAGCAGCGCACCACGTGCAAAGCACGGGTGTAGAATTTTGAAAATTTAGAAATAAATAAATGCCCCCCATCGTTGCGACCGGGGGTGAGTCGGCGTAGTGGATCGCCATGATAGGCTCTAGGGGTACCGCGCACAAAAAGCTCTGCCAACCCTTAACGATTTGATTGTACCATGTTCCCCATAGATGAAGATTCTTATGTTCCGGGTCATTATGACCGGGGGTAAGTCGGCGTAGTGGATCGCCATGATAGGCTCTAAGGGTACCGCGCACGAAAAGCTCTGCCGACCCTTAACGATTTGATTGTACCATGTTCCCCATAGATGAAGATTCTTATGTTCTGGGTCATAATCTCTGATCAATGCTAAGACTTTCCTGTCCACGGGCGCTCCAGGGAATCCTCCCTCTGAACGAACAAATGGGACAGAAGTGTCGAAGGACATAGTACCTGTGCGGAATAGAACAAATTTTCAGCCGCCAATGCTCTAGTTTAAGTTCTGTCACTAGGTACTTTAAATCTGTACCACACAGCAATGCAGTGAAAAGGGACCAAAGGGGACCCACATATTCCAGATGACATAGCATCATTAATAAAACAGCCTCATCATTTGATGAGACTGTCTTTAAATGAGGAAATTCTCAATTGATTCTCATTCAATGAGAACCCCTCGAGCTATGGAGTAAATCTCCTTTTGAGAGCAATGCTCTATGGCAGAGTGATATCTGTCAACTCTAATGATGAAGGAATTAAAATTCCTCAAGAGCCTTACTCTGAAAAAATGATGGAATAATCCATCAGAAAAATTGAAATCAATTTTTATATATGAATTAAAATTCTGAGATCTTCAATATTTATTAACAAACTCTTAAGAGTTCTTCATAAGATATTAACAAATCTCCATTATTCAAGAGAGCAAAGCTCTATTAATGGGTTAAGAAACCGCAAGAAAGATCTCTTTAGATCTATGAGAGCAAAGCTCTGTAAATGAAACTTTAAAAAGGTTTTCTTTAGATCTAAGATCTATGAAGAGCAAAACTCTGTTAATGGGTGAAACCCTAGATCCTTTAAAAGATTTAATCTTTACCGTAATTTTGACAGAGTTCTGTCCTTAAGAAAATTCTTAAGATGAATAGCTTTGCTCTAAAAAGAGAATTAATTCTCAGGAAAAGACAAGAAAGAAGATGAACATAAATCATCTCAAGGGCTAAGGGTCTTATTTATAGGCACTAAGATGCCGTTTCAACTTCTGAGTTGATCCAAGGGCGCAGATGTTGCCACCGCTGCACTCACATGTGGGCCACGTGAGCGCAACGGTGGATGGAATTTGTTTCCCCCAATCAGAGCAAAGCTCTGTTTAAAATTCAAATTTTGAAATGAAGTAATGCTTCAGAAGCAGCGCCAAGTGCGCTGCGCCCTAAGCAGCGCACCACGTGTAAAGCACGTGTGCGCTAGAGCTAAGTGCGCTGCGCCCTAAGCAGCGCACCACGTGCAAAGCATGGGTGTAGCATTTTGAAACTTTAGAAATAAATAAATGCCCCCCACCGTTGCGACCGGGGGTGAGTCGGCGTAGTGGATCGCCATGATAGGCTCTAAGGGTACCGCGCACGAAAAGCTCTGCCGACCCTTAATGATTTGATTGTACCATGTTCCACATAGATGATGATTCTTATGTTCCGGGTTATTATGACCGGGGGTGAGTCGGCGTAGTGGATCTCCATGATAGGCTCTAAGGGTACCGCGCACGAAAAGCTCTGCCGACCCTTAACGATTTGATTGTACCATGTTCCCCATAGATTAAGATTCTTATGTTCCGGGTCATAATCTCTGATCAATGCTAAGACTTTCCTATCCACAGGCGCTCCAGGGAATCCTCCCTCTGAACGAACAAACGGGAAGGAAGTGTCGATGGACATAGTACCTGTGCGGAAAAGAACAAATTTTCAGCCGCCAATGCTACAGTTTAAGTTCTGTCACTAGGTACTTTAAATCTGTACCACACTGCAATGCAGTGAAAAAGGACCAAAGGGGACCCACATAATCCAGATGACATTGCATCATTAATAAAACAGCCTCATCATTTGATGAGACCGTCTTTAAATGAGGAAATTCTCAATTGATTCTTATTCAATGAGAACCCCTCGAGCTAAGGAGTAAATCTCCCTTTGAGAGCAATGCTCTATGGCAGAGTGACATCTGTCAACTCTAATGATGAAGGAATAAAAATTCCTCAAGAGCCTTACTCTGAAAAAATGATGGAATAATCCATCAGAAAAATTGAAATCAATTTTTATATATGAATTAAAATTCTGAGATCTTCAAGATTTATGAACAAACTCTTAAGAGTTCTTCATAAGATATTAACAAATCTCCATTATTCAAGAGAGCAAAGCTCTGTTAATGGGTTAAGAAACCGTAAGAAAGATCTCTTTAGATCTATGAGAGCAAAGCTCTGTAAATGAAACTCTAAAAGGGTTTTCTTTAGATCTAAGATCTATAAAGAGCAAAGCTCTGTTAATGGGTGAAACCCTAGATCCTTTAAAAGATTTAATCTTTACCTTAATTTTGACAGAGTTCTGTCCTTAAGAAAATTCTTAAGATGAAGAGCTTTGCTCTAAAAAGAGAATTAATTCTCAGGAAAAGACAAGAAAGAAGATGAACAGAAATCATCTCAAGAGCCAAAGGTCCTATTCATAGGCACTAAGATGCCGTTTCAACTTCTGAGTTGATCCAAGGGCGCAGATGTTGCCACCGCTGCACTCACATGTGGGCCACGTGAGCGCAACGGTGGGGGGCATTTGTTTCCCCCAATCAGAGCAAAACTTTGTTTAAAATTCAAATTTTGAAATGTAATAACGCTTCAGAAGCAGCGCCAAGTGCGCTGCGCGTGTGCGCTAGCGCTAAATACGCTGCGCTCTAAGCAGCGCACCACGTGCAAAGCACGGGTGTAGCATTTTGAAAATTTAGAAATAAATAAAATTAATTAATTAAATAATAAAATGTTAAATTAAAAAGTTATTAAAACCAAATAAGACATTTTTATAAATAGTATGTAAAACAAATTAAATTAAATTTTTAATATGTAACATAAATAAATTATAAGGGTTTTAATGTGAAATTTAGCTTCATTTTAATTAAAATGGTGTTATATAATAACATAAGTTGTGAGGGGTTGTTATGTAAAGCTTAGGAATTTGTGCAAATTGGAATTTGTTAAAGGTGTAAGTAGAAAAGAGGTTAGATAAGGTTTAGTTCAGAATTTTATCAAGATAAATCAATTTAGAAATGATAAAACATTGGCACTTCCTACTCTCATGCACAACACACACCGCACACCTCTTCCTTGCATGAGGATGGCACACCTTGTAGGTTGACACCTCCTCCTACACCTCACCCTTCCCTTTTCTCATATAGATCTTATGTTCAGATCAGTAGCTAATTTAAAATCTAAAAAATCTAAAAGAAAGAAAAAGAAAACCAAAACAAAACAAAGAGGAATGAGAGAAAGGAGAAGAAAAGAGCTAAGTCTAGGATTTCCTCACCATCAAGCTAGGACTAGGAGCTTGTGCATCTTGGGGGGAGTTCTTCTAGCAAATATCCTTGTAGGTAAAATCTTTAATCACTGTAGGAATTTAGTTCAGTGACTAATTTAACTTAGAAATAAAAAATGTCTATGATATTGTATTTTAGGCAAAATTGAGCTCTATTTGAATTTGCTTTAGTTTAGATAAAAGTTAACTTAACCAAATAGTGCCTTAATCTTGTATGTTGGACCTAGAACAAACCATAGAAGCACGAACCAAGGGGTTCGGAATTTGGACGGCGACCTATAGGAGAAATCCGGCATCGCCGGATTTTTAAAGGGATTTGGTGTTTTGGCTTTTTGGGTAGGTCTCTGTGTAGGTGTTTGGTTATTTTGGTATTGTTTAATCAAGTTAGTTTAATAACTGTGTATAAAATCTGGGAACTAATATCGGAAAAAAGATCAAAATTCTAACATACGACACGGGTAAAACGTAACGCGTTTTGTTTTCTGTTGCGATGCAGCGTTGGGTTAAATTTTAGTTGATCGTTTGCAATAGTCGTACGTAGTGTAATTAGCACGTACGACTTGTGTTTTCTTGATTTTTGCCATATCAGAATGTAGCCGTTTTCTTATACAAGTTAATTAAATGTTAGATTTGAGTGCAGGAACTTCGGAGGCCGCAAGGAGAGGAAAAGGATTGGCGATTCCAGAATAGTTACGACGTATTTCCGGTGAGTAGACTAAACATCTACCGGGGGATTGTATAAAGATGGCGTGATACGCCCGTAATTTTACTTAAACGTAAAAGATGTGACTTTTGTATGTTAAATTGATAGTATGCATTCATATATATATATGTAAATCGCTATGTGAATAATTGTTAGAACACTGCACAAATATCGACGAGTTATGCCGTATATGCACTTATTTTACATGTTACACTACCCCTCGTCAATATTGCCATGTCACTTTTACACTTAGCAGTTATCTTGTTAAAAATAATTCCTCTCATACCTAAATCACCAATAACATTAGTAAATTGCATCAATGATATTATGCTTAGTATTCGAGTATTCTAAGCTGATATAAAAGGTACTTATATTATTGAGAATTTATGGTTTTGAGCTTTTCTATACTATTGCATAAATCCAGTGATTTTTCATGATTGATGTGACATGTCCACCATGAGATGTTTTTATGATTTGGTTTTTATTCCAACCGAGTTGGGGGTCATACGGTTGCGGATTTATAAGTTATCCAGACTGAGTCGGGGGGCATACAGTTGGATACATGGTGGACCCGGTCGAGACCGAGGGGCAGGATAGCCGCATGATAGGCGGGGAGCCTAACGAGAATACTCGATACCGGAGATAGTTGTGAAACATGGCGGAAATTTAGATGATATCGACCGGTGTTATTGATTACATGATCGTTCGAGAAATGATGCCTGAGAGAATAGAAGATTTGTGTCGATGATGGACACGGAAAGATGAACTTTATTTGGAAATAAATTATAAGATTTCAGTTTTGGTTATGTGATTAGTAGTACGGATTCATGTTTTCCACATGTTATCATGCATTATAATTATCCTTATTGCAGTTAGTTATAGTTCGTCAAATTTATATTATCAGTCGTTATTTGTTAGTTTTATTCACTGAGTTGGCAACTCACCCCCGTTGTGCCACAGTTCCTTACAGGAGTAAAGTGGACGGTTAGCAGCAGTGCACAGATCCACTTTTTCAGCTTTTATCTCATCTTTTGATAGGTGGGTTACATATGTAGTAACCTTCTCTTTTGGTATTGTATTTTGGATCTAGAAAATCTCCATTAGACCTTGTATTATGACTTAGAGTGAGAGATGATTATATATATATTATTTGACAGATGAGATCGTTTAGTTCTATAAATTGTTATTTCTTTTAGTTATGTCTGAAATTCTTATTGATGTCATATACGGTTGGATATTTATTTCCACTATTGATATTGTTGATTCCAACAAGAGATGCAACCAAATTTAACACTTTGTAATTGCTTTTATTATGAATTCACTAGTGAGTTACTGTTAAGATCTTAATTATATAAAATTGTGATTTTTTTACTTAAAAACTAAATTTTTATAAAAATTCCGCAAAAAGGATTTTGATTTTGGTTTTTCGGCTTACTCGGGTTGTGTAAATATCTTTAGATATTATACAATCTAAGTGCCGGTCACCTCCAAATTTTAGGTCGTGACAACGGGTGCGCTGCACTCTAAGCAGCGCACCACGTGCAAAGCACGGGTGCGCTAACGCTGGAACTAAAAGCTTCCCACCGTCAGATCAAAAATCCAATAATAATGATAAATTATTAATTAATCAGAATTAAATTCTGTTAAGGAAAGATTCCTCAAAATCTTTCCAAACAACAAGATTGTGCTCTGTAAATCAGAGCACCGTTGGATCAATGATCCAATGGTGATTAAAAATCACCAAAATACAGAATAAATTCTGTATGGAAAAGATTTCCCAATATTGTTAAAAACAAGAAAATTGCCTTCTGTAAATCAAAAGCCCTTGGATCAAAGATCCAACGGTGGGGAAATCCCCAAATCAATTGGAGAAAAGATCTCCTTAACTGATTGAACAAATCAGCTTGCCCTATATAAAGACCCCAAGACTTCAAGTCTCAAATATACAGAAGCATAGAGAGGAACCCCCCCTCCCCAAAAAAAAAACTTGGAGAGATCTCAGAAAGAAGAGCCAAACTCTCAGAAGAAGAAGATTTTTCTTCAAGCTAAAAATAAACAGAGAGATAAAATCATCCCATAGTAAGAAGAAGAATTCACTTCTTTCTTTAAGATCATAGATCTACAAGACCAAGGTCTTTCACAAAGAGATCAAAAGATTTCATCATAAAATAAAAAGAAGAACATAACTATTCTCACAGATCATAGATCTATAAAATAAAGGGGGAGAATAAGTCAATTCTCTTAGGATCATAGATCCATAAAGGCAAAGGCTTTCATCAAAATAAGAGATTTAAGCATCTCCTACAAAATAAGAACTTTGTTCTTAGAACCTTAAGACAAAGTCTCTTCTAAACGAGAATTTATTTCTCAAATCATAAACCTGATCAGATAGCGTTTTGCGCTCATAAACTAGCGCTCTGCGCTCTTGGACTAGCGCTCATAAACTAGCGCTCTGCGCTCTTGGACTAGCGATTTACGCTCATGCAATGGCGCTCAGCGCTAAGCACCACGTGCCCCTCACGTGTGCGCCACTTAACAGTAAGCGCTCTGCGCTCTTGGACTAGCGCTTTGCGCTCATGGAATAGCGCTCAGTGCCAAGCGCACCGCGTGCTCCTCATGTGTGCGCCACTGAATAAATAGCGCTTTGTGCTTATAAATCAGCGCAATGCGCTCATAGACCGGCGCTCAGCCCCAAGCGCACCACGTGTCCCTCACGTGTGCGCTACTCAGCAGAAGCGCACTGCGCTCTTTGACTGGCGCAAAGCGCCAAGCGCACCACGTGCTCCTCACGTGCGCGCTGATAGATCATAAATTATTCTTTAATAAGCCCCAGAGCTATGATGAATGCTCATCATTCAACAAAAGACATAAATAATGTCAAAATCCAAATCAATACTTAGTATTGTTAAAAGGGACAAGCCCAAATAAATGTTCAACAGCCTAAAATAAATGTTAAATATTTTAACATGATTGGACTTAGCCCAAGATTGGCCATAAGTCCTTAATTTAGATTAACTGAGCCCATATGCTTATTAATCTTTTTGATCTTAGTCCTAAATTGGACTACAGATCTCTCAACCAAAATTGGTTCAAGGGTACATCTCTTTACTCCTCTGATATTTATCGTTGTAATCCTTCAACGTCTTCAGAGAGGTGACGGGTTCCGACAACCAAACATTCCATGGACTGTGGGGTCCTTAAACTCATGGACTATGATGTCCTTAAACTTTATAGACTATGACGTCTTTAAACGATGGACTGTGGGGTCCTTAAACTCATGGACTATGATATCCTTAACCTTGGACTGTGGGGTCCTTAAGCCTATGGACTATGATGTCCTTAACCTTGGACCGTAATGTCCTTAAACTAATCGACCGCAATATCCCTAAACTAAACAATAGAGCCCGAATGCTCTCTTGTTGGATCTAAACGATCCCGTTAAGTTGATCTTAGTCTGAAATTAGACTAACGTATCCTTAACATACGTTTAAGTTGATCTTAGTCTCAAATGAGACTAATGTATTCTTAAACCCAACCCAAAACCCAAATCTAAGAAAATACGGATTTGGACTAATCCACGTCCTACGGGCGACAACATAAATTAGTCTCCGTATACAATCCACGGGCAACCAAAAACAAAACAAACACACACGAGACGAAGTGACCATCCGGAGAAGGAGAAAGTGGTTACCGCGATGCGGTAGCATAATTAACTGCAGGGGCTTGCGCCTGCAGGGAAGAGCGTCCCCACAATCAAAAACCCCTTAAACGAGGGAGAATCTGACGAAGTCTGCAACAACGGCCGCATCCGTCTAAACCTTCGATACATGGTGCCATAAATCAACTTGGTATCCACGGAGAGGTGGACGGATAGCACCAATTAGCATCTGCCCCTAAATTCAGGTCCGGACGTCCCAACGTCCCTGTTCCCCGCCGAAAGACGCGACCGGGACGTTGGGACGTCAGGCCTGAAATTCGAAGGCAGATGCTAATTGGTGCTATCCGTCAACCTCTCCAAAGATGCCAAGTTGATTTATGGCACCGTGTATCGATGGTTTAAACGGATGCGGACGATGTAGCAGACTTCGTCAGATTCCCCCTCGTTTGAGGGGTTTTTGATTGTGGGGACGTTCTTCCCTACAGGCGCAAGCCCCTATAGTTAATTACGCTACCGCATCGCGGTAACAACTTTCTCCTTCTCCAGATGGTCTCTTCGTGTCGTGTGTGTTTGTGGTTGCCCGTGGATTGTATACGGAGACTAATTTATGTTGTCGCCCGTAGGGCGTGGATTAGACCAAATCCTTATCTTCTTAGATTTGGGTTTGGGGGTTGGGTTTAAGGATACGTTAGCCTCATTTGAGACTAAGATCGACTTAAACGTTTGTTAAGGATACGTTAGTCTAATTTTAGACTAAGATCAACTTAACGGGATCGTTTAGATCCAACAAAAGAGCATTTGGACTCTATTGTTTAGTTTAGGGACATTGTGGTCAATTAGTTTAAGAACATTACGGTCTAATGTTACTTTAAGAAAATCTCAGTCCAGGTTAAGGATATCATTGTCCATGAGTTTAAGGACCTCACAGTCCAGGTTAAGGACATCGTAGTCCATGAGCTTATGGACCTTATAGTCCAGGTTAAGGACATCATAGTCCATGAGTTTAAGGACCTCACAGTCCGAGGTTAAGGACATCATAGTCCGTGGGTTTAAAGGGACCCCACAGTCCGTAGAGTGTTTGGTTGTCGGGACCCGTCACCTCTCTGAAGACGTTGAAGGATTACAACGACAGACATCAGAGGAGTAAAGAGATGTACCTTCGAACCGGTGTGAGTTGGTTGAAAGATCTGTAGTCCAATTTGGGACTATGATCTGTTAAATATTTATGAGCACACGGGCTCAATTAAATATAAGTTGAGGACTTATGGCCAATATTGGGCTAAGTCCAATGAATGTTTAACATTTTATTATTCTGTCTATTGAGCCTTTATTTGGGCTTGGCCCTTTTAATAATGCTGAGCATTAGATCTTTTCTTTTGTCTTGTATTGAATGCAAAGTATTCAGCAGAGCTCTGGCTCATTAAAGAACAATTTGTGTTCTGTCAGCGCAACCTATGGTGCGCTGGGCGCTTTGCGCCGATCAAAAAGCGTAGTGCGCTTCTGCCACGTGACGCATATGTAAAGGACACGTGTCGCGCTTGACGCTAAGCGCCAGATGATGGGCGCATTGCGCCAGTTTATGAGCGCTATGCGCTAGTCCATGAGCGCATTGCGCTATTAATTTAATGGCGCACACGTGAGTGACACGTAGCGCGGTTGGCGCTGAGCGCCAGCCCATCAGCGCAGTGCGCTATTTCAGAAGCGCAAAGCGCAAATTGCATACGTGGTTGACACGTGGCACATTTTGGTGCTTAGCACCGGTGCAGAGAGCGCAGAAGCGCTGTTCAAGAGCGTAAGGTGTATTTCAATAGCGCAAAACGCATGTTGATCAATTTTATGATCTGCGAACAAATTTATGTTCATTTTAGAAGAGACTTTGTCTCAAGATTCAAGAACAACAGCTCTTATTTTTGAAAGGGCTTTGCCTTTATAGATCAATGATCTGTGTGAAGAATATGTTCTTCTTTTATTATGTGATGAGATCTTTTGATTTTTTTTATGAAAGATCTTGGTCTTTGTAGATCTATGATCTTTTAAGAAGATGATTCTTCTTTTTATGAGATGGTTTCATCTCTGGGTTCATCGTTCATGATCTTTACCTTGAAGAAATAATCTTCTTTTGCTGAGAGCTTGCTCTTCTTTTTTTGAATTTCTCAAAATTTATAGGGGGGTTTCTCTATGTCAGACTTGAATTCTTTGGGCCTTTATATAGGGCCAGCTGATTTGTTGAATCAATTAAAGAGATCTTTTTCTGATTGATTTGGAGATATTTCCCACCGTTGGATCTTTGATTCTAGGGCTTCTGTTTTACAGAAGGCAATCTTCTTGTTTTTAAAAAGATTGGAAAATCTTTCTAAAACAGAATTTTAATTCTGATTAATTAATGATTTATCATTATTATTAGATGTTTTGATCTAACGGTGGGGAATTTTATAATTCCAGCGCTGGCGCACCCATACGTGGTGCGCTGCTCAGAGCGCAGCGCACTTTGCGCTAGCGCACCTACGTTTGACACGTGGTGCGCTGTCCAGAGCGCAGCGCAGCCTGCGCTAGCGCACCCGTATTTGAAACGTGGCGCGCAGCGCGCCTAGCGCTAGCGCACATATGGTGCACTGCCTAGGGCGCAGCGCACCTGGCGCTAGCGCATCCGTGTTTGACACGTGGCGCGCAGCGCGCTGGATCTGAAGTGTTGCTTCAATTTTTGAATTTTGAATTTCAAAATAGAGCTTTTCTCTGATTGGGGGTGCACTGCTTAGGGCGCAGCGCACCTGGCGCAAGCGCACCCATGTTTGACACGTGGCACGCAGCGCGCCTAGCGTTGGATCTGAAGTGTTGCTTCAATTTTTGAATTTCAAAATAGAGCTTTGCTCTGATTGGGGGGAACAAATGCCCCCCCATCGTTGCGCTCACGTGGCGCACATGTGAGTGCAGCGGTGGCAGTATCTGCGCCTTTGGATCAACTCAGAAGTTGAAGAGGCGTTTCAATTCCTATAAATAGGACCTTTGGTCCCTTAGATGATTTTCATCTTCTTCTTGAGAATTATCTCTTCTGAGAATTTCATTCTCCCACAGAGCATAGCTCTCTTATTTAAGAACCTTTTAAGAGTTAGAACTCTGTCAAAACTTAGGTAAAGTTTAAAACTTTTAATAAATTAGGGTTTCACCCTTTAATCAGAGCCTTGCTCTTCATAGATCTTTGATCTAAAGAAAACCCATTTATGGTTTCATTAACAGAGTTTTTCTCTCTTGAACCCATAGATCTTAAAGAGATCTTTTCTTCGGGTTTCTTAGCCCATGAACAGAGCTTTGCTCTCTTGAATTATGTTGATTTGTTAATCTTTGATAAAAAAAACTCTTAAGAGTTTGTTCATGGATCTTGAAGATCCTAGAATTTTTTAATTTATAAAAATTAATTTTAATTAATTCTTTTCTGATGGATTTTTCCATCATTATTACAGAGCCAGGCTCTCGAGGAATTTTATTCCTTCATGATCAGAGTTTGACAAGTGTCACTCTGTCATAGAGCTTTGCTCTCAAAGGGAGATTTTCTCCTTTTCCCGAGGGATCTCTCATTTAATGAGAATTTTTCCTGAGGATTTCCTCATTTAAATGACAGTCCCATCAAATGATGAGACTGTTTTATTAATTGATGCATTGTCATCTAGATTTTGTGGGTCCCCCTTTGGTCTCCTTTCCACTTCATTGCAGTGTGGTACAAATTTTAAAGTACCGAGTGTCAAAATTTAAAATTGAATTATATCACTGACAGTTGACTTTCGTCCCTTTTTGCGCAGGCGACATGTCTTTCGACACCTCCTTTCCGTCCATCCGATCAGAAGGCTGGTTTCCTGAGGCGCCAGTGGACCGGGAGGTTCTCGCGCTCATCAAAGACCATGACCCGGAACACAACAATCTTCACTTGTAGGGTAGATGGTACGACCAGATTATCAGAAGTCGTCGAAGCTTCTCTTGTGCCACGCCTTCGGAGCCTATCTCGGCGATCCCATACGCAGATGCACCCCCGGTGAACTATGCCATGGAGGTGGTTAATTGGACTTCGGAGGGATTCCTTCAACCTTCGATCGCCGCTGTACCCATGCAGCCGCCGGCGGCTTTGGACACCTTAGGGCGGCGCATATGCCAGGGCGAGTCACGCCCTTAGGGACAGCCCTACAACATCGGGGTAACTCCCCGTCATCCGGCCGGGTACTCGCAGTGGGCCCGGTATATCCTGTCAGTGAAGAAATCGCAACTGCTAAAGCTCAGCCAATACCCTACGGTCTACGCTTCGTTGTTCCAGTATTCTGCACCTCCCACATGGTGGATTAAGGCGGTTTTGAACTAGTGGAACATCCCGACTCATACCTTCCTTCTATTGGATATAGAGTTCTCTATTTCCTTGGAAGAATTCACCGAGGTTTCTGGTCTACCGGTCAGGGGGGAGCACTACGAGGAGCTGCTTCCTCCGGACGAATATGTTTTTGCCACCAAGCCAGTGGTGATGGGCCTCACGCCAGAGAACGCCATTCAACACCAGTTTCCCAGTCTGATAAAGGTGTTGAACATGTACGAGAGCCTCTTCCATGAATCCAGAGGCCGGGGGGGTCAGTTTTGCGGACATCATTGCCCGTTTTCTTCGCCTGGAGATTTTGTCGCGACAAGGTGAAAAGTTTGCTAAACTTGATGATCCCTTCGATTTTGGCTAGGACCGTCGGCCGATACTGGAAGCTGATCAGAAGGGTTTCTTTCTTCCTGACGTCGTGATTGTCCCTCTGTCAGAAATCGCCGCCCCGGGCATTGATGAAAAGGCGTTCTTTCTTGGGTTTCTTGGGCTATGGTTGAGCTGGTTCGCACTCCCTATTCATCCTCGTTACATGAGGCCTTCCGTCTTCTACCCCGCGCATCGCATGGTTGCCGGAATACAAGTGGCCATCGGGATCTCCAGGTTAGCCCACCAATACCACGGTCTTAGCGTAGCGGCGGATACCACTGAACCGGGGGCGCATCCTACCAGCTTCCCGATGCATTACTTCACTTCATGGATGGAGCTGCACGTGCTCGGGGTCTTTGGCATTCACAAGAGACCTTCGTTTTACGAGAGATGCAAGTTCCCTTGGATTATGCGGCTGGTTGACGCCTCCATCGTGAATCCATCACAGCGGGAAGCTAGGGGCTTGCTCCTTCGTCCGCGCACGGTCGGAGATGGTATGTCTTTTACAGACAAAGTCTTGACCATCGTCCAGGAAACTTCAAAGGCGGTGCTATCACTGCAAGACATTTTTAAGGACAGGGCATCCGTGTTGAAAGCCCAGGAGATTCTTCATTTATACTCCATCAGGCCGGGATTTCTTCTATTCAGGAAAAATGATGCGGCGTTATTCATGAGATACAATCCCCATCATTTTGCCCAGCAGCTGAGTTACAATCAGGGAGTCCCGTTGAAAGCTTTCTTGGTAGAACCCGTTGCCACCGAAGAGGGAATGCGGGGCGCGCTGTATCATTTCACGCGCTTGAATACGGGATCTCACTTCTTTATCAGCGAACCGAGTTGTGTCCCGAGGGCCCTTAATGTACACGTGGCCTGGTATCAACATGCAACGGATGCTGTTACCAGGGAGGAGAAGCGGCTGCTACTCGACCGCAAGGGTGCACCCCCTGCTAGTGACCGAAACCTCCCCTTGAAGCGACGGATGATTTTTCGAAAGAATATTTGTTAACCGCAATCAAGAACGGCGTCGCTTGGTAGCTAGCCGGTGAATACGGGTCGGTCCACAGGGATGTTGTGTATTTCTTAATTGTTCTAACGAGTTAATTCCAAACGGTGTGAATGGATTATCGCTAAAAGCTAAGTTGATTTATCAAGGATTAGAAATCTTGCTAGGGTTAGGTTTAGGTAAAGTTTGGAAAATTGAAGATTTCCTCACCGCTTTCAATGCCCTAAATTAGATCGCTTTAGATGTTATGGTAATTATTAATAAAGGGGATTAGCACCATCGGGAAGAAACGATGTTTCTTCCTCTAGGTTCTAGTCCTTCCTTTCTTAATTCTTACCCTAACCTCCACGCAACCGGTCGTTTATACTACGGTATCACCGTTACCTCATGGGGTAGGGTGCCATAGGGAACGGTGTGTGTATGTATGTATGGAGTTCTATAAAAACTTGTGATGGGCAAGAAAGGGGTGAGAGATTTTCATCTCTCAAGTCTTCCCCAAATCTAACCCTAACAAGCGAGGAGACTACTCGCTCATTAGGGAATTGAAAAACATATCTATCTATCTAACTAGGACAGATAAGAAAATTATACTACGGCAGAATAAAAATTAACTAAGGTAATTAAATAAAACTACTTACTTTATTGATGGCTCTCTCCAAACATTTACACAGGAATTTACAGATCTGAATAGATGAATAAAAAGAGGCATAACCTAAAACAGGTTTTAGGGTTTCTATTTATAGATTCATAGAAACCCTAGGGTTACAGTCGACGCACATATGCTTTTACAATTTTACCCCCTAAGAAACCTAACTACTGCATCGACGCACCGACACGAGGAATTTCCACCGACCCAGGCTTCGCACGGCCGTGGATCCGCGGCCAAGAGCATGGTTTGGCCGCGGAACCACGGCCGTATGGAGAGGTTGGTTGCTGATTTCTTCTGGGTTGTTCTCTGTTGCTTTTGGCTCCTTGTTTCTTCAGTTGTTTTCTCAGATTGGCTTCTAGATTTCTTCCAGATCTCCACAGTGAATAATTGTAGTGGACTTTTACCGTTGCTTCGTGACGAAGTCTTGAACCTTGCGCTGCCTTTGTTCTTTGTGAACTTGTTCATTGATCTTCAATGTTCCTCAAGATGTAGGCATGATCAAGATTCCACCATTTATCGGTCGAACTCTCACTTTTGCATCGTCTTTTTCATCATTTTCACTGTTTTGTTCCGAGAACCTGTAACCTATAACTATGTAGCAGACATGGGTCAAAAGCACCTGTTTATTTTTAAACTGAATAAGAATGGGGAATAAAATAATGCAAAATTATGGTATGAACAAATACCCCCAAACTTATTTTTTGCTCGACCTCGAGCAAACCTAGTTTTATTCTCAACAAAATCCTAACCTCACTTTCGCAGGGAATCGCGATTGCACTGAGCTCGTGCAACAAGCCGTTAAACCTCTAGGTGTCCCTAGTAGAAGGAGTGTTATCTCCTGAGGGTTTTCAGCGCATACTACCCATAAAATCCTATCAATTAGGCCTATTGACTTTTATTCTCCAATTAGGTTTTTTAACAAGAAATTCTATTATCTTCGACTCATAAATTATCCACCCGTATTTTTCATGCTTCCTTATCATTTAACTTAAGATTATATATATTCTGTAGACTTACTTAGCTTTTAGCATCTTTTAAGTTTTCCTTCGAGGGTTCTATCTCAACTTAGAAATTTTTATCATCTCTACTAAAGATACAACTTCTATTCTTCATTCCTATCTCTTATCTAAACCCCAATCACATACCCCTACGTGTGTGTATATATCACCCCTACACTTGGAAATTCAAATCAAGCTATCATACTCTTGTCCGTCGTCCAAAGCACTTCTTAATTGGTGCATTTTTAGATGAAATTTGCTCACACATCCTTCATGCGACCGTTAATACTTCTTGAGGTACCAACAACCGATTACAAAATGTGTTTGCACATTAAAGCGTAATTCCTAGTCTTGTAACACCTAAGTCTTTAGCAGTGACTCCCAAAGCAGTTGGTCTAAGGCGCTAGGTGATGAATTACCCTTGCTAAATATTTTTTCTATTTTTGCAGCCTTAAGTAATTACAAAAACCAGTGTTCATTTTTTTTATTCACGCTTGTATTTATTGTATTTTTCTTCATACTAAGGACTTTAGACAAGAGCATTTCAAGGTTTCTCCTACTATTCCAAATTTCAAGGTTCGTGTTTGTGCAATTTAGTAGGGTATATATTTTCAGAATTTAGACTTAAGCTAGGAATTATTTTTCAAACTTATATTTTAATAAAAATATCAATACTTTTCCCTTGTTTTAATTTAGCCCAAGAAGTCAACTCGAAATTTGCCTATTTCTAAATAAATTATAAAGACATATACTTTCTACCGTTAAATTTTACGAAAGGTTATTTTTAGGGTTTTTAATTTACTACGTCTAGGATCTAGTTGTTCCTAGCTAGTTAACATTTTTGTCAAACTTAAGTCAATTATGGCCAAAATTGAATACTTTAATTTTTATAATTTTTAAATTTTTTTCAATTTTTATGGGTTTTAAAATAAATATGCAAATGCAAAAATATACACATGAATGCGAAGGAAGAAGGCTTACCGAGCATACCCCCAAACTTAAACTTGACAGTGTCCTCACTGTCATGTTACACCAAGAGGGTCAAAATGTCGGCACTCCTCTGTTTATTTATTTATAATTTTTTTATTTTTTTATTTTTTAAAATAAAAACAAATATATATACAAAAAGGTCCCCCCAAACTTCAGTTAAACGAATTACTAGTCAATGCCAAACTTTGCAAAGACCAAAAGTCAACACCAACAAGTTGAAAATTTTATCTGTGTGAAGCATCGGTCGGTGGAAGAACATGTTGTACCGAGTCAAGAACTATTGGGGAAGAGATAAGTGGCGGTATGGACAGTGTAGTGAAGAGATAGGAGGTGATGATGAATGAAAACGAGAATGGGAATGATCAGAAATCAGAGGAATATTGGCATTCTCGTAGCTTATTAAAAGAAAAGGGGGTGGTTCAACTTTTAAAGGAGGAGGTTGATTATCCACACAATCCCCAAGATGTTTCAGTGGATCCTTTATTGACTTGGCATCATCCATCATATGCAATGATATTCAATTATGAGGGAACTAATCTGCTCGATGTCCGCCATAGTCCAGCCAAAAGTTTGTCGGTTATCTTGTAAGACCATTAAAAAGGCTTTCTCTTGCTCGAGAGCTAGAGATGCTGATAAGATAACGGGAAAGGTCTCTTTCTCACCTAAGTAAACATATTTAAGATGAGACGGCAAGGGCTTGAGTTTGAGTTTCGGAGGCGAAACAATCAAAGGTAAAATTGGGGAATCTACCTCGAACTCAAAGGATTCCAACAATGGTTCGAAATCACTGTAAGCAACCGAATCGGATGGTTCAACTAACTCATCTAAAAATTCAAAGGACTCATACTCAGGCAGTGAGTCGTCAAAATTATCCGAAAAAGTGAAATATTCATAATCAATATCGGTTGTGCCAACTGTGTTAGATTCAAGGAGGGACGCACTAGTGGTGTCAAAACTGTTGTCATCGAACAGAAATTTTTAAAGCTCGCAGTCTTCCTGCGTGATTTCGTGAATCGAGCAAACTTCTCGTGTACTAGTTTTAGGCACGAGGGGCAGAGTTCCTATCCTGTAAATATTGAACTCACTAGACATCTTCCCAAAGGATAGAGTCATAGAGCCATTGCGACAATTTATTACGGCATTGGAAGTGGACAAAAATGGTCGACCGAGAATCACCGGAATTTGGTTTTGTGGGTTAGCAACAGGTTGTGTATCCATAACAATAAAATCAACGGGGAATACGAAGTCCCCTACTTTGATCAACACATCTTCTAACTCACCCCTAGGATGGGTGATCGATCGATCAGCCATTTGGAGAGTACAACGAGTGGGTTTCAACTCTCCAACACCTAATTGCTCGTACACGGAGTAGGGAAGCAGGTTAACACTAGACCCAAGATCTAAAAGTGCTCGATTGATATTCTTATCTCCAATTATTATTGAAATTGAAGGAGAACCAGAGTCCTTTCGTTTTTGGGGTAAGGGTTGACGTTGGTTAATAGCATTGCTTACGGCACTAGCTACTGGCACTTTCTTGGGTATTTGAGATTTTCTCTTCGAGGAGCATAAGCCCTTTAAGATTTTCGCGTAAGAAGGGACTTGCTGGATTGCATCTAAGAGAGGTATATTTATGCTAACCTGTTTAAATAACTCCACAATCTTCTCCATTTGTGGAGTTGGTTTATTGGATCTCAACCTGTTTGGAAAAGGAGCATTTTGAAAATCTGTTGAGTCCAATGTCTGTAGAGTAGATTGTGGAGTTGGAACGGATCCCAGTGGTGGTGTGTTCATGAAGTGAGAAGTGGGTCCGTGCAAACTAGAAGAAGTAGAGCCTTGTGAAAAATGAAGAATAGGCTCTAACGAAGAAGATGAAGATGAAGAAGAAGATGATGGAAAAGAAGAAGATGAAGAAGAACCACCGGCAGGGGTGTCATCACTATTACCCACGTTATTATGCAACACTCTTTCAGATCTCAACGTGGTCACGGCATTTACATTATGATTTTGTTGTTCATATGCAACATGTGCGTTGTGTGTGTGACCGGAATTTGGCAATGCTTGAGATGGAAGCTTTCCCTTTTCTCGCTCTCTCAGCGCGGCAGTTAGTTGTGCAATTTAGGCCTCAATAGATTTGATACTTTGATCATGTGAAGCATTGTTGTGCACCAAAGACTGAATGGAAGTCTCCAATCTTGCTGCGGATTGTGTAGATTGTTGTAGAAACGCATCTAAACTTCTTTCTAGCGAGGTGACCTTATCATCATTTGGTTGAACAAAATTGTTTGGAGGGTAAGAATTGTTGGGCACAAAATTGTTCATTTGGTTTGGGTAAGGTTGTGGTTGGAAAGGTTGCTGGTATTGAGTTTGTTGGGTTGCTTGTTGTTGTGGAGGAGGAGGCCTTTGAAAGTTGTTGTTTCCTTGGAATTGCTGATTTTGATTCCAAGCAAAATTTGGGTGACTCCTCCAACCCGGATTATAAATCGAAGAGTATAGATCATTTCTTTGTCTTTGCTGAAAGGCAGCATTGACTTGGTCTTGTCCTTGAACAGGTGGATTGTTAGGACACTCTTCGGTAAGATATGATGGATCCTGTTTACCCCAATCAGAGCAAAGCTCTGTTCAAATTCCAAGGCGGGAAACGAAGCAACGCTTCTGTTTCCCCCAATCAGAGCAAAGCTCTGCTTTGAAAATTAAAGTAAAAATTAAAAGTTAAAATAAATGAAGCAACGCTTCAGATTCCTTGCGCTGCGCGCAACGTGCCACATGTTAAAATCAGACACGCCAGCGCAAAGAGCGCAGCGCCCAAGACAGCGCACTCAATCAGATCAAGGCTCTATAAAAGAAGCAACGCTTCAGATGATCTACGCTCTGCGCTGCGCGACACGTGGCAGCGCAGTCGCGCTAGCGCACTCGCGCTGCGCTCTGCGCTGCGCGACACGTGGCAGCGCAGTCGCTGCGCGACACGTGTCAAGCGCTGGTGCGTTTGCGCCAAACAGAATTAAAATTCCAGTAAGATCTTTCTGTTCTTGTTAAAAACAAGAAGATTATCTTCTGTAAAACAGAAGCCCTTGGATCAAAGATCCAACGGTGGGGAAAATTCCCCAAATCACTCCGAGAATGATCTCTTCAACAAATTTAACAAATTAATGGACACTATATAAAGGCCTCTAGACCCTAATTCCAAAAGAGACATGAACACAGAGAGAACTCCTTTAAAGAAAATTTTGAGAAGAGCTCAAAGAAAGGAAAGGTAAAAACCTTGAATAAAAGGAGAATTTCTTCTAAAAAGATCATTGATCTAAGAACAAGATCAAAGATCTTCAATAAAAATATAATATTAATAAAGGCATTGCCTTTTGATGAACCACTGGTTCTTTGAAAACAAGAAAATTTGTTTTCTTTGATCTAAAATTGATCAAAATAATAAAACAGTGCCATGCACTTGCAAAATCTACACTGTTGCGCTCTCGGGTTGGCGCAAGCCACCAGAGAGCGCCACGTGTCAGCCCCATAATGATCTGCGCTATACGCTTCTAAAAACAGAGCACTGCTCTCATGAATTGGTGCAACTCACCAGAGCGCGCCACGTGTCAGCAGCGCAACAGCGCAGCGCACTGCGCTTGCGCTCTCCTGAGCGTGACACGTGTCACCTCCCCATGGACTTGCGCCTTGCGCTCCTCAATTGGCGCAAAGCGCCTGACAAGCCACGTGGCACTCTGTCAGACTAATTAATGCAGCGCATTATTAAAAGGCAGAGCCTAATTAAAAGGCCCAATGGACCAAAACAAATGCTCTGCATTATAAAAAAAGGGACAGAGCCCAAATCAAAAAGACCTAATAGGCCAGAATAAAATGCAGTGCATTATTAACAGGGGCAGAGCCCTAATAAAGGCCTACAAGGCTAAATTTAAATAAAAATGTTGAACATTCTCAACTAGACTTAGCCCAATTCTGGCCATAAGTCCTCAAATTAAATTGACTGAGCACGGCTGCTCTCTTAAATCAATTTACAACTGGTTCAAGGGTACATCTCTGAACTCCCCTGACATCTGTCGTTGTAATCCTTCAACGTCGTCAGAGAGGTGATGGGTCCCAACGGCCATACATTAAATGGACCCTTATGTTCCTAAACTAGCAATGGACCACTATGTCCCTAAACTGGCAATGGACCACCACATCTCTAAACTAGAACATGGACCACTATGTCCCTAAACTGGAACAATAGAGCCCCGAAATGCACTTTTGTCGGATCTAAACGATCCCGTTTAAGTTGATCTTAGCCTCAAATACGGCTAACGTATCCTTAAACCTTCAAAAAGACTTTAGTCCCAAATTGGACTATAGATCCCCCAATCAACTTTGGTTCGAGGGTACATCTCTGAACTCCTCTGACACCTATCGTTGTAATCCTTCAACGTCGTCAGAGAGGTGACGGGTCCCGACGACCATATATTAAATGGACCACCCATGTCCCTAAACTGGAAATTGACCGCAACGTCATTAAACTAAACAATAGAGCCAATTGCTCTCTTGTCGGATCCAAACGATCCCGTTAAGTTGATTTTAGTCTGGAGATTAGGCTAACGTTTCCTTAACAAAAGTTTAAGTTGATCTTAGCCTTAAATAGGGCTAACGTATCCTTAAACAAAAACCCCAAACCCAAATCTAAGAAAATACGGATTTGGACTAATCCACGTCGTACGGGCGACGGCATAACCTAGTCTCCGTATACAATCCACGGGCAACCACAAACAAAATAAACACACACGACACGAAATGAAATTCTGGAGAAGGAGAAAGTTGTTACCGCGATACGGTAGCGTAATTAACTGCAGGGGCTTGCGCCTGCAGGGAAAAGCGTCCCCACAATCAAAAACCCCTCTAACGAGGGGGAATCTGACGAAGTCTGCTACTTCGGCCGCATCTGTCTAAACCTCCGATACACGGTGCCATAAATCAACTTGGTATCTTCGGAGAGGTGGACGGATAAAACCAAATAGCATCTGCCCCAAATCTCAGGCAAGACGTCCCTGTCTTGGCCGCCGTTTGGAGGGGAACAGATTCTGGCACGTCCGGTGGGACCTTTTCCTCTTTCCACTCCACACTTCGTGTGTCGTGTTCGCGAACAAATCGCGGTTTGCTGTGGTTGCCTGTGGATTCAAGGTACTAAGATTTGGTGTCTTGCTCCGTACAGAAAACTGAAGATCAATGGCTTCAAATTGCACTACCTGCAACTCTCGCTCCGTCCCTGCTGAAGGAGTGACTTACGGGCCCGAGACGGCCTCCCTTTTCAAGATGCCAGTGGAACAGGTAACTCAAGCCACCACTGGACTATTCTTCGGGACCATGCTCCCACCGATGAGCTTCAATGCCCCAATGACGTTGCAAGAAGCCCCAAAGAAGTCGGTCTTTGATCGACTTACCACTGCCGCGGCCCCTTTCAACGGGTCCCCCAACTCTAATACCTCAGTTTTCAACAGACTGGGCCAGGACGTCTACAAGCCCGTGATACCCGAAGCTGCCATCCCAAAACGGATAGCCATCCCGGCTGAAGCGGACGAAATCATTGGAAAGGCTTCTCCTTCCAAGAAATCAGTTTTTACAAGGATGATCATTCCGGTTTCTGCTCCTGGCAAGGTCCTCAAGGCTGCTTCCCCTGCCCAGAGGTCTGTCTTTGACAGAGTGGACGTTGCTTCTCAACGAGTGTCAGTCTTCGACAGGCTAGCACCGATGACAATCCCTCCTCAAAGCAGGGGGCATGACAAAGTCACCCTTATAGCTGAAATAACTCCATCCGCAAGACACGCTCGACGTCGCCACTGGCGCCGAGTGAGGAAGGCTGGGGGCAACTCCCCCTCTGGGATAACTCCGCCAGCTCCATCGGTGGGGATCGATGATGCTGTTCCAACCGGGAACAGTTCTGAATTGCTGAACACGGTGCGTAGAAACTCTCCTACTGCGGTGTTGAAACGAACTCCTCCACCCGTGGAGAATGCTCCAGAGAAAAGCTAGAGCAGCCCCTCAACGGCTGTCCTCTAAAATCTACAAGGTCTGGCGTCAAGTTCAAGAGTCAGTGATCGATCAAGACTACCTCCGCCGACAGAAAAAGATGAAGGTTCAGCAGGAGAAGGGCTACTTTGTCAAGTCGGAAAAAGCAATAGCTGGATGGGTGCCCACTGCAACGGCTCCCTCAATGTCAATCACTCAGAAGAAAAGGAGGATGCAAAAAGCCCCTGTGAATATGGCGAACCGTAAAAGCGCTGAGCACAAACGCCCCAAGTCTGGGGGCATGGTGGTGCACACTGTTTATATGGCTTCCGGAAAGGAGGAAAGTCGTGCTTTGACTGGTCACCGACCGCTCACTCGATCCGTGACAAAAGCCCAGGAGCATCAACAGAAGCTTCAGGAAATGATGGCTGCAATAGCTGCACTTACCAAGCCAAAAGAAAGTTCGGAGGCGTCATCAGAACAGCGTCACGAACAAGAGACTGATGCTGATTTCTTATGAAGAGTCCTCGAAAAGAAGGACAAAGAAGCCGCAGAGCAAGTGGCTAACATAAAACAAATGGCGCTCCTCTTCCAAGATATAGTAGGGATGATGTTATAGCCGGACCCTCCAGCTGATGACCCTCCAATCATTGTTGAAGATGACAAAGGAGAGACATTGAATCCTCCTCCGGCTCTTTCAGCAGCCAAGGAAGAAACCATTTCCAAGGCCACACTAGATGACTATATAGCTCAGCAAATACGAGCTCATCAGGCGAGTGAAGCGGCTGGGCAAATTGTTAGAACCGGACGACCCTATCCGAGCTGGTATGACCAAATCAGCTACCCACTGGGATATACGATCCTTAAGTTCCACGTATATAAAGGGACAAGGAACCCACATCAGCATGTCGCTCAATTCAGGGCCTTATGCGGCAACACTGGAGGCGATGACAAGCTGCTGCTTCGCCAATTCATCGGCAGCTTAGCGCAAACAGCCTTTGAATGGTATTAAGAGCTACCTAACGACTCTGTTAAAACATTTGCGGAAATAGAGCTACTGTTTACACAAAGATTCACGAGTGCTAGTGGACGCACCCTGATAACAGCACTGATTAACGCCAGGATAAGGCCCGGCGAAACGTGGGTCCAATACGCAACACGATGGCGGAACCTATGGTTGAAATGCGAACAACGCATAGAAGAGGCACCTGCGGTAAGCATGTTCGTGGGCACTCTTGATCCGCAAGCGACCATCTCACAATTTATGATGTTCTTCAGGCCAACCACCTTCCAGGTCTTGATCGACAAATTATCCCAAAAGGACCAGATGGGCCATGGACCGTCTCCTCCAAAACCAGACTCTGGAAATGAGAAAGGAAAAGGGAAAGCGATCGTCGTCGCCAATGCTCAACAACAGCCGATCAACTCAAAGCCGGCCGTTCGCCAAAACAACGTGCGTCCACGCCCATCCCTCGAGGAGAGACTGGGACGTCCTTACTCGTTTCCTCAGAATAAAACAAGGAGACTGTTCGAGCTGGCAGTGCGCAACAGACTCATCAATCTGCCGAGTCCAAAACGTCTGTCACAGCCAGGCGATCTCAATAATCCCAATTATTGCCCATACCACCAAACGGTAAGTCACCCGATCGAGGATTGTTTCGTCTTTAAGGGATGGATCGAGGATCAGTACCTCCAAAGCAAGTTCGCGCTGTCTGAAAACTGGAAGGTAAACCCACCACAGCCGCACACTCCAAAGAAGACGGACACGATGGGGGCAGCTTGTTCTTTTGTCGAGGACGAAAACGTTGGAGAAGACTCATCAGATGAATCCAAAGACTACGTAGCGACTTGTCATGTGATCTCTCACTCATTGGCGGATGATGAAGAGGCTCCTTGCGCCGAGAAACCGAAAGCGAACCCTGAACCAGAAATTCTGCGGCCGTCAGACGAGTTGATCGATGCCTTCCTGAATGAGATTCGTCTGAAAGTTAAAGCCAATCAAGAGCGTGAGATGGCCATACTGGAAGGAGCCAAACACCGACTACTAGACCAAAGAGTCGAGGCACTTTCGTCAAATCAAAAGTCATCCGCTGTGGATAAAATCAAATTCAAGACGAGGAAAAGGTTTGCTAAAGCCCTATCAGTGGGAATGAGGCTACCACCCTCTGAAGAAAATACTCTTGGTGGAGTAGAGATGCATCCTAACTTCTGCTTATATCATCAGAAGATCATATATCCTACCGAAGACCGTGACTCCTTTAAGTGTTAGTGGCAAGGATATATCGCTCAAAAGCAACACTTCAACAGGACAAAGTGTGAAGCTCGTAGACATCAGAAAAATGTGATAGATGAGCGCAAAAGAGCCACCGACGACTGTCATATAGCCGACTCCAAGGGATCGCAAATTATCACCTTTGGAAGCGACTCTGATGAAGAAGTTGCCCTCAACCCTCTCCTCAAGGAATCCATTTCAAAAATGAAAGAATTGAGAAGTTGCGAGAATGTTCATCCGTGTAATTGCACGCTACTCGGAAAAAATCTCGGCCCTGTAAACAAAGGATTGAGCAAAAAGGATAAAGGGAAGGGAAAAACAGCCCTCGTAGCCAATACTCAACAGAAATCGAGTGGTCCTAGACCGGTTGTTTGCAGAAACAACAAGCGGCAACCCCTCCATGAAAATTTGAAACGTCCTTACTCGTTTCCTTAAGATAAAACAAGGAGACTGTTCGAGCTGGCAGTGTGCGACGGACTCATCAATCTGCCGAGTCCAAAACGTCCGTTGCGGCTAGGCGATGTTGACGATCTCAATTGTTGCCCTTACCACCAAACGGTAAGTCACCTGATCGAGGATTGCTACGTCTTCAAAAACTGGGTTGAAGACCAATACCAACAGGGCAAGTTTGTCATCTCCGAAGACTGGAAGGTGAGCCCGCCACAACCACATGCTCCGAGAAAGATGGATACGCCGGGGGCATCATGCTCAGTCATAGAGAAAGCCCCTTAGACCGAAAAGTCAATAAACTAGAGATTCGCCTCAAATACGGCGACGGCGGACCGAAATGTCCTTAAACTAATGACGGACCGAAACGTTCTTAAACTAATGACGGACCGAAACGTCCTTAAACTAATAATGGACCACAATGTCCTAAAACTTGCAAACGACCGAAACGTCTTTAAACTACTACCGCAGCATCCTCAGGCTGACGAAAATAAAAAAAAATAATAATAATAACGATATGTCCATAAGCAAAACGGGCACGGATGAAAACCCAAAAGGGCTCCGTGAGTAAAAACAGAAGGGCTACCGACGAGTGTTTGTGAAAACCCGGAAGGGCGCAACCTCGTTAGAAAAATAAAAAAAAGAGAATAAAAAGAATTAAAAAAAAGAGAAGACGGTATGTCCATAAGCAAAAGGGGCACGGATGAAAACCCGAAAGGGCTCCGTGAGTAAAAACAGCAGGACTACCGGCGAGTGTTTGTGAAAACCCGAAAGGGTGCGGCCTCGTTAAAGGACACTTACAGGATCCTCTCGACCTTATAAAGAGAAACCACCCGCGTGAGATCCTTACGACTCACAAGGGAGCAACACACTTAGGTATCCTCACGATTCCTAAGGAGAAAATACACTTGCGAGATCCTCACGACTCGTAAGGAGAGCTCTCTTATAGGACCCTTACGGCTCATAAGATTTAAAAATCTTAAGTTATGGAGACCTAAACCTGTGTTTAAGCAACGCCCACAACCTTCGATATTGCCCTACAAGTGGCTCAATACTAACCCTTGTATACGATCCACGGGCGCGAATAAACATTTCCCTAACCATGTCCCATCCGTGACTGGGGATATGTTCGCATGGTGAACAACCCTTGTAAGTCCTCTCGACTTACAAGGAGAAAACCCTCTTGTAGAATCATTACGACTTACAGAGGAACATACACTTAGGAATCCTCACGATTCCTAAGGGGAAAATACACCTACAAGATCCTCACGACTTGTAGGGAGAAATACCTTTGTGGGACCCTTACGGCTCATGAAGTCAAAAGCCTTAGTGGACAGGACCTTAACCCTGTTCGCTAAGCCATCTTTGTTTGACATCGACAGAGGCAAATGATGATTCGCTCCTGGAAATATCCCAATTGTAGCGGTGCTGATGCCGAAATCGGTGTCTAATTTCAGGTTTACGGCGAAAAGTTAGTAGGCCGCACATGCATACGAAATAGCCGAAATGATGGGGCAACTTGCAATAAAAAGAAGCAAGTAAAAACAAGTGCACACAAAATAACCGAAATGATTGGGCAACTCGCAATAAAAAGCAGCGACTAAATATAAAATAAACAGCCGAAATGATCGGGCACCGCGAAAAATAGCTGAAATGATTGGGCAATCACGACCTTCGCGATATAAAAGCTGAAATGATAGAGCAACGCGGAAATAAAACAATAAAAAAATAATGAAACTCATGCCCTACAGGTGAGATCACGTCGATCCCTATATACAGTCCAGGGGCACAAACAAAGAGGGAACCATACCTTCCCGACAGGCTCCGCCAGAAAGCGAAGCCAAATCTCGACGGTTCAACAACAACCTAGAGACAACCCTGACATTCGTCTCGATATAGCAGATGCAATGTCAACAATAATGTCCTTCCTCCAATAGGACTCGGACGTGATAAAGCAAACGAAGCGATGGCCAAATTCCTAGCTTCAAGGTCTTAACGGCAAGTCATATAAAGCCTGAAAGACAATCGGAGATCATCTTACACCAGTGCGGAGTGGTCACCACCTCGACGTTCGTCTCGAGACAGCAAACGAGATGTCACCCCAGCGTTCTTCCTCCAGCAGGGTTCAGACGCGACAATCAAACTAATGGAGCCACGGCAAAATCCCTAGTTCCAAACCTCGACGGTTTACCAGCAACCTAGAGATCCATTCGTCTCGATACAGCAGACGCGATGCCAAAAAACGAAGCAAAGGCCAAGTTCCTAGTTTCAGGGTCTTGACGGCAACTCATATAAAACCTGAAAGGCTATCAGAGATCATCCCACACCAGCGCGGAGTGGTTATGACTCATCGGGGCTCTCCAAAATGAGCCTAACCTCAAGTAAAAAGCGGCATGGCAAAATTCCTAACGCTTGCTCTTCCGACGGTCAAACTGCCAAGGAGGATTGCTTGAAGACGTCTTGTTCAGCCCCCGAAGGGATCAGAGACACGGCAGTCACAGGGCTACTCGAACGGCACAATTGCCTATCGAGGGATATATCAGCCAATGTGATGGTATAACGGGCAAAACCCTAGTACCACAGAGCCTAACGGACTTCTGTCGTAAAGAGCAGAGGTTAACTGTGACGTTAGGATATTCTTGCGAGAAATGCTCGATTCGTATCGACTCGTGAGGAGATTGATGTCTTTGTGAGAACTTCTCGATGCTGCTCGACTCGTAAGATAAAGCCTTAGGCAGCAAGGATCAAAAAACCTGTTTCCTAAACACTGGGACCCTGCAAGTCGGCCCAAAACGGTCTCTTGCATACTATCCATGGGTCTCACTCTCCAAAGTCGAATCTCGACAAGGAGGGAAGCAACCACTTACAGGTCCTTTCGACTCGTAAGAGGGAAAATTCTCTTATAGGATCCTTACGACTTATAAGAGAAAATACACTTAGGAATCCTCACGATTCATAAGGAGAAAATACACCTACGAGATCCTCTCGATCCGTAGGGAGAAAATACTTTATGAGACCCCCACGGCTCATAGAGTTGAAAAGTCTTAGGCAGCAGATTTGAACCTGCGGCCTAAGCCATCGCTACCTCTTGAAGAAACCAAGACAGGATGCTCGTTCTACCCTCTGTTGACCATATTTACTAAGGCAGCATACTGATAATAAAAGAAAGAAGAAAGCGACAGAAAGAACATCCGATTTGCATTTGATCAAGCGTTCGAGACACACTCATTCATGCATGTGCAAAAGATTCAGAACGAGAAATAATACAAGCTGAAATGAGAAATTTTCCATTCATATTGCAAAGGGTTCTTACAAACATAAAGAAATAGACGAAGACATTATTCAAATGATTACAACGGCAAAACCTCAGATCCTGGACTGGGATCGAGGAACTCGAAAGTGACCTTGTCCAAGACTTTCCAAGATTGGGGAACCATTCTGGTGTGCTTCCTTTCGCGAGCACGGGCGTTGGGATCCCCACTGATGTCCTCCACCCTCCGATAGGCAGCAAGAATGGCGGACTGTTGAAAGGCCTAGTGCAAGAGATCGACAAGATTGTCTCGCCGTCTCTTCGAGATTATGTTTATCAGGTACACCGAATGCACCTTGTCCTCGGCGGCGTCCAATGCCCTAAGCGGCATGCCGGTAAAGAATAGGGGAAGAGCTTCCCAGATGGCACCCACAATAAGCTTCAATAGAGGGGAGCGCCGAGGAAGCAGTTGACCGTTGTATGCGTCGAAGCGGCTCATGATTTCGGCACACTCGGCGTTGGTAAATTCTCGGTTCTGAGAACGACCGAGTCGGCGGATGTCTCCATAAGAAATGATCTCGTCAAGATCGTACATGTGGGTGTCCATTACTCCTGTAAAAGAAAAGCAGCAACATTAGCAGACAGACTGATTAAACAAGACGATATAATTCGTCGAACAATAAAATGCCATATTTAAACTCCAAGATCCATGAAAAACTCCTAAGAGTTCTTCTGTATGATTTGGAAGGAGCAAAACTCAATTGATGAATTAAGAAAATACAAGGAAAATCTTTTAAAGGGCACAGCTTTATTAATAGAACCCTAATAGGGTTCTCTTTAGTTCTCTTTAGATCCCTTTAGACCTGTAGAGCAAAGCTCTGCTAAGTGAAACTCTAAAAGGGTCTTCCTTAGATCAGGGATCTATTGAGAGCAAGGCTCTTAAAATTAATTTAATTTAATCCAAATTAATTTTTACCTAAAAAATTTCTAGAGTTTTAACTCTTAAAAGTGTTTGAACAAAAAGAGTAGGGCTCTGGACAAAATTCTTATGAAGAGATGAAAATCATCTAAGGGACCAAAGGTCCTGTTTATAGGCATCAAATGCCCTTTTAACTTCCAAGAGTTGCCGCGACGGTTGGAATTTTGCCACCGCCGCGCTCACGTTTGGAGGGCCACGTAAGAGCAACGGTGGGGGGCATTTGTTTACCCCAATCAGAGCAAAACTCTGTTCAAATTCCAAGACGGGAAACGAAGAAACGTTTCTGTTTCCCCTAATCAGAGCAAAGCTTTGCTTTGAAAATTAAAGTAAAAATTAAAAGTTAAAATAAATGAAGCAACGCTTCAGATTCCTTGCGCTGCGCGCCACGTGTCAAAATCAGACACGCCAGCGCAAGAAGCGCGGCGCCCAAGGCAGCACACTCAATCAGAGCAAGGCTCTATAAAAGAAGCAACGCTTCAGATGATCTGCGCTCTGCGCTGCGCGACACGTGGCAGCGCAGTTGCTCTAGCACAGTCGCGCTTAGCTCTGCGCTGCGCGACACGTGGCAGCGCAGTCGCGCTAGCCCAGTCGCGCTGTGCGCTGCACGACACGTGTCAAGCGCTGGTGCGTTTGCACCAAACAGAATTAAAATTCCAGTAAGATCTTTCTATTCTTGTTAAAAACAAAAAGATTGACTTCTGTAAAACAGAAACCCTTGGATCAAAGATCCAACGGTGGAGAAAATTCCCCAAATCACTCAGAGAATGATCTCTTCAATAAATTTAACAAATTAATGGGCACTATATAAAGGCCCCTAGACCCCAATTCCAAAAGAGACATGAACACAGAGAGAACTCCTTTAAAGAAAATTTTGAGAAGAGCTCAAAGAAAGGAAAGGTAAAAACCTTGAATAAAAAAAGAATTTCTTCTAAAAGATCATTGATCTAAGAACAAGATCAAAGATCTTCAATAAAAATATAATAATAATAAAGGCATTGCCTTTTGATGAACCACTGGTTCTTTGAAAACAAGAAATTTTTTTTTCTTTGATCTAAAATTGATCAAAATAATAAAACAGTGCCCTGCACTTGCAAAATCTACACTGTTGCGCTCTCGGGTTGGCGCAAGCCACCAAAGAGCGCCACGTGTCAGCCCCATAATGATCTGCGCTATGTGCTTCTAAAAATAGAGCAATGCTCTCATGAATTGGCGCAACTCACCAGAGCGCGCCACGTGTCAGCAGCGCAACAGCGCAGCGCCCTGGCGCAGCGCACTGCGCTTGCGCTCTCCTGAGCGTGACACCTATCACCTCCCCATGGACTTGCGCCTTGCGCTCCTCAATTGGCGCAAAGCACCGGACAAGCCACGTGGCACTCTGTCAGACTAATTAATGCAGCGCATTATTAAAGGGCAGAGCCCAATTAAAAGGCACAATGGACCAAAACAAATGCTCTGCATTATAAAAAAGGGGATAGAGCCCAAATCAAAAAGGCCTAACAGGCCAGAATAAAATGCAGTGCATTATTAACAGGGGCAGAGCCCTAATAAAGGCCTACTAGGCTAAATGTAAATAAAAATGTTGAACATTCTCAACTGGACTTAGCCCAATTCTGGCCATAAGTCCTCAAATTAAATTGGCTGAGCACGGCTGCTCTCTTAAATCAATTTACAACTAGTTCAAGGGTACATCTGTGAAATCCTCTGACATCTGTCGTTGTAATCTTTCAACGTCGTCAGAGAGGTGATGGGTCCCAACAGCCATACATTAAATGGACCCCCATGTCCCTAAACTGGCAATAGACCCCCATGTCCCTAAACTGGCAATGGACCTTCATGTCCCTAAACTGGAAATGGACCACTATATCCCTAAACTGGCAATGGAACACCACGTCCCTAAATTGAAACATGGACCACTATGTCCCTAAACTGGAACAATAGAGCCCCGAAATGCTCTTTTGTCGGATCTAAACGATCCCATTTAAGTTGATCTTAGCCTCAAATACGGCTAACGTATCCTTAAACCTTCAAACAGACTTTAGTACAAAATTGGACTATAGATCCCCCAATCAACTTTGGTTCAAGGGTACATCTCTGAACTCCTCTGACACCTGTCGTTGTAATCCTTCAACGTCATCAGAGAGGTGACAGGTCCCGACGACCATATATTAAATGGACCACCCATGTCCCTAAACTGGAAATTGACCGCAACGTCATTAAACTAAACAATAGAGCCAATTGCTCTCTTGTCGGATCCAAACGATCCCGTTAAGTTGATCTTAGTCTGGAAATTAGGCTAACGTATCCTTAACAAAAGTTTAAGTTGATCTTAGCCTTAAATAGGGCTAACGTATCCTTAAACAAAAACCCCAAACCCAAATCTAAGAAAATACGGATTTGGACTAATCCACGTCCTACGGGTGACGGCATAACCTAGTCTCCGTATACAATCCACGGGCAACCACAAACAAAAAAAACATACACGACACGAAGTGAAATTCTGGAGAAGGAGAAAGTTGTTACCGCGATGCGGTAGCGTAATTAACTGCAGGGGCTTGTGCCTGCAGGGAAGAGCGTCCCCACAATCAAAACCCCTCTAACGAGGGGGAATCTGACGAAGTCTGCTACATCGGCCGCATCCGTCTAAACCTCCGATATATGGTACCATAAATCAACTTGGTATCTTCGGAGAGGTGGACGGATAAAACCAAATAGCATCTGCCCCAAATCTCAGGCAAGACGTCCCTGTCTTGGCCGCCGTTCGAAGGGGAACAGATCCGAACAACAAGCACAAACAGTTCGTGGGGGTAAAGCATGGGCAGGAAATGGCGATGAGATTTTGGTCTCAATTGCTTCTAGCTTTTTCGTAAGTGCGGCCATCTCGGCCTTCATTGCTATCGACATATCTAATTGATGTATGTCTGCCCTAGATTGACCAACAGAAGAAGATGAGGTGGTCTTAGTGCTTTCCCACTGAAGTGTGTGTTCAGCAAGATCCTCGAGAAACTGCCAAGCTTCCACACTAGATTTGGTTAGAAAGTGACATTGAAAAATGGTTTCCAGCAACTGCTTCGTTGCTGGGTTCAATCTCTCATATAAAGTTTGGCAAAGTTGCCAATTTTCGATACCATGGTGAGGGCATTGAACAAGTAGGTCTTTAAATCTTTCAAAACACTTCCAAAATGGTTCGGAAGGAAGCTGGGAAAATTGTATAATCTCATTGCGAATTCTCGCGGTCTTGTGATGAGGATAAAACTTTTTAAGAAAAGATTTAACAAACTCGTCCCAATTTTTAATTGAATGTGATACTGTGCTGTATAACCACTTCTCGGCTAAGTCACATAAGGTGAAAGGAATGGCCCTTAGCCTTGTAGCATCATCAGATAATTGGGTTGTTTTCATCATTGCGCAAACGTTTTGGAATTTGTTTATGAAGATATAGGCATCTTCGGATTCCAGTCCGTGAAATTTTGGCAACATATTGATGAAGTGGGGTTTGATCTCAAAATTGTCCCTATTTGCCGGTGGGAGTGAAAGACAAGTAAGTAAGGCGGTGCGGACAGGGTAGAAAAGATCCTGGAGCGCGATTCGTTAGGGTGCTTCAACAGGCGGGTGTTGCAAGTTATTTGCACCTAACGGAGGTGGAATCAGTCCCATGGATAAGGTGTTGTTAGGATTATATCCCGACATCCCTTCGGAGGAAGAACACGAAGGTGAAGGTAAGAAAGTGGAAGGAATTTCGACTTCGGAGTCGAAAGCGTCGTCGGTCGGTACTAACGAGACACGGACTAATCGGGCGCTAGCGTCCGTAGTCCAACCGGACATACACTAAAGAGATAGTGTAGTCAAAAAGTGAAAAACAGAATGTGGGGGTAAGAAAACGTCAATGGAAAGAAAGTGGTGTAAGTGGGGTGCACGGATTTTTAGCGACAAGTTGCAAGTTTTTGTAAAAATCTTCTCCTTTTTTTTATGTGGTGCTTTTTGCAAAAATATTTTCGATACAAGGCTTAGACACACGTTCAATCAACCACAAATGCACAATCAGGCCTAGATCTAGGGTCACCTAGGTCAGCAAGACAGCGCCTAACTGTTCCAAAGGGCAAGAAATCGGACCTTAAACCGCCTCTTCACCGCCAATTGTGGCCAGGTAAGTGGGAGGCTCTCCACCACATAAGTAGTGGACCTAATTAAGTAACCACTTGCCTTTGACACACTTGTCTAGACACCACAAAGTCAGGTTAGGATCAACGGTCGATGCCTACAACTAGTCCTTTGTCCTATTGAGCGTGAAGTCCTTAGGGCTGAGTCTAATCTTTTTTAATTAAATGATGGTCAATGCAATATGCCTTATGTGATTTCTGGGGTCTTGGGAAGGGTGATGAAATCCCCACCCAATATGGATTGGTTTCAAGCCCCTTAAAGTCCGATTAAAAATATGCAAAGCAGTAACAATCACTTGCAATCAATTTTTAGTGCGGCGCAAAGAATCCTGCACAAGATCAATTATTGAAAGGCGGAGAGATTTTTTTAAGCTCAAAGAATCCTGCAGGCAAATTTACAGAGGAGATATCAGGGGGTTCAGAGGAGGAGAGAGAAAGCTCACTGTGGTTTTTCCTCGTGCTGACATCACCAGGAGGCGGCGGTTCCGCGGTGGGAGCGAGGGTGCGGCGGCGGAAGCGTGGTCGTCAGGTAGGTTCGGGTCCCCAAATTTCTTCTGCAACTCTGATTTGACTTTTCTCTATTTTTCAGATCTAGGGTTCTCTGTTTTTCTCTCTGGATTTTTTTCAGATCTGAACTTATTCTTCGATCGTGCAAAATTCCAACGAAAATACCCTTCAAACAATAAAAGATGATAAATTTTTTATATTTTTTCAAATTTTCAGTTTTTATGATTTTTTTTAATTTATATTAACCCGAAATTGCAAAAAGAAAATACTACGCCATCCCCGGCAACGGCGCCATTTGATTTTTTGAAAGAATATTTGTTAACCGCAATCAAGAACGACATCGCTTGGTAGCTAGCCAGTGAATATGGGTCGGTCTATAGGGATGTTGTGTATTTCCTAATTGTTCTAACGAGTTAATTCCAAACGGTGTGAATAGATTATCGCTAAAAGCTAAGTTGATTCATACTAGGATTAGAAATCTTGCTAGGGTTAGGTTTAGGTAAAGTTTGGAAAATTGAAGATTTCCTCACCGCTTTCAATGCCTTAATTTGATCTCTTTAGGTGTTATAGTAATTATTAATAAAAGGGATTAGTACCATCGGGAAGAAACGATGTTTCTTCCTCTAGGTTCTAGTCCTTCCTTTCTTAATTCTTACCCTAACCTCCATGGAAAATATACGCAACCGGTCATTTATACTACGGTATCACCGTTACCTCGTGGGGTAGGATGCCGTAGGGAACGGTGTGTGTATGAATGCATGGAGTTCTATAAAAACTTGTGATGGGCAAGAAAGGGGTGAGAGATTTTCATCTCTCAAGTCTTCCCCAAATCTAACCCTAACAAGCGAGGAGACTACTCGCTCATTAGGGAATTGAAAAACATATCTATCTATCTAACTAGGGCAGATAAGAAAATTATATTACGGCAGAATAAAAATTAACTAAGGCAATTAAATAAAACTACTTACTTTATTGATGGCTCTCTCCAAACATTTACACAGGAATTTACAGATCTGAATAGATGAATAAAAAGAGGCATAACCTAAAACAGGTTTTAGGGTTTCTATTTATAGATTCATAGAAACCCTAGGGTTACAGTCGACGCACATCTGCTTTTACAATTTTACCCCCTAAGAAACCTAACTACTGCACCGACGCACCGACACGAGGAATTTCCACCGACCCAGGCTTCGCACGGCCGCGGATCCGCAGCCAAGAGCATGGTTTGGCCGTGGAACCACGGCGTATGGAGAGCTTGGTTGCTGATTTCTTCTGGGTTGTTCTCTATTGCTTTTGGCTCCTTGTTTCTTCAGTTGTTTTCTTAGATTGGCTTCTAGATTTCTTCCAGATCTCCACAGTGAATAATTGTAGTGGACTTTTACCGTTCCTTCGTGATGAAGTCTTGAACCTTGCGATGCCTTTGTTCTTTGTGAACTTGTTCATTGATCTTCAATGTTCCTCAAGATGTAGGCACGATCAAGATTCCACCATTTATCGGTCGAAGTCTCACTTTTGCATCGTCTTTTTCATCATTTTCACTGTTTTGTTCCGAGAAACTGTAACCTGCAACTATGTAGCAGCCATGAGTCAAAAGCACCTGTTTATTTGTAAACTGTATAAGAATGGGGAATAAAACAATGCAAAATTATGGTATGAACAACGGACCATTGTCCTTCCTCCGCTCAGAGAAGCTGTCGTGATTGAAGTCCTCGACGACAGGCCTGAGCTATCGGTGCCCCATGCACCCCTGGAGACGGCGGATATACTACCAGTGCCCCGTGCTCCTGTGGAGACGGTAAATGTGGCTTCCCCTGAATCTGGCGTGGGCTCAGATATCGGGACTCGTCGCCCCGAAGTGCCCACCAAGCGTAAGCTTGTGCTGGCTGCGACTGGAACTCGCTCACAGAAGAGGAAGAAGAAGTCGGTCCTCTCTATAGACGATGTACTCGGCCTGGAGCCTCATGCTCCTTATAACGAGGGCCTGAGCGAATATGGGACTAACGAAGGTCTAGTCATAGCGCCGGAAGATACTAATCTCGAGGCCGCCATTGCAGCTTCTGTGCGATCCGCAAGCCACAAAGCGGAAATGGCCATCCTCGCGCAATCAAGTGAGTATAAGCCGTAACTTCTGTTATTGCATTATATTTTTATTTTTATTATTATGTCTTGACTGACATTTTTCCTTCTGTAACAGGCTTTACCACTGAAGAGGCTCTGGCGGCTTCCCTTGGGATCTTTGAGGAGGAGAAGAATCGCGTTTTGTTGGGCATTGGTATGTCTCGGCTCATTGCATCTTCATTCTCCTTTCTTATGGACAATCTAACCCTTTCTTTATCTTGTCACATGGACAACAATATCAATCCCGCGAGGTGATGCGGAGATTCTTCCCGAGCCAACCATTGAAGTGTCGGCTTCCTCAGGGTTGCCGAAAGAAGCTTCACTTAAGCAACCGATGACGGATGCCTTGACGGCTCCAGAGGTAGCCCTTGGCACGGACGATGACGTCCTGTTGATGGAGGCTTCTAGAAGATCCGCTCTAACGGCCCGATCGGAAAAGAAGCACAGAATGCGCACGGCAAGGGAACGTAGTGTTGCCTTGGCTGCGGGTGCAGGTTCTAGCACCGCTACCCCTGCCCCTATTCCTTCAGAAGATACTCCGGCTACCTTGTCTACCGCCAACAGACGGACAGCACGTGTGGCTCGGGAAGCAATCGGAAGACCAACTCAAGGTAATGTGACATTGGGTTCTGTTTTCAAAGTTTTAACTTTCAGTTCTCATATATCCTATCTTTTAGGGCCGATTCTTACCGAAGAAGTAGCGGCGACCACTGAGCCTGGGGTAGTGGTAGAGGAGGTAGCTACGAGTGCCGAACCCGAGGCAGCGGTAGGCGAGACGGCTACAATTGCCGAGCTTGAGGTAGCGGTGTGTGAGACAATCATGATCGCCGAGCCCGAGATGGCGGTAGGTGAGATGGCTACCATCATCGAGCTCGAGGTAGCGGCGGGTGAGATGGCTACAGCCGTCGAGCCCGAGGTAGTCACTCTTCGCAAGAGTCGGGCACTGCCCCAATCGTCTCTCTTTCCCCTTGCGGCTCCCTGCCGCTGCCGGGCGCTACGAGTATCATGACAATTCTCATGGAGTCGGGCGATGAAGCCACGGGCGGCGAAACCATCCCGATGGAGGAGGGTGAAGCAGTTGCTGTATCAAGTGACGCCCTCGTCGCGGTTCCGACCGGAGACTCACCAGGTAGATTTTGGGTCATTGCTTTTCTTTTTATTCTGCAATCCTTTTCAATCTTTCCTGACGGTATTTATCTCGTTTCTAATACAGGCATGGCGAGTGTTGAGGTTGCGCTACCCGAGGCAGCGCCATCAACTACCGCTTTGACGGTGACCACTTTTCTACCTTCTCTCGTACCATGTCAGATGTTGGAAGGTGCAGATTTGTGACCCAACAGTTTCATTTCTAGGCTGTATAATTTATGTACTGACATTGCATTACTGTGTCCTTGCAGGAGTCCTTTTTTATCACCTGTATCAGGTGTTGCACCCACACTTCTCTTTTCAGTCAGAGATTAGTCCGCCCGCTGGTGTCGGTGAGTATCTTTTCTAACCGGCGTCCTTTCTTTAACGGGTAGTAACATTATCGCTAATTCTTCTTTGCATTGCTTGTAGCCTTACAAATTGAGGGAAGGGATGAGGGTATTGTTGCGCCACCAATACTCCCAGCTCTGCCTCCTGTTACAGCCGGTACAGTAGACTCTATTGTTCGTGTATTTTCTTTATTTCTTGAGCCGACATCTGACTATGATTTATTTTGCAGCAATCACGTCGACTCTAGCTCCATTCGAGTCTCGCACCATAATGCCAGCCGGCCCTTTTTCTCGACTTGCATCCTCGAAAAGCGCTACGAATAGTCTGCGCATGTTGAGCGACTATATTGAGAAGCTTGACGTGGAGTCTCCCACCCCTGTTGCGGATTTTGCCGCGGAGGTTAACCCTATGCTGGCGACGCTCGTGAACTTTCATAGTGAGGGCGTCGTTGAGTCTTGGGTTAATTACTGCAGGAAGATTGAGGCTTGCTTGCATGAGCTCGAGGTCGGACGTCCTGCTCTAGAAGTCCTGGCTGTGAACACCCAGCGGGCTGCGTGGGTTGAGCAGAGCACTCCCTACTTCCGTCATCTTGAACAAGAGGCGGTTTTAAAACGTAAGGAGTGCAGAGAGACTTCAAGCGAATCTGCTCGACTGCATGCTCAGGTTGATGCGAATGCTTCCCAGTTGAAAGTTATCTTTGAAAGACTTCTGCGATGCATCTCTGACGGGTTAACACTGAGGCAAAAGCTCGGCGTCGTCGAGCGGGATGCACAAAATCGTGAGACAGCTCAGCGGGCTGTCAGGGAACAACTTTCGTCTTACTTGCAGCAATGAGCCCAAGTCAAAGCAGAGTTGACTGCGGCAGCCGATCAAGAAATGGGGCTGAGGGAAGTGCACGAGCGGCTGATTGGACTATTGAAAGCGCTTTCCTCTCAATAATTGTTTTTTGTACCATTTGTAATTTTTAATAAAATGTATTCATTCTTTTATTCTTTCATATGATGTGTTTTGTACGCAATTGAATTCATGAATAAAAGATACATTTCTTTCACGATGTGTTGTGTCATCTCCTGCTTTCTTCTTTCTTTTGTTATCAGCATATCATCTTAGCAAGCATAGCCAGCAAATAATAGAGTGAGCATCTTGTTTTGGCTGCTTCGAGGGGTAGTGATGGCTTAGGAAGCAGGTTCAGATCAGCTACCTAAGACTTTTCAACTTCATGAGCCGTAAGGGTCTCATAAAGATTTTCTCCCTACGAGTCGAGAGGATCTCGTAGGTTTATTTTCTCCTTAGGAATCGTGAGGATTCCTAAGTGCGTTTTCCCTTATAAGTCGTAAGGATCTTATAAGAGAGTTTTCTTCCTTACGAATCGAGAGGACCCGTAAGTGTTTAGTGAGATTGACATGTAGATGACGTATTTCCACGACGGGGTCATGTGGATGACGTGTTTCCGCGACGGGGTCATGTGGATGACGTGTTTCCGCAACGGGGTCATGTGGATGACGTATTTCCGAGACGGGGTCATGTGGATGATGTATTTCCGCGACGGGGTCATGTGGATGACGTATTTCCGTGATGAGGTCATGTAGATGACGTATTTCCTCTACGGGGTTATTTGGATGACATATTTCCGAGACGGGGTCATGTGGATGACGTATTTCCGAGACGAGGTCATGTGGATGACGTATTTCCGAGACGGGGTCATGTGGATGATCTATTTCTGCGACGGGGTCATTTGGATGACGTATTTCCAAGACGGGGTCATTTGGATGACGTATTTCCGAGACGGGGTCACGTGGATGACGTATTTCCACGACGGGGTTATGTGGATGACGTATTTCCGAGACGGGGTCATTTTGGTGACGTTGCATCTTTTGTAATGAGACGAATATCGAAGTGGTCCCCAGATTGTCCGGGAACCATCGAGATTTGGCTTTGTTTTCTGATGGAGCTTGGGGAGGGAAGGTGTGATTCCTTATTTGTTTGCGCCCCTTGATTGTATACAGAGATTGATGTGATATCACCTGTAGGGCAAAAAGTTTCATTTTATATTTTTCTTTCTGCGATGCTCTATTATTTCAGCTTTTATATCGCGAAGGTCGCGATTGCCCAATCATTTCGGCTATTTTTCACGGTGCCCAATCATTTCGGCTATTTATTTTATTTTTACTCGTTGCCCAATCATTTCGGCTATTTTGCATGCATAAATTTTTACTTGCCGATTTTGTTGCAAGTTGCCCCATCATTTCGGCTATTTCGTATGCATGTGTGGCTTGCTAGCTTCTTGCTGCAAACTTGGAATTAGACACCGATTTCGGCATCAGCACCGCTGCAACGGGGACATTGCCAGGAGAGAATCATCATTTGCCTCCGTCGATGTCGAACAAAGGTGGCTTAGCGAACAGGGTTAGGATCCTGTCGACTAAGGCTTTCGACTTCATGAACTGTAAGGGTCTCATAAAGGTTTTTTCTCCCTGTAAGTCGTGAGGATCTCGTAAGTGCGTTTTCTCCTTAGGAGTTATGAGGACTCCTAAGTGTATGGCTTCTCGTAAGTCGTAAGGATCTTACAAGAGTATTTTCTCCTTTTAAGTCGAGAGGACTTACAATGGCTGTTCACCATGTAAACATATCTCTAGTCACGGATGGGATTTTGTTAGGGAAATGTTTATTCGCCCCCGCAGATTGTATACAAGGGTCAGCATTGAGCCGCTTGTAGGGCAGTGTTGGAGGTTGTGGTGGCCGCTTAAGAACAGGTTCAGATCCCTGTAGCTTAAGACTTTTGAATCTTATGAGCCGTGAGGATCCCATAAGAGGGTTCTTCTTACGAGTCGTGAGGATCTCGCAAGTGTAATTTCTCCTTAGGAATCGTGGGGATCCCTAAGTGTGTTGCTCCCTTATGAGTCATAAGGATCTCACACAGATGGTTTCTCCTCACAAGGTCGAGAGGACCTTTCAAGTGTCTTTTAACGAGATTGCGCCCTTTCGGGTTTTCACAAAACTCGCCGGTAGCCCTACTGTTTTTACTCACGGAGCCCTTTCGGGTTTTCATCCGTGCCCTTTATGCTTATGGACATGCCGTTTTTCTCTTTTTTTTCCTTTTCTCTTCTCTTTTTTTGTATCAGCTTTAGGATGCTCCAATCCACCGTAGTTTACCGATATCTCGGTCAACAGCTAGTTTTAGGACATAGTGGTCCATCGTTAGTTTAAGAACGTTTCAGTCCGTTGTTAGTTTTAGGACATTTCGGTCCGTTGTTAGTTTCAGGACATTTCGGTCCGTTAGTTTAAAGACGTTTCGGACCACTGTTCCGGCTACTACTCATAGAGTTTGGGCTTAGGAAGATAGTGAGCGGACATAGGCATCGTCATCTATCGTTAACCTAGGCCGTGACTCATCAGGCATAGTATTTCTTCAGGAAGCGACCGTTTATTGGCCTGAAGGGCCTTTTGCCATGCATATCCATGAGTAGATAGGCCCCACCCTGGTAGACCTTGTCTATGATATACGGGCCTTCATAGTTCGGCTCGAATTTCCCCCGCTTGGTGCGATTAGAGATCATAGGTCTTTTGACCACTAGCACGAGTTCGCCTTGGCGGAATGTTCTCGGCCTAGTCAATCTTTCGTATGAGCGCGTCATCTTTGCTTTGTAAGCCTCCAGATTTTGTTGCGCTATAAGCCGGGTTTCATCAAGGGCATCGATCTCCTCAAGCCGAAGGTAAGCATTCTCTTCGTCCGTTAGCTCGTAATGAACTGCCACTCGTAGAGAGGGTAACTCTATCTCGAGGGGGAATATCGCCTCTGTACCGAATACCAATGCGTACGGCGTTGTGTTCATGGCCATTTTGAACGCAGTTTGATACGCCCAGAGAGCTTCATACAGTCTCTCATGCCAGTCCTTCTTATTTCGGGACACCGTCTTTTTCATGATCTTCGTTAAGGTCTTGTTAAAAGCCTCAGCTAGACCGTTAGCTCGGGGATTATAGACTGAGGAGTATCTCCAGTCTATGTTATGCTATTGTGCGAAGCGACTGATCTTGTGGCTTCTATAGGCTGGCCCGTTATCGGAGATAATCCGTCGTGGAGTTCCAAACCGATAAATGACGTGCGTCTTGAAGAAATGGAGGATATTCTCCGTCTTCACTTCCCTTAGCGGTATTGCTTCTGTCCATTTGGAGAAGTAATCAGTTGTTGCCAAAATAAATCGATGTCCTCTGGACGATGCTGGTTCGATGGGGCCAATTTTGTCAGTCCCCCACATTTCGAACGGCCAGCTAGCCACTGTTGGATGTAGCAGATTTGGATGTTGACGGATAAAATCCCCGTGAATCTGGCACGAATGGCACTGTTTCGCGTATTCGAGGCAGTCTTGGATCATCGTGGGCCAATAATAACCCATCCGTTTGATCTTCAGCTTCATCTTCGGCTCTGCTTGATAAGAACCGCAGAGTCCGTCGTGAGTTTCTTGGACGACTCTCCTTGCTTCTTCAAGTCCCAGGCATCTTAGCTACAGGGAGTCGAACGATCTCTTATACAGAGTATCATTGACAAAGGCGAAGGATAGAGCTCGTTTCATGAGCCGATGTCTTGAAGACGCATCTTCTGGTGTTCGACAGGATTTGAAGTAGTCTATAAAGACTTCCCTCCAATCCTTAACCTTTTCCTGGTCTTTTATTTGTAGAGTCATTTGCTCGGTTGCTCCCCTTTCCTCGGACGAATCCGGAGATATTTCTGCCGGTGCAAGAACCCAGCGGCTTTGCATAACGATCCTCACGTCATCGAGGTTTTCGTCAGCCAAAACCTTAGCGAGCTTGGCTAATGCATCTGCTTTGCTATTTTCCGCACGCGGTATGCTTTCCAAGGTGTAGGAAGGAATTTGAGTCAGCAGTCGCTGTACTCTCTCGCCGTATTTCACCAACTCAGGCTTGCACGTCTGATAGTCGCCGTTTACTTGACTAACGACCAGTTGGGAGTCTCTGTATATGAGGAGGTTTTCAATTCCCATGTCGATGGTGATCTCGAGACCTGCTATCAAAGCTTCGTACTTGGCTTCATTGTTTGTCCCCGGCTCTGTTAAGGAGAAAGCAAAGCGCATTATCCCTCCTTATGGAGTTACGAAGATGAGGCCTACCCCCGATTTGATTATAGGCGTGCATTGTTTGTGCTTCTTCATGGAAGATGCTCCGTCGAAGTAAAGTTCCCACCGGGTATCATCCCCGTCGATCGTGTCAAATGCATGTTCGTCTGGCAGTTCACAATTCAAAGGAGAATCGGCAGGTATTGGATGCTCAGCGAGGAAGTCGGCGATGGCCTGGCCTTTCACTGCCTTAAGAGGCCAATAAGTTATCGAGAATTCCATCAAGAGCATGGCCCATTTAGCGAGCCGCCCTGTTAATATGGCTTTTGACATCAAATTCTTGAGAGGGTCCACCTTCGATATGAGATGAACCTCATGTGCCAACACGTAGTGCCTGAGCTTCATTATTGCGAAGATCAACGCCAGGAAGTGTTTTTCAATGGGGGAGTAGTTGCTTTCTACCCCCAGGAGAACTCGACTCAAGTAGTAGAGGGCTCTCTCCTTCCCTTGGTCATTCTTTTGTGCCCATAATGCGCCTAATGAACCTTCAAGGGTAGTCGTATACAGAATGAGGGGCTTTTCTTTAACGGGAGCGGCCAGCACTGGCGGATTCTGCAGGTATTGCTTGATTTCGTCCAGTGCGCTTTGGCATTTGTGATCCCAGACGAACGGGGTTCCCTTTTTCATCAAGTGACTGTAGGGGCGATACTTGCCGGAAAGATTGGCTATAAATCGCCAGATATACGCGAGCTTCCCTTGGAGAGACCGCAGTTGCTTAAGAGTCCTTGGCGGAGGCATTTCCATGATCGCCTTGATCTTCGACGGATCTATCTCGATGCCTTGGTGTCGTACGATGAATCCTAGGAATTTTCCCGAGGAAACTCCGAACGCGCATTTAAGAGGGTTCATCTTCAAGTTGTATTTCCGAAGGCGTCGAAATACGATTTTCAGATACTCTAAATGTTCCTCGTATGATTTGCTTTTAACTACGAGGTCGTCGATATAACATTCGACAATTTCATGTATGAGGTCATCGAAGATCTTTGTCATGGCCCTCTGATAGGTGGCACCGGCGTTCTTTAGACCGAAGGGCATCACCTTATAGCAGAATATGCCCAAAAGGGTCCGGAAAGCGGTATGTTTCTGGTCCTCAGGATGCATCTTTATCTGGTTGTATCCTGATGAGCCGTCCATGAAGGAGAAATCTTCATGAGTGGACGTATTTTCTATCATAAGCTCGGTGACCGGTACTGGGAAGTCGTCCTTCGAGCAGGCTTTATTAAGATCCCGAAAGTCCACACATATGTGCACCGTCCCATTCTTCTTCATCACTGGAACGATGTTGGTGATCCAATCAGGATATTGAACCTCTTGGATGAAGCCGGAGCCGATTAGCTTTTTGACCTCGGCGTTGATGCTCATCACAAGTTCGAGTCGTATTCTTCTCGGCGCTTTTTTGATCGGCTTAACGTCCGGAGATATTGCCAATTTGTGCACAGCAATCTCTGGATCTAATCCTGGCATCTCGGAATAATTCCATGCAAAGCAATCTTTATGTTGCATGAGCACGTCTTTTAGCGTAGCCATCCTTTCTTCAGACAACAGCTCACTGACGAACGTCGGCCGCGGGTCACTTGCCGTTCCTAAATCAATTTTCTTGAGGTTATCTGCAGTGGTATGTATCCCATCTTCCAGCTCTTTTGGTGCTGGTGGTAATTCTGAGATTACCTCGTCATCATCGTTTTCGAAGCACCGGGGGAGGTCATCCATATTCTCGGGCTCTTCTCCTGACAACATTATCATATGACAAGTACGAGATCGCTTCCTAGACCAATGTTGATCTGGTTCTACTCTCGCGGCTTTGGGTTCATGCTTCTGCGGCGGGGTTACCCTCCAGCTACTGGATAGAGCGAACCTGCCTTACTGATACTGGTCTTCTACCCATTCTTTAAATGTAAAGTAGTCTTCGAGGAGATGTCCCATTGCCCTGTGATAGGAGCAATATTCTGGGTGCGAGACTTCGCCTGCTTGCTCGGGGTGCTTGGACTCCGGCAGTGTCATCATCTGATGTTTTATAACAAGATCGAATATCTTCTGTGTTTGGTCCCGGGGAAAAGAATATGCTCGACCCATCTTTTTCATAAGAGACGAATGCGGACTGCTCGATTCCTGATCGCGTGGTTTCTTGGACCCGCTCTGTCGCTGTCGAACGCCTTTCCCATTCTTTGGTTTGTTTCTGCCTCTGCGTCGGGTCTTTTGTACAACGGGTTGACAAGGAGGAGCATTTTCATTTTTCACAGCCTGTTGAAGAAGGCGTTGCGTCCTGGCTCTCTCGTAGATGGCCATTTCGCGATTAGGGCCATCTCGAACCTTTTGACCAGCTTCCCTTATAAGCTTGTCCATTTGTTTTTCGAACAATAGACTGGGCATTTTCATGGCGGGGGCTCTTTCTGGTTTGGGGTTAGCATCTTCTCACAGAGCGTCTCCTTCCTCATCGAAGTCATGTATGACGTGTCAGTCGCGGAGTAGTTCCCGTTTCTTGGATTGAACATATCCAAGCCCGATCGTTTCCATTCTCCCGTTGGGAAACTTTCGTTGTGTTCCGGGAATGTTCCAGATCCTGTTATAGAACCGTGCTTGTCACGCGGTTTGCTTAAGGGGTATACCTTGGCGTCTCAAGAGTCTTTTTAATCCGTCCGTGTAATATCTGGGCAAACGGATGGGTTGGATCCTGTCAAGTGTAGAATCCGCGCCATGCCAGATTTCTTTCTCCACTTTGGTCTCCCCGGATCGGTAGAATAGGATCGCCTTTTCACCTTTTCGCCTGGGAGGGACGTAGAATGTCTGCAGTTCTTGCACACTATAAGTTTCAAGTGCATCGAGCTATTTATGATGTTGGGCGGAACCATGGCAATTTGCAAACTTTGATCTTCATCAGCAAAGGTTTGTATTGATGGCCGAGCAGAGAATACGGCATTGATCTCATCTTCCGAGTCGCTGCCGAAGATCAACATAGGAGTGGACAGTCCCGGCTTGTTGTACTGGGGCGGACCTGAGTAAACTATCTCTTCTTCCTCCTCGGTATCACTCCCGAAGACCGGAATGGTGGTGATAGCTTTGTTCTTCGGTTTGTGACATTTTTCCATGTCCTCAAAGTCTGGTAAGAAGTATTTTGCATCTTCGTACTTGCGGACTTCGTTCACGGAGAATGGGTTTAGCTCTCCTGTCACAGTATACTCGAGACCATTCATGAAATGTTTCATACACTGATGTTGTGTAGAGAGGATGATATTGTATTTGTGTAACCAAGGCCGGCCGAGCAAAGCATTGTAGCATGTCTTGGCGTCAATGACGTGGAACTTAATGTCCATGACAAGCATCCCAAAGCGTAGTGTCAATATTACAGACCCAAGCATCCGTGATGACTGGGAGTCAAATCCGGAGATGGTGATTTTATCACGAGCGAGGAGTTGAACGCTCATGAAGATTTCCTTTAACACCCTCACGTTAAAGAGATTGACGGAAGACCCATTGTCGACCAGGATTTTACCTATCTTGATGTCATGATAGTATCCGGAGACATATAGGGGACGGTTGTGCTCGCATGTCCCAAGGAGGAGATCTTCATCGCCGAAGGTGATATCGGCTGTGTGTACTTCTTCCAGCTCGTCCTTCATCTTTTCTTCGACGAGGTAAGCTTGGAATTGCTCGGGCTCTTGCAGTGCCTTGATCAAAGAGTCCCTTGCTTCTTTTGATAGCATAAGGGCGTCGAGAATGCTGAGCTGCGAAGGTAGCTTTCTCAAGTGTGCCAGAACGTTGTAGTCCACCTTGTTTTTCTTTAGCAGGTCCTTGGCTGTCAGCTCTTTGACGGCTTGGTCATCAAGGATGATATCCTCAGAGATCTTTTCTTTTTCCTTATCTTTTCTATTCGACCCACTGTTCGAGGGCCCAAGATTCTTTTTGGGCAGCGTACGATTGCGCGGCTGAATATTTTCACAGGTCTTCGATTCTTCCTCTTTTCCCAAGGTGGACTCTTTAAAGAGAGGGCCAAGTGTCATTTCTTCATCAGAATCGCTCCCGAAGGTGAGAACTTGCGATCCCCCAGCGCCGACCATGTGACAGTTGCCGGTAGTTCTTTTATGCTCCTCGGTCGTATTTCTTTGCTTCCGACGAGCTTTGCGTTTCATCCGCTTGAAATGTTGTCGGTGGGCAACATATCCCTTGTTAGTGTATATGCCCTAGAGGCCATTACTGTATCATACTAGTTTGTATATTACTTAATGGAAGCTTGGGATATTCACAGTTGTATAAACAATCTTGCTCAAAATGGTAGTATGCTACTTGGTTTGTTTCTGCTTTAATGTGTACATGTGTTTATTTTATTATATCACCTATACGCATTAGTGGAGCCCTTAGGATCTTTGCTTGATTACCGGCGTTGTGATGGCAGTCACACTCGTGGGGGCTGGGTAATCCATAAGAACATCCTTATACAGGTCCCTAGTCGCAGGACTATCGAGACAGGGCATCGATACTCCGGAGTAGACTAGCGTATGCGCTTCTCATCCCAGCAGGGGAGACGGTCTGTTCAACAGCCGTCAGTACGTCGTACTTGAGATAGTATGCGGGTGCTCGTTAGGTTACGAGTACACTGGACAGGACTCGTCGGGAACTGATTGGTTGGTATTATACCTATCATCAGTTATCAGTTCCCAGGTGACATGAGTACAGCTTAGTCCGCTGACTTGACACTGTCACTTCGCCTCGAGTGTGTTCCCACTGTACTTTGATTACTACCCTACCACGGCTCAAAGGAGTCGTGCAAACAGGTAGTATTTGGGTGCAGTCCCGAAGCACTTGGAGGCAGTGACGGTTAGACAGGATTCGTCTCTCCCGGTATTGGGGGTTGACATCGCGATGTGTCTAGGAGAGCCATTACACGAGTAGTCCCTGGCTAGGGCAAGCGAAATATACTGGTAGGTTTCCAGTATTATCTCAGGGTGTTCTGGGCTTCACTCCGACACGACTTGTACCACTATTAGGGGACTGACGTTTACCGCCCCCTAGGCCCGCCATGCGATGTATCAGACGAACAGACCGGACTGTACGGAGACTGTCACATTCAGGCTCAGTAGGAGTTCAGATGGGTTTCACCTCGTCAGTCTTCTTGTCGGCATCTACCTGGGGACCGTTACGCACAGCTAGTGCCGCTTGCGATCTGTGGTTAAACCCACTGCCAGCGTAGTGTCGAGTCTTTAGAGTCCCACACAGAAAGCTATTCGCCTTTAGGCAAAAGAGTAGAGGTCGCATGGTTTTGCGACAGGTCGTATGGTTTTGCGACAGGGTTCGGTCACATCCATGCACTTGTGCACGTTTAGTGTCCGGATAGTTAACACTAGCGGGCTTTGGTTTAAGCCAGATCCTAGTGTACGTTTTGGGATTGGTTTTATCTCGTATGTATTCGTATTCTTCGGAACGCGGATGCGGGTGTGTATGCACAGTTGGCGGAGAGACAGAGGCAGAGGATTCTCATTAGGGTTGTTGACTGTTGACTGTTGACTATTAACTTTTTGCTAAACCCTAAAGAGAATATGAAATATAATAACAATAATATTAATTAAGTATTATGGTGACATGGTTGTTGAGGGGTTGACTTTGTTGACTTGTTGACTTTGTTGACCGGTTGACTAGGTTGGACTAGTTGACCATCATCATGACAATAGCTATCATTTCATGGCAATGACTTTTGCTTGCTTGTTTTTCTTGTGCAAAATGAGTGCATGAAATGATATGGCTATTTTGACTTAAACCATCACATAATACTTGATTGCTATTATTGGTTATGATGGCTTTGGATTATGAGAGCCAAGAGAGAAAAGTATTGCTCATTCTATCATTTCCACTCTCTCTCTCTTGCTTGAGCTCTCACCCTCTTCCTCTTGCTCTCCCTCTCTCTCTCTCTAGTCTATGGTTCACTTGTCTCATGTGTTGAGAAGCAAGAACCATAGAGAAAAATCCTAACACACTCTCCTCTACTCACTCTAGTTCAGAAGGTTTAGCAAACCGAGTGAACTAGTTTCTTCAAAGCTCGAAGAAGAAGCCAAAGGTAGAAGTTTTCGGGTGGATCGATCTTCGGCGCAAGGAGATGACGGGGTGAAGCCGATCCGTACACCATCGAGAGTCGAAGACGAAGGGGTTCAAGAAAGAAAGGTATAACCCTCTAACCGAGTAGTTAACAACTCCTAGTTAGGTTGTTAGGTAGATAGTTTAACAAAGATCCGTTTTGAGTCCATGTTACCGTCTCTAGAAAATTGTTTTTCATCAAATTCCGCATGCCCGTAAGTACCGGGAGAGGTAGCATGGACTTACAGTGGTATCAGAGCCTAGTTAAACACTACCTAACATGTTAGCATAGTAACTAGAAATTCGATCGGAGAAAAAGTCACGAAATACACCCGGATATCAAACTTGCTGTCGATTTTCAAAGTGCTGTAAAAGTAATAAATCATGCTTTAAAAATCGACTCAGGGTTTTTATAGTCTACTGTAGAAAAACGGTCCAGAGATCCCACCAAACCGCCGCGGAAACGCGGCAATAGCTTGCTATTGCCGCGGTTCCGCGGCCGATTTAGCTCCTCTGTGGATCGTCTTCATTGCAGTTTGTTCTATGGGGTATTTTGGGATTTTTGGTATATATGTTTTCAGCCCAGATTTTCCAGAGAAAAAAATTTGTTTTTGGGGCTTTAAAAACCGTATTTTGATCGAGTTTCTAAAGACTTAAGCTGACGGGTATTTATCTGTGATGTGATATTTGTATTGAACGTCTGCTAATCGTTATATGTCGATTAGTGGGGGTTATACAAATCTGTGATCTGTAATGTTATTGGTATATGTATATGAATTCATTGGATTGTCGCGGGTGAATAGCCGGGGGTTGTGAGACGATAGTTTTCTTTTCTTTCAATTCATGTAAATTTGTAAATTGATGTAATAATTATTTGTATGGCCGCACAACCGGGTCGGGATTGTAGCCGTTATTGTATAATTTCTTTTTACTGTTTTTGCTCCTAGGATAGACCCATGGAGGGGGTGCACAAACTACCGGGTATCCCGAAGTGCCGAGTGGCCTACTCACGGAGTTGAGGGAGGTTGCTTCGCTTCGGGTACTTGGCAGGTAGTTTGCCGCACCCGTAAGGGTCTTGGGTGGGGTATTGGCTATTCACCGCGACCGTGTAATCTGCTTTTCGTTACAGGCTTGTACAAATTGCGGGTTCCTAGTATATCCAATGTGTTCATCTGTGATCTGAAATGGCTATCATTGCAATATATCTATATATGATATTATTTAGGCGTTGCTTATGTTTTACAGCCGCGCTAGCCCAGCCCCCGCTCTGTCGTTAGTTAAGTAATCTAATGGGTAATGACGGGCCCCGTGGCGAATGCGAATGGTATAAGCGTACGTCATATTTTGGTTGTTTTCTGCAATGGTAGGATTAAATGATGGGACGCATTAAAAGAACTAATGCAAGAAAATAAACCAAGTAAAAGTCGTTGGAACACTTTCGAAAAACCACTCGGTTCTTTTCAAAACCAACTTTTAAATGCGGAGCTTGAGCCACTCCTTTTAAAAGCTATCTCGTTCCATCGATTATATCGAGTTCACTACGTTCACAGTTTCGCCAAAACCATTCGTAGCCCTCCATCGTTTCACATGAATAGTCAATAGTATTCAAGCTATGTTTGTTGGCCAAAGTCAAGGCATAGTGATTGATAGCTATTGGGTATTCATGTGCAGCATAGATAGATGCGTTGGTTTGGAACAGTCATACTTCCTTGTTGGCCAAAGTCAAGGGTAGGTACGGGTGGATTCAAATTAACCTGGAGAACGACGGGTAGAACTTGACGTGTAACTTATGATTTGTAGGCCAAAGTCAAAGCCATAAGAGCATGGGGCAAAAATCCACATCGGGAGTTTCATAAGTACTGAAACTTTCTAGAGTTGCAAACCATTTGGAGTGTGATGATTCTGGTAGGATTCCTTTAGTTTCGTCATGCAATGATATTTGGATCCCGATCCTACTGTGAGTATATGCTACTCCTCGGGAAATTTCTCACTTAACGATCAATGCTATAAACCAAGTAGGTGTCTAGAAAGGTGTTAGCGGGGCTACGCCCACAGGGAAAAGAGGTTATTTAATTAAGGAACTTCGCGAAAGCGTTGGAAAACCTCCCTCGAAGTACCGACACCAGCCTGGCCGAACGGTCAAGCCAGAATTGTACGGTGAGATTGATCCTGACTAATTCTTCCTTTTTGGTTTGAGGAGGGATTCAAGAGACAGTGGGAGCCATCCTGTTTAGACAAACTAAAAACCACTCTAAACTTGCAAGAGCATCATGCTGAGTGTTTCTTCTCTCTCTCTCCTAATTGCAGCGACCAATCGACATAATTGGACTTAAGTTACTTCTAGATAAAAACATACTGACAGGGCCAAACTATAAAGATTGGCTCAGGAATGTCAAAATGGCAATCACTTATGACAAGCTGGGGTATCTTCTTACCACCAAAGCTCCCCCTGTCTCAGGTCCCACCTCCAGCGTCGCGGATAAGGAAATCCGTAAGACTTGGGAGATCGATTGCGCGAAGGCCAAGTACCTCGTGCTTGCTTCTATGGACAATGAACATCAGAAGAGGCACGAGAATATGGACCTCGAATCCATATTTCTTCATACAAAAGAACTGTATGGAGAGCAGTCTCGTATCGCAAGATACGAAGTGTCGAAGAAGTTATTTTCGGCAAGGTTGGTCGTCGGATCATCGGTAGCGGAACACGTACTTAAGATGATTGGCTACATAGAGGAGCTCGCGGACCTTGGGACCACATTGGAGAGTGAGCTCTATACAGACTTGATTCTCCAGTCCCTTCCTTCAACTTACGCCCAGTTTATCCTGAACTTCAACTTACAAGAAAAGGAAGTTGAACTTTCAGAACTCCTCAACATGCTGAGGAGCGCAGAGGGCACCCTACAGAAAGGTAGGGAAACATCCACTTTGTTTGTAGGAGGATCTTCCTCTTCTAGGTCCAAGGCGAAAGCCAAGGGAAAGAAGAAGAAAGCCCCCGCCAAACCAAGAGGCGGTGTTAGTAAAGTGGATACGAAGGGAAAGGCAAAAGCACCAAAGATAGCGGGGAAGCTTGTGGGAAAGGAAGAATGCTTCTATTGTCATAAGAGTGGACACTGGAAGAAAGATTGCAGGGCTTGGATGGCCAGAACACAGGATCTGAAGCAAGTTGCGGCTTCAGCTTCAGGTGTGTATGTTATTGATAACTGTCTTTCAATAAACTCTACTTCCTGGGTATTGGATACCGGATCAGGATCTCATATCTGTAATTCTTTCCAGGCGTTGAGAAACCGTAGGTTTTTGAAGACAGGTGACATGACCCTCAAAGTTGCAAACGGAGCTAGCATGGATGCTAAGGCCGTAGGGGACTATCACCTGGGAATGTTAGATGGACATGTTTTGGTTTTGCGTAATTGCTTTTTTGTACCCAACGCAACTTGTAATATCATTTCTGTATCTTTGGTTTCTAAAGAAGGTTATGAATTTGCGTTTGTAAGCAATGTTGTAAACATTCACCTTAATCAAGTTCTGATTGGGTCAGGTACATTGAGCAATGGTATATACGTATTAAACCAACCACAGATTTTCAATGTCCAGAATACACACAAAAGAAAGTCTCCAGAAATCAATCAGACTTTCTTGTGGCATTGTAGACTGGGTCACATCAATGAGAGAAGGTTGACGAAGTTACATACAGAAGGATATTTGGATTCGTTCGAATATCAATCGTATGCCACCTGTCAATCCTGTCTCAAAGGAAAGATGACAAAGACTCCGTTCACTGGACACGGAGTAAGAGCGAGCGAGCTCTTGGGACTCGTACACAGCGACGTGTGCGGTCCAATGTCTACACATGCGCAAAGCGGTTTTTCTTACTTCATTACTTTTACGGATGACTTTTCAAGGTACGAATATGTCTTCTTAATGAAACAAAAATCCGAAGCCTTTGGAAAGTTCCAGGAATATAAGAATGAAGTAGAAAAACAAACCGGCAAAAGTATCAAAACACTAAGATCTGATCGAGGTGGAGAATACTTAAGTGCCGAGTTCCTAGATTACTTAAAAGAGAATGGAATTCTCTCTCAGCTTACTCCTCCATACACTCTGCAACATAACGATATATCGGAGAGACGGAACCGAACCCTATTGGATATGGTACGGTCCATGATGAGTAACGTTGAGTTACCGCGATCATTCTGGGGGTATGCGCTAGAATCAGCTGCATACCTTTTGAACCGAGTTCCCACTAAGACTGTGCCTACCACACCATATAAGATGTGGTGTGGGAAGAAACCCTATCTTAAGCACATTAAGACATGGGGATGTCCAGCTTTTGTTAAAAAGCAGCATGCGGACAAACTCGAGGCACGCTCAGTACAATGTAAGTTCGTGGGATATCCAAAGAACTCCAAGGGATATTTCTTCTACTGCGAAGAGGAACAAAAGGTTTTTGTTTCTCGTCATGCCTACATCTTGGAAACTGAGTTTTTGGAAAACCAGATAAGTGGGACCACAGTAGAACTGGAAGAAATTCCAGAACCACGAGCTATTACTGAAAGCTTAGTGGAACCAGAGGGTTCAAAAGAACAGGACATTCCTACGCCGCTCCGCAGGAGCAGTAGGCAGTCTCATCTGCCCAAGAGATACTACGGTTTTCTCATAGACTGGGATAGAGAGGATTGCATCATAGATTATGATGAGCCTACTAGCTTCCAGCAGGCTGTTCAGAGCGTTGACTCGGTAAAATGGCTGGATGCAATGCGGACCGAAATGGAGTCCATGTACACCAACAAAGTATGGACGTTGGACATTGCTCCAGACGGGGTAAAACCCGTAGGATGCAAGTAGATCTTCAAAAGGAAGATTGGTGTAGATGGACAGGTTGAGACCTATAAAACTAGACTTGTTGCAAAGGGTTTTCGTCAAAGACCTGGTTTGGACTATGACGAAACCTTTTCTCCAGTAGCTATGCTGAAATCCTTTTGGATCCTTCTTGCCATTGCTGCCTTCCACGATTATGAGATTTGGCAGATGGACGTAAAGACCGCTTTTCTAAATGGAAATTTAGAGGAGTGTGTCTATATGGACCAGCCAGAGGGTTTCATTTAGAGTGGGAGCAGCGAAAAGGTGTGCAAGTTGCTTAAGTCCATCTATGGACTAAAGCAGGCGTCGATCAGTTGGAACATCTGTTTTGATGAGACGGTCAAAGAATTTGGCTTTATCAAAAATCCAGATGAACCATGCATCTATAGTAGATTTGTAGCAAGAACTGTTGTATTCCTCGTTTTATACGTGGATGACATTCTTCTGATAGGAAATGACATCCTATGCTACAATCTGTCAAGGGGTTCTTGTCATACAGGTTCTCCATGAAAGACCTGGGTGATGCCTCATATATCCTGGGGATCCAGATCCATCGTGATAGATCCAAGAGGATATTAGGACTCTCACAATCCAGGTACATCGACACCATACTGAAAAGATTCAGTATGGAAGATTCCAAGCGCGGTAACCTACCGGCTTGTCATGGGTCACCCTCTCCAAAGAGATGTCTCCCAAGACTGATTTGGAGAGGGATCGCATGTCTATTATACCCTACGCTTCTGCGGTAGGCTCTATAATGTATGCGATGTTGTGTACCAGACCGGATGTAGCTTATGCACTTAATGTAGTAAGCCGATATCAGTCAAACCCTGGGGAGAAACACTGGATAGCGGTAAAGAACATTCTCAAGTACCTGAGAAGGACTAAGGAGATGTTCTTGGTGTATGGCGGAAAAGACCTCCAGATCGAGGCCTTTGCTGACTCCAGCTTCCAAAGTGACAAGGATGATTCCAAGTCCATGTCGGGTTTTGTCTTTTACCCTCAATGGAGGGGCGGTGTGTTGGAAGAGTTCCAAACAGGAAACCGTTGCTGACTCGACTATGGAAGCGGAATACATCGCTACATCTGATGCCGCAAAAGAAGCTGTCTGGATGAGGAAGTTCTTGAAAGAACTTCAGGTGGTTCCGTCCATTGTTGATCCAATACCTCTGTATTGCGACAACAACGGGGCTATAGCTGTAGCGAAGGAACCCAGGTCCCATCAGAAATCCAGACACATTTTGAGGCGGTATCACCTGATCAGGAAGATTGTGGATCGCTAGGATATCGAGGTTCGGAGGGTTTCTTCAGAAGAGAACACTGCAGATCCATTCACCGGAGGGTTTCTTCAGAAGAGAACACTGCAGATCCATTCACCAAGGCCTTGCCCCAGACTCAGTTCGAGCGGCTGATCGAGATGATAGGTCTCCGATACGCCAGTACATGGCCTTAGTGCAAGTGGGAGATTGTTAGTGTATATGCCCTAGAGGCCATTACTGTATCATACTAGTTTGTATATTACTTAATGGAAGCTTGGGATATTCATAGTTGTATAAACAATCTTGCTCAAAATGGTAGTATGCTACTTGGTTTGTTTCTGCTTTAATGTGTACATGTGTTTATTTTATTATATCACCTATACGCATTAGTGGAGCCCTTAGGATCTTTGCTTGATTACGAGAGTCGTGATGGCAGTCACACTCGTGGGGGCTGGGTAATCCATAAGTACATCCTTATACAAGTCCCTAGTCGCAGGACTATCGAGACAGGGCATCGATACTCCGGAGTAGACTAGCGTATGCGCTTCTTATCCCAGCAGGGGAGACGGTCTGTCCCACAGCCGTCAGTACGTCGTACTTGAGATAGTATGCGGGTGCTCGTTAAGTTACGAGTACACTGGACAGGACTCGTCGGGAACTGATTGGTTGGTATTATACCTATCGTCAGTTATCAGTTCCCGGGTGACATGAGTACAGCTTAGTCCGTTGACTTGACACTATCACTTCGCCTCGAGTGTGTTCCCACTGTACTTTGAATACTATCCTACCACGGCTCAAAGGAGTCGTGCAAACAGGTAGTAGTTGGGTGCAGTCCCGAAGCACTTGGAGGCAGTGACGGTTAGACAGGATTCGTCTCTCCCGGTATTGGAGGTTGACATCACGCTGTGTCTAAGAGAGACATTACACGAGTAGTCCCTGGCCAGGGCAAGCGAGATATACTGGTAGGTTTCCAGTATTATCTCAGGGTGTTCTGGGCTTCACTCCGACACGACTTGTACCGCTATTAGGGGACTGACGTTTACCGCCCCCTAGACCCGCCATGAGATGTATCAGACGAACAGACCGGACTGTACGGAGACTGTCACATTCAGGCTCAGTAGGAGTTCAGATGGGTTTCACCTCGTCAGTCTTCTTGTCGGCATCTACCTGGGGACCGTTACGCACAGCTAGTGCCACTTGCAGTCTGTGGTTAAACCCACTGCCAGCGTAGTATCGAGTCTTTAGAGTCCTACACAGAAAGCTATTCGCCTTTAGGCAAAAGAGTAGAGGTCGCAAGGTTTTGCGACAGGTCGCATGGTTTTGCGACAGGGTTCGGTCACATCCATGCACTTGTGCACGTTTAGTGTCCGGACAGTTAACACTAGCGGGCTTTGGTTTAAGCCAGATCCTAGTGTACGTTTTGGGATTGGTTTTATCTCGTATGTATTCGTGTTTCTCAGAACGCGGATGCGGGTGTGTATGCACAGTTGGCGGAGAGACAGAGGCAGAGGATTCTCATTAGCGTTGTTGACTGTTGACTGTTGACTATTGACTTTTTGATAAACCCTAATGAGAATATGAAATATAATTAACAATAATATTAATTAAGTATTATGGAGACATGGTTGTTGAGGGGTTGACTTGTTGACTTTGTTGACCGGTTGACTAGGTTGGACTAGTTGACCATCATCATGACAATAGCTATCATTTCATGGCAATGACTTTTGCTTGCTTGTTTTTCTTGTGCAAAATGAGTGCATGAAATGATATGGCTATTTTGACTTAAACCATCACATAATACTTGATTGCTATTATTGGTTATGATGGCTTTGGATTATGAGAGCCAAGAGAGAAAAGTCTTGCTCATTCTATCATTTCGACTCTCTCTCTTGCTTGAGCTCTCACCCTCTTCCTCTTGCTCTCCCTATCTCTCTAGTCTATAGTTCACTTGTCTCATGTGTTGAGAAGCAAGAACCATAGAGAAAAATCCCAACACACTCTCCTCTACTCACTCTACTTCATAAGGTTTAGCAAACCGAGTGAACTAGTTTCTTCAAAGCTCGAAGAAGAAGCCAAAGGTAGAAGCTTTCGGGTGGATCGATCTTCGGCGTAAGGAGACGACGGGGTGAAGCCGATCCGTACACCATCGAGAGTCGAAGACGAAGGAGTTCAAGAAAGAAAGGTATAACCCCCTAACCGAGTAGTTAACAACTCCTAGTTAGGTTGTTAGGTAGATAGTTTAACAAAGATCCGTTTTGAGTCCATGTTACCGCCTCTAGAAAATTGTTTTTCATCAAATTCCGCATGCCCGTAAGTACCGGGAGAGGTAGCATGGACTTACATCCCTGCCACCATATTTTAAAAGCGTTGCACTCTTCGGTGGGGTGCGCAATCTTTCGATGATATAAGCAGTAGCTAGGATGCATTTCCGTTTCACCGAGAGCGTTCGCTTCGGAGGGTGGCAGCTTAATTCCCATCGAGATGGCTTTAGCGAACCTTTTCCTCATCTTGAACCTGTTTTTATTTGCGGCGGATGTACTTTGATCTGGCGGGAGTGTTTCAACTCTTTCGTCCAGTCGCCGGCATTTAGCTTTTTCAAGTATAGCCATTTCACGCTCTCGAGCAGCTTTTCTTTTAAGAAGAGCTTCGTGCAGAAATGCATCAATTATTTTGTCAGACGGCTCTAGAAGTTCTGGTTTAGGATTTTCCCCCAGTTTCTCGGTGCAAGGAGCTTCTTCATCGTCTATCGACGAGTAAGAGATCACATGGCAACTTGCTACGTAATCTTCAGATTCATCCGACGAGTCTTCTCCATCATCTTCGTCCTCAAGGACGTGGCTGAGAAACTCTTGGAGTGTGACTGGAGTCCACGCCTTCTGGTTATACTCTTCCAGCGCGTCAATCTGCTTTTGCAGGTCCGTGCGCTTGTCACCAAGCTTCACGGGCTTCTTGGATTTTTTCTTCTTCTTTGAAGATTTCGACGGCTGGGTGTGAGTGCTTTGGCTATCACCACCGATCTTTGGAGTTGGACCCGGTTTTAACATTCCTTTGATGACCTCGGATTCGAGTGGATTTTTCCACCTGATCGTCGGGCATGTTTGGAGATCCTTCAGCATTCTTTTCGTCTTGGCTGAAAGAGCGACCTCCCATGGAGCTTCTTCTACGAAAGAGCATGATGCCCCCCGGTGTATCCTTCCTCTTGGGAGTGTGTGGCCGAGGCGGGTTCACCTTCCAATTCTCGGATAATACGAACTTGCCCTGCTGGTACTGATCTTCTATCCAGCTTTTGAAGATGTAACAATCTTCGATCGGATGGCCCAACATTCGGTGATAAGGGCAATAGTTAGGATTGCTAATGTCGCCTGGTTGCGCTGGGCGTCTTGGCTCTGGCAGAGTGATGAGCCTGTTGCGCAATGCGAGCTCGAATAACCACTTTATCTTGTCTCAAAGGAATGAGTAAGGGCGTCTCATTTTATCTTCGAAAGATCGAGTTCTATTATTTTGGCGATCAACTGGTCTTAGACCACTAGGCTGCTGTTGAGCATTAGCGACGACGGTCGCTTTCCCCTTTCCCTTCTCGTTCCGTGGCTCCAGCTTTGAAGAAGACGGTCTATGACCCATCTGGTCCATTTGGGCCAGTTTGTCGATCAAGGCTTGGAACATGGTCAGCTTGAAGAACATCATGAATTGGGAAATGGTTGCATGAGGGTCCAGAGTGCCTACGAACATGCCCACCGCCGGCGCTTCTTCGATGCGTTGTTCGCATTTCGACTACAGATTCCGCCATCGTATTGCGTATTGAACCCATGTCTCGCCTGACTTTACCCTAGAGTTAATCAATGCTATCATTAGGGTGCGCTCGCTAACGCTTGCAAATCTTTGCGTGAATAATAGCTCCATTTCTGCGAAAGTCTTGACGGAGTCATTTGGAAGTTCAGAGTACCATTCAAACATTGTCTCCGACAAGCTGCCAACAAACTGACGGAGCAAAAGTTTATCATCACCCCCAGTGTTGCCGCAAAGAGCCCTGAACTGAGCGACATATTGGTGGGGATCGCCTGTCCCCATGTACACATGAAATTTAGGGATCGTGTATCCCGGCGGGTACTTTATTTGGTCATACCAGCTTGTATACGGTCGCCTAGTTTTAACAACTTGGCCGGCCGCTTCATTCGCCTGGTGAGCTCATATTTTCTAAGAAATATAGTCATCCAGAGCGGCATTGGAGAAGGTTTCCTCTTTGGCTGCTGAGAGAGACGGAGGAGGGTTCGATGTCTCCCCTCTGTCGTCTTCAATGATGATAGGAGGGTCTTCAGCTGGAGATTCTAGTTGTAACATCATCCCGACCATGTCTTGGAAGAGAAGCGCCATTCGTTTTATATTAGTCGCTTGTTCTGCTGCTTCTCTGTCCTTCTTTTCGAGGACTCTGCGGAGGAAGTCAGCATCGGTTTCTTGTTCATGACGCTGCTCTGATGACGCCTCCGGGTTTTCTTTTGGCCCGGTAAGTGCGGCCATTTGCGTTAGCATTTCCTGAAACTTCTGTTGCTGCTCCTGGGCTTTTGTCACGGATCGGGTGAGCGGTCGGTAACCCGTAGAAGCGCGGCTTTTCTCTTTTTCGGAAGCCATATAAACAGTATGCACCATTATGCCCCCAGACTTGGGGCGTTTGGGCTCAATGTCTTTGTGGCCTGCCATAGTCACAGGGGCTTTCTCTGCCCTCCTTCTCTTTTGAGCAGTTGAAGTTGAGGGGGCCGTCGCAGCGGGCACCCAGACGGCTGTTGTTTTTTGTGGCTTGGTAAGATGGTTCTCTTCTTGTTGAACCTTCACTTTTTTCTGTCGGCGAGGGTAATCTTGATCAATGACTAAGTCTTGAACCTGTCGCAAGACCTTGTAAATTTTGGAGGACAGCCGCTGAGGGGACCGCTCCGACTTCGTTTCTGTAACATTCTCCACGGGTGGAGGAGATATTTTCAGTACGGCGGTAGGAGAGTTCCTGCGCACCTTGTTCAACAATTCAAAGCTGTTCCCGGTTGGAACAGCAGCATCGATCTCCACCGTTGGAGCTGGTGGAGTAAATCCAGACGGAGAGCTGCCCCCGGCCTTCCGTACTCGGCGCCAGTGACGACGGCGAGCATGTCGCGCATATGGCGTTGGTTCGGCTGTGGGGATGGTTTCGTCATGCCCACGGTTCTGTTGAGGCGCTGCTGGTACCAGCCTCTTGAAGACCGACGTCCGTCGAGCAGCAGTGTCTAACATGTCGAAGACAGACCTCTAGGCGAGGGAAGTAGCTTTGAGGACTTTGACTGGCGCGGAAGCCGGAGTAGTCAGTCTTGTGAAGATCGACCATTTGGCAGGAGAAGCCGCCTTAACGACTTCGAGAGCAGGGATGGCTATCCTCTTCGGAATAACCTTTTCTGGAATTGCAGGCTCCATCAGGGGCCTACATGAACTTTGGCCTAATCTAGCGAAGACTGGGGTGCCGAAGCTGGACGACCCGTTGAGAGGGGTCACAGTAGTGGTAAGTCGATCGAAGACCGACTTCTTTGAGGCTTCTTGCAGCCACATCGGGGCATTGAAGCTCATCGGTAGGATCATAGTCCCAAAGAATAGCCCAGTGGTGGCCAGTGTTACTTGGTCCACCGGCATCGTGAACAGGGAGGCCGCTTGAGGCCCGTAAGCTATGCCTCTAGATGAGGCGGAATGCGAGTTGCAGTTGCAGCTAGAACACTTCGCGCAAGTAGACGCCATAGATGTTTCGTTTTCTGCGCCAAGCAAGAAACCAAATCTTAGTACCTTGAACCCAAGGGCAACCATATCAAACCGCAATTCGTTCGCGAACATGTCACATAAAGTGTAGAGTGGAAAGAGGAAAAGGTCCCACCGGGCGTGCCAGAATCTGTTCCCCGCCGAAAGACGCGACCGGGACATTGGGATGTCAGGCCTGAAATTCGAGGGCAGATGCTAATTGGTGCTATCCGTCCACCTCTCCGAAGATGCCAAGTTGATTTATGGCACCGTGTATCGATGGTTTAAACGGATGCGGCCGATGTAGCAGACTTCGTCATATTCTCCCTCATTTGAGGGATTTTTTATTGTGGGGACGCTCTTCCCTGCAGTCGCAAGCCTCTGCAGTTAATTACGCTACCGCATCACGGTAACAACTTTCTCTTTCTCCAGATGGTCACTTCATGTCGTGTGTGTTTGTTTTGTTTGTGGTTACCCGTGGATTGTATACGGAGACTAATTTATGTTGTCGCCCGTAGGGTGTGGATTAGTCCAAATCCGTATCTTCTTAGATTTGAGTTTGGGGGTTGGGTTTAAGGATACGTTAGCCTCATTTGAGACTAAGATCGATTTAAATGTTTGTTAAGGATACGTTAGTCTAATTTTAGACTAAGATCAACTTAACGGGATCGTTTAGATCCAACAAAAGAGCATTTGGACTCTATTGTTTAGTTTAGGGACATTGCGGTCGATTAGTTTAAGGACATTACGGTCTAATGTTAGCTTAAGGACATCTCGGTCCAGTGTTAGTTTAAGGACATCTCGGTCCAGGTTAAGGACATCATAGTCCATGAGTTTAAGGACCTCACAGTCTAGGTTAAGGACATCGTAGTCCATGAGCTTAAGGGCCTCACAATCCAGGTTAAGGACATTATAGTCCATGAGTTTAAGGACCTCACAGTCCGAGGTTAAGGACATCATAGTCCGTAGGTTTTAAGGGACCCCACAGTCCGTAGAGTGTTTGGTTGTTGGGACCCGTCACCTCTCTGAAGACGTTGAAGGATTACAACGACAGACATCAGAGGAGTAAAGAGATGTACCCTCGAAGAGGTGTGAGTTGGTTGAAAGATCTGTAGTCCAATTTGGCACTAGAATCTGTTAAATATTTATGAGTAGACAGGCTCAATTAAATATAAGTTGAGGACTTATGGCCAATATTAGGCTAAATCCAATGAATATTTAACATTTTATTATTCTTGCTATTGAGCCTTTATTTGAGCTTGGCCCTTTTAATAATGTTGAGCATTAGATCTTTTCTTTTGTCTTGTATTGAATACAAAGCATTCAGCAGAGCTCTGACTCATTAAAGAACAATTTGTGTTCTGTCAACGCAACCTATGGTGTGCTACGCGCTTTGCGCCGATCAAAAAGCGTAGTGCGCTTCTGCCACGTGGCGCATATGTAAGGGACACGTGTCACGCTTGGCGCTAAGCGCCAGATGATGGGCGCATTGCGCTAGTTTATGAGCGCTAAGCGCTAGTCCATGAGCACATTGCGCTATTAATTTAGTGGCGCACACGTGAGTGACACGTGGCGCGCTTGGCGCTGAGCGCCAGCCCACGAGCGTAGTGCGCTATTTCAGAAGCGCAAAGCGCAAATTGCGTACGTGGTTGACACGCGGCACATTTTGGTGCTGAGCACCGGTCCAGAGAGCGCAGAAGCACTGTTCAAGAGCGTAAGGCGCATTTCAATAGCGCAAAGCGCATGTTGATTAATTTTATGATCTGGAAATAAATTTATGTTCTTTTTAGAAGAGACTTTGTCTCAAGATTCAAGAACAACAGTTCTTATTTTTTAAAGGGCTTTGCCTTTATAGATCAATGATTTGTGTAAAGAATATGTTCTTCTTTTATTATGTGATGAGATCTTTTGATCTTTTTTATGAAAGACCTTGGTCTTTGTAGATCTATGATCTTTTAAGAAGATGATTTTTCTTTTTATGAGATGATTTCATCTATGTGTTCATCGTTCATGATTTTTACCTTGAAGAAATAATCTTCTTTTGCTGAGAGCTTGCTCTTCTTTTGCTGAATTTCTCAAAGTTTATAGGGGGTTTCTCTATGTCAGACTTGAAGTCTTGGGGCCTTTATATAGGACCAGCTGATTTGTTGAATCAGTTAAAGAGATCTTTCTCTGATTGATTTGGGGATATTTCCCACCGTTGGATCTTTGATCCTAGGGCTTCTGTTTTACAGAAGGCAATCTTCTTATTTTTAACAAGATTGGAAAATCTTTCCAAAACAGAAATTTAATTCTGATTAATTAATGATTTATCATTATTATTAGATGTTTTGATCTAACGGTAGGGAATTTTATAATTTCAGCGTTGGCGCACCCATGCGTGATGCGCTGCTCAGAGCGCAGCGCACTTTGCGCTAGCGCACCTACGTTTGACGCGTGGTGCGCTGCCCAGAGCGCAACGCAGCCTGCACTAGCTCACCCGTGTCTGACACGTGGCGCGCAGCGCACCTAGCGCTAGCTCACACATGGTGCACTTCCTAAGGCGCAGCGCACCTGGCGCTAGCACATCCGTGTTTGACACGTGGCGCGCAACGCGCCTAGCGCTGGATCTGAAGCGTTGCTTCAATTTTTGAATATTGAATTTCAAAACAGAGCTTTGCTCTGATTGGGGGTGCACTGCCTAGGGCGCAGCGCACCTGGCGCTAGCGCATCCGTGTTTGATACATGGCGCGCGGCGCGACTAGCGCTGGATCTGAAGCGTTGCTTCAATTTTTGAATTTTGAATTTCAAAATAGAGCTTTGCTCTGATTTGGGGAACAGTCCCAGTCGCGTCTTTTCGGCGGAGAACACCCTCCTAGAAGTAAAGCACGGCGGATAGGTCAAAGAACTGTCTCGGGTACTGTAGGCATTGCAAACGTTGAGGAAGACACCTACGGGGGAAACGTCGTTCAGTCTCTGTTATGGCTCCGAGGCAATGGTCCCCACAGAAATCGGTCTATCTAGTTATCGGGTCGAACACTTCGACGACGAAACTAATGTCTTGGCTCTTCGAAGCAACCTGGATATCCTGCTGGAGAAGAGAGACCGGGTATAAATAAGGATGGCCGCATATCAGCTGCAGACTACCCAGTACTACAATACTCGGGTCAAACACCAAGCATTCAAATCAGGAGACTTAATCCTCCGACGCCACGAATTCGAGGACCAAGGGAGGCTACACAAGTTCTTCCCGAAGTGGGACGGCCCCTTTCTCATGACCGAGGTATTGCCCGGAGGAGCATACCGCCTCCAAGATTCCTTAGGACGTAATCTTCCGCTGCCGTATAATGCCAAAAAGCTTAAATTGTATTGTTAAAGGTGGACTCCCTTTAATAATAAAAATTCTCGTGTTCCCCGCCGAACACAGAGACGCGACCGTGCAGGTTCATCTTGCCTGAAATTCGGGGCAGATACTAATTGGTGCTATCCGTCCATCTCTCCGAAGATGACAAGTTGATTTATGGGACCATGCATCGAAGGTTTAAATGGATGCGGCCGATGTAGCAGACTTCATCAGATTCCCCCTCGTTTGAGGGGGTTTTTTATTATGGGGACGCTCTTCCCTGCAGGTGCAAGCCCCTGCAGTTAATTACGCTACCGCATCACGGTAACAACTTTCTCCTTCTCCAGGTGGTCACTTCGTGTCGTGGGTGTTTGTTTTGTTTGTGGTTGCCCGTGGATTGTATACGGAGACTAATTTATGTTGTCGCCCGTAGGACGTGGATTAGTCCAAATCCGTATATTCTTAGATTTGGGTTTAAGGATACGTTAGTTTCATTTGAGACTAAGATCAACTTAAACGTATTTTAAGGATACGTTAGTCTAATTTTTTAACTAAGATCAACTCAACGTTTGTTAAGGACACGTTAGTCTAATTTTTAGACTAAGATCAACTCAACGTTTGTTAAGGACACGTTAGTCTAATTTTAGACTAAGATCAACTTAACAGGATCATTTAAATCAAACAAAAGAGCATCCGGGCTCTATTGTTCTAGTTTAGGGACTTTGCGGTCAATTACCAGTTTAAGGACATGGTGGTCCAAGATTAAGGACATCATAGTCCATGGGTTTAAAGACCCCACAGTCCAGGTTAAGGACATCGTAGTCCATGGGTTTAAGGACCCCACAGTCCTGGTTAAAGACATCATAGTCTGTGGAATGTATGGCTGTCGGGACCTGTCACCTCTCTGAAGACATTGAAGGATTACAACGACAAATATCAGAGGAGTTCAGAGATGTACCCTTGAACCAATTTTGGTTGGGAGATCTATAGTCTAATTTGGGACTAAAGTCTGTTAAAAGGTTTACGAGCATATGGGCTCAGTTGATATGAGTTGAGAACTTACAGCCAATCTTGGGTTAAGTCCAATAAATGTTGAACATTTTATTTTTCTGGCTATTGAGCCTTTACTTGGGCTTGGCCTTTTTAATAATGTTGAGCATTAGGTCCTGACAATTTTTTTCTTGTATTGAATGCATAGTATTCATCAAAACAAAGTGTGTTCTGACAGTGCGCCACATGGCGCGCCAGACGTTTTGCGCCAATTAAAGAGCGCATTGCGCTTTTGCCAAGTAGCGCCCACGAAGAGGACATGTGTCGCGCTTAGCGCTAAGCGCTAGATGATGAGCGCATTGCGCCTCTGCTGAGTAGCGCACACGTGAGTGACACGTGGCGCGCTTGGCGCTGAGCGCCAGATGATGAGCACAGTGCGCTATTTCAGAAGCGCAAAGTATAAGTTGCATACGTGGTTGACACGTGGCGCGTTTTGGCGCTGAGCGCCGGTCTAAGGAGCGCAGAAGCGCAGTTCATCAGTGCAAGGCACTTTTCATTAGCGCAAGACGCATTTAACCAAATTTATGATCTGAGAACAAGTTTATGTTTCTTTTAAAGGAGGCTTTGCCTCAAGATTCAAGAACAACAGTTCTTATTTTGGAAAGGGCTTTGCCTTTGTAGATTAATGATCTGTGAATGAAGTAAATACTTATTTTGTTTTTATGACGAGATCTTTTGATCTCTTTTCATAAAAGACTTAGATCTATGATCTTTTAAGAAGATAATTCTTCTGTTTTAATGAGATGATTTCATCTCTTTGTGCAAGAATCGTTCTTTTTTACCTTGAAGAAATGATCTTCTTTCAAGAGCTTGCTCTCTTTCTTTTGAGTTTTCTCAAAGTTTGTAGGGGGTTTCTCTATATCAGACTTGAAGTCTTGGGGCCTTTATATAGGGAAAGTTGATTTGTTAAATCAGTTAAAAAGATCTTTCTCTGATTGATTTGGGGACGTTTCCCCACCGTTGGATCTTTGATCCTAGGGCTTCTGTTTTACAGAAGGAAATATTCTTGTTTTTAACAAGATTGAGAAAATCTTTTCATAACAGAATTTTAATTCTGATTAATGATTTATCATTATTAGATCTTTTGATCTAACAGTGGGGAATTTTCAATTCCAGCGCTGGCGCACCCGTGTTTTGCATGTGGTGCGCTGCTCAGAGCGCAGCACACTTTACGCTAGCACACCTACGTTTGACACGTGGCGCGCAGCGCAGAGCGCAGCGCAACTGCGCTAGCGTACCCATGTTTGACACGTGGCGCGCCTGGCGCTAGATCTGAAGCGTTGCTTCAATTTTTGAATTTTGAATTTTAAAACAGAGTTTTGCTCTGATTGGGGGAAACAAATGCCCCCCCCCACCGTTGCGCTCATGTGGCCCACATGTGAGTGCAACGGTGGCGACATCTGCGCCCTTAGATCAACTCAGAAGTTGAAGAGGCGTTTCAATGCCTATAAATAGGACTTTTGGTCGTTTAGATGATTTTCATCTTCTTCTTGAGAATTTTCACTTCTGAGAATTTCCTTCTCCCACAGAGCATAGCTCTCCTGTTTAAAACTTTTTTAAGAGTAAAACTCTGTCAAAACTTATGTAAAGTTAAGAACTTTTAATAAATTAGGGTTTTACCCATTAACAGAGCCTTGCTATCCATAGATTTTTGATCTAAAGAAAACCCTTTTAGGGTTTCATTAATAGAGCCTTGCTCTCATGAACCCATAGATCTAAAGAGATATTTTCTTGGGTTTTCTTAGCCCATGAATCGGAGCTCTGCTCTTCTGATAATATGTATATTTCTTGGTCTTTGATGAAGAACTCTTAAGAGTATTTTTTATGGATCTTGAAGATCCCAGAATTTTTAATTCATAAAAATTAATTTTAATTAATCCTTGATGGATTTTTCCATCATCATTACAGAGCCAGGCTCTTTAAGGAATTTTATTTCTTCATGATCAGAGTTTGACAAGTGTTACTCTGTCATAGAGCTTTGCTCTCAAAGGGAGATTTTCTCCTCTTCCCGAGGGATTTCTCATTCAATGAGAATTTCCTTGAGGATTTCCTCATTAATTGACAGTCTCATCAAATGATGAGGCTGTTTTATTAATTTTTAATCGATGAATTGTCATCTAGATTTTGTGGGTCCCCCTTTGGTTCCCTTTCCACTGCATTGCAGTGTGGTACAACTTTTAAAGTACTGAGTGTCAGAAAATTGAATTATAGTACTGACAATTGACTTCTGTCCCCCCTTTTCTTGCAGGCGACATATCTTTCGATGCCACATTTCCGTTTGTCCGTTCAGAGGGAGGATTCCATGAGGCACCTGTAGACCGGGAGGTTCTCGCGCTCATCAAAGACCGTGACCCGGAACACAAAAATCTCCACTTATGGGGCAGATGGTATGACCAGATTATCAGAGGTCGTCAAAACTTCTCTTGTGCGACGCTGTCGGAGCCGATCTCGGCGATTCCGTATGCAGATGCACCCCCGGTGAACTATGCCATGAAGGTTGTCAATTGGACTTCGGAGGGTCTTCTTCAACCTTCGATTGCCGCCGTAACTATGCATCTGCCGGCGGCTTTGGATACCCTAGGGCGGCGCATATGCCAGGGCGAGTCGCGCCCTTGGGGACAACCCTACAACATCGGGCTAACTCCCCGTCATCCGAACGGGTATTTGCAGTGGGCCAGGTACATCTTGTCAGCGAAGAAAACGCAGCTGCTGAAGCTCGGCCTATACCCTGCGGTTTATACTTCGTTGTTCCAATATTCGTCTCCTCCCACATGGTGGATTAAGGCGTTCTTGGAGCAGTGGAACATCCCAACCCATACTTTCCTTCTACAGGACAGAGAAGTCTCTATTTCCTTAGAAGAATTTGCTGAGGTTTCCGGTCTACCGGTTAGGGGAGAGCACTACGAGGAGTTGCTTCCTCCAGATGAATATGTTTTTGCCACCAAGCCGGTGGTGATGGGCCTCACGCTAGAGAACGCCATTCAGCACCAGTTCCCTAGTCTGTGCTGAATATGTACGAGAGCTTCTTCTTGGAATTCGGAGGTCGGGGGGTCAGCTTTGCGGACTTCATTGCCCGGTTTCTTCGCCCGGAGATTTTGTCGCAATGAGGAGAAAAGTTTGCCAAGCTCGACGACCCCTTCGGTTTTGGCTTGGACCGTCGACCAGTACTAGAAGACGATCAGAAGGGCTTTTTTCTTCCTGATGCTGCGATCATTCCTCTGTCAGAAATCGCCGCTTCAGGCATTGACGAGGAGGCTTTCTTTCTTGGGTTTCTTAGGCTATGGTTGAGCTGGTTTGCGCTCCCTATGCATCCTTGTTACATGAGGCCTTCCGTCTTCTACCCCACGCATCGCATGGTTGCCGGAATACAAGTGGCCATCGGGATCGCCGGGTTAGCCCATTTATACCATGGTCTTAGCATAGCGGCGGATACCACTGAACCGGGGGGTGCATCCTGCCAACTTCTCGATGCATTACTTCACTTCATGGATGGAGATGCACGTGCTCGGGGTCTTTGGCATTCACAAGAGACCTTCGTTTTACGAGAAATGCAAGTTCCCCCGAATTATGCGGCTGGTTGACGCCTCCATCGTGAGTCCGTCACAGCGGGAAGCTAGGGGCTTTCTCCTTCGTCCGCACACAGTCGTAGATGGTATGTCTTTCACGGAAAAAGTCCTGACGATCGGCCAGGAAACTTCCAAGACGGTGCTGGCATTGCGTGACGTTTTTAAGGACGAGGCCTCCGTGTTGAAAGCCCGGGAGATTCTCCATTTATACTCCATCAGGCCGGGCTTTCTTGTATTCAAGCAAAATAATTCGGCGCTATTCATGAGATACAACCCTCATCATTTTTCCCAGCAGCTGAGTTATAACCAGGGGGTCCCGGCGGAGGCTTTCTTGGTAGAACCTGCCGCCGCCAGAGAGGGAATGCAGGGTGCGCTGCATCACTTTATGCGCTTGAATACGGGCTCTCACTTCTTTATCAGTGAGCTGAGTTGTGTCCTGAGGGCCCTCAACGTACACGTGGCCTGGTATCAACACGCAATGGGTGCTGTTATCAGGGAAGAGAGGCGGCTGCTGCTCGATCGCAAGAGTGCGCCCCCTACCGGCGATCGCAACGTCCCTTTGAAGCGATGGACCGCTGTCCCCCCTCCGCTAAGAGAGGTCGCTGTAGTTGAGCCTCCACGTGCGCTAAGCCCTACACGCGGGTTGGCCCGTGCTCCTGTGGAAACGGTGGATGTACCATCGGTGCTCCGTGCTCCCACGGAGACGGTAAATGTAGCTTCCCCCGAATCTGGCATGGGCTCAGATATTGGGACTCGTCTCCCCAAGGTGTCCACCAAGCGAAAGCTCGTGCTTGCTACGACTAGAGCTCGCGCACAGAAGAGGAAGAAGAAGTCAATTTTTTCAATCGACGTTGTACTTGGCCAGGAGCCTCATGCTCCTTATAGCGAGGGTTTGAGCGAGTATGGGACAAATGAAGGTTTATTCATGCCGCCGGATGATACTGATCTGGCAGCTGCCATTGCAGCTTCTGAGCAATTGGCACGCCATGAAGCGGGACTGGCTATCCTTACGCGATCATGTAACCATTAATTGTATCTTTCGTCATTGTATCATATTTCTATCATCATGTTTTGACTGACACTTTTCCTTTTTTAACAGGCATTTCCACTGAAGAAGCTCTCGCAGCTTCTCTCAAGACTTTTGAGGAAGAGGAAAGACTTCGAATTGCCTTACATTGGTATGCTTCGGTTTATCGTGTCTCCACTCCCGTTTCTTTTTAGAGGTGATCTGACCCTTTCTTTATCTTATCGCAGGCACCACAGTGCCGATCCTACAAGGTGATGTGGAGATTCTTCCCGGGCCAGCCACCGAAGTCCCGACCTCTTCGGCACTGCCGAAAGAGGCCTTACTCAAATGACCGATGACGGACGCCGTAAGGGCTCCAGAGGTAGCTCCTGGCATGGATGATGACGTCCCATTGACGGAGGTTTTGAGAAGATCGGCTCTCACGGCCCGGGCGGAAAGGAAGCGCAGAATGCGTGCAGCAAGGGAGCGTAGTGCTGCCTTAACCATAGGTGCGGGTTCGAGCACCGCTATCCCTGCCCCTACTCCCTCAGAGGAATCTCCGGCTGCCTTGTCCATAGCCTACAGACGGGCAGCACGTGCGGCTCGGGAAGCAAACGGAAGATCAATTCAAGGTAATGTGACATAGGGTTCCGTTGTCAAAGTTTTAATTACCAGTTCTCGCATATCTTATCTTGCAGGGCCAAGTCTTACCGAAGAAGTGGCGGTGACTGCTGGGCCCGGGGTAGCGGTAAAGGAGGTAGCCGTGATTGCCGAACCCGAGGCGACGGTAGGCGAGATGGCTGCGATTGCCGAACTCGAGGTAGCGGCAGGTGAGACAGTCACGATCGCTGAGCCTGAGATGGCGGTAGGTGAGATGACCACCATTGCCGGACTCAAGGTAGCGGCAGGTGAGACAGTCACGATTGCCGAGCCTGAGATGGCGGTAGGTTAAATAGCCACAATTGCTGTGCCCGAGGTAGCCGCTCCCTCTCAAGAGTCGGGCACCGTCCCGATCATTGCTCTTTCCTCCTGTGGCTCCTTGCCGTCCCCTAGCATCGCAAGCGTTACGACGGCTCTTGTAGAGTCAGGGGATGAGGCAACGGGAGGTGAGACTATCCCGATGGAGGAGGAAGAAGCCGTCGCTATATCAAGCGGCGCCCTCGTCGCGGTTCCGACTGGCGACTCATCAGGTAGATTTTGGGTCATTGCTTTTCTTTTTATTCTGTAATTCTTTTCAATCTTTCGTGACAGTATTTATCTCGTTTCTAATGCAGGTGTGGCGAGCGCTGAGGTTGCGTTACCCGAGGCAACGCCATCAGCTACCGTTTTAACGGTGACTCCTTCTTTACCCTCTCTCGCACCGTCTCAGATGTTGGGAGGTACGGATTTGTGACCCATCCGTTTTACTCCTAGGCTGTATAATTTACGTACTGACATTGCGTTACTGAGTCTTTGCAGAAGTCCTTTTTGACCACCTGTATCAGGTGCTGCATCCACACTTCTCCTTCCAGTCAGAGATTAGTCCGGCAGGTGATGTCGGTGAGTATCTAAATGATGTCCTCTCTTTAACGGGCAGTCATATTATTGCTAATCCCTCTTTGTATTGCTTGTAGCCCTACAGATCGAAGGCAGGGACGCGGCTGTCGTTGTGCCACCAGTACCCCGAGCTCTGCCTCCTGTTGCAACCGGTATAGTACACTCTATGTATGTATTTTTATTTCTCGAGCCGTAATCTGATTGTGATCTGGTTTTTGCAGCGGTCACATCGACTCCAACTCCGTTCGAATCTCAAGTTATAATGCCAGTGGGCCTCTTCTCTCGACTGGCATCTTCCAAAGGCGCTGTGAATAGTCTGCGTATGTTGAGCGACTATATCGAGGAGCTTGACGTGGAGACTCCCGCATTTGCTGCGGATTTTGCCGCCGAGGTTAATCCTATGCTGGTGACGCTCGTGAACTTTCATAGTGAGGGCGTCGTTAAGTCTTGGGTTAGCCACTGCAGGAAAATCAAGGCTTGTTTGTATGAGCTTGAGGTCAGACGTCTTGCTCCCGAGGTCCTGACTGTGAACTCCCAACGGGCTGCGTGGGTCGAGAAGAGCACTCCTTACTTCCGTCATCTTGAACAAGAAGCGGCCTTAAGGCATAAGGAATGTGAAGAGACTTTAAGCGAATCTGCTCGACTGCATGCTCAGGTTGACGCCAATGCTATGCAGTTGAAAGCCATCTTTGAGGGCCTTTTACGATGCATTTCTGATGGGCTAACGCTAAGGCAGAAGCTCGACCTCATCGAGCAGGATGCGCAGAGTCGTGAGGCAGCTTAGCGGGCCGTCGAGGAACAACTTTCGTCTTACTTGCAGCAGCGAGCCCAGATCGAAGCAGAGTTGGCCACGTCAGCCGATCAAGAAGAAGGGCTGAGGGAAGTGCGCGAGCGGCTGATCGAATTATTGAAAGGGCTTCCCTCTCAATAATTTTTTTGTACCATTTGTAATTTTAAATAAAATTTATTCATTCTTTTATTCTTTCATATGATGTATTTTGTACCCAATTGAATTCATGAATAAAAGATACATTTCTTTTCGCAATGTCTTGTGTCGTCTCTCTGCTTTCTTCTTTCTTTTGTTATCAGCATGTCACCTTAGCAAACATAGCCGGCAGATGATAGAGTGAGCATTTTGTCTTGGCTTCTTTGAGGGGTAGTGATAGCTTAGGAAGCAGGTTCAGATCTGCTACCTAAGACTTTTCAACTTCATGAGCCGTGAGGGTCACATGAAGACTTTTCTCCCTACGAGTCGTGAGGATCCCGTAGGTGTATTTTCTCCTTAGGAATCGTGAGGATTCCTAAGCGCATTTTTTCTTGAGAGTCGTAAGGATCTCACAAGAGAATTTTCCCTCCTACAAGTCGAAAGGACTCGTAAGCGGTTGTTTCCCTCCTTGTCGAGATTCGACTTTGGAGAGTGTGGCCCGTGAATAGTATGAAAGAGTCCGTTTTAGACTGACCTGCAGGGCCCCAGTGCTTAGGAAACAGGTCCTTATTCCTATTGCCTAAGGCTTTTCCCTACGAGTCGAGACGAATCGAGAAGTTCTCGCAAAGACACTAATTTCTTCACAGGTCGAGACGGATCGAGCAGTTCATCACAGTTAACTCCTGCTAATAGAAGTTCGTTAGGGCCTGTAGTACTAGGGTTTTTTACCCGTCGCACCGTCGCGTTAGCTGGTGTATTCCTCGACGCATAATCTTGCTGTTTGAGTAGCCCCGCGACTGTCGTGTCTCTGATCCCTTCGGGGGCTGGACAAGACGTCTTCAAGCAATCTTCCAGGTGATATTGCCGTCGAAAGAGCAAGCGTTAGGGATTTTTCCATGCCGCTTTTTACTTTAGGGTAGGCTCATTTTGGAGAGCCCCGATGAGTCATAACCACTCCGCGCTGGTGCGGGATGATCTCCGATAGTCTTTCAGGTTTTATATGAGTTGCCGTTAAGACCCTGAAGCTAGGAATTTGGCCTTCGCTTTGTTTGCTGGAATTGCATCTACTGTATCAAGACGAATGCCGCGGTTGTCTCTAGGTTGCTGGTGAACCGTCGAGGTTTGGAACTAGGGATTTTTCCGTGGCTCCGTTGTTTGATCGTCGCGTATGAATCCTGTTGGAGGAAGAACGCTGTAGTGATATCTCGTCTGTTGTATCGAGATGAACGTTGAGGTGGTGACCACTCCGCGCTAGCGTGGGATGATCTCCGATAGTCATTCGGGTTTTGTGTGATTTGCCGTCAAGACCTTGAAGCTAGGAATTTGGCATTTGCTTCATTTGCTTTGGCGTGTCCGAATCCTGTTAGAGGAAGGACGCTGTAATGACGTCTCGTCTGTTGTATCGAGACGAACGTCGAGGTGGAGCTGGGATTTTGCCGTCACTCTGCTTTGTTTCGATCGTGAGGTCTTTTGTTGACGTTGCATCTTCCTGCAGAGACACTGATTTCTCTGCAGGTTGGCGTGAATCGAGATGCTCTCGTTAAGGACACTGATTTCACTGAATCGAGGTTTTTAGCCAAGGACGCTGATTTCCTCGGAGTTGAGACAAATCGAGGTATTCCCGCAAAGACATTGATTTCTTTGCGGGTCTATGCGAATCGAGATTCTCTCGTCAAGGACGTTGATTTCCTTGAATCGAGGAGGTTGCCAAGGACACTGATTTCCCTGGGGTTGGTTGACTTGTTTTTGAGACAGAGTCATTGGATAACGTATTTCCGAGACGGGGTCATGTAGATGACGTATTTCCGTGACGGGGTCATGTGAATGACGTATTTCCGAGATGGGGTCATGTGGATGACATATTTCGGAAATGGGGTCATGTGGATGACGTATTTCCGCGATAGGGTCATGGTGGATAACGTATTTCCGAAACGGGGTCATGTGGATGACGTATTTCCGAGCGGGGTCATATGGATGACGTTGTGTCTGTTGTAATGAGACGAGTATCGAAGTGGTCTCCAGGTTGTCTGTGAACCATCGAGATTTGGAGTAGGGGCTTTGCCGTGGCTCCAGGGTTGAATGTAGCGTCTGAATCCTGCTGGAATGAGAAGGAACGCCGTTGATGATCTCTAGGCTATCCATGAGCCGTCGAGATTTGGCTTCGTTTTCTGATGGAGCCTGGGGAGGGAAGGTATGATTCCTTCTTTGTTTGCGCCCCTGGATTGTATATAGGGATTGATGTGATATCACATGTAGGGCATAAATTTCATTTTATTTTATTCTTTCCGCGATACTCTATCATTTCAGCTTTTATATCGCGAAGGTCGCGATTTCCCAATCATTTCGGCTATTTTTCGCGGTGCCCAATCATTTCGGCTATTTGTTTTATTTTTACTCGCTACTTTTTATTGCGAGTTGCCCGATCATTTCGGCTATTTTGCATGCATACATTTTTTTACTTGCTGATTTTGTTGCAAGTTGCCCCATCATTACGACTATTTCGTATGCATGTGTGGCTCGCTAGCTTCTCGCTGCAAGCCTGGGATTAGACACCGATTTCGGCATCAGCACCGCTACAACTGGAATATTGCCAGGAGCGAATCATCATTTTCTTCTGTCGATATCGAACAAAGGTGGCTTAGCAAACATGGTTAGGATCCTGTTGACTAAGGCTTCTGACTTCATGAGCCGTAAGGGTTTCATAAAGGTATTTCTCCCTACAAGTCGTGAGGATCTCGTATGTGTGTTTTCTCCTTAAGAATCATGAGGATTCCTAAGTGCATGTTCTCTTATAAGTCGTAAGGATCTTACAAGAGTGTTTTCTCCTTATAAGTCGAGAGGGCTTACAAGGGGGTTCACCATGCGAACATATCCCTAGTCATGGATGGGACTTTGTTAGGGGAAATGTTTATTCGCGCCCGTGGATTGTATACAAGGGTCAGCATTGAGCCACTTATAGGGCAATATTGGAGGTTGTGGTGGTTGCTTAAGAACAGGTTTGGATCCCTGTAGCTTAAGACTTTCAAATCTTATGAGTCGTGGGGGTCTCATAAGAGGGTTCTCCTTACGAGTCGTGGGGATCTCGCAAGTGTCTTTTAACGAGGTTGCGCCCTTTCGGGTTTTCACAAAACTCGCCGGTAGTCCTGTTGTTTTTACTTACGGAGCCCTTTCGGGTTTTCATCCGTACCCTTTTTGCTTATGGACATACTATTTTTTTTCCTCTCTTTTTTCTCTCTTTTTTTTAACACCGCGTCGGCCTAGGGACGGCGCGGGTTGGTAGTAGTTTAACGGCGTTTCAGTCATAAGTTAACGTATGATTACGCAGCTAGATTTTGCTGCAAATCTTCGCATGTTTTGTGCCGGAGGTGGATTCCTTGAAGAGAGGGCTAAGGGCGATTTCTTCATCAGAGTCGCTTCCAAAGGTGATAACTTGCGATCCCTTGGTGTCGGCTATGTGACAGTTGCCAGCAGATCTCTCGCGCTCATCTGTCGTGCTTTTCTGTTCCCCGTCGAGCGTAGAGACGCGACCGTGCAGGTTCGTCTTGCCTGAAATTCGGGGCAGATGCTAATTGGTGCTATCCGTCCACCTCTCCGAAGATGCCAAGTTGATTTATGGCACCACGCATCGAAGGTTTAAACGGATGCGGCCGATATAGTAGACTTCATCGGATTCCCCCTCGTTTGAGGGGGTTTTGATTGTGGGGACGCTCTTCCCTGCAGGCGCAAGCCCCTGCAGTTAATTACGCTACCGCATCGCGGTAACAACTTTCTCCTTCTCCAGGTGGTCACTTCGTGTCGTGGGTGTTTGTTTTGTTTGTGGTTGCCCGTGGATTGTATACGGAGACTAATTTATGTTGTCTCCCGTAGGACGTGGATTAGTCCAAATCCGTATATTCTTAGATTTGGGTTTTTGTTTGGGTTTAAGGATACGTTAGTCTCATTTGAGACTAAGATCAACTTAAACGTATGTTAAGGATACGTTAGTCTAATTTTTAGACTAAGATCAATTCAACGTTTGTTAAAGATACGTTAGTCTAATTTTTAGACTAAGATCAACTCAATGTTTGTTAAGAACACGTTAGTCTAATTTTAGACTAAGATCAACTTAACAGGATCATTTAAATCCAATAAAAGAGCATTCGGGCTCTATTGTTCTAATTTAGGGACTTTGCGGTCAATTACCAGTTTAAGGACATGGTGGTCCAAGGTTAAGGATATCATAGTCAGTAGGTTTAAGGACCCCACAGTCCAAGTTAAGGACATCGTAGTCCATAGGTTTAAGGACCCTACAATCCAGGTTAAGGACATCATAGTCTGTGGAATGTATGGCTGTCGGGATCCGTCACCTCTCTGAAGATGTTGAAGGATTACAACGATAAATATTAGAGGAGTTCAGAGATGTACCATTGAACCAATTTTGGTTGGGAGATCTATAGTCTAATTTGGGACTAAAGTCTGTTAAAAGGTTTACGAGCATATGAGCTCAGTTGATATGAGTTGAGGACTTACGGCCAATCTTGGGTTAAGTCCAATAAATGTTGAACATTTTATTGTTCTGGCTATTGAGCCTTTACTTGGGCTTGGCCCTTTTAATAATGCTGAGCATTAGGTCCTGGCAATTTTTGTCTTGTATTGAATACATAGCATTCATCAAAACAAAGTGTGTTTTGACAGTGCGCCACGTGGCGCGCCAGGCGTTTTGCGCCAATTAAAGAGCGCATTGCGCTTTTGCCAAGTAGCGCACACGAAGAGGACATGTGTCGCGCTTAGCGCTAAGCGCGAGATGATGAGCGCATTGCGTCTCTACTGAGTAGCGCACACGTGAGTGACACGTGGTGCACTTGGCGCTGAGCGCCAGATGATGAGCGCAGTGCACTATTTCAGAAGTGCAAAGCGCAAGTTGCATACGTGGTTGACACGTGGCACGTTTTGGCGCTGAGCGCCGGTCCAAGAAGCGCAGTTCATGAGTGCAAGGCACTTTTCATTAGCGCAAGGCGTATTTGACCAAATTTATGATCAGAGAACAAGTTTATGTTCCTTTTAAGGAGGTTTTGCCTCAAGATTCAAGAACAACAGTTCTTATTTTGGAAAGGGCTTTGCCTTTGTAGATCAATGATCTGTGAATGATGTAAATACTTCTTTTGTTTTTATGATGAGATCTTTTGATCTCTTTTTATAAAAGACCTAGATCTATGGTCTTTTAAGAAGATAATTCTTCTGTTTTAATGAGATGATTTCATCTCTTTGTGTAAGAATCATTCTTTTTTACCTTGAAGAAATGATCTTCTTTCAAGAGCTTGCACTCTTTCTTTTGAGTTTTCTCAAAATTTGTAGGGGGTTTCTCTATATCAGACTTGAAGTCTTGGGGTCTTTCTATAGGGCAAGTTGATTTGTTAAATCAGTTAAAGAGATTTTTCTCTGATTAATTTGGGGACGTTTCCCCACCGTTGGATCTTTGATCCTAGGGCTTTTGTTTTACAGAAGGCAATCTTCTTGTTTTTAAGAAGATTGAGAAAATCTTTTCATAACAGAATTTTAATTCTGATTAATGATTTATCATTATTAGATCTTTTGATCTAACAGTGGGGAATTTTTAATTCCAGCGCACCCGTTCTTTGCACGTGGTGCGCTGCTCAGAGCGCAGTGCACTTTGCGCTAGCGCACCTACGTTTGACACGTGGCGCGCAGCGCAACTACGCTAGCGCACCCGTGTTTGACACGTGGCGCGCAACGCTCCTGGCGCTAGATCTGAAGTGTTGCTTTAATTTTTGAATATTGAATTTTAAAACAGAGCTTTGCTCTGCTTGGGGGAAACATCTTGCTTCTCTGCAATCCGGACCGTTTCTCCCGATTCCAAACTAAGACACCGCACAAGGCCAGCGGGTAGCCCGTCGCGCCCATTAAAAATGGGTAGTTTCCTGCCCGACCTAACTGAAGGTCTGAGGCCCTTTTACGAGTCTATAGGCTGTTTCCAGCCCGGCTCGGAAGCAAGGGAAGTATCTCAGGCCAGCCCTTTACACAGGTGAATAAAACGTGGGTGCACCTTTAGGTAGCCGACCTAAGTCTCGCTCCACCCATCTTACCTCGACTTCGGGGTGAAGGATTGAAGGAGGGGCACCGATCTACCTACACTTGGAAAATAAAAACGAAAATTTTCGATTTTCTGACATTCTGAGCAAAGAAAAATTCATGAGCAAAAGAAAAATTTATTAATAAGAGGTATTCTCGGCTCCACGGCCTTAAAAAAGTGCTCGGGGCTTGCAAAAGAAAACATTATTTGTCGCTTAACGATTACAGTAAAGGAGGGAGAAGCTCTTGAACACATTGGTCGTGGTACTCAAAACAGAGATCCGCCAGCCGATCCGAGGCAACATCACATCACTCCCTTTGCCTATGTCTATGGACCCGAGCTGTCACGACCCAAAATTGGCCCGTGACGGTCCTAATACTACGCAACGCCAAAAGACGTAACGCAATAAAACAAAGCCAAAACCCAGAAATCTAAACCAAGAAAATACGGAAAAGATAATATAAGTTTTTGAAACATTTGAAATCACAACCCAAATTCTTTAAAAGTCCTACTCTCTTTCTTTAAAATTTTGGCAACACCCATTTTTTGTAAAAACCAGCTCAAGACGGAAAACAATAACATCATAAATATACGACGTCGTAGCGAAGAAATAAGACAACAGAGAGAAAGCTGTATATAAAGACAACAAATCCATAAATAATATACAATATCGTCCTCACCAAGTCTCTAAGTCAACAATACAATAGTAGATGGAGAGTACAAGATATAATGAATGTACAATACGAAATACAGATAATCATCTAACCCACCTAAGCAAAATGGTATACTGTGAGCTGATGCGATATCTGTAGCAAAGGATGATAGATGGATACCGAATAGCCTGTCTCGACTATTCTGGGGAACAACCTGAAACACCTGTGGCACAACGGGGGTGAGTTGCCAACTCGTGAATAGTAGATAACATATGCAGGTAATCGCAGGAATGTACGTACAGCATGAATCTAAGGTATACGATTGCAGTAATAACATGTCATGTGAATGCAAAATAATGGAAAAGTACACTAGCAGGTACAATCGATATGTGAAGCAATAGTAAGATGACAAAAATATGCGATAACCATGCAATGGGGATATGAGAATGTAGATATGCAACTATCATAAGGGTACACTAACAGGTACTACTAGTATATGTAACTGTGCATAAAATAGATAAATGTGAGGTATAGGGTGGAATATGTCATTTCCACGGAAACCTGACATCGTGGCAGGATCACAATCCATCAAGACACTCCCATCCACAAATCCTCAAATCAGCCCCCAAACTGGGCTCTCACATCATATACGTCTCACATCTCCTCAATGTACAATATCGAGTAATCTCCTATATCCCGAATGTACAAATCAACAATCACATAGGTATGTCCAATATCCAATCTCAATGAATCACCTAATAACCCAAGTCAAATCTCCAGTAAGAATCTAACATCCTAAAGGTATATATGCAGAAATAAAATATGATGGGGGCAATACACATATATTAGCGTCACATTCCACTAATATTGGTGTAAGGGTATATATAACAACGAATAAATCCCCTGTTATATATACAAAGGTATTAAAAGAAATATCATGAAAACAGTGTGCCAAGCATCGACACGGAAATCCTGATCACGTATCATACGCTATCCCGAAAGCACGGGTGCCTAGCTCTGACCCTCACCTTTCGACATATGCATACGTACATGACTCCCGGCGGTGTCTCCGTGATCCCCCGCCGAGTCATGGGTACTGTCACCGGTAGGTACTCGCCCGCCTCCAGGCTCAATCGGCAAAATCCATCGATCTTCTTACCGAGGGGAACCATACCGGGCCCCACCATGTACCCTCATACGGCAACCACACCTCGTATGGAGTATATAATCAGCACCGATAAAACTCATGGTGGACGCGCAAATATCATATCAAGGAAACCGGGTTTTTCAATGTATGCATAATTTCATGAACTCACACGGTTCCCAAATCCCGAAAACACCATGTAAAATCCAAATAAATAAATGCGCAAATCCAGGAATAAATATATGCGATATATCTGAATGCAAGCATGTAAATGAAAGTATTTAGCTGAAACCAGATGTATGCAAAATCAATAAGGTACAGCTGAGTATAGGTATCTACCTATAAGTAAAAGATGTCATATACCCCCCCTCGGGTATAAGTAGAATATGAAGGATACCCCCCCCGGGTATAAGTAAAATATGTACAAGGTATACCTGTAGCTGTATCGCAAGGTGTAGATGTACCTATCACTGAAGGTAAGATACACTATAGGTATACCGATAAGCTAGATGTCAATTATGATAAGCAATATAGTATCTATAAAGGGTTGTGTGTGACATGGCAATTATTGGCGGTGTGTGTGTAGCATACAATCCGTGCTCGTGCAACATGAACCGTCAACAATATGTGCAGTGTCCTACGGCTGCTAGTTACAGTACAACTATATCAAGGAAATAAAGTAAAGGCGCAATTCTAACAATGACGTAGAATATGCGACAGGTATTTGAATTTTAGCCCAGACGCATAACGCCATGCGGGCGATTCCCCTGTAGATGTTAAATCTACTCACCTATGCTCCACGCTAGGTGAATCCTACCATGTGCTCCCCCCCCGGCAGCAGTGTCCGTAGTTCCTGCCTGCAAATCTGCAAATAAGACATGGAAATCATATATAAGCTTAATATTCCGCAAAACGCGATATCGACACAAAACAAGAAACTCGTGTCGCGAACTAAACGCGCGTGTGCACGATACGCTAAAACGTGTGCATACGCGTCTAAAACTATCGCGACACGCCGCGATACGCTGGATCACAGAACCCACTCACGTATCGCGCGTATCGAGCAAACACAACGGACATGAAAAACGGTATTTGATCCCAGATTTTCCTACAGGCCAAATCTTATAAAACTAGACATGCCAAAGCACTATACAACCCTACAGACAACCCTAGCCAAGACCCCAAGACCCCAGTCCCCAACTTGGCTGCAAATTGCGGCCAAACCTAATAAATCTGCGGCCCAAGGTAAGAGTTAGGGTCTCGTGTTCTGGTGGTGAGTTCTAGACCTAATGGGCATGCTCTAGTTTCCTCAATTTTATCCTGAAGGTCCCGGGTCAAAAGCAGATTACAAAATGCTACAATGCCGCTTTAAAATCACCAATTTGCACAAAACACAAACCCTAAGGTATTTTAGTGTAATCCAGGGTTAAACTCAGTTAAAGTGACCCTAACAACACTTAAATAAGTAGGGTTTACCAACACAATCATCAATTTGCTACAACATCCCACAAAACACCATAATTAGCACTAAACTAGCTAATTAACACTAACCGACACTAATTAGCACATAATCTAAGAAACTAGGGGATTGGGTTCAGAAATTATACCCTAATGAACCCTAGAGAGCAGGTGAAGAAGTGGGGAAGAGCTGCTGTAGTGGCTGGGGCTGCTGCTGCTACAGTTGCTGCTACTGCTGCTTGCTTCTGCAGCTGTTGCTAATGCTGGTGCCACTGCTGCTTCTTCTGTTGTTGCTGTTGATGCTGAGGTTGTTGTTGCTGCCCCTGGTGCTGATGCTAATGCCGATGCTGCTGATGGTGCTGTTGTTGGTGTTGCTGATGGTGCTACTGCTGGAGCTGGTGCTGGTGTTGCTGCCTCTGCTGATGGAGTTGCTGCTGATGTTGCTGTTGCCTCTTCTGCTGCTGTTGCTGCTGCTCACAGCTGAGTGTGTGTGTGAGTGTGTGAGAATGAGAGAATGGGTGAAAAGAGTAGTGAGAAATGAGAGGCAAAGTCAAAACCCCTCCTCTCTCTCTCTTCATTTAATGAAGCATGGCAAAAGCCATCATGCCCCATTCTCACTCTCTCTCTCTCTCACCAAGGTCAACCATTCAAACAATATTTAAAATTCCATTTCAAATTCATTTTCATTTTTAAAACAACCATAACTATTTAACCCAAAACACCTAAACAATATTAATTAAAACTAGATTAAGAAATGGTTAAACCACACTTAACAACCTAGTTATCATGCACAAGTGTGTGTAAGCCTAGGAAAAATATAATAAAATATTCATTAAATAGGATAAAATAATTAAAAACCAAATTGGTAAACTTTTTATTAAAAACCATAAATTAAAATATAATTAGCTACAAAACACATTCTAAGGTGTTACACGAGCAGCTATAGTGTCGTCCGGGACTCCTGCCGCCGCGCATGAAGCTATGATCAATCTCTGTTGGAAAGATTGGCGTAGGAGATTTATCGAGCGATCTCATCTGCTCTTCGAGATCAGGCCTAACAAATAGGTCGTGTGCATCTTGTCGACGGATTTCTCCCGCGCTTGTTGGGAAAATGCCCTAAAAAGGCTGGGGGAAGACCTCCGGATCGCGTGGACAAGCACATGCAGGAGAGATGATCGGAGTGGGAGTAACCATCCATAATGACGTTCCAGCCGACCTATCACATCCATATATGTCGCCTCGGAGCTGTCGTGGTCGTAATAGTAGACGTCGTCGCGGGATATGATATCTCGATTGTTGTACGTGTTGCCGGTCATCGGAAAACGATTGATTACGAAGGTCGGAGAAAGAAAAAAGGCAGGAGCCGGAGACAACTAAAAACAAATTGATGGAAGTGCCCAAGAGGAGGATGAGATCCCTCTATTTATAGCCTCAACAAAAATTCCACGACGTCCGAGATTCTCTCCCACCAATGCACGAATTACGGAGCATCATATCCATCGGATAAAGTGTTGCCACGTGGCTTCCGGCCATTGGCTACCTCCCTTTAATGTGGATCCGGGTAGATTGAACGCCGCCGCCAGGAGATACGCTCGGATCTCAAGATACCTGCCATGCCCCACGTGGCACAAGGAATCGGGGAAGCGCAAATGTCAACGTCAATGCGATTCGACCTTCCATTGATCTGAAACCCTCTCACGAGATCACTGGGTAGCTTCCTGCCCGGCCAACTCGCGGCGACTAGATTCCTGCTTGGCCCAAACTGTGGGCATCTTCCTACCCGGCCAATTCGCAGCGAGTAGATTCCTGCTCGGCCTAAACAGTGGATCTGAAGCCCTCTCACCAGGCCTCTGGGTAGCTTCCTGCCCGGCCGATTTGCAGTGAGTAGATTCCTGCTCAGCCCAAACTGTGGATCGGAAGCTTTCTCACGAGGCCACTGGGCAGTTTTCTGCCCGGCCAATTCACAGTGAGTAGATTCCTGCCCGGCCTATAGTGTGGATCGGAAGCTCTCTCACGAGACCGCTAGGCAGCTTTCTGCCCAGTCAATTCATAGCGAGTAGATTCCTACTCGGCCAAAACTGTGAATCCTAAGTCCCCACGCGAGTAGACTCCTGCACGACACCGAGAAACACCCATTCATGATGAACAGATTCCTGCTCAGCCTAAACGGTAGATCCTAAGGCCATGTATACTCGAAGTAGGCAGGCTCCTACATAGCCCAAGTAAAGAAAGCTTGTCTACAGTCGATAGCCGTCCTAACTCTCATGATATTACCGAGCTTTGCAAAGTTCGGTCCAAGATCCTAGAGTTTCCAAGGAAACACCGGTCTATCTAAACTTGGAAGAATAAACCTAATAACCGTTCGACTCACGTTACCTCGTCTCCGGGGTAAAAGGGGGACATCGGTCTACCCACACTTGGAAAAATAAAAACAAATTTTTTCCGATCAGACACATTGCTGACAAGAAATATACTTCATTAATTTTAAAATTATGTACAAGGTATTATGAACTCCTCATATTTACAAAATTTTTGCAAAAGCGCCCGAAGGCTTACAATGGAAAACAAAGGAAAAGAAAGAGAGCAGAGAGTGCGGCGGCTTCAAGTCGTCTTCTCGGCCAAGATCTCGTCGCCGCTTGCCTACCTGGTGCCTTTGCCCTTTGGCTCTTCCTCCGAGAAAGGATACCTCGCGTGGAGCTCCTGGTCATCGAACCCGGGCACCATCTCCTTAACGGCGTCGAGGGTATTATACCACCCAACAGCCGCAGAGTCGGCGAAGTCGACATAGAACTGGTCGGACATTTTGAATTCCTCTACAGCCTTCTCCACCTTCTCCTAGGCCTTTTTCACCACCTCATTGGCCGCCTGGGAATCTTTCTTAAACGAGTCTCTTTGCTTCTTCATCGCATCAAAGAGCTTGTTGATTTCGCTGACCTGGGCGTGGAGGGCCCGGTTAGACTCAATCAGAGCCTGGTAGAACTCCCTCAGCCTTGTGGGCTTCACCCCCTCCGAGAGCAATCTCGTCTCAAAGGAGGTGGCATTGTTCTTGGCCTCCTTCAGCTTGGAGAGGATTTCTTCCTAGCGCGAAGATATCTCCTCGGCCTTTTTTATCGCCGGGGCAACTTCTTCGACCTCCATGGCAGCCTGGAGGGCACAGTATTGGAGGACCTGCAGAAGGAAACAAACAGTATCCGTCAAGGCTAACACATGAGAAAAATCACTTGAAAAATTTGCGAAGAGTTCACGTACCTGGACGGCTTCCTGGGCTATCACGGCGTCCTGGGCTTTCATGGTGACCCGAGGTATTTTGGCTCCTGCCGCTTTTTCTATATCCGCCAGGAGGCTGTCGGCCACGGACGGTCCAGGAGGCACCTCGATGCGAAAGTCTCCCTCCTGAATGTGTACGACGGTCGGCTCCGGCCGGAAAACCACCCTCTTGAGCTTCTTGGCCGAAGATTCGGCAGAAGAAGGCGCCTCCGGATTCACCTAGGGAATCTGTTCCCGGGCTTGTTTCTGCCCACTTTCCCTGCGTGCCTCGGGGGCTAGTAGGGGGATAACAGCCTTTGCAGAAGCCACCTTGCGGAGCGTCTCACTCGGCGCCGGCTTGGACGAGCTGGTGTCGTTGCCTTTCTTGCCCTATGCCTTGACGGCCAAGGCGGCTATAATCATCGACCGACCCATGGGCTCTGCGGGGAGAAACAAAAAAGAGTTAGCAACTAAAGCAACAAAATATACCAAGTCTAAATTGATCGGTTAAGACCTAACTTACCTATGAACCGTACGGGTCTGAGTCCCATCCAGTTCAAGGCCTACTCAAAAACTAAGGCGTCGGCATGCTGGATCGGCTCCTACCGGGACACGACCCCCTCCTCCGGGGCATTTGATAGCTTGGCCTTTGGGGAATCTTCCCTATGCCACTCGGTGGGCACCGGCCACTCCTCTCCCTTCGGAGGACCGATGAAGATGAACTTCTCTTTCCACTCGTGGATAGAAAAAGGGACGACCACTACCGATGACCCGACTGCCATACCCTTGAGCTTCTTAAAAGAAAAGTATACCCAACTTGGCTCGTCCTTACGGATACCCGGATAGTTCTTATAGTAGAGAAAGGACAAGAGGAGCCCTAGATTAAAGGGGATCCGATCGATTTTAAGCTGGACTAGGAATCTGAAGAGAATCCGCCTCGAATTCGGTGCTAGCTGGCCCGGGGTGAGTTGAAAATAGTGAAGCACTGCACAAATCTCGGACGAAAAAGGCAGACGCATCCCTACTCGGAACGTTTCCAAGTATGCGGTAATCTCCTTACCCTGTACCTGGTCTGCTTGTTCATCCTCCCTGGCCAGACGGAGCGTGTAGCCAGAGGAAATGTGGAAATGAGTCTGTATGTCAGAAAGCTCGTCCAACATGTTCAGCGCCGAGGCAGTATCACGAGTGTTCTCGATACACACCTTAGGGGCCTTCTTGGCCCCTCAACGATAGGGAACAAAGGAATCGACCCCTCGACGATGGGAAACAAAGGAATCGCCAACCCTTAGGAGCGAACCCGACACGGAAGAAGAAGAACTTTCTCGACTATAAGAAGCCGAGAAAACGAGGAAGACCCACTAGACTCGGCTTCAGAGGTCGAAGCCTTATCGCTTGACTCTGCCATAACTACATCTACTAGAGAATCAGAAGAAGATATCTGACCTGATTCGAAGGAAGAGTAGCCGAAGGAGGGTTTGAACTGTAGATCCGACCTAAGAGTGGTGGTGCTAATCAATCCAAAGACAACAAAAGGCAAGCGAAGTAAAGATGTTTCCTGGAGACAGACCGTCCCTATTTATACACTCAGCAAAGGCCATCCAGTGTCCCATATCCTCTCCCGCCTAAACGAAGCGTTGCGCCCAACGATTCAGATGGCGCTACGCGGTAGCCAACCATTGGACGCTTTCCCCTCACGCGGATCCGATCGGCTGAAGCGGTATCTCACAATCCGCCATCCGAATGTGGCTACGTGGCATGAAATCGATGGTCGGCCCGTCGCCACGACGGGCCGAGCAAGCGAAGCGACGTCTCTATGATGGCGCCGTCCTCTCAGCGATCCGCTGAAATCATCGAGAATACGCGCGGAAATTAAGACATACGGTGAAAGCCGCGTGTATCCGGAAATCGGGGAGACACAAATTGTAAGTCTACGTTAGCGCCCCGGCAGTCTACAGACGCCAAATGCGAAATAAAAAACTTTTAAACTGGCGCTATCGTATACTTTAACCCGGATCTGCCATTATTGCTAAACTAACAAACTGTAAAGAGTGTAGAAAGGTTATACCGAACGATCCGAGTCCTTCGTTCTTCAACCATCATCCCACGCTCCGTTGCGGCTGCTCCGATCTCGTCGATCTCCGATCTCCTCGTCGAGGTGGCACCACATGATCGATTCTTTAAACGGGCTCCCGCCTCTGACTCGAGGCAACTCGATCGTCAAGTTTGCTAAAAGAGACGACCAAGAATGATGTAGAGAATGAGTAGATGACTTTGTCTTACTTCGTCCAAATCCGTGGACGATCGGTTAATGAAGTTGCCGATGGAAATGAAATGGAACAAGAAATGAACTATGAAATTTCCATGCATCCAAAACTATACTCTTTTCTTTTTACAACCATAATTTTCTCAAGTGAATCAAGTGAGGGAGGAGAGAGAGGGCCGGCCATATTTATTCAAGGAGGGAGGTGAGTGTAGGAGGAGGGAGGTAACCTTAAGGGAAAATATCATATGAAAAGATCTTAAGGAATCCAAAAAACCATAATGAAAACAATGACTCATATAATGGAACCAATCACATTAAACCTAGTCACCTTATCATAAATGACTCACCAAGCCTCATCATCACTTCTAGAAGCTTCTAGAATCATGACTCACCCTCATCAAAGAAAAGATAAATCCGTCTTTAACCGAATGTTAAAAGACGGCTGATAGAAAACTGGAAACTGGCAACTTCCAAAAGTGATCCTGAAACGACTTTCAGGATAACCCCGAAACTGTATAAATATACCCGCATTTGTATTACAACCGAATACAAATGTAACTGAGACAAAGATATTATACCTACTCAATATAATACTCGGATCCGGCTTAAACCAAAGCCGACCAGTATTATCTGCCCGAAAAATAACACGTGCGTAAACGCACATGCATTTTTCGAACCCTGCCATAAAACCATACGGCCTCTACAACGTTTCGCCCGAACTTGGGAAACTGTCTGTGGGGGACTCTAATGACTCGTCAGTACCCTGACAGTGGGTTTAACCACAAACCGTCAGTGGCACTAGCAATGCGTAACGGCTGCCCACGGACTGACCTCAAGGGAGACCGATGAGCGCACTCAAGGGAGGCCGATGAGCGAACTCATACAGAAACCCTACTGAGCCTAACAGTGACAATGTATATACAGTCCGGTCCGTTCGTCAATGAGTATCGCATATCCGCCTAGGGGGCTAGTAATGTCGGACCCCCAATAGCAGTATAAGTCGTGTCGGAGTGAAGCCCAATAACACCCTGAGATACTACTGGAGTACCTACCAGTAAATCTCCTGCCATGGCCGTGGGCTTTGTGTAATGGCTCTCCTAGACACAGCACGATCTCGCCCCCAATACCGGGAGAGACGAATCCCCTGCCGATCCGCTCACGTGCCTCCATATGGCTCGGGACTGTACCCAAAAGCTACCTGTTTGCACGACTCCTTTGAGCCGTGGTAGGGTAGAAATCAAAGCACAGTGGGAACTCACACGAGACAAATGACGACCTCAGGTCGATGAACTAACCTGTACACATGTCACCAGGGAACTGCTATCTGACGATAGATATAATACTAACTAGCAGATTCCCGGCGAGTCCTGTCCGGTGTACTCATAACCCAATGAGCACCTGTATACATCTTAGGTGATCCAACTGACACCAGTGGCTTGTGAGACCGGCCACCGCCCCTCGTCGGGGTCTCGACTGTATACACTAGTCTACTCCGGAGTATCGATGCCCTGTCTCGAAACTCCCACGACTAGGGACCACAATTAAGGATATGCATATAACCTACCCAACTCTCACGTATATGATCGCCATCATACTGTTGGTAGTAAAGCAAGATCCTAAGGGCTCTATCAAAGTGTAACATGCAATCAGTCACTTGAACATGTACACGACTGATAAAGGCAAACCAGATAGCATACTATCATCTCGAGTAAGACTGTCCTACCAGGATAGGTCCTCCGCAATCATTGCAATCACGTACCTGCGATCCAATAATTGACTATGAGGGCACTATCTCCAACAATCTCCCACTTGCACTCAAGGCTAATTATTGCGATGTTGCGTACTCACAGCCCGTGTGAAACCAACACCCAACTCCTCTACTAATCAGTTTCACAAAGCCCGTTTGTAAAACTATTGTGTTCGAGAAATAGCCTCAGTGAGTGGATCCGCCTAGAAGTTTCTTTCTAAATCTCTCTTAATCTCAAGTTCGCGGAGAAAGCCATCTCCCGAATTGAGTAATACCTGTCTTAGAATATGTCTGGATATCTGATGGGACCTTAGTTCATAAATGAACTCCATATCCAAACTTCTTAGACTGTATGGATCACTGAACCTAATCAGTATCCGGCACCATGCCACCCACAGTATCCTCTTGAACCACCTGTCCATAATACTGTCCCTCGTCAGAGGGAAAAACTATAACTCTGACAATCACTCTGTCATCCATGTCACCTTTGAAGCCTGGAATGATAACCGTCTCCCGAAAGAGGCTGCCGTTATCAAATCCGTAGAACATGTACTTATGTTCTAAAACCGCTTCCTTATGTTTCTCCAGGATTGGATTAATACAAACTTATTGCATCTAGTGCAAAAACAATATCTGGTGTGGTACTTGACATCTCATGATTGACTCAATTGCCTAAGCAAGTGATCTGCCAATCATGCACATCCCTCTCCCCTTTAGTCTATACGACACCTTTAGAGAGGGTGACTCCATCACCTGCAGGTACACCACCATGCTAGGAGTCAACTATTCTAAAAACCATTAGAATATCTGTCAAAGTACTCACATTGGGAAACTACCCAAATCCAGATCTAAAACCATAGATCCAGAAACCAGAATGTCAAATATTATATCCATATCCTGTCTGGAGAAACAACTGTGTGACGACCACAGTACAACCGATCGTAGTATAGGAATTTTACTTCCTACTCTGTGTATGTCATCCAGATACCATGAAATCACACCCTACTACCTTCTTAACAGATCCATCCATTATTCTGATTGAAGTCAAACCCATGACTGTCACATCAAAAATAGATGATCTATCTCCGCTATAACTGCCTAAGTCTATAAATAGACATAAGCATCTTGCCCACTATGCTTCTGCTGCTCCCACTAACTACGACAACCCTCCTATCGGGTCTCATATCCTGGAACAACAGTAGTGTCAAGTCTGGGTAGATAAGAACCTCCCTGTCACCGTCCTTGAGCCTACCGAAGTACCTCTCGGGCGTCTGAGGTTACCCACCAAATCTGCGGAGTGGCTATTGGAATGTCAAACCTGATTGAATGTATAGGTCCTATTAAATTTTCCGTAATCGTTTGCGGTTTTGGAATCACTTCCAGTTCTACCATACTCCCACTACTGTTTTCTGAAAAAGATCCATTTTACTAAAACTGTGGCGAGTCAAGAACAATATCACTATTGATCTTCCAAATGGTAGAATATCAACCCTCGTCATAGCCAGGGTCAACCCACAAACAGCCATTACAGAAACGTGCCCTGAGTTATCCAGAGTCTGGTTTTAAGCATAAGCTGGACAACTCCCCGTACCTTAATATCTTTTAAGGTACGAACTATTCTATATCCAATATAGAAACTTTGGCACTTATTTAATTGGAACCATATTCAATCCATGCATCTGTCTCCAGTGCATATCAACTTAATGGAAAGAGGCTAATCAGCATTACTCAACTTAGGAATCCATCCAATTATGAGTAACCTGAAAGAGAAACACGTTTCTCAAAACCATCACTATCATCTGAATACCAATCACAAGAATCTATATCTTCGATCTCTTTGAAGAATCCCGATACTTGTGATACCTGGTTCTCTACTTTATTCTTATACCCACAACTTCTCAAAACTTAGACCTTGTATTTCTACGAAACACTTGTCTAAATACTAGAGAAGTTATAAGTAAACAGAACATAGTACGAGGACCTACCCCTTTGTCCTGATGGACACTGGACAACATACAATACTCTGTATAAGTCCGCTGAGTTGAACAACTCAAAACCTGTGCGTCGTAGGTTGAAAACTGTACCCTGGCGATTTCCTCAAATATCACCAATTACAACGAATTCCGATATAATGAGGATAATCACCTAATTCCCAATATCTTACTCCCACTCATCATCTGTAAAACCATACAGATATGAGAATGAAACCTGGTAAATACATACCCTTGGAGTAAGTGTCTAATCGGGAAAATAGTTTTTCTTTTAACAATGCACTGAAACATGAAAATGTTTCGTAGGGGTATCCTGGTATTCATAGCAATGCCTCTTCCATAATCCAATTCATGACTTCAACCGTATATTTTATTGCCATCTCTCCAAATCCCTTTATTTGTCTTTAGTCGTTACCTTCTGTACACCATCGTTAGGCTAAATGGTTTTCTTCCTTCCCTACCGTTCGGCACCAGCCTATGGTTTGGAAGAAGACTATCCAGTAAGCATAATAGGTGTACCCTCCTAAACCAAGGAGTACTCGCAACTGAGAGAATGTGATGATAAAAGACAACTGAATAATACCTTATTCTTTTAAAGGTGAAATAGGAGTGGCGATGAAGTACGCGGTTTTGGTCGTGAATGATATCAGTCGCAATTTACTTTGCCCTCTTTCTAATCCCTTTATTTTGTCTTTACATATTACCTTCTGCACACCCTACTTAGGCTAATTGGTTTTCTTCATTCCCTACCTTTCGGCACCAGCCTATGGTTTGGAATAAGACTATCCAATAAGCGTAATAGGTGTACTCTCCTAAACTAAGGAGCTCTCGCAACCTGAGAGAAGGTGATAATAAAAGACAACTGAATAAACCAATTCTATTTCTCCTGAACCTGGATCCATCCCCGAAGAAGTCCCTTCGAGTTCATATATAACCATACGATGGATCTATCCAATGGAAGTGGATATCCGTAGTAATACGGGTGTTCTGAGAAATTCAAAGGGTAAAAGAAGGAGTGGCAATGACTTATGCAACTCAGACAATCCAAAAGCCAGTATGTTAAGAAGGTTCGGTCAACCTGGTCACTGAGTCATAGTCTAGGGTCGGTCAAAGGTCGCTGCCAAAGAGAGAGAAAAAAGAAACACTCTGCGTGCACTCTAACCTAGATCAGAATGGTCATCATTTTATCTAATCCGGAAACCTCCCACTGTCCTGTCAAATTCTCCTCCAAACCTAAAGAAGAATCAATCGGGATCACCCGAAGAGTAAACCAACTCATCAGTGGGAATCAGGATCCAACTCTCATCGCATGATAACGTGACGGAATCCACTCGCGTTATCACACTCCAGAAGGTATGCGCATGCCTGGCAAGTTTCAGTTTCTTTAGAAACTCCCGATATGATTTTTGCCCCATGTTCTTATGACCTTGGCGAAAGTCAACAAATCATAAGTCACATGTCAAGTTCTGCCCGTCATTATCTTGTTACTTTGAACCCACCCGTACATACCCTTGACGAAAGCCAACAAGGTAATACGACTGTCCCAAACCAACACATCTATCTATGCAACAAATGAATACCCCAGCAACTACCAAACACTATGCCTTGACGAAAGCCAACAAACATAGCTTGAATATTACTGACCATCCATAAGAAACGACGGAGGGCTACGGTTGGTTTTTGGCGAAAAACCTTTAACGTAATGAACTTGATCTCGTTGAAGGAACCTGATAGCTTTTTAAAATATAGTGGCGAAAACCTTTTGCTAAAGAGGTCACTCCCGGTAAAGGGATCTCGGCTCTTTCCTCGTGGAATGAGGTGCAGGATATTCCACTGAATACCGCTATGCAAAGCAACTTGTAATCGACTATAGTGAAGTTATTACTCTGACGCAAACTTCTGTCCAAGGGGTCAGTCCCGGTGAAGGGATATCGGCCCTTGCCCCGTCGAATGAGGTGCAGGATATTCCACTGAATACCGCTATGCATAACAAAAGGAAACGTCTTTGCAATAACACTTTTTAAATTTGTTCCAACAATATCAAACAGGTTTGTTATACTTTGCGTTGATCAGAATCAACACAGTCCCATCATTTAATCACACCAGAAAAGAACGAAAATAAAATATACGTATATGCCATCCGCATTCGTCACTGGGTCCCGTCATCACTCGTTAGGTTACTTAACTAACGACAGAGCGGGGACTGGACTAGCGCGGGTGTAAAACATATACAACATCTAATAGTATATAAACCAATATACAATAATCGCTCCAGGCGTGATAGTATGCAACATTACAGAAAAGTAATAAGCATCACAGAACAATACAGATAATCTGGGATCCCCGAGTTTCACAGAGCCGCTGCTGAAACCCGACGTTCCCCTATCGTGTGGATAGCCTGTGCAATGAAACCTAGACCCCTACGAGTGCGGCAAGTTACCCGCCAAAACATGAAGCGAGGTAGTCCCCACAGCATAGTGAATGGAACACCCGGCACTTCACGGAATCCGGTAAATTGAGCACCCCTCCTTGGGTCAACCTGTACCCCCTATGAGTGCGGCGAATAGTCTACCAATTCTAGAGTGGGACCCCTCTGCCTCTCAAAGCCATGAGATGCGGACCCGTTGCCCCCCAGAACCCGGCTATCCGTGCACTCCGTCGCGGGGCAAAACCTAGTACAGTAATGAAAATAGTACAATAGGTACATCGACCGCAACCTGGTCGTGCCCCAAAAGAATATTATACAACAGGCAGTGACGGCTGTCCACAAGTTGGACGCTCGCCCCGCAATATCAAATGTACAAATAAACTCAAACTGTACTACCATTGCACACTGCTATCCACCACGACAAATCCGCAACATCACAGCATAACACAGAACATCAACGCGAATGTCACGTTCGCAAACCCGTCTAAAAGAACTATAGCAATCAAACGCGGTTTACCGATCAAATGACATTCCCGGTCGGAGATATAATGTAAGCACTGTAAACTAACGTGTTTAAATTTCGATCGACCAAAGACCAAATACCAAAAAGTGGGCCCCACGACTTACTGGTGAACAGTAACAAAACCTGGGCCAAAACGATATTTACCAAAAATCACAAAATCTATCAGAGAACCCACTGGAAAAATTTGGGATCATGAACACACCAAGTGGCCGCGGATGCGCGGCCAAACCAGGGGTTTGGCCGCGTTTCCGCGGCAAGTTGGAGGAATCACGAGACCAAATTTTGTCGTGGTTCTTAGAAAAGCCTGCACAGATTTTTAAGACATGTAGAATTAATTTTTGAGACCATTTAAAAACAACAGAAACTGTCGGGCTAGAAAATTGTGTTTTTCGATTTTCGGTTCGATCGACGTTTTGAACGCGTTAGCACAAGTTAGCAAAGCAAAATGGTGAGGCTCTGATACCAATGTAAGTCTACATTAGCGCCCCGGCAGTCTACAGACGCCAAATGCGGAATAAAAAACTTTTAAACTGGCGCTATCGTATACTTTAATCCGGATCTGCCATTATTGCTAAACTAACAAACTGTAAAGAGTGTAGAAAGGTTATACCGAACGATCCGAGTCCTTCGTTCTTCAACCATCATCCCACGCTCCGTTGCGGCTGCTCCGATCTCGTCGATCTCCGATCTTCTCGTCGAGGTGGCACCACATGATCGATTTTTTAAACGGGCTCCCGCCTCTGACTCGAGGCAACTCGATCGTCAAGTTAGCTAAAAGAGACGACCAAGAATGATGTAGAGAATGAGTAGATGACTTTGTCTTACTTCGTCCAAATCCGTGGACGATCGGTTAATGAAGTTGCCGATGGAAATGAAATGGAACAAGAAATGAACTATGAAATTTCCATGAATCCAAAACTATACTCTTTTCTTTTTACAACCATAATTTTCTCAAGTGAATCAAGTGAGGGAGGAGAGAGAGGGCCGGCCATATTTATTCAAGGAGGGAGGTGAGTGTAGGAGGAGGGAGGTAACCTTAAGGGAAAATATCATATGAAAAGATCTTAAGGAATCCAAAAAACCATAATGAAAACAATGACTCATATAATGGAACCAATCACATTAAACCTAGTCACCTTATCATAAATGACTCACCAAGCCTCATCATCACTTCTAGAAGCTTCTAGAATCATGACTCACCCTCATCAAAGAAAAGATAAATCCGTCTTTAACCGAATGTTAAAAGACGGCTGATAGAAAACTGGAAACTGGCAACTTCCAAAAGTGATCCTGAAACGACTTTCAGGATAACCCCGAAACTGTATAAATATACCCGCATTTGTATTACGACCGAATACAAATGCAACTGAGACAAAGATATTATACCTACTCAATATAATACTCGGATCCGGCTTAAACCAAAGCCGACCAGTATTATCTGCCCGAAAAATAACACGTGCGTAAACGCACGTGCATTTTCCGAACCCTGCCATAAAACCATACGGCCTCTACAACGTTTCGCCCGAACTTGGGAAACTGTCTGTGGGGGACTCTAATGACTCGTCAGTACCCTGGCAGTGGGTTTAACCACAAACCGTCAGTGGTACTAGCAATGCGTAACGGCTGCCCACGGACTGACCTCAAGGGAGACCGATGAGCGCACTCAAGGGAGGCCGATGAGCGAACTCATACAGAAACCCTACTGAGCCTAACAGTGACAATGTATATACAGTCCGGTCCGTTCGTCAATGAGTATCGCATATCCGCCTAGGGGGTTAGTAATGTCCGACCCCCAATAGCAGTATAAGTCGTGTCGGAGTGAAGCCCAATAACACCCTGAGATACTACTGGAGTACCTACCAGTAAATCTCCTGCCACGGCCATGGGCTTTGTGTAATGGCTCTCCTAGACACAGCACGATCTCGCCCCCAATACCGGGAGAGACGAATCCCCTGCCGACCCGCTCACGTGCCTCCATATGGCTCGGGACTGTACCCAAAAACTACCTGTTTGCACGACTCCTTTGAGCCGTGGTAGGGTAGAAATCAAAGCACAGTGGGAACTCACACGAGACAAATGACGACCTCAGGTCGATGAACTAACCTGTACACATGTCACCAGGGAACTGCTATCTGACGATAGATATAATACTAACTAGCAGATTCCCGGCGAGTCCTGTCCGGTGTACTCATAACCCAATGAGCACCTGTATACATCTTAGGTGATCCAACTGACACCAGTGGCTTGTGAGACCGGCCACCGCCCCTCGTCGGGGTCTCGACTGTATACACTAGTCTACTCCGGAGTATCGATGCCCTGTCTCGAAACTCCCACGACTAGGGACCACAATTAAGGATATGCATATAAACTACCCAACTCTCACGTATATGATCGCCATCATACTGTTGGTAGTAAAGCAAGATCCTATGGGCTCTATCAAAGTGTAACATGCAATCAGTCACCTGAACATGTACACGACTGATAAAGGCAAACCAGATAGCATACTATCATCTCGAGTAAGACTGTCCTACCAGGATAGGTCCTCCGCAATCATTGCAATCACGTACCTGCGATCCAATAATTGACTATGAAGGCACTATCTCCAACACAAATCCCGAACGCCGTGCCATTCCCGAACGTTCCTCCGCATAGATTCATCGGCAAAAAGATGGAGAGAGAAGACCAAGCGATCCACCCACGACCCGACCCATTAAATAGGCCGGGACGAGTGGGGGGGCTAATGATGATACTCAAAATTGGGGATTCTCCGGATCTTGACACACAGCAGATGACGTGTCCTCCTTGCACACCACCTAGATTCCTGAGGGGCTGCTGAACTGAAATAAGGATGATATGAAAGAAACACTCCTCGATGCTTCATCTCTGAGGCTCAGTCCGATGAATATACTCCAACCTCTAGGGGTCTTCCCCTCCGTACATTCCTCCTTCGACCAACCGCCGGTCAGTAGCTCGTCTCCGAGCAATCATAGAGCTGAGCTTTTTCGGCTCCTTTGCTTGTCTCTGAGCTATCTTATAGCAAAGATTTCTCAGCTTCCTTGTTTGACTAGGGGTATGAAGCACGAGCGCCCTCGTAACGGTTCCGTGTATCGCGCCATGACGAGATCTCCGCCGCTCCACGTCCCACGTCCCGCACTAGCGCATCTCGCCTTTAATGAGCGCATCTCGCCATTAATGCAGACGTTACGTCTGGGCGGAACTGTCGGCGAGAATCTTGCAACGGCTCGCTCTGATACGACCCCTATATAAACCCCTCATCCAGACGATTCAGCTAACTCGAACTCATTTCAATACGCCGCTACTCTGCCCGAATATTCTCCGGTACTTACTTGATCGTCGGAGGGTCCTACGGTGGTCTTCCATCCCGGGACTTCTTTGCAGGTTGCTCGGCTTTAAAATCAACCAACCACCCATTGAGATCCACACCCAATCTTCCAATACAAATCTCAACCGTTCAGCCCTGGTGGCCATAAGATTGACAAAGAACAATATCTGAGAAAGATTCCGACCTCCGTCAGTACATCTCTTGTTTCTTTTGTTACTTGCTATGAGATCTATGAGGCTCCGGTCATTGCGATCCCAGAAGGAAAAAAAAAAAGCAACGGTGTGTTTTTGGGATTTAGTTTGGACACGACCTCTTCGTCATTGTGTCACACGACCGTACCTCATTTTTGCCAAATTACTATTATCACTTGAGGATAAAGAAAAAGTAAAAAAGGTGAAAACATTAATTAGTGAGATGCTAGTAGTTAGATACTGTAATAAGTTTGTTTTTGTGCCCTGAGATGGGAGAGAGTGGGAAATTAATAAGTTGCATTGGGTTTGCCAACGAAAAGAAACAAATCTCATCATGAGATATCCCCAGCAATCATGCATGCCTCTGGCGCTCTCTATCTCTACAGCGGAAAATAATAATATTAAAATTTCATAAGGAAAATTGAAAATAAAAGTAACTTCTCTTTTACCTGTTACTACCTTTTTTTCTCTTACAGCTTTGAACTTTGTCAATAATGTTTGCAGGGTCCACACTGGTTATTCAAAATGCAGAGAGTCAGAGAGAGAGAGAGAGAGAGAGAGCATTCAAGTTCTTTTAATTTTGGTTTTTTTTTTCTGAAATACCATCCCAAAAGAATAGGTTGCTTCCAAAAATCATCCAAAAACTCGAAAAACTCGATATTCTAAAGATCACCCCATAAAATTATAAGTTATGCCAAAAAATCTCCCTAATTAGTTTTACCTTTAGTTAAGTTTAGCACCGTTGGGAAGGTGATAAAAAGTCGAAAATGCCCCTAAATCAGTCATCTTCCTCATTTCATTGATTTAGAGGTTATAGGGTAAAGGATTTTATCCCAAATTGAAAATTAGGAGAATTTTAACAATAAAAATTATATCTTTTCCTTTTAACCTAATTCTTATATTTTGATGCGGAAACATTGGACCACTTATTGAAGCAATTACAACAACTCTTAGTAATAAAATGAACTTCAATATTCATTTGTATGCTTGGTTGTTTTTGAAGTTCCACGCAAATATGGGGTTCAAGTGAAACTCCTCGTTTGAGAAAGGAAAATAAAATAAAGGCAGAAGTTCTGTTGTTGTTACAAATACAAAAGCCATTTGATTCTACTTGCCGTTTTGAATGAGAATTTCAAATTGGAAGAAGACTAGGCCAAAACAACAACGAGAAGGATGAAATTGGATTTTTGAAGAAAATTTATTAAGAATGTCAAGAATTAAAGAAAGGATTAGGGAAATTGAGAGATGAGAAAGATGTAGAAAGACTTGAGAAGAGGAGAGAATGGTTTTTTCTTCAATGAGCTTGACCCTACTAAGGCCAACTAATCCGGGTTAAAATCTGGATGGAAAAGGCCAATGAAGGGTGTTTTTGAGTAATGAGGAACTTTTGAGAGTGGTTTTTAGAATATAGAGTATTTTGAGTTGATTTTTGGAAATGTCATATTTTTTGGGATGTTATATCAGAAAAAACCTTCTAATTTTTGTATCCACGAATTTCTAAAATATACATGTTTGTTTAACATGAAGTATCTATAAATTAAACACACTCAGATTTTCAGGAGTTTTGTTTGACGGTACTACCCGCAAATTACTTTATGATGATGATGCGGATCTTAAGTAACATTATTATTTCCATAATTTTCTTTCCTTCATTTTAACCTGAAAGTAACATAGAGCACAAGAAAGAAAAAAGAAATAGAATTAATATTTTATTTGGTCTTCATTATTACTTTAAATAACTCAATTGTATTATTACCAAACAATTTCTTTGTTTGTTTTGCCTGGAAGAAGGTGATGAATTTACTTCACAAGTTCTTTTTCCTTCTAAAATTTTGCAAGTAAACACCTACGAAGCTGCTTCCATAATTTAATATTTTTTGGAAGCTGCTCAAAAATCTTTTGCAGCACTTCTCGTACTTGAGGTCATCCGAAAAGGCCCTAAGTATTGAATAAACTAAATTAATTCTCAAATAGGTATACAATTGGTGACATATGCTTTCATTTTTGCTGATAAACATCATGTTTTTCATAAAATATTACATTTTTCATCAGGATAGAACAAGAAAATGGGATAAATGCTTAGTTTGAATGGTTGAGTTATAATCATTTGAACCACTTTAAGATATTCTTAATTTGGTAGCCAAATATGGCCTAAAAGCTTCTCTCTCTTTTTTTCTCCCATAAAGGGTGTGCAACAGAAATTTTGAGAACAGATCAACCAAACATTTGGCGCTCTAATAAAATATTGAAACATATAAAATTTAGGATAAATTGTTAAAAAAAAACCGGTCCACTTCAGAAAGGGGTTAAAGTCTCATGTATTTTCGAAATAGGTATAGGACAGCTTGCATTTTTAAATCGGTGTCAAAACACCCCTCCTCCCAATACAAAGCATGCTTAGGACAGAATATTTTATGGGGTGACCAAATTACCCCTCCTCAAATCTTCCCGATTCAAAATTTCTCTCTCTCTCTCTCTCTCAAAAATCGCCATCGTCACCGCTGCCTTCACCATCATCGTCTCGACAGCGCAACCTCGCCTCCCCAAGCCGCCGACCCGACTCGCCGCCCCAACTCATCTCTCGTCGTCGAAAACCCTAAACCTAATATCGTCTTCGCCGACTTCGTCGGCCGTTCACCACCTTCTCTTCGGCCGCCTAAAGCCCCCCATCGTTCTTCGTCATGAGAAATATTTCATCACCATGAGACCCTGCTAAATGGCTCCTAAATTGAAGAAAAAGACGGTCATTCCTTCTATGGCAAAATCAGTGGCTCCAGAATTAGAGAAAACGCAGAGTAAATTGGCAGCAGCCGAGGAAGGAAAAAGGTATAATTGAGACCCATTTTGTTGATCTTGTATTGCATTTCGAAATTGGTTCTTCTTTAAAAAATTGTGAATATCGTCGATGCTTGATTTTTGGGTCTGTAACTTCTAATTAATTGCCTGTAATATTTACAGATGTATGTTTTTAAATTAAATTCTCATCATGATCAAGATTTGGGTAGTTTCCCTGATCAGGTATTTAGACAACATTCTAAAAAGTATTTTAGAATGGACGACTCCTAACGTGGTGGAGTACCCGTAGGTGACGGAGTCACCCTCTCTAAAAAGGATGTCTTCTAGACCGATGAAGAGAGAGACTGACATGAATGACATATCATTTGCTAAGGCAGTTGAGTTAATCATGCAATGTCTTGTACAAAACCAGATAGATAATATATCAGGGATTCTGGTTTTAGATCTAGATTTAGGAAGTTTCCCAATCGGGTACTTGGACAGCATTCTAAAACTATTTTAGAATGGACGACTCCTGGCATGATTGTAACAACTCCAATTTTTGTATACCAAAATTTGCTTTAAATATGATGTATAATTGGAGTATTGTTGTTGCTGGAAACAATTTAAGTATCTATTTCCTTACAATAATTACAAGAAGGAGCTTGTAGCTCATTGGTAATACCTTGCACTGCTGAACCAAGCCACCAGAGTTCGAATCCCATGCCCTACATAATTTTTATATCATTTTGTTTTAATTTTTTTGGGAAGTCAAACGGTCAAACATCCATAACTCACAATTTATTGCGAATTATAAAAATTAAAGTACACCAAAACCTTCCCCAGACCAAACCCGACCTATCGGCACCCGACTCGGCCCTGACTCGGCCGGCGCCGCCGGCCGGACTCGGCCGGTCGGCCGAGTCATCAACACGAAAAAGTTTCGTGTTGACTTGGTCGTTTCCCCTGCATAGTCTAAATTCCCTGTACTGTTACAAATATTCCATTAATCCTCTTTTAAGACCAAAATTAATGAATTTTTAATGATTTTTACATTTTTTAAAATATTTTTTAATCCAAACCCTAACCCTAGCCTAGCCCTATATAAAGACCCCTACCCTCTACCATTTCACCTCACCACTCTAAGTCCACTCTCCCAAATTCTCGAGAACTCGGTGCAAAGAGCGAGAAGCGAAGCGCTGCCGAAACCGACGACGGATTCCGGCAACCGGATTAGAACCTTCGCGACGTTTTCGACGCATCGACAACCACCACCTTCTTTAGGCCCCTTAGCTTGTCCAAATCCGTAAGTCCCATCTCTTCTATCTCTCTTTTCCTTAATGTAAAAATACGACTTTTTGGAACCCCGACGGAAATCGGACAAACCGATTTCCGATTCGGTTTTTTCTACAAATTTCCACTTGTCACCTAATACATAACACCTACCTATATTCATGTTGACTATTAATCACCCATAAACCAATTTAAACAAACTTTCTCACATGAAATGATAGCTTCTTTGCAAAACCGTATTCTTTTCATAAAAATACCATGAAGATCATTTTTCGTAGTTTAATTAATTCCCTCACTCCTAAATAGGTTTATCTTGATCACTAAACTTGTAGAAACCAATTTGAATGAATTTTCACACATGAAATGATAACGTTTTCGAATACCGTATTCTTGCGCTTTAATACCTTCAAGTTTAACATAACATGTTTAACCTCTAATCTTCATTAAAACTTAAAATAAGTCACGAGGTAATGACCTACCTCTACACACACTCAATATAACCTTAATTGATAAATATCAAAACACAGAATACGAAATTACAGGACTTTTCACTAAAATACCCTAATCTTTATAATCTTTATTGAAAGCTTTAAGTTGTAAACATTTCTAAATAAAATATTTTAATAAAATGAAAACACGATTGGTCATGGACATCGATCGTTTATCTAAACTGTCTTGTGGTGTCTAGACAAGTGTGTCTAGGCTAGTGGTTTTTAATTAGGCCCACGACTGTGGTTCCTTCCCACTTACCTGGCACTTACCTGGTCGTAATTGACGGTGAAGAGGAGATTTGAGGCTCCTAATGACTCATCGTTTAGACCTTAGAAATAGGCTAGTTGGCTTAGAAAACCCTAACAACTAAAATACGGAAAACTATACTCTTTTACAAATAAATACCCTATATTTATAAAACCGTTTTCCTAAATGAAAAGTATTTGTTAAACCTAAACAAAGCGCCGTTACAACCCACTTTTGGGGAACCTGTTAGGGATAGTACGGTTCAACGTGCACCCGCAGGCTAGTAGCGCGAGATTCAGACCTCCGCAAGGAGCATTCGGTCTCGAAAGGTTTAAAATACGGCATTTAAGAAAAATATGATTTTTGGAAAATAAAATATTTATTTAAAATTATTCTTGTATTAATATATATTTAATTATCATTTAGACACCTATTTTATTATAATATAAAGATTCTACTTTTTCCTAAAAATCCAAGATCAAAGGTTACATTAAAATACCATGAAATTCTAATAAAACAATTAATACTTTTATTAGGATATATTCACTAGAATAACACAAATAAAATTCACATTCATTATAATTATAAAGACAAATAATAAATACTTGAGGTGTATTTTGAAAACTATACAAAAGTACTTTTTACATAAAACCCCCTCAAGTTTTATAATTTACAATAAGGCCCCTAACAAAGATCGAACTTCAACTTACCTTCTTTTAGTCTGACTCGGGTTAGAGTCTGATTATTTTTGACTTGAATATGATTCAAGTCAATCTATATTCTTTTATTTTACAATACAATTTGAATACATGAATCCATGAATCCAGTTAACAATATATTCACTTTGACTGAATCAAACCATGGATATTCATCCATTATCCTGATATTCTATTTACCTGATCATACAGTTACAACATGTTTATTGATATCATGGTTTTGATTAGTCACCCAAATTACATATTCCAACACTACAATATTGTTAAAACATTACGGGGTTTAAGGGGTAGATTGGTACGGAAGGTGTTAAAGGTGGCACAAGGTGGTCAGATTAAGACACCTAACCTGAATCCTATTGCTGTTGTACCGTGGCATAACGGTTCCTTGTACTTTCCTTTTGCCCTGATCTCTAACATATAGAGATCCCCCTTGTATACACTGGCATCCTTCTGTACCAAGCTACAAACAACAGCGTTAAACAATATTCAACAATATAATACTTTAGAAAATACTGTTACTCTGTCATTCTCATTCTTCTTATCTTTGGGACTTACCGAGCGATCTGTTCGCTGACGACATTCTATTTCTTTCTTCTTTGAATGTCGTCAGGTGCGTTGGACCAAGCTGAGATCGAGCCCACCGGTGAAGATTTGGAGCAGTTCCAAGAAGACCCAGAGCTCTAGATAATTGTACCTTGTTCTTTCCAGTATTTTTATTTTCTGTTATGCCACTGTTTAGGCATTGCTTTTCATTCCAGTTGTATTTTCTTTTCATGCATTGTACAAAGAATGTTATTAATAAAAGTTGCTGTTATTTCTATATTATTCGTCTCTTGTGATTTGCTTTATATTGCTTAGTTACTCTTAGCGTATGTACTTCTGAGTATATACATAGCGGGCCTTGTCGCGTCCACTTCGCCGTACACTGGGAAGCGGGGCGTGACAGGTTTTGTTGGTGGCCCATGCAGGTCAGAGCCGTATGAATCCCTGTCATGCAGTTCTGGTCTGCGTGAACAACCTAAGCAATATAACACAAGAACCAGCAACTAAAACATTCTTTACAATTCATGTTCTTTGAATCTTGCAAATCTCTATTCCTTGAATCTTATCATTTCATGTATTTGAATCTGTCCTAATTCAAATTTTTCTTCAGGATTATGGATTCTCCGAACAACACCAGCACCAACGTCAACAACACCCCACCAGCACTACCTCTCACACCAGCTGTTCCCGCACCACCCACTGAGCAAACGATGTTATTTGATGCGATCCGTAGTCTTCTCGAGGGACAACAACAACTTCTGAGTCGTCCTGAGACAGGTGCACCGGGAATAAAGCAATTCAGAGCTTTGCACCCAAAGCAATTTTCGAGTAAAGGAAGCCCTCTCGAAGCAGAAGAATGGGCACAAAGCATCGAAGATGATCTGGCAGCAGCTCAAGTGCCAGATAACGCTTGGGTCCGTGTAGCGAAGCTACAGCTCACGGATAATGCTCGCAATTGGTGGAAGGCGGAAGAAACCCGTCTAGCGCAGTCGAATGAATGAAAGACATTTCGCGAGAAGTTTGACGCGAAATATTTCCCTGTGACTGCCAGGTTCGCTATGGAGCAGCAGTTTATTCATCTACAGCAAGGATCAATGTGGGAGAAATCGGTAGATGAATACGATGCTGAGTTCACTATGTTGAGCCGGTAAGATATGTCACAATAGTTCAATTTTTAAAATATCACATATTACACAGCTAACACAATCTTTAAACAGATTCGCGGCACACCTGATACCGACGGACAAGATCAGAGCCCATCGTTTTCAGCAAGGTTTGGACACAGAGATCAAGGCTGCTCTAGCCACAGGAAAGTTTTTGACTCATGAGGAAGCCTTAGAAGCTGCCCGCAGTTATGAGGCAGTGATAAAAGAGAGGGGCAGACCTCAGTCTGCAGGAGTCAAGCGCCCTGCCAACTAGATGGCAGGTGGAGCCACGTCCAGACCATCTTTCGTGCCGAGGCGACCCGGAGTACCAACTCATCGTCCTAACCCAGCCTTTTGCACTTACTGCAAGAGAACTGGACATATCATGAAGGACTGCCGTCGAGCCAACCGCCTCTGCTTAGTCTGCGGTTCAGCCACTCATGATATTGGATCTTGTCCTCAAAGGCAGAACTCAGTTGCTGCACCCAGGCCAGCAAATACTTATCAGCAGCGACCAGCTCTTCAGGCACCTGCTCCCAGACTTGCACTGCCTGCACCACCTAGGGGACCACAAGCTGCACCACCTCCTCGACAGTTCCATCAAGCTCAAAGGAACGTTCAGAGGAATGCTCCTCAGGCCAGGAGGAATGTGCCGAACCGCCAAGCTTTCATGATGTCTGTTGAGGAAGCTGAGGCCACTGGCCAAGTCATTACTGGTAAATTTCTTTTATTAAACTTATCTTTAGTCTTGTTTACCTACACACCTTCCCTATACCTGAAACCTATCCCTTATACTTTAGGTACAATCCTAGTAGCTTCACTACCTGCACTTGCACTGTTTGATACTGGAGCATCCCACTGCTTTATGTCGCAACGGTTTGTCCGAACCCATGCGATTCCAGTCTCACCGCTTGTATCCAGCTGGAACATCAGTTCCGGAAATGGTGTTCTAAAGGCAACTATGGGATACAGCATGTGTCCAGTCGTCGTCTGCAGTCGAGAATTTTATGCTGACTTCAAGGTACTGGACATACCAAACTTCGATGTGGTTCTAGGAATGGACTAGCTTGGAACCTTTTATGGTACCATCGACTGTCGTCAAAGGAGGGTAGTATTTGAGATTCCAGATCATCCGGTCTTCTATTTCAAGAGTGGAGATCGTACCCTGGAGCCAAGTACTTACAAAGCGAAGCCAAGGGAAGCAGTAGTTGCAGCAGCTCAGGCAGATGAAGAATCAAGACCGGAGGTAGTTCGAGAGTTCGACGATGTATTCCCTGACGATATATCAGGTTTGCCTCCCGATCGAGCTCTTGAATTCAGTATTGACTTAGTACCAGGAGCACAACCAGTGATCAAAGCACCGTATAGACTAAGTCCGGAAGGATTGAAGGAAGTTCGAACACAGTTGGACGAATTACTGGCGAAAGGATGGATTCGTCCCAGCACTTCAAGTTGGGGAGCACCTGTACTATTGGTGAAGAAGAAGGAAGGTTCATACAGAATGTGCATCGACTATAGAGCCTTGAACGAAGTCACAATAAAGAACAAGTATCCACTCCCGCGCATCGACGATTTATTCGATCAGCTAAGTGGATCTTGTGTCTTCTCTAAACTAGATCTTCGTTCAGGTTATCATCAAGTGAAGGTCAAGGAAGCTGATATTCACAAAACAGCTTTCAGAACTCGCTACGGGCATTATGAATTTTTAGTAATGCCATTTGGAGTGACCAATGCACCAGCAATCTTCATGAACCTAATGAACCAAGTTTTCCGGGAGTATTTAGACAGGTTCGTTGTCATCTTCATCGATGACATCCTGGTATATTCTAAGAACCGGAAAGAACATGCGGAGCACTTACGAATTGTCCTGAAAACTCTTCGACAACATAAGCTTTATGCCAAATACAGCAAGTGCGAGTTTTGGCTAAAACAAGTTGGTTTTCTTGGACACATCGTATCAGGAGAGGGAATTTCTGTGGATCCAGCAAAAGTTTCAGCAGTCAGCGAATGGCCTACACCAAAATCAGTGAAGGATATACGGAGTTTCTTAGGCTTAGCTGGATATTACAGAAGATTCATTGAAGGCTTTTCGAAGATAGCAACACCCCTGACCAAGCTCACAAGAAAAGATGAAGAATTTGTGTGGTCAGAAGAATGCGAGCAAGCTTTCGTAGAACTCAAGTCAAGATTGACATCTGCACCTATTCTCGTCATACCGGATCAATCCGGAGGATTCGAAGTACATTGTGATGCATCCGGTAAGGGATTAGGGTGTGTTCTACATCAGCACGATAAGGTTGTGGCTTATGCTTCAAGACAACTGAAGACTCATGAGCGCAATTATCCGACGCATGATCTGGAGTTGGCAGCCGTCATCTTTGCTCTCAAAATTTGGCGCCACTACTTACTTGGTGAACGAGTGAACATCTACACAGATCACAAGAGTCTGAAATATGTGTTTACTCAGAAGGAGTTGAATATGCGGCAGAGAAGATGGTTAGAACTTATGGCGGACTTTGACATCAACTTGCAATATCATCCAGGGAAGGTGAACGTAGTACCTGATGCTCTTAGTCGCCAACCATTAGCAATGAATCTCACCGCACAGTGGAAGCTTCAGCAAGACCTACATCAGATGGAGATTAAACTAGTCATGCCAGGTGATGCTTCAAGTTTGATGAATTTACAGGTTCAATCAACCATTGTCAATCAGATCAAAGTAGCTCAAGCCAACGATGCTAAGTTGCAAAGGATCATAGAATAAGTGGAGAATGGACTCAGAACAGATTTCATCATCCATGAAGACGGATCTTTGAGATACGGCAGCAGATTGTGTGTACCAAAGGGTCCTGTTCGGGAAGAGTTAATGAAGGAAGCTCATAGCTCTCCCTATTCAGTACATCCTGGAGGTACCAAAATGTACAAGGATCTACGTCAGAATTATTGGTGGCATGGAATGAAGCGTGAAGTAGCCAGAAGCGTCGCTAAATGCTTGGTGTGTCAGCAAGTAAAGGCTGAACATCACAGGACTGCTGGATTACTTCAACCGTTACCAATTCCAGAATGGAAGTGGCAGCACATCACGATGGATTTTGTAACTGCTCTTCCTCGCAGCACAAAGGGTAACGATGCGATTTGGGTCATTGTGGATCGACTCACAAAGTCGGCTCACTTCATCCCATTTCGAGTTGGCCAATCAACTGAGACATTAGGGAAGAAGTACATGGAGGTAATAATCTAATTTAAGATTTAAACTCTTCATACTGTACTATCTCTGATACCCATGAACTCATACAGGAAATTGTGAGACTTCATGGAGTACCGGTCTGCATTGTCTCCGATCGTGACACCAGGTTCCGATCGCAATTTTGGCAAAGTCTGCAAGCAAGCTTGGGAACAAGTCTGAACTTCAGCACGGCTTATCATCCACAAACAGATGGTCAGTCGGAACGAACTATTCAGATCTTGGAGGATATGCTCAGAGCATGTATGCTCGACTTCAAATGATCGTGGGAAGATCACCTGCATCTTGTGGAGTTTGCGTACAACAACAGCTACCAAGCAAGTATAGGAATGGCACCTTTTGCAGCATTATATGGAAGGAAGTGTCGATCTCCATTAAGTTGGGACGACATCGGAGATAGAGAACTCCTTGGACCAGAGATGATAGTAGTGACCGTTGATGTGGTTCGTACTATCAGGGAAAGAATGCGCATAGCCCAAGATAGACAGAAACACTGGGCTGATGCAAAGAGACGACACTTGGAGTTCTAGCCAGGAGATCATGTATTCCTGAAAATCTCTCCGAATCGCGGAGTGATCAGATTTGGAAGACGGGGAAAGTTGAGTCCAAGATACATTGGACCGTTCGATATACTCGAACGAGTCGGTGAGGTGGCATATCGTTTAGCGCTTCCACCCTCATTGGAAGGAGTGCATAACGTGTTCCACATATCTCAACTCAGAAGGTATGTGAGTGACCCCAGCCATGTACTTGATCATTCCGAGCTTACGATACAACCCGATTTGTCTTGTGAGCAACAACCTGTGGAGATCCTGGACAGAAAAGTGAAGACACTTCGAAACAAAGAAGTTAATTTGGTCCGGGTAATGTGGAGGAAAGACACTCCAGGAGAATCCACGTGGGAAAGGGAGGATGAAATGCGTGCAAGATATCTGCACCTTTTTGTAAACTAGTTCTCAAATAAAAGTTGTAAATTTCGAGGACGAAATTTTTGTAAGGAGGGTAGATTGTAACAACTCCAATTTTTGTATACCAAAATTTGCTTTAAATATGATGTATACTTCGAGTATTGATGTTGCTGGAAACAATTTAAGTATCTATTTCCTTACAATAATTACAAGAAGGAGCTTGTAGCTCATTGGTAATACCTTGCACTACTGAACCAAGCCACCAGAGTTCGAATCCCATGCCCCACATAATTTTTATATCATTTTGTTTTAATTTTTTTGGGAAGTCAAACGGTCAAACAGCCATAACTCACAATTTATTGCGAATTATAAAAATTAAAGTACACCAAAACCTCCCCCAGACCAAACCCGACCCATCGGCACCCGACTCGGCCCTGACTCGGCCGAATCGGCCGGCGCCGCCGGCCGGACTCGGCCGGTCGGCCGAGTCGTCAACACGAAAAAGTTTCGTGTTGACTTGGTCTTTTCCCCTGCATAGTCTAAATTCCCTGTACTGTTACAAATATTCCATTAATCCTCTTTTAAGACCAAAATTAATGAATTTTTAATGATTTTTACATTTTTTTAAAAATATTTTTTAATCCAAACCCTAACCCTAGCCTAGACCTATATAAAGACCCCTACCCTTTACCATTTCACCTCACCACTCTAAGTCCACTCTCCCAAATTCTCGAGAACTCGGTGCAAAGAGCGAGAAGCGAAGCACTGCCGAAACCGACGACGGATTCCGGCGACCGGATCAGAACCTTCGCAACGTTTTCGACGCATCGACAACCATCACCTTCTTTAGGCCCCTTAGCTTGTCCAAATCCGTAAGTCCCATCTCTTCTATCTCTCTTTTCCTTAATGTAAAAATACGACTTTTTGGAACCCGACGGAAATCGGACAAACCGATTTCCGATTCGGTTTTTTCTACAAATTTCCACTTGTCACCTAATACATAACACCTACCTATATTCATGTTGACTATTAATCACCCATAAACCAATTTAAACAAACTTTCTCACATGAAATGATAGCTTCTTTGCAAAACCGTATTCTTTTCATAAAAATACCATGAAGATCATTTTTCGTAGTTTAATTAATTCCCTCACTCCTAAATAGGTTTATCTTGATCACTAAACTTGTAGAAACCAATTTGAATGAATTTTCATACATGAAATGATAACGTTTTCGAATACCGTATTCTTGCGCTTTAATACCTTCAAGTTTAACATAACATGTTTAACCTCTAATCTTCATTAAAACTTAAAATAAGTCACGAGGTAATGACCTACCTCTACACACATTCAATATAACCTTAGTTTATAAATATCAAAACACAGAATACGAAATTACAGGACTTTTCACTAAAATACCCTAATCTTTATAATCTTTATTGAAAGATTTAAGTTGTAAACATTTCTAAATAAAATCCTTTAATAAAATGAAAACACGATTGGTCATGGACATCGATCGTTTATCTAAACTGTCTTGTGGTGTCTAGGCAAGTGTGTCTAGGCTAGTGGTTTTTAATTAGGCCCACGACTGTGGTTCCTTCCCACTTACCTGGCACTTACCTGGCCGCAATTGACGGTGAAGAGGCGATTTGAGGCTTCTAATGACTCATCGTTTAGACCTTAGAAATAGGCTAGTTGGCTTAGGAAACCCTAACAACTAAAATACGGAAAACTATACTCTTTTACAAATAAATACCCTATATTTATAAAACTGTTTTCCTAAATGAAAAGTATTTGTTAAACCTAAGCAAAGCGCCGCTACAACCCACTTTTGGGGAACCTGTTAGGGATAGTACGGTTCATCGTGCACCCGCAGGCTAGTAGTGCGAGATTCAGACCTCCGCAAGGAGCATTCGGTCTCGAAAGGTTTAAAATACGGCATTTAAGAAAAATGTGATTTTTGGAATATAAAATATTTATTTAAAATTATTCTTGTATTAATATATATTTAATTATCATTTAGACACCTATTTTATTATAATATAAAGATTCCACTTTTTCCTAAAAATCCAAGATTAAAGGTTACATTAAAATACCATGAAATTCTAATAAAACAATTAATACTTTTATTAGGATATATTCACTAGAATAACACAAATAAAATTCACATTCATTATAATTATAAAGATGAATAATAAATACTTGAGGTGTATTTTGAAAACTATACAAAAGTACTTTTTACATAAAACCCCCTCAAGTTTTATAATTAACAATAAGGCCCCTAACAAAGATCGAACTTCAACTTACCTTCTTTTAGTCTGACTCGGGTTAGAGTCTGATTATTTCTGACTTGAATATGATTCAAGTCAATCTATATTCTTTTATTTTACAATACAATTTGAATACATGAATCCATGAATCCAGTTAACAATATATTCACTTTGACTGAATCAAACCATGGATATTCATCCATTATCTTGATATTCCATTTACCTGATCATACAGTTACAACATGTTTACTGATATCATGGTTTTGATCAGTCACCCAAATTACATATTCCAACACTACAATATTGTTAAAACATTACGGGGTTTAAGGGGTAGATTGGTACGGAAGGTGTTAAAGGTGGCACAAGGTGGTCAGATTAAGACACCTAACCTGAATCCTATTGCTGTTGTACCGTGGCATAACGGTTCCTTGTACTTTCCTTTTGCCCTGATCTCTAGCATATAGAGATCCCCCTCGTATACACTGGCATCCTTCTGTACCAAGCTACAAACAACAGCGTTAAACAATATTCAACAATATAATACTTTAGAAAATACTGTTACTCTGTCATTCTCATTCTTCTTATCTTTGGGACTTACCGAGCGATCTGTTCGCTGACGACATTCTATTTCTTTCTTCTTTGAATGTCGTCAGGTGCGTTGGACCAAGCTGAGATCGAGCCCACCGGTGAAGATTTGGAGCAGTTCCAAGAAGACCCAGAGCTCTAGATAATTGTACCTTGTTCTTTCCAGTATTTTTATTTTCTGTTATGCCACTGTTTAGGCATTGCTTTTCATTCCAGTTGTATTTTCTTTTCATGCATTGTACAAAGAATGTTATTAATAAAAGTTGCTGTTATTTCTATATTATTCGTCTATTGTGATTTGCTTTATATTGCTTAGTTACGCTTAGCGTATGTACTTCTGAGTATATATGTAGCGGGCATTGTCGCGTCCACTTCGCCGTACATTGGGAAGCGCGACGTGACAATGATGGTGTACCCGCAGGTGATCGAGTCACCCTCTCTAAAAGGGATGTCTTCTAGACTGATGAAGAGAGGGACTGGCATGAATGACATATCATTTGCTTAGGCAATTGCGTCAATCATGCAATGTCTTGTACAATACCAAATATTGCTTATACACTTGCTGCAATAAGCATATATTAATCCAATCCTGGAGAAACAAATGGAAGCTATAAAAAACATAAGAGAATGCTCTTGGTATAAGATAACGGCAGCCTCCTTTGGGAGGCAGTTATCCGTTCATGCTTCCAAGGTGACCTGGATGATAGAGATGCTGTCAGAGTTTTGAGTTTAGCCTCTTCTGAGGATCAGTATATTGGATAGTGTTCCAACAGGGATACTGAGGTAATCAAGATGCAGGATGCTGGTTATGACTCAACAGAGAATACAACCCAAAAAGTTTGTTGGATAGGAGTTGTTCATATATGAACTTGGTCCCATCGAGTATCCAGACAAATTCTTGAGGCGGGGTATCGCTCAGTTTGGAAGATTGTTGATCTTCGCAAAGTTGAGATATATAGAGATGAAATTGGAACATTGTAGCAGATCCACTCACTGGGGCTATTTCTCATACAAATTAAGTTTCACAAATATGGTTTGCGAAACTGATTAATAGAGAAGTTTGGTATTCGGTAGCACACGAGCTGTGGGTACGCGATACCGCAATAATTGGCCTTAAGTGAAAGTAGGAGATTGTTGGATATAGTGCCCTTAAGGCAATTATTGTGATCATGAGTAGGCGATTATGATAATTGAGGGAAGACCTATACATGTATAATAGTCTTACTCGAGATGATAGTATGCTATCTGATTTGTCTTCATCATTGATAAAGCCCATAGGATTGGTGCTTGACAACCAGCATTATGATGGCGGTCATATATGTGGGAGCTGGGTTGTCCATAAGCACATCCTTAAATGTCTCTAGTCGTGGGAGTATCGAAACTGGGCATCGATAATCCGAAGTAGACTAGTGTATACGCTTTTAGACCCCGACGAAGGGCGGTGGCCGGTCTCACAAGCCATTGGTGTTGTATCACCTAAGATAGTATGCGGGTGCTCACTGGAGGTGAGTACACTGGACAGACACGCCGAGAAGTTCTAGATGGTATTATATCTATCGTTCTCAGGTGTGGCATGGGTACAGGTTAGTTCTTTGACCTGAATTCGTCATTTGTCTCATGTGAGTTCCTACTGTATTTTGATTACTACCCTACCACGGCTTAAAGGAGCCATGCAAACAGGATTTAGTCGGGTACAGTCCCGAGCCACATGGAGGCAGTGGTCGACTGTCAGGAATTCGTCTTTCCTGGTGTTTACCGCCGGAAGCCGGGAAAGACTGACTGTCTTGCCTGAATCTGGGGGCAGATGCTATTTGATGCTATCCGTCCACCTCTCCGAAAATGCCAAGTTGATTTATGGCACCATGTATCGAAGGTTTGAACGGATGCGACCGATGTAGCAGATTTCGTCATATCCCCCCTCGTTTGAGGGGTTTTTGATTATGGGGATGCTCTTCCCTGCAGGCGCAAGCCCCTGCAGTTAATTACGTTACTGTATCGCGGTAACAACTTTCTCCTTCTCCAGCTGGTCACTTCATGTCGTAGGTGTTTGTTTTATTTGTGGTTGCCCGTGGATTGTATACGGAGACTAATTTATGTTGTCGCCCGTAGGACGTAGATTAGTCCAAATCCGTATTTTCTTAGATTTGGGTTTAGGGTTTTGGTTTAAGAATACGTTAGTCTTCTTTTGGACTAAGATCAACTTAAACGTTTGTTAAGGACATGTTAGTCTAATTTCCAGACTAAGATCGACTTAACAGGATCGTTTAGATCCAACAAGGGAGCATTTGGGCTCTATTGTTTAGTTTAGAGATATTGCGGTCGATTGCCAGTTTAAGGACATGATGGTCCATCATAGTCCGTGGAATGTATGGCCGTCGGGATCCGTCACCTCTCTGAAGACGTTGAAGGATTACAATGACAAATATCAGAGGAGTTCAGAGATGTACCCTTGAACCAATATTGGTTGGGAGATCTATAGTCCAATTTGGGACTAAAGTCTGTTTGAAAGTTTATGAGCATATGGGCTCAGTAATTAAATGCATAGCATTTGACCTGTTAGACCTTTACTTGGGCTATGCCCTTCTTTTAATAATGCATAGCATTGGGCTCTGTATTTAAATGCATAGTATTTATATTTGGCATGTTAGGCCTTTACTTGGGCTCTGCCCTTTTAAATAATGCACTGCATTTATAATGGTCTGATAGTGCGCCACGTGGCTTGTCAGACGCTTTGTACCAATTAAGGAGCGCATGTGGATGTGACACGTATCACGCTCTGCACCAAGCGCAAGTCAGTTAGCGCAGCGCGCTGCGCCAGTGCGCTGCTGACACGTGGCGCGCTCTGGTGCAGTGCGCCAATCCAAGAGCGCAGTGCTCTGTTTTAGAAGCGCAAAGCACGGATCATTCCGTGATTGACACGTGGCGTGTTCTGGTGACTTGCGCCAATCCAAGGAGCGCAAAGGCGCATTTAAGAGTGCAGGGCACTGTACAATAGCGCACATCTTGATCCAATTCAGATCAAAGAAACAAGTTTTTCTTGTTCTAAAGAGGTTCTACCTCAAGATTCAAGAACCAATGGTTCATCAAAAGGCTGTGTCTTTATATAGATCAAAAGATCTAGGGGTGAAGTAAATTACTTCTTTAATCTTTTATGATTGGATCTTTATGATCTTTTTTCTTTTTTATATTGAAGATCTTGATCTTGTTCTTAGATTTTTGATCTTTTTAGAAGAAATTCTTCTTTTTTGTGAGGTGTTTTCATCTCTGTTCTTCCAAGAATTTAATTCTTTACCTTGAAGAAGATGATCTCCTTTCTTCAAAGGCTTGCCTTTCAAATTTTTCAGAGGGTTCTCTCTTTTCTGTATGTGTGTCTGTGTATGTGAGACTTGGAGTTTGGGGCCTTTGTATAGGGCCAATTGGTTTGTTAGGTTAGTTACAGAGATCTTTCTCTGATTGATCTGGGGATATTCCCCCACCGTTGGATCTTTGATCCTAAGGCCTCTGTTTTACAGAAGATAATCTTCTTATTTTAATAAGATCTTTCTAGAATTTTAATTCTGATTAATTAAATAATTTATTATTTAAATTCCAGTGCTGGCGCCAGCGCACCTGCGCTTGACACGTGGCGCGCAGCGCAACTGCGCCGGCGCACCTGCGCTGATACGTGGCGCGCAGCGCAGAGCGCAAGTGATCTGAAGCATTGCTTCCTTTATTTAAAATTTGAATTTTAAATAAAGAGCCTTGCTTTGATCGGGGGTGCGCTGCCTTGGGCGCAGCGCTCCTTGCGCTGGCGTGTCTGCTTTTGACACGTGGCCCTCTGCGCTCAGCGCAAGAGATCTGAAGCGTTGCTTCAATTTTTGAATCTTTGAAATTCGAACAGAGTTTTGCTCTGATTGGGGGAAACACCTGGTATTAGGAGTCGATGTCGCGTTGTGTTCAATTGGTTATCACCAGAAATCTGTGGCCATGGTGGATGAGATTTACTGATAGTTGATCAGTAGTATCTTTGTTGGCGATGAGCTTGACTCAGACACTACATATCGGGTTAGTAGGGGTCTAACGTTATCCACCCCCTAGACCAGATATGCGATACTTTTTGACGAAGAGACCGGACTGTACGGAGATTGTCACATTCAGACTCAGTAGGGTAAGGATGCACTTGATTGTCGACCTCCTTTCGATAAGTATCTGGGTAGCCGTTATGTACAGCTAGTGCTGCTGACGTGCTTGTGGTTAAACCCACTGCCAGCGTATTGTCGAATTTTTAGAGTTCCACACAGAGAGTTTTCCCGGTTCAGACGACAGATGTAGAAGCCGTACGTTGGTACGTGCAGGGGTCCGATTAAATACGTGTACGGGATACACGAAGTTTAATCGGACGGTTGATAATACTAGTCGGCTTAGGATTAAGCCAGATTATTAAATCAGGTTTTGATTTAATAATTTATGTATGTATTTTGATACATATATTTTAGTATTATTGTTCACTATTCATTTTCTCTTTTTGGTGCTATCCGTATTTTTATACAGATACGCGTATATGTAGCGATACATATACCAGGTGAAGTATTCCGTATTTATACGGGAATAGTTCTAGAAGAAGAACACCACATATTCGATTTTCTATTTAGAAAATTAAATGGTCATGAGGTGGAAAGGAGGTGGCATGAGGTATGGGTGCAAACATGTAGAGAGGTATGGCTTTGCTTTTAAAATGATAAAATCATTTGTGTGCACTATTGATGCATGGTTGTAAAAAGGGCAAGCCATTTTCATTTTCAAGAATTGATGTTTTTTCCACACTCGAGCTTCATGCTTCATGGTTTCATTCTCACTTCTTCTCATTCTTCTTTCTCTTGCTCACTTGAGCTTGAGAATTTTAGAGAAAACTTTTAGTGAAATATTTCTACATCACCGACCATCCAAACCTAGCGAGTTTGGATCATCGGTTAGAGCCTCCTCCGGTTTCCCTCGGGTGGATCATCTTCTGCGATGGTGGTCGATCTTCAAGCGCTATCCCGGCGGTTACGAGCTTGGAGGGGTCTTCCACAATTGGGTGGATACGCGACAAAAGTTGTAGTTTCTCAACCCTTGCACTGTTAGTTAGCTAGTTTAAGTCTATGGATCTAATCATGGGTTTTACGGGCGTACGGTGCCCGCTAAAGTTTTTGTTTTCTCTTCCTCCTCGGTCGCGGCTTCCGCGGCATGGGTACCAAAACTCAACATGGTATCAGTGCCACTTCATAAACCTTAACTAGCTAGTTTGCACTTGTTTAGAATTCTGATCGACAAATTTTTCTGAATCACATTTCCATTTTGCATGCCCGCTGTTCGAATTTTAAAGTTCAAAAAATTGTTTAGGTTGTATTAAAATAATGTGCAGGCAATTATAGAGGCCGGAAAGAAATTTGGACATATGATCCCAAATATTGGCCGCGGAACCGCCGCTTAGGATGCCTATTGGCCGTGGTTCCGTGGTCTAATTTGGGCCGTTGTGCCTCAATTTTTTTCTTGTGCTTTAGGACATGGAAATGTGATTTTTGGGCTATTGGGTATTGTCCCAGATTTGTTTTAGTACTGGTTTGTGCTTGGGGCTAATGCGGAAAGTTTTAATCGATCGAAATTTTGAATTCGTGGCTTTCAGTGCGTTTGTTAGTTTCTGCGACCGTGAATATCATAGCACGGTACAATCCGACTGGTTGCTATATGTACAATCAGACGGGTTTACGAACATGATATTCATGTTGATGTTCTGTGTTGTACTGATATTATGGATGGATTGTCGTGATGTATAGCCTTGTGTGTAATGTTAAATGTACAGTTCAGATTCATTTGTATATTCATTATTGCGGGATGAGCGTCCGACATATGGACTGCCGTTTCTGCCAGTTTGTATATTATTTTATTGGGGCACGACAGGGTTGAGGTCGATGTCACCGTTGTATATATATTTTCTTTTTTGTACTAGGATTACCCCACGGAGGAGTGCTCGAATAGCCGAGTTCTAGAGGGCAACGGGCCCGCATCTCATGGCATTGACACCAGGGGGCCTTACTCTAGAATTGGCAGACCATTTGCCACACTCGTGGGGGTATAGGTTGACCCACGGAGGGGTGCTCAAGTTACCGGATTCCGTGAAGTGTTGGGTGGCTCATTCACTTTTTTGATTGGGGTTGCCTCATTGCGGGGATTGGCGGGTAACTTGCCACACTCGTTGGGGTCTAGGATTTTCATTGCACTGGCTATCCACACGACCGGGGAACGTCGCATATCATTTATGGCTCAAATGAAATGCGGGGCTCCTAAATTATCCGCTATTTCATATTGTTGTTCGCATGCTTATGATAATTTTTATCTACCAGTGATGACTATTATCTTCCTGCGCTAATGATATATATTATATATATTTAGTAGATATTTCTATATGTTTTGCATCCACACTAGTCATGCCCCCGCTCTGTCGTGAGTTAAGTAACCTAACGGTGCATGGCGGAACCCCGTGGCGAATGCGGATGGCATATAAAAAGCATATTATTTTGATTGTTTCTTTTGTGGCTTGGAAACATAAAATGATGGGAATGTATTATCTGAATAATGCAAGGAAAATAAACCTATTTGATGTTGTCGGAACCAATTTTAAAACTACTCGGTTTTCTTCAAAACTCATGGTCATGTTCTTTTGTTTTGCATAGAGGTATTCGGTTAGGAATATCCCGCATCTCATTTTATGAGGGAAGAGCCTTGATCCCTTAATTGGGAGTTCACTCTTAAGCAAAGGTTTATGTTACTAGTTTTAAAAAGTGGAACTTAAACCACTTCATTTCAAAGCCACTCAAGTTCCTTCAACGATATCAAGTTCGTTACGTTAATGGTTTTCGCCAAAAACTAGCTGTAGCCCTCCGTCAATTTAGATTACTATTGCATAGTATTCGTGCTACGTTTGTCAACCTTTGTCGAGGTGTGGTGTTCAGTAGCTCTGTAATGCTTTTCTGCTGCATGGTAATGCGATTAGTTAGGACAGTCATATGACTTTGTTGACCTTTGCCAAGGGTCGTACGGGTGGGTCTAATGTAATCCAGGATAATGACAGGTTGAACTTGACTTGTGACTTATGATTTTTTGACCTTTGCCAAGGTCATAAGTTGCTTGGAGCAAAAACCATATCGGGAGTTCCAAATATACGGGAAACTTTCCAGGCATGTGCATACCTTCCGGAGTGTGGTAACTTGAGTGGATTCCGTCAGGTTATCATATGATGATAGTTGGGTCCCGATTCCTACTAATGAGTATGTATTACTCCTTAGGAGATCTTTCATTTCACAACTTGCTAAAATATTAGGTGTCTAGAAAGTGTTAACGAGATTACGCCTCTGCGGAAACGAGGTTATTAATTGGGTCCATGCAAAAGCACGGGGGACCTCCCTCGGAGTACCAACACTGGCCTGGCTGAACGGTTAGCGAATTTGTAAAGTGTATGTGATCCCGATTAGTTCTCCTTTTAGGGTTTGAAGGAGAATTCGAGGATACAGTGGGAGCCATCCTGATTAGATAAAGTGAAAACCAATTTAATCTTGATAGAGTGCACGCTGAGTGTTTCTTTTCTCTCTTTGGTACATCGACCCATGACTTACCTTAAAAACTCATGAACCAAGTTAACTGAACCTTCTTACACCCTTTGGGTTTGGCTTGTCTTGATTCGCGACAAAATCGCATATATCCCTGCCACTCCTACTTTACCATTTGCATTTCTTCAGAACACGTCGTATCGCTACGATGATCCGCATTGCTTGGAACGACCATCGTATAGTTACATACGAACTCGAAGAAGTTATTTCAGTCGAGAATGGCCACAGGTTCTGAAGAAATAGAATAGGATTATTCGGTTGTCTCTTCCCTTTACCTTCTCTCAAGTTGCGAGAGCTCCTTGCATTAGGAAAGTACACCTATTATGCTTATTGGATAGTTTTCTTATAAACCTCAAGCTGGTGCCGAAAGATAAGGAAGGAAGATAATCAATTAGCCTAAGGACGGTATGCAGAAGGTAAGATATAGAGACATATAAAGGGATTGAAGTGAGGGCAAACGAAATTGTAACTGGTGTCATGAGTTTGGATAATGGAAAAGACATTACTAGGAATACCTGGCCACCCCCTATGAAACATTTTCATGTTTCAGTATTTCTATGTATTTGTAAAAGAGAACTGTTTTCCCAATCAATTCTGACTTCAGGGTATGTATTTACCAGATTTGGATCACACATCTATACTGTGTTATAGATGTTGAGAAGGAGTAGAGTATTTGGAAATGAACGATTTGATCTTTAATATCGGAATTCATTGTAATTGGTGATATTGGATTAAATTGTCTGGCTTTTGCCTGACGGCAAATATTTGGTTTCGAATAACCGTTATTATGCACCAAATTTTAAAATGAAATATCTGTACCTTTATTTTATAAAGTGATATATACATTTTGAAAATTGTGTTGTCAACATTTACCTTTATCAGTTGAGGATAAGGTAAGGTGCATTGAATGACGGTGTAAGACATTCTTAACCAAGATACAGTTACCAAATTGCAATACACAGAATTTTAGTTGGTATACTCTTGGGACTTATACAAGAAAATGTATGTTGTCCAGTGTCCTTCAGGACAAGGGATTGATACTCTTACTTCATTCAGGTTTACCTATCAGTTCTCTGGTTTTAGACACGCATTCGTAGTAATGCAAGGTCCAAAGACTTTGAGAAGTTTGTAGGTATAAGAATAAAGTAGAGAACCATACGTTGGAAGTATCGGGATTTTTCGAAGTGATCGAAGATGTAGACACTTATGCTAGGTATTCCATCATAATAATATCGAGAACTTGATTTTTTCATAGGTTACTCATCCGTGGACGCGCTCCATGATAAGTAATGCCGTGTTAGCCATTTTCAATTAGGTAATATGCACTGGAAACAGCTGCATAACATTTGAATCTGGTTTCATCTAAATTAGTGCCTTGATTCTATAAGAACATAGAATGGTTACACATCTTGAGGTTGTTAAGATATGGAGTTATCTGGTTTCTGTTTAAGCAGAATCCGGACAAACTCGAGGCACGCTTCGGTAATGGCGGTTTGTGGATTATCCCAAGCATTCGTTAGGATTTTGTTTCTACCATTTTCAAGATCAATAATTAAATTGTTCTTGACTCGCCACCTTTTTATAAAAGAAATATTTTTGCAAAAGAAACTAGTAGGAGTATGGTACAATTGGAAGTAATTCTAAAGCCACAAACGGTTACCGAAAATTTAGTAAAATCTAATAATTTAATTGGACTATCAGCCACTCCGCAGATTTTAGTAGGGGACCTCAGACACCCGAGAGATACTTCGGTTTTCTCGTAGACGGTGACAGGGAGGTCAACATCATGATGATGATGACCCTACTAGTTATCAGTAGCTCATACGAAGTGGTAACTTCCAGGTGACTAGATACTTATATCTAAGATGGACTTTACGCACTTCAGCAAAATTATGGATTCTGGATTTTGCTGGGTGCTCCTGAAGGGGTAAAATCCATAAGGAGCAAGTAGATCTTTTAAGATCTGTGCAGGTAGAAAGGTACTAACCTAATAAGGCTAGACTTGTTGTAAAGAGTTTTCATCAAATACCGGTTGTGGATTGTGATGAAACTTTTATTTCAGTGTCTATGCTGAAATCCATACGGATATGACTTGACATTTCTGTTCCCCCTACTTGTTATCAGCAGGTTATAGGAAGTGGTAATTTTCAAGTGACCAGGTATTTCATACCCAAGATGGACTCCACGCACTTTAGCAAATCATGAATTTTGGACTTTGTTGGATGCTCCTGAAAGGGTAAACCCTATTAAGAGCAAGTAGATCTTTTGAGATCTGTGCAGGTGGAAAGGTATTAATCTGATAAGGCTAGACTTGTTGTAAAGAGTTTTCATCGAATACCTGTTGTGGATTGTGATGTGATTGTTACTTCAGTGTCAATGCTGAAATCCATATGGATATGATTTGGCGCTGATGCAGTTCATAACTATGATATCCGGTAGGTGGGTGACTATAACGTCTTTCCAAATGGGAACTTGAAAGTGTACGTGTATATGACTCTGCCAGAGGGTTATCGTAGTCAGTGAGAGCAGCGAAAGGTGTGCAGGTTACTTATGTCTACTCGTAGATTGAAGCATGGATAGCGGAGACAGACCATCTGTTTTGATGTGACAGTCAAGGTGATTTACTTTATCAAAACAAAAGATGAACCCAGTAAGAAGGATGTAGGGAGTATTGTCCTGGATTTGGATGACATACTCCAGATAAGAAGTAATGTTCCTATACTATAATCGGTCAAATTTTGGTTGTCACACAGTGTTTTCTCCACGTTGAATATGGATAGTATATCAGGAATTCTGGTGACTAGATCTAGATTTCAGTTGTTTCCCTAATTAGGTATTTAGACATCATTCTAAAAAGTATTTTAGAATGGACGACTCCTGGTATGGTGGAGTACCGCAGGTGATGGAGTTACCCTCTCTAAAAAAGATGTCTTCTAGACTGATGAAGAGAGGGACTGGCATGAATGACATATCATTTGCTTAAGCAATTGAGCCAATCATGCAATGTCTTATACAAAACCAGATAGTTAATATATCAGGGATTCTGGTTTTAGATCTAGATTTGGGAAGTTTCCAATCGGGTACTGGGACAACATTCTAAAAGTATTTTAGAATGGACGACTCCTGGCGTGGTGGTGTACCCGTAGGTGATCGAGTCACCCTCTCTAAAAGGGATGTCTTCTAGACTGATGAAAAGAGAGTCTGGCATGAATGGCATATCATTTGCTTAGGCAATTGAGTCAATCATGCAATGTCTTGTACAACACCATATATTTCTTATACACTTGCTGCAATAAGCATATATTAATCCAATCCTGAAGAAACAAAGGGAAGCTATAAAGAACATAAGAGGATGCTCTTGGTATAAGATAACGGCAGCCTCCTTTGGGAGGCGGTTATCCGTTCATGCTTCCAAAGCGACCTGGTTGACAGAGATGCTGTCAGAGTTTTGAGTTTAGCTTCTTCTGAGGATCAGTATATTGGATAGTGTTTTAATAGGGATACTGAGATAATCAAGGTGTAGGATGCAGGTTATGACTCAACAGAGAATACAGCCCAAGAAGTTTGTTGGATAGGAGTTGTTCATTTATGAACTTGGTCCCATCAAGTATCCAGACAAATTCTTGAAGCAGGGTATCGCTCAGTTTAGGAGATTGTTAATCTTCGCAAAGTTGAGATATAGAGAGATGAAATTGGAACATTGTAGCAGATCCACTCATTGAGACTATTTCTCGTACAAATTAAGTTTCACAAACATGATTTGCGAAACTGATAAATAAAGAAGTTGAGTATTCGATAGCACACGAGCTGTGGATACGCGATACCGCAATAATTGGCCTTAAGTGCAAGTGGGAGTCTGTTGGATATAGTGCCCTCAAGGCAATTATTGTGATCGCAAGTAGGCGATTATGATAATTGAGAGAGGACCTATATATGTATAATAGTCTTACTCGAGATGATAGTATGGTATAAGGTTTGTCTTCATCATTGATGAAGCCCGTAAGATTGTTGCTTGACAACCAGCATTATAATGGCGATCATATATGTAGGAGCTGGGTTGTCCATAAGCATATCCTTAACTGTTCCTAGTCATGGGAGTATAGAGACTGGGTATCGATATTCCGGAGTAGACTAGTGTATACGCTTCTAGACCCCGACGAGGGGCGGTGGCCAGTCTCACAAGCCATTGGTGTAGTGTTACCTAAGATAGTATACATGTGCTTACTGAAGGTGAGTACACTAGACGGACTTGCCGAGAAGTTCTAGATGGTATTATATCTATCGTCAGATGGAAGTTCTCAGGTGGCATGAGTACAAGTTAGTCCTTTGACATGAAGTCGTCATTTATCTCGTGTGAGTTCCCACTGTAGTTTGATTACTACCTTACCACTTCTCAAAGGAGTCGTGTAAACAGATTTTAGTTCGGTACAGTCCCGAGCCACATGGCAGTAGTCGACTGTCAGGGATTTGTCTCTCCTGGTATTATGAGTCGATGTCGCGCCATGTTCAGTTGGTTATCACCAGAAATCCGCGGCTACGATGGATGAGATTTACCGATAGTTGATCGGTAGTATCTCTGTTGGTGATGAGCTTGACTCAGACACGACATATCGGGTTAGTAGCGGTCTGACGTTATCTACCCCTAAACCCGATATACGATACTCTTTGATGAAGAGACCGGACCGTACGGAGATTGTCACATTCAGGCTCAGTAGGGTAAGTACGCACTTGATTGTCGACCCCCCTTTCGACAAGTACCTAGATAGCCGTTACGTACAGCTAGTGCCGCTGACGTGCTTGTGGTTAAACCCACTGCCAGCGTATTATCGAGTTTTTAGAGTCCCACACAGAGGGTTTTTCCGGTTCAGAAGACAGATGTAGGAGCCGTACGTTGGTACGTGCAGGGGTCCGATTAAATACGTGTACGGGATACACGGACTTTAATCGAACGGTTGATAATACTAGCCGGTTTAGGATTAAGCCGGATTATTAAATCAGGTTTTGATTTAATAATTTATGTATGTATTTTGATACATATATTTTAGTATTATTGTTCACTATTCATTTTCTCTCTTTGGTGCTATCCATATTTTTATACAGATACGCGTATATGTAGTGATACATATACCAGGTGAAGTATTCCGTATTTATATGGGAATGCTTCTAGAAGAAGAACACCTCATATTTGATTTTCTATTTATAAAATTAAATGGTAATGAGGTGGAAAGGAGGTGGCATGAGACATGGGTGCAAACATGTAGAGAGGTATTACTTTGCTTTTAAAATGATAAAATCATTTGTGTACACTATTGATGCATGGTTGTAAAAAGGGCAAGCCATTCTCATTTTCAATACTTGATGTTTTTTCCACACTTGAGCTTCATGCTTCATGATTTCATTCTCACCTCTTCTCATTCTTCTTTCTCTTGCTTACTTGAGCTTGAGAATTTTAGAAAAAAAATTAGTGAAATAATTTTACATCACCGACCATCCAAACCTAGCCAGTTTGGATAATCGGTTAGAGCCTCCTCCGGTTTCCCTCGGGTGAATCGTCTTTGGTGATGGTGGTCGATCTTTAAGCGCGATCCCGGCGGTTACGAGCTTGGAGGGGTCTTCCATTATTGGGTGGACACGTGATAAAGGTTGTAATTTCTCAACCCTTGCACTCTTAGTTAGCTAGTTTAGGTCTATGGATCAAATCCTGGGTTTTATGGGCTTTCAGTGCTCGCTAAAGTTTTTGTTTTCGCTTCCGCCTCGGCCGCCGCTTTCACGGCACAGGCACCGAAACTCAACAATAAATTGGTTGCCTCAAGAAATTGATAACGGCACAAGCATGCTTACAAGGAATCTTAGTAACATCCCATTCTCGGCATGTACATGATCGAGCCGACACATTGATTCGAACAGTTTTAATGTCGAACACCTCATAATACTCCGCATCAGCTTGATGAACAGAAAAAACTCTCGCAGCTTCCAAATTTTTGTTCCAGATTTCCCTTGACTTGGAACATAACCTCCATTTCACCCTTCGACTTTTTCTCGACGGCTATTAAAGCAATCCATCAAACATACCCTTATATGGTCCACCATTTGAAGGATAGGAAAAGTGCGGGCCTCACGAATCCAGTTATTATATGATTCAACAATATTGAAAGTAACATAATCATACCTGCATTTAACAAAAAGATAAATAAATAAAGACAACACGATGATCATGACTGTCTAGATATTACAGGCAACTGTCTAGATGTTATAGGCAACTGCTCAGATATTGTAGGCAACTGTCCAGATATTGCAAGAAACTGCTCAGATATTATACATATTTATGTTAATCATGTTCATCACCAAACAAGGTGTATTGAGGAGCAAGAATTGAGATTGTATCTTATTCCGGGGAAGTAACAATTATCCCAGTGTTGAGTACTGTAATGTTCAACCAATGCATTGTAAGCAGACATAGATTCATTCTTCAGGAGGTTCATCTTCCTAAAAAATTCAACCGTTTTGTACTGGTAACATGCACTCTCCATCTGATGTGCATAAGTTTCGTCTTCAGAATTCTTCATACCACCCCTTAAGCTAATTCTTAAAATTCCGCTTCAAGTGAAGAATGCAAAAATAAATTCAATGCGGTGGAAAAACATATCCTAGCCACTTCTTTGATTTCCTTTTCGGAGTCAGATACAAATACAAAGGTATGCGGGAGTTGGTAAGCCCTAGTACTATCAAACAACCCGGCTCCTAACTGATTTAAAAATCATGTCCAATTTGTGATGTTCTCTTGATCGCAAAGAGTGAAAACTAATGGAAACAAACCATTGTTTCCATCATAAGTGGCCGCCGCCAATAGAACGTCTTTTGCCCCATTCTTGATGAAAATTCCATCAAGAAATATGAGAGCACGGCAACCATCTAAAAACCCGTTAATACAAGCACCATACCTAATAAATAGCCTCATGAATCTGTCATCCATTGATTTATCGATGCTAATTATGCTTCCGGAATTGGTTTCAATGCACTTGCTTTGATACCACCTCAAAAATTCATAAGAATGCCAATAATTGCCGAAGAGGGTCTCTTGTGTCGATTTCCTTTCAAGCCACGCAACATCGTATAAAATATTGATCCCGAACTTTTGATGGAAGTCCTTCTTAGCCTCAAATGGCCGATAGTCTGGTCGTGACCTCAAAACATCTACAAGCATGTCAGCTATCAATTTTTTAGTAGGCCGGGGATATCCGTCGCTTGAAATTCCTCCGGAACATGTGTGTGTCGGGTGATATCTCTTTATATCCCATAGAAAACTGCTCATACATGACAAACATATAAAGCTTAGCATAACTTAACAGTTAAAACAATTAATAATTTGAAAAAACAATAATTACAATTTTATATTACTAACTATATATCTCCGAATACAGGGCGATCCATGAAATCTCCATTGGCATTCTTTATCCCTTTGGGAAAAAGCCACTGTTACCCTCAAGCCATCGTTATTAATGAATCCAAAGTTGAGTTTTTTTGCAATAGCAAATTGGCAAAGAGCCATCCTAATATCATAAAAACCCTTGAATATTTGAGATGTGCCCTTAATTGCATCATGTCACGCAACCGGAATAGTGTTCCTCATTATTTTACCATCTTTCCTCACTGGTGATAAGCTCGACTCCAAATCATGTACTCGGTCATACGCAATTGCTGGAGTGGAAAACGATGATGCGTGTTGACCGTTATATAGAAATATCTTATGTTAACATATTATTACTTGCATCTATTTAGATATTATAGACAACTTATTAGATATTACAGGAAATTCTTCTTAGATATTAGGGCATGGAACAACTTAGAAATTACAGGCAAGTAGTTAAATATTACAGGCAACTGCTTAGATATTACAAACAACTATTTTAGATGTTACATGCAACTGCTTAGATATTAGAGGCAACTATCTAGATGTTACATGCAACTTTTTAGATGTGACAGGCGATTGTCTAGATGTTACCTGCAACTACTTAGATGTTACAGGCAACTTTTATAGATGTTACGGGCAATTGCATAGATATTATAGGCAACTGTCTAGATGTTCTATGCAACTACTTAAGATGTAACATGCAACTTTTATAAATATTATATGCAACTGCTTAGATGTTATAGGCAACTATCTAGATATTACATACAACATTTTAGATGCTACAGACAACTACTTAGATGTTACAGACAACTGCATAGATGTTATAGGCAACTTCTTTGGATATTCTTCTAAACAAAAATAAAGTCAAATAAAGACCAAACCTGCCCATAATGGCTTGAGTATTAACAGAGACTTGCATATGGATGATCTTCTCGTTCATCTCTTGGTGAATACAGACCATATTTATAGTCATCTTCAGTTATTATTCTAACCGCATGATCCCCAAATTTGTAACGACTCTGAATTTACTGTACAAAATTTTTCAGTTTAATGTACAGAAAGGAGTTTACAAGTCTGAGTACAAGTTATAAGTTAATTTTTTGTTTAAGAACAACAAGAAACAACTTGTAGCTCACCGGTAAAGCCCTTGCACTGCTGTGACGTACCGCTGTGTTCGAATCCCATCAGACACATTATTTTTTCTGATTTATTTTTAAACTTTTTGGAAGCCCAAAAGTCTACACGTGCAATGTACATAAAAATGAAAAGCCTGAAGAAATCAAACATGTGCAAAATGAAGTTAATACTGAGATGAACACATTGCTCTAATCCACCGGCCTCATCCCTCAAAACGACCGGCCAAAACTCCCCTACGGCCGGTACCGACGGTCGGCCTGTGGCCAATAAGGCCCGGGTTTTGCACACATGACACTTCCCCTACCCCTAACTTCTCTGCACTATTTTATTGATCTGCAATCAAACAGAGACTTCTAATTTTACCTTTAAACCAAATTTTAATGCATTTTAATTCACCCTTTTAATTCTAAAACCCTAATTCCACACTATAAATACTACCTCATGCCCTAGCCCTTCATCATTCTAAAATTATAGCCAAAATTCTCAAAATTTCTCAAGTACAACTGGAGTAGAAGAGGAGTTAGCAAGTGATCAAGTTTCGGCGAGGATCGAAGCAAATTTCGGCGACCCCACGACGCCACGATGACAACCCTCCCTTCCTACACCTTTCTTTAAGCCTTGTATAGTGTAAGTCCCTTCCAATCCTCATTCCTCTTCTTTAAAAGTTCATTTTCAAAATATATGTCGGAAATGGAGTTAATACCGACATCTTCTTCTAAAACTCTATAATTCCACTTCTTCTTACATATTCTTCATTCATATCCCTATACCATACTTGTTAACATAAAACCAAATCTTAGAATCAATTTTTAATCAAAAATATCATGCAAAATATTTTTAAATTAACATTTACATTAAAATACCATTAAGTTTGTATATACCATCTTTATTTGTTTTGCTTAAACATAATTTTAAGAAAATTCACGAGGTAACGACCTACCTCTCACATACACACATGGTTCCATAGCACGATACTCTTCGAACGTATTTTTGTTACGATTACAATATTACATTAAAATACCATTTACTATAAAACCGGTTTTCTTTTAAATTGTATTTTTAACTCCTTTGCAAATATATCTCTACAACATTTTTTAGGGGACCCGCAATTGGATGGTGTAAATTATCACACATCCTTGAGCTAGTAGAGCGAGATGCAGACCTTCTCACGGAGCATCCGGTCTCGAAAAGTTTTAAATATGGTTTTTAAGAAAAACGAATTTTTCTACTTAATTAAAAAAAATTAATTTTTAATAATTATATAAATATTACAAATTCATATATTTTCAAAATATAATAAACTTATATTTTTTTCAAGTGAAAGAATTACAAGTTTTATCAAGATACCGACAAAAGTCAAGCTTTACAGTAAAATACCATGAACTTTCCAAGCTAAGCTATTATCACTAAAATACCTCAAATCCCTAAAATTCACATCCATGGAAACCCTAAATAATATAAATAATTTCCCGAGGTTATTTTGAAACTATATTAAAAATATTTTTCATAAAACCCCCTCGAGTTATATAAAAATATATTTAAGGACTTTAGTAAATATAGGTTTAAGTGGGATCAATTCTCTTGAGCCCTAGGGAGCCGGAGAAAGTGAGTTCTTGCCTATTTAAGGTAGAAAACTTAACGGTGTTATCAATGGTAATTGTCTTGGAAAAAAACACAAATCCTGCCGTCCATGTGCAGCAGTTACAGATAACTCTCGAACCTAATTCGGGATCTAAATCAGTTGCAAGTGTCTGACTCAATCTGAATCTAATTCAAACATGAATCCAAACTCTAACATGTATACTTGAACATGAGCCTGAATATCAAACCTGAATACAAGACTTGACTTGACCGAACCCTGCCTATAACTTGACATGACTACAAGCTTACATCCTGAACCTGACTACTTAAACAACTTGTATTCATGGTCTCGGTAAGCCTTGTAAATATAATCTATACAAAACATTACGCGGGGTTAACAGGGTAGATTGGTACGGAATGTATAGCGTGGCACGAGATGATCGCTAAAAGACACCTACATGAACTCTCGTGCCGTTGTCCCGTGGGTTTTAACGGGGCCTTGTATTATATGTTACCATAGTCCACGGGGTAAGATGGACTACTCTCGTATACACAAATACTTTCTATACCAAGCTATAAACAATTACGTTAGAATAGCAATCTTATACCTATACATCTTACCAGTTCAATTCTCATTACTTACTATATTCCATTCCTTCTTTTGGGACTTACCGAGAGCTAGTTCGCTGACGACATTCCTGTCTTTTCTTTCTTTGGAATGTTCATCAGGAGGACCGGACTCTCAGGAGATCGAGCCGAGCCAGGAGGACTTGGACCAGTTCACTGCCCAGCAGGACTTCTAGCTCATCTTGTACTTATTTCAGTTTGTATGCCACTGTTTAGGCATTGCTTTATATCATTGTATCTTTCCTTTTCAAAGCAGTTGTAATGTAAAGATGAATGTTAATAAAAGTTAATGTTTATTTTATATCTCTTGTCAATTCTTGTGCATTTTATACATATATTGCTTAATTACGCTTAACGTATTTATTTCTTAGTAAATACGTTGCGGGCTTGCCACGTCACCACTTCCATACACTGGGAAGCGGGGCGTGACAAGTTTTGTTGGCGGCTCATGCAGGTCAGTTTTGTATGGAATCCTAAGCAATATATTACAAGAATTATAAGAATCGGCAACTATACATTTCTTACATTTCAAATTCCTTGAATCTATCCTAACCTTTCTTTTCTATCAAGGTTATGGATTCACCGAACAACACGAGCACCAACGTTAATGGCTACACTCCACCGCCCACTCTACCACCACCACTTACCGTTGCAGCTCTCATCAACGAGCAAACGGTACTGCTCGAGGCAATCAAGAGCCTCTTGGAGAGTCAGCAGCAGCAGACTGCTATCCTCATGCACCGCCCAGAGGTCGAGGCACCTGGAGTCAAGCAATTCTAGGCACTGCACCCAAAGCACTTTTCAGGAAAAGAGAGCCCACTGGAGGCAGAAGAATGGGCTTAGTCTATCGAAAATGATCTGGCAGCAGCACAAGTGCCAGAGATTGCTTGGGGTGAGAATTGCAAAGCTGCAACTAACAGATAACGCCAGCGTATGGTGGAAGGCTAAAGAAAGCCGACTCGCCCAACCAATTGAATGGAAGACGTTTCGCGATATGTTCAACGCGAAATACTTCCCTGAGACTGCCCCGTTTCGACATGGAACAACAATTCATCCACTTATAACAAGGCTCGATGTGGAGCAAGTCCATGGATGAATACGATACTGAGTTTACCATGCTTAGCAGGTAAGATTTGTTAGTTATATGTATGCCCTCGAGGCAATTACTATACATAGGATGTATATTGTAGTGGATGCTGGGACATATATAGGGATGACTTTCTTGCTCGATATGATAATATGCTATCTGGTTACACTTTACCTCAACGTGTACATTGATTGTCTCTCTGTTACATGTTGGTAAAGCCCTTAGGATGTGTACTTGACTGCCTGGACTATGATGCGGATCATACTAGTGGGGACATGGTAGTCCATAAGTACATCCTTCAAGGTCCTTAGTCATGGGTGTATCGAGACGGGGCATCGATATACCAGAGTAGACTAGCGTATACCTTCTCGACCCATACAGATGGACGATGGATGATCCCATATCCATTGGTGTTTGACATCAGAGATGATATACGGGTGCTCAGTGGAGACTGGGTACACTGGACGGACTCGCCGAGAACTCCCAGATGGTATTATACCTCACGTCAGATGGCAGTTCTTTGGTGACACTGGTACAGAGTAGTCTGTTGACCCGAGATCGTCATAGAGTCTTGTGTGATTCCCACTGTGCTTTGATTTCCACCTTACCACGTCCAAGAGGGCGTGCAAACGGTGGTTTTTGGGTACAGTTCCGAATCACATGGAGGCAATGAGCGATAGGAGGGGATTCGTCTCTCCCGGTATAGGGAGTTGATGTTGCGCTGTGTTCGATTGGCTATAACCGGAAATCCCTGGCCAGGGTTGCTGAGATTTACTGGTAAGTGTTACCAGTAGTTTCTCGAACTGTTATAGACCTCATATCGACACGACTTATCGAGCTACTGGGGTCTGACGTTTACCACCCCTAGGCAAGATATGCGACATATTAGACGAACAGACCGGACTGTACGGTAAGTGTTACTGGTTGGATTCACAGGAGTGTGAGCGGGCTTGCTCGTTGATCTTCTTATCGCTCAATACCCGGGTGGCCGTTATGTTTAGCAGACCGTTTGCGGCTTGTGGGTGCTTGATATGATCATCACCTGCTGCCGGTGTATTGACGAGTCTTTAGAGTCCTACACAGAGGTTTCCTGGCTCAAGCGAAACGAAATAGGAGCGCATATGAGATATGTGCGGGACCGAGAATAATACCAGTATGTGATACTGAATTCTATTCTCGCGATTTGTATCATTGGACGGTTATATATGATATAGCCGGGTTACCGAATCAAGTGTTGATTCGATACATTGATACACTTGATATTAGTCGGTTATATGCGATATGACCGGATCATTAAATCAAGTGTTGATTTAATGATTTAATGTATAATTATATATTTGATATATTATTTTACATTAACTAGTATTTGTTCACTTAAGATGGATTTTCTCACTTGATGTGCACATTATATATATGATATAGTTTTTGTGCACTTGATTGTATCATGTTTGATGATACATGCAAACTTGGGTGTATGTTTGATTTAAACTATGATTAGGTTAATGGTTAGGGTTTGATTTATTTACTTATTTATTTATTATATGATATAGTTTTTGTGCACTTGATTGTATCATGTTTGATGATACATGCAAACTTGGGTGTATGCTTGATTTAAACTGTGATTAGGGTTTGATTTATTTACTTATTTATTTATTTACTTATTTATTTTGGCAAGAATAAAATGGTGGCTAATTTTGTTTCATTCTTGAAACTTCATGAAGCTTTAAAAGCTTTGGCCATTTTGTTTCTTTCCTTAACCTAACCGTTACCTAAACTAGGGTTTGCTCTCTACATGAGTTATCTTCACCCATGATTGCAATATGATAAGGCATCACTTGATTTTCTATTTTATTAATTCATTCTATTTTCTTTCTTCTTCTTCTTCTTGAAGAAGAAAGAAAACCATTACTAGAAAATTTTCAAGTGTTGAAACCTAGTGAGAAATCCAAATCCAAAGTGAACCCACTTCCTATTTCTTCATCCTCTACCACTTGCCATGTTGTATAGGGTGTTTTCTTCACAAGTTTCATGAGCTAGTGAAGATGGAGCTTGAGTTAGAGTTGCCTCGACGTAGATCATCTTCGGCATCGAAGTCAACGACCTAGCCCGCTCGTTTCTCCGACGAAACCATCGCTAGAGTCCGGGATCCCGGTAATCGCAGCGAAGGGACGTCATCACGGAGCTAAAGAAGTGGTGGAACGGATCTACAAAGGTTGTATTTCCATTCACTTAGTGTAAATGTGATTTACTTTCATGTAGTTTCGCCTAAACTCTAGTTAACGATATTGCTAAGGGTTGTTCGGCACATAGAAAATTTGAATTTGGCATGGTTGATGCCTTGTGGAACCTCTTGAGCGTGCCTAGGAACCCTGCAGTGGTATCAGAGACTAGCTAGAGCTTTAGGCGAAGTGTAGACGATGTTAGAAATCCGATCGAGTCACGAAACCCTAACCAAGACCCCTCTCTGTATATTTTTTCAAACTGTGGATTTTTGTGAATTACAAATTCTCAGAAAATTAAGCAGGAAAATCTAAGAATTACTGTGAAGTACGGACCCCTAACTCGAAAATTTGACTACGGAACCGTGGCCAAACCAAGGGTTTGGCGGCGGTTCCGCGGCCAAAATTGTGAATTAGTCCCTCAAACTTCAGTTAATTATTCTTAGGTCCTTTCTTGTCATTTTTTTATGGGAATTTTTTAATTCAACTCAAGTGTTGAGTTTTCTAGGGTTTAATTGGGGACTCGTTAATTCGATCGGATAATTTAACTTCGTTTATGTTTTTCCGGATATTTTATAAACTGTTAAAAAGTTCGACCGGATATAAATACCCACTTTTTCCCCTGTCGGGAAATTTCCAAGTGTTGGATCTTTCCGTAGTTTAAGAACGTTCGAAGTAGTGCAAGTAACGCGATGGACCCTCTAGAAGACAACAAACCTTAACTCGATTATGTGACCGTCTTGAACTGCCCTTTGAACCTTAGGGTTTGGGGCAGTACGGCGTGCCACATGTGAGGCGTTGGCTTGACCCTTCTACGGCTGGACCGTTGGTACTGTGGCATGAAATGGATGTTTTTAAACTTGTTTCATATGTTTAGCTGTTTCGGGAAAACTTGGGTGTTTGACTGTTCGATCGGAAAGTTTAACATTTTCTGTTTATCTGGAATCTGATACAATATTTGGAATTCACAAGTAGTTATGTGATAACTAATATGAATGTTATAAACATAGCACTTTAGTCTCAAATGATCGGTTGCCACGGAATTTTGATGCGATCAAAAGTCCGTCGCAATCACGTAGCGTACGCGGATATTCGCCGGTAAACTTAATAGACAACCACGCCCCATAGCCCGACCAAGTGACTGTAGGAGAACCCCGTCGCCAAAAGCATCCGTTCGGGTGCTCGCGGTAGCGGTGTTCCGCCTTGGTGCACTTCGTCGACGGCATCGGGGGTGCGGCCGCCTACTAAAGTTTGCGACGAGCATTCGATCAGTTTTTCGGGAATCTTGTTGAATTGCCCAACTTGATATTGAAAAGTGTTTTCGATATAGAGACTAAAATGCGGGGTTTATAATTGTTAGGCATGTGATGTCTAAGGAATTCATTTGGTTAGGCATGCGATGTCTAAAGAGATTGCGGATTCCAACTGTTGTAGTTTTACACTTTCTTTTCTGCGACCGTAAGTGTAATATGTTATATCGCCGGTTTCTTTGCTATATGTCAACGACAATTGGGATGGGCATATTTACTTACGTTGATGACATGTGATGTTATGTGTTGCTGGATATGTTATATTGGATCGTCGCGTTATGAATAGCCGGGGTTTTTTATGTGAGATGGGTGTTTTTCATTTTCATTCATGTAAAAAACTTGCATGTAATATTCTTTTATTGGGGCACTTCCAGGTTGCGGAAGTTGTCACCTTTGTATATTATTTACTTTTCCGCACTAGGATAGACCCAAGGAGGAGGGCACAAGTAACCGGGTTCTAGAGTCCAGTGGGAGACCAAATCGAGGAGTCGAGTCCAGGTCTCCTAACTCTAGAATTGGTAGGGTTGCTTGTCGCTCTCGTAGGGGTCTAGGGGTGTGGGTTTGGCTATTCATCGCGACCGTGGAATCCGTGTTTTATACAGGCTCGTATTGAAAACACGGACGTCCTACTATATCCAATATTTCATATGATTCTTCTGCTGCGATATCTGTGATGTGATCATTTGATGTTCTGTGATAAATACTGTATATAGTATATATTATATATTATATAAACATTACTTATGTTTTACACCCGTGCTAGCCCTGCCCCGCTCTGCCGTTAGTTACCTAACCTAACGGTGCATGAGGGGACATCGAGGCGAATGCGGATGGCATAAGTGTACGTCGTATTTATCTGTGATGTTTAGGTGGATTTAAATGATGGGACTTTATTAATGTGATTAATGAAAGAAAAGAAACCTAAGATGTTGTGGAATCGAATTTTCAAAAACAGGTAGCTACAGTTCTTGCTTTGCATCGCGATGTTCCTTATAGAACATCCTGCACCTTATTCGATGAGGAAAGGGCCGAGATCCCTTCACCGGGAGTGACCCCTTTAGCAATAACTGGTAGATGCTACAACCCTCGGTTTGTCTTTTGATCACTTCTATAGTTTTTGCTTTGCACAGCGGTATATTTGATATATCCTGCACCTTATTCGATAAGGAAAGGGCCGACGATCCCTTCACCGGGAGTGACCCCTTTAGCAAAACTAAAAAAGCCTAAAAAACACTCCATTTCATAAATTCATTCGATCCTACAACGATATCAAGTTCATTACGAAATAGGTTTTCAGAAAAACCTGTCGTAGCCCTCCGTCATTTCAGATAAGTAGTAGTTAGTATTCGTGCTACGTTTGTTGGCCTGCGTCAAGGCGTAGTGTGCGGTAGCTAACTAGTATTTATCTGCTTATGCATATGATGCAGATTGGATTAGGATAGTCGTGCGACTTTGTTGGCCTGCGTCAAGGGTCGTGCGGGTGGGTTTAATTCAATCAGGAAATGACGGGTTGAACTTGACTAGCGCACTATGATTTGTTGGCCTGCGTCAAGGTCATAGGACGCTAGGGGCAAAATTATCAGGAATTTCAAGTGTTGAAATTTGCAATGAGATTGCATACCTTCTATGAGATAGTTGGATCCCGATACCCGCTGCGAGTAAGAGTTACTCCTGGGAGAATTTACACATTACAATTAGCCGATCAAGTAGGTGTCTAGAAAGGTGTCAACGGGGTTACGCCTCTGGGAAAACGAGGTTTACTTTAATTAGGTCCATACGAAAGCACGGGGAACATCCCTCAAAGTACCGACACTGGCCTGGCTGAAAGATTAGCGAACTTGTAGCGTGTAATTAATTCCGGCTAGTCTTTCCTTTTAGGGTTTGAAGGAAGATTTGATAAAAACAGTGGGAGTTATCCTGATTAGATAAAATAATAACCAATCTGATCTTGCAAGAGCGCACGCAGAGTGTTTTCTTCTCTCTCTCTCCAGGTAGCGACCATGTCACGCCTTAATCAAGATAATAAAATGGATATTTTGACCGAACCCGCTTGTTATACTGAGCTGGGGAACGTTGGTCCCGCTCCAACTTATAATTGTTATAAGACAGAGCAGGAAATTTGGGAATACCAGATTTCCCGTGCCGCCCAAACGAAGAAAGTGCATATTGATGCATCATCTTCGGGTGTGTTCGTTACAAAGAACTATTTCTCTGTATCCTCTACGTCCTGGGTATTTGATACCGGATCAGAATCCTAGATATGTAATCTGTTACATAGGGCTACAGAAAGGTGGAGAACTGAGAACTGGTGATAAGTTTCATGAGACAGAAAACGGTGCAAGTGTTGCAGCCAAGTCTGTTGGTCACTGTGACCCTGTATTCCAAATACATTGATTTTGAACGAATGTTATTAGATACCGAACCTGATATACAAAATCATATCAGTCTCTTTATTAGTAAAGAAATGATAAAATTTTGTATTGTTGGATAATGTTTTGAACATTTCCTATATCAAAAGTTGATCGGTTCAGGCACGTTATCTAAAAGCATTGATGTTCTAAATCAAACTACAGTTCTTAGTATACGGAACACACACAAGAGGAAGAGTTCAGAAATGAACGAATCCTTCTTGATGCATTATAGACTAGGTCATATCAATGCGACCCGACTGGCTGAAGTCACATTTAGATGCATATTTAAATTAATTTGAATTTACATCTTGTGAAACTTGCCAATCATGTCACAGAGATAAGATGACCATAGCTCTGTTTACTGGAAACAGAGAAAGAGTTAGTGAACTCTTGGGATGATACATGTTGATGTATGATGGTCCCCTGTCTACACATGCCAAGACCGGTTCTTTGTACTTCATTACATTCTCTGATGATCTCTTTAGATTCAGACATATGTTCCTGTTGAAACACAAGTCCGGACCTTTTGAGATATTCACAGAATATAAGTTAGAAGTAGAGAACCAAAACGGGTATAAGTATTATGTCGATGTGATCAAGGAGGAGAATACTTGAGCACGGAATTCTTGGACTTTTCTAAAGGAGAATGAGATTCTCTCTCAGCATTACTCCTCCGTATACACCACAGCACGTCGGTGTATCGGGGCGGAGCAATCACACCCTATATGATAAGGTGTGCTCTATGATGAGTACTACTGAGTTACCTATTTCCTTTTGGGAGTTATGCACTTGAGAAGCTGCATACCTATTGAATAGGGTTCAAATCAAATTAGTTGCCTACCACTTCATATGTGATATGGAAAGGGAAGAGCCCATATCTTAAGTTAGTTAAGATTTGGAGTTGTCCGGCCTATGTCGAAAAAGCAAGATCCGCAAAAGCTCAAGGCAAGGTCTGTTCTGTAGAACTGGAAAGGTTCCAGCTATACAAAACTGCAGCTGATGATTTGATAGAACTAAAGGATTCAATAGTCCCCGACGAACCTCAGCCTCTCCGCCGATCTGGTAGGGTTCCTCATCCGCCTGAAAGATACTTCGGTTTCTCGATGATAGTGGGAGCGAGGAATGCATCATGAGATGATGACCCAACTAGTTTCGAGCTGGCTATCAAGAGTAGGGACTCTGTAAGAATGGCTGGATGCTTAGCGATCTGAGATGGAATCCATGTATACCAACAAAGTATGGACTTTGGTTGCTATATCTGAAGGGTTAAATCCCCATCAGGAGCAAGTATATCTTGAGAAGATTACTTGGTGTAGATGGAAAAGTTGAGACTTTCAAAGCTAGACTTGTTAAAGGTTTTCGTCATCGACCAGGCGTGGAAAATGATGAAACCTTTTCCAGTAGCTATGCTTAAATCCATCTGGATCCTACTTGCCATTGCTGCATATCATGACTACGATATCTGGTGGTTGGGTGTCATGACTGCTTTTCTAAATATTGATTTAGAAGAGAACGTCTATAAGTACACAGCCAGAGGGCTTCATAAACAGTGGGAGCAGCGGAAACGTGTGCAAGTTGCTTTACAGATTAAAACAGGCATCGCGGAGTTGGAACGTTTGTTTTGATGTGTTACTCAAAGAGTTTGACATCATCAAAATGGTAGATGAACCTTGTATATACAAAAAGGTAGTAGGGAGTATGATGGTGATCCTCGTAGAGTACGTGGATGACATACTCATGATAGGGAAGAAGTTTCCTATGCTACGCTCGGTCGATCTCCGCTTATCACAAGGATTCTCCATATAGGATCAAAGTGATACCTACTAAATCCTGGGTTTTGGATCTATGAGATAGATCTAATTGGATGTTAGGATGCTCACTAGTTTTAGTGAGATGGTATCAATTGATCCGGGGGAGAATCACTGGAAAGGTTCCAGGGTGATAAGGACGACTGAATGTCAGTCGTAGGCATTATCTTTACCCTCAATGGAGGGACGGTATGTTGGAAGAGTTCCAAGCTAGATACCGTGGCAAACTAGACAATAAAATGGTGACATCGCTATTAAAGATACTACCAAAGAGGCAGTTTGGGTGTATATTGGTTCATGAGATGAACTAGGTTCCTACCATTGTGTGACAATGGAAGTGTGGCTTTGGCCCAGGAACCCCGGTCCCATCAGTGACCCAGACGTATTCTGAGGCGACATCACCCGATCATGGAGATAGTTGATCTCCAGAGTGATCGAGGTTAGGAGAGTAGACTCAGAGGACAACACGGCGGATCCACTCACGAAGGCCTTTTCCCAGAGAGAGACTTTTATGGGATGGTTGAGTATGAGATACTGCAACCACTGCTGCAGATGGACCTAGTGCAAGTGGGAGATTGTTAGTTATATGTATGCCCTGGAGGCCATTACTATACATAGGATGTATATTGTAGTGGATGCTGGGACATATATAGGGATGACTTTCTTGCTCGATATGATAGTATGCTATCTGGTTACACTTTACCTCAACGTGTACATTGATTGTCTCTCTGTTACATGTTGGTAAAGCCCTTAGGATGTGTACTTGACTACCTGGACTATGATGCGGATCATGCTAGTAGGGACATGGTAGTCCATAAGTACATCCTTCAAGGTCCCTAGTCGTGGGTGTATCGAGACGGGGCATCGATATACCAGAGTAGACTAGCGTATACCTTCTCGACCCATACAGATGGGCGATGGATGATCCCATATCCATTGATGTTTGACATCAGAGATAATATACGGGTGCTCAGTGGAGACTGGGTACACTGGACGGACTCGCCGAGAACTCCCAGATGGTATTATACCTCACGTCAGATGGCAGTTCTTTGGTGACACTGGTACAGAGTAGTCTGTTGACCCGAGATCGTCATAGAGTCTTGTATGATTCCCACTGTGCTTTGATTTCCACCTTACCATATCTAAGAGGGCGTGCAAAACGGTGTTTTTTAGGTACAGTCCCGAATCACATGGAGGCAATGAGCGATAGGAGGGGATTCGTCTCTCCCGGTATAGGGAGTTGATGTTGCGCTGTGTTCGATTGGCTATAACCGGAAATCCCTGGTCAGGGTTGCTGAGATTTACTGGAAAGTGTTACCAGTAGTTTCTCGAACTGTTATAGACCTCATATCGACACGACTTATCGAGCTACTGGGGTCTGACGCTTACCACCCCTAGGCAAGATATGCGACATATCAGACGAACAGACCGGACTGTACGGTAAGTGTTACTGGTTGGATTCACAGGAGTGTGAGCGGGCTTGCTCGTTGATCTTCTTATCGCTCAATACCCGGGTGGCCAACACTTGATTTAATGATCCGGTCATATCGCATATAACCGACTAATATCAAGTGTATCAATGTATCGAATCAACACTTGATTCGGTAACCCGGCTATATCATATATAACCGTCCAATGATACAAATCGCGAGAATAGAATTCAGTATCACATACTGGTATTATTCTCGGTCCCGCACATAACTCATATGTGCTCCTATTTCGTTTCGCTTGAGCCAGAAAACCTCTGTGTAGGACTCTAAAGACTCGTCAATACGCCGGCAGCAGGTGATGATCATATCAAGCACCCACAAGCCGCAAGCGGTCTGCATGCAAACTTGGGTGTATGTTTGATTTAAACTATGATTAGGTTAATGGTTAGGGTTTGATTTATTTACTTATTTATTTATTTACTTATTTATTTTGGCAAGAATAAAATGGTGGCTAATTTTGTTTCATTCTTGAAACTTCATGAAGCTTTGAAAGCTTTGACCATTTTGTTTCTTTCCTTAACCTAACCATTACCTAAACTAGGGTTTGCTCTCTACATGAGTTATCTTCACCCATGGTTGCAATATGATAAGGCATCACTTGATTTTCTATTTTATTAATTCATTCTATTTTCTTTCTTCTTCTTCTTCTTGAAGAAGAAAGAAAACCATTGCTAGAAAATTTTCCAAGTGTTGAAACCTAGTGAGAAATCCAAATCCAAAGTGAACCCACTTCCTATTTCTTAATCCTCTACCACTTGCCATGTTGTATAGGGTGTTTTCTTCACAAGTTTCATGAGCTAGTGAAGATGGAGCTTGAGTTAGAGTTGCCTCGGCGTAGATCATCTTCGGCATCGAAGTCAACGACCTAGCCCGCTCGTTTCTCCGACGAAACCATCGCTAGAGTCCGGGATCCCGGTAATCGCAGCGAAGGGACGTCATCACGGAGCTAAAGAAGTGGTGGACCGGATCTACAAAGGTTGTATTTCCATTCACTTAGTGTAAATGTGATTTACTTTCATGTAGTTTCGCCTAAACTCTAGTTAACGATCTTGCTAAGGGTTGTTCGGTACATAGAAAATTTGAATTTGGCATGGTTGATGCCTTGTGGAACCTCTTGAGTGTGCCTAGGAACCCTACAAGATATTGTCTCAATAATCAATTTCCTGATATCACTTATTACACTGCTAACAAAAGGTCGTAACAGGTTCGCGGCACATCTGATCCCGACTGCTGAGATCCGGGTACGACGATTTCAGCAAGGGTTAGACCCGGAAATCCAAGCTGCACTCGCTGCAGGGGATTTCCCAACCCATGATCTTGCTCTGAAGGCTGCCCGACGCTATGAGGCAGATGTGAAGAAGAAGGGCAGACCTCAGACTGCCGGTGTGAAATGCCCTGCCACTAAGATGGCAGGAGAAGCCTCTTCCAGGCCAACTTGTGCACCCAGGAGACCGGGAGTAACATTTAACCGGCCTAGTCCAGACTTTTGCTTCTACTGCAAGAGAAACGGATACCTGGCGAAACACTGCAGGCGTGCAAATGGCCTGTGTTTGGTTTGTGGCGCATCTACTCACGCCATTGGAGTATGTCCATATCGTCTCAACCCAGCTCCAGCACCTAGACCCGCAATCATAGTCCCGCAGCGACCAACTATTCAGGCTCCCGCACCTCGTTTAGCTCTACCTGCACCACCTCCACGTGAACCTCCTGCACAGCCTCGTCTTCAATTCCATCAGGTACAGAAGGACATGCCTCCAGGGCAGAGGAATATGCCCCAAGGACATAGGAATGTGCCTCCAGCAAGAAGGAATGTACTCAAACGCCAGGCTTTCACAATGACAGTTGAGGAAGACGAAACCACCGGCCAAGTAATCACTGGTAATTCCCAGTCCTTTCATTTTCTCAATCCTTGTATACCTCTATATTTTCCCTGTATCTAAAACCAACCTCACACAACTTAGGTACTATACTAGTAGCCACCCTTCCTGCACTAGCACTGTTTGACACTGGAGTGTCACACTGCTTCATGTCCCAACGATTTGTGAGAACACATACGATTCCCGTGAAGCCACTCATTTCAAGTTGAATGTCAGTTCCGGGAATGGAGTATTGAAAGCAACTAGGCGATTTGATCAGTGTCCAGTAGTAGTTTGCGGACGAGAATTCTACGCGAATTTCAAAGTACCAGACATCCCAAATTTCGACGTTGTGTTGGGGATGGACTGGCTGGGAGTTTTCTATGTTATGATTGATTGCCGTCAAAGGAGGGTAGTATTTGAGATACCATATCACCCAGTCTTTTACTTCAAGAGTGGAGACAGAATATTAGAGCAAGGAATCTTCCATGCTAAGCCAAAGAATGCAGAAGTATTTACTTTACCGGCGGAAGAAGAAAAGCCAGAGCTAGTTCGAGAGTTCGAGGATGTGTTCCCTGAAGATATAACAGGTTTGCCCCCCGATCGAGCTCTTGAATTCAGCATTGACTTACTACCTGGTGCGCAACCAGTAATCAAAGATCCATACCGGTTAAGTCTAGAAAGATTGAAGGAGATCCGTACCCAGTTGGACTAACTTCTGAAGAAATGTTGGATCCGTCCCAGTACTTCAAGTTGGGGATTTCCCGTTTTGCTTGTGAAGAAGAAAGAAGGTTCATATAGAATGTGGGTAGATTACCGAGCTCTGAACAAAGTGACGATAAAGAACAAGTATCCACTACCGCGCATCGATGATCTTTTCATTCAGCTAAGTGGGGCTTGTGTATTCTCAAAACTAGATGTTCGTTCGGGTTATCATCAGGTGAAGGTCAAAGAGTCTGACATTCTGAAGACGACGTTCAAGACTTGCTATGGTCATTACGAATATCTCGTGATGCCATTTGGAGTGACCAATGCACCTGCTATTTTCATGAATCTGATGAACCAAGTTTTCCGAAAGTACTTAGACATGTTCGTTGTTATCTTTATCGACGATATGCTAGTGTATTCAAAGAATTGGAAAGAACACGCTGAGTATTTACGGATTGTCCTGGAAATATTGCGACAACATCAACTCTATGCCAAGTATAGCAAGTGTGAATTTTGGCCAGATCAAGTCGGATTTCTCGGACACATCGTTTCAGGTGAAGGAATCTCAGTAAATCCAGCTAAGGTGTCGGCTGTCAGCGAATGGCCGACACCAAAGACGGTGAAGGATATTCAAAGTTTCTTGGGATTAGCAGGATACTACCGAAAATTCATTGAAGGTTTTTTGAAGATTGTAGCACCCCCGACCAAGCTCACGCGTAAAGATGAAGTATTCGTGCGGTCAGAAGCATGTGAACAAGTTTTTGTAGAACTCAAATCAAGATTAACTTCTGCTCCTATCCTTGTGATACCGGATCAATCTGGAGGTTTTGTCGTACATTATGATGCGTCCGGTAAGGGATTAGGATGTGTTCTACACTAGCATGGAAAAGTTGTAGCCTTTGCATCAAGACAGCTGAAAGTTCATGAGCGCAACTATCCAACACATGATTTGGAGTTGGCAGCCGTTATATTTGCTCTTAAGATTTGGTGTACTATTGTTTACCGCCGAAAGACGTGACTGGGAAGTTGGGACGTCTGGCCTGAATTTTGGGGGCAGATGCTATTTGGTTTTATCCGTCCGCCTCTCCGAAGATGCCAAGTTGATTTATGGCACCATGTATCGGAGGTTTAGACAGATGCGGCCGTTGTAGCAGACTCCGTCAGATTCCCTCTCGTTTGCGAGGGGTTTTTGATTGTGAGGACGCTCTTCCTTACAGGCACAAGCCCCTGCAGTTAATTACGTTACCGCATCGCGGTAACCACTTTCTCCTTCTCCAGATATTCACTTCGTGTCGTGTATATTTGTTTTTTTTTTGGTTGCCCATGGATTGTATACGGAGACTAATTTATGTTACCGCCCATAGGGCATGGATTAGTCCAAATCCGTATTTTGTTAGATTTGGGTTTGGTTTGATTTAAGGATCGTTAACCTCATTTGAGATTAAGATCAACTTAAATGTTTGTTAAGGATACGTTAGTCTAATTTTAGACTAAGATCTACTTAACGGGGGTTCAGGATCATTTTTAATCCAACGAAAGAGCATTTGGACTCTATCGTTTTAGTTTAGGGACATTACGGTCCATCATCAGTTTAGGGACGTTACGGTCCATTGGGTTTAAGGACATCATAGTCCATGGTTTAAGGATATCATAGTCCATCATTAGTTTAAGGACATTGAGATCCATAGTTAGTTTAAGGATATTATGGTCCACAGATCACCATTTTTGAGGTGAGGGTTTAAGGACGTTGCGGTCCATCATTAGTTTAAAGACATTACGGTCTATAGTTAGTTTAAGGATATTACGGTCCATAGATCAGTCTCATTGGTTTGGGGGTGTGCTGAGAGTTATTGGTTATTGGGACCCTCCACCTCTCTGAAGACGTTGAAGGATTACAACGACATGTATCAGAGGTGTGGAGAGATGTACCCTTGAACCAGATTTCAAATTGAGGAACCATCAGTCATGAGCATGGTGGCTCGGTTTATTTAGAGATTTAATCTCAGAAAAGACTTAGCCAATTTGGAGTTGGAGTTGGCTTCCTATAGTGTTAAACACTAATATATTTTCAGCACTCACATGTTCCCACATGATACTTTAAGGCAGTGTTAAACACTGAAAGTTGAGGGCGCTCACGTGTTGCACGTGAGGCTCTAAAGCAATGTTAGACACTTCTTAAAGGTTGGTGCTATTCGCTGGGTTTTATTCCCTTTTCTTTTTATAAATGTTAACCACTTTCTTCTCGTGGCCATCACGTGTGAGCACGTGAGGTGCCACATAATTAGACATTGCCTCCTTGGTTTTATTCCCTTTTCTTTTGTTATAAGTGATGAGCACTTCTCAGGGGTCACGTGGCTAGATCTCAGTCTTTCCTTTTTTTTGTTCCTCAAAGGTGCTCACGCGGGAACACGTGAGCTTTATTGTGTAGCATTGAACACTAATATGCATGGAGTTCTAGTTTTGAGAATTTTAGGTCCCTTATTTTTATAAGAATTTAATTCTTTCGACTTAGTTTTTCTCTTAGGTTTTGGATCTGCATGGCAGAATCTCCCCGATGAGAATTAAATTCTCAACTTGTGGGGAGATCTACTTCTGCAGATTTTCCACCGTAAGGAAGAACTAAGTTCTTGTATGAAGGGTTAAACCCTTGTTTTATCAGAGGAATTAAATTCCTATATAATTTTTGGGAGAATTAAATTCACTGAATCTAGATCTTTCCCTAGGTTTTGGATCTGGATGGCAGAATCTCCCCGATGAGAATTAAATTCTCAACTTGTGGGGAGATCTGCTTCTGCAGATCCTTTACAAGAAGAAAGAACTAAGTTCTTTGAGAAGAGTTAAACTCTTGTGGAGACGAAGAAGAAATAAGATGTTCTCTGTGTTTTTGTTCCTTCTTATCTAGGGTCTCTTCTTTTCTTTTGAACTTGCAGTTTATGGGGAGGTTCTTCTCTTTTTTTTTCTACGTCTCCGTCTACGTACCTCTCTCTCTTCAGTCTCGAGTCCTTTATATAGCAAAGGCAAGTTTGTTGATTTTTGTTAAGGAAATCTCTCATTGAGAGATTTTTGATTAATTCGAGAATTTTATCTACCGTTGGATCTTTGATCTAGGGACTCCTGTTTTTACAGAAGACATTTTCTTGTTCTTAACAAGATTGGGGAAAATATTTTCCCTTACAGAACTTATTCTGTATCTTGGTGATTTTTAATCACCATTGGATCTTTGATCCAACGGTGCTCTGATTTACAGAGCACAATCTTTCTTGTTCTGAAAGATTCGAGGAGTATTTCTTTAATCAGAATTTAATTCTGCACCTTGGTGATTTTTAATCACCATTGGATCTTTGATCCAACGGTGCTCTGATTTACAAAGCACAATCTTTCTTGTTTAGAAAGATTGGGAAAAATATTTCCAAAATAGGGTCCTGATCCCTTTTATATAGAATTTAATTCTATCGGGTCCGAAGATATTAGGAATCCTCACGTGTAGCACGTGACCTAATGGCATTAGGTCGGTTTGCCTATATGCAGCAGCCTCAGAAAAGAGCATCACGTGTTGGCGCGTGATGCGCCTTCTGGCTTGCTAGTTGTTTTATGAAGGCGCCTATATATTTTGTATATAGGTGCTCACGTGTGGCACATGAGCCCCAACTTCAGTCCCATTTGTTAAATGCTTGTAATTTTAGCTCTAAGGCGCATCACGTGTGGGCACGTGATGCTCCCTTTGGGGAATTTTCCCATTGCTTTTTTATTTATTATTTATTTTTCCATAGGGAACAACTATCTTCTGGGAGAACGAGTGGATATATACAATGACCACAAGAGTCTGAAGTATGTATTTACTCAGAAAGAACTAAACATGCGTAAGAGAAGATGGTTAGAACTATTGGCTATAGTGCGCTCAAGGCAATTATCATAGTCGCGGACTTGTGATTATGATGATTGAGACAGGACCTATACCGATGAAACAGTCTTATTCAAGATGATAGTATGCTATCTGGTTTGTCTTTATCATCATGTACGTGTTGATAGAGCCCTTAGGATTCTTGCTTGACTGCCAGCCGTATGATGGCGATCATATGTGTGGGAGCTGGAGTCTATAAGCACATCCTTAAATGTCCCTAGTCGTTGGAGTATTGAGACCGGGCATCAATACTCTAGTGTAGACTAGCGTATACTGATTAAGACCCCGACGAGGGGCGGTGGCCAGGTCTCACAAGCCATTGGTGTTAGTTTGTTCACCTAAGATAGTATACAGGTGCTTATTGGGTTATGAGTACACTGGACGGACTCGCCGGGAACTTGCTAGTTGGTATTATACCTATTGTCAGATAGCAGTTCCTAGGTGACATGTGTACAGGTTAGTCTGTCGACCTGAGATCGTCATTTGTCTCGTGTGAGTTCCCACTGTGCTTTGATTACTACCCTACCACGACTCAAAGGAGTCATGCAAACAGGTTTTAGTTGGGTACAGTCCAGAGCCACATGGAGGCAGTGATCGGATCGTTGGGGATTCGTCTCTCCCGGTATTGGGGGTTGATGTCGCATTGTGTACGGATGGCCATCACCATAAATCCGTGGCCACGGTGGACGAGAATTATCGATCCAGGATTGATAGTTTCTCAGGTGGTGATGTGTTTCATACCGACACTAAATATTGCGTTGTTGGGGGTCTGACTTTATCCACCCCCCTAGACTCGATATGCGATACTCTTAGACGAACAGACTGGACTGTACGGATATTGTCACTGTCAGGCTCAGTAGGAGTACTGCATGAGTTTGCTCGCCGGCCTCCCTTTCGCTCAATACCTGGATAGCCGTTACGTACAGCTAGTGCCGCTGACGTGCTTGTGGTTAAACCCACTGCCAGCGTATTGACGAGTCTTTAGAGTCCCACACAGAGGGTTTCCCTGGTTCTGGCGAAATGATATAGTAGCCGTATTGGATACGTGCAGGGTTCCGATCGATTGGTGTACTTTGTACCAGGACTTTCGATCGGACAATTGGTGGTACTAGCCGACTCGGACTTGAGCCGGATTATTAAATCAGGTATTGATTTAATAATTTTCGTATATGTATTTCGATACGTATATTCTAGTATTATATTCTTTGTGTTATTCTATCTCATTGGGTATTCGTATTTCGGTACGAATGCAGATATATTTACAGTAGAATGTAATCCGTATTTTTTACCGGATAACATTCTAGAAGGTGCCACCTCATTTCTTGATTTGACCATTTTTTATTAAATGGATAAATGAGGTGGAAATTGCATGACGGAGGTATGGTGACAACCATGCTTGTAATAGTGCACACAAATGAATTATTAATTCATTTGTGTTCACTATTCAAGCATGGTGGGATTTTAAAATTGGAAAAATGCTTTTTACAAAACCTAGCATGTTATTTTCTCTTTCATGATTGAGTTCATTCTTGTAAGCATAAAGGTTTTTGTTCATTGCTTTTTCTTTCTTGAGCTCCTTCTTCACCATGAGCTTCACCTTCCTCTAGCTTTCATTTTTCTTCCACCTTTAAGTTTTTGAGATATGTAACACTAAGAAACATTCACACAACATCCTAGGCTCTCTAGGGTAGTGATTGGTTCGAAAGAGTGTTTTTAGAATAACCGCAATCAGAACGGTGTCGCGCGTAGCTAGACCGAGATGAGTACGGGTCGTCCTCTGGGAAACGTGGAACCTTTTATTTTTACTTTAGATGTGTTGAGAAAGAGATGAGAGATAAAGAATTTTATAGAAAGATTTCTAGATCTACGTTAAACAAGAATGTAAAATATAGATCTAGATTATTTTAAAGATGTAATTAATATAATAAGAGGGCTTGTAGGGTTCGTTGGGATTTAGTAGTTATGGACGATTAATTAAAAGTTACCCTTTTTATCCATTAATAGATTTAGAACTAGAACGATGGTGATGCGTGTAGATTAGGGTTTCTGGAGGGAAAGGAATCCCACTCTTAACCCTTATCTCGACACGGAACTCCGTTCATATCTAGCCCTTACCAAAACAATCATTAATCTAATCTCTAATCGCGGTCGGAACTAGCAAAGAATTGCTAGCGCGCCCGATTAGGATGTTAATGATTCTTTTGATAAAGTTCCTAAACTTTATAGGACTTAAAAAGGGTTTAATTATTTTCATCGTCCATTAGCCTACCCTAATCCTACGAACCCTAACAAGCGGAGAATTACTCGCGCATGTTGGGAGAAGAAGATGAAAAGAAAGAGAGGGAAAACATAATGTAAAAACAATTAAATAAAATAACTACCTTTATTAATCGACTTCTTCAAACTACACTTTTAATCCATAGAAAATGATTACAACTAGTTGCTTCTCGATCTTTCCTAAGGAGGTAGTCGAACAGTCGATGATCAGCCTGGATGCGTGAGCGTCGGGAGCTTCGTGATCGCGTCGGCTTGATAACTTTTCCAAGAGGCTCTCGGTGCCATTTTATAGTGCAAAGCCAGAATCTTTTAGTTGGAAACTTGGTAAAATTCTGTTTTGATTCACCCCACAAAATCCTGTGCTCTGATTCCCTATAATTGCGGCGGATCCGCGGCCCAAGGGGGGTTTGGCCGCGGATCCGCGCTCAAAGGGTGAGATCTCTTGATGAGTTTTCTTGGGCTTGCATCTTGTGACATGTGGCAATTCTAGACACCTTCAGAATTCAGAAATATTCTCTCGGTTGCTTCCAGACTTGGTCTCCAAGTTTTGCTTCTTAATTTGGCAAGTTTTCTTCAACAAATTGATTTGTTTGATAAATTCTGCATAACAACTTGGAAAATTCTGCACAATAATCTCAAATAATATTTAGTAGGCTTATTTCTACTAGGATTTGGTCAATAGATTTATTTGCATACATTTTCCTACCAAATACTAATTAAAATATATTAACACATGGAAAATGGTGTCTTTACACATAAACCCTCATATATATAATATATCATAATAAAGTCCTTTTTTAATATGAAAATGGTAGGAAAAATGTAATACAAATGTACAGTTTTATCAACTGAACAAATACCCCCAAACTTATCTTTGATCGTCCCGAGCAAACTAGTTTATTCAAGAGGAGAAAAAGAAAGGAGAAACTAAGCACACTTTCGTAGGCAACACGATTGCACTGAGCACTGCAACAAGCCGTTAAACCTCTAGGTGTCCCTAGTAGGAGGAGTGTTGTCTCCTGAGGGTTTTCAGCGGATTACACCCACAAAATCCAATAACAAAAGAAAGATGGTGAAATTTACATATAAAGATAAGAACCATAAAAGAAAAGCCTTGAAAAGAAGAGTTCCAACTATACTAGCTTTTCAATTGTCATGAGCCCTATCTTAATAGTCATGAAAAAAATGTTAGAAATCACATTATCCCTCAATAAAACATCGTCTTTATTCTTCATTCCTACCTTTCTTCCAAACATTGATCATATAACCCCACGTGTGTGAAACGGACATCCCTACACTCAGAGAATTCAATTCAAGCTATCATACTCTTGTCCATCTATCTTAGTACTTTTTAATTTAATAAATATTAAAGATTTGCTCACACATTTTCATGCGACCGTTAATACTTCTTGAGGTACTAACCAACCGATTACTCATGTGCTTGCTAATTAGGTGATAATATTTTCCTCGTCCTGCACCACCTAAGGCTTAGCAGTGACTCCCAGACCAGTTGGCCTTAGGGCACTAGGTGAAGAGGCACCCTCGCTATATTTTTTTATTGCTGCCTTGGCGATACAAAACCAGTGTTCATTTTTTTTCTTTTCACCATTTTCATATTTTCTTCATTTTTTCACTTCCTTCATACTTTGGCTTTTAGACAAGAGCATTTCAAGGTATCCTCTACTATCCCGAGTTTCAAGACGTGTGTATGTGCATATAGTAGGGTATCAACATTCAAATGTTTGGCTTCCAGAATAGGAACTATTTTTCAGACTTATTTTTATCCTCAGATTAGTGACTTCCTTCATCTTACTAACCCTTGGGACAACAGCTCATAACTACTTATTATTAGTTCGTTTAAGAAAACTTCTAATTTTCTTGGTTTTCTTAAATTATTCCTATCTTTTGGATGTAATTTTTCACTTTCTATTCTTTTGTTATAAAAAAATTTTTAATGCCCAGTGTCAAAGATAATTCAGTGAATACAAACCTTCCCTCCAAACCTGTTTTCAGCAGTGTCCTCACTGATGTAGCCTTTTGAGAACATGGACCTGTATACTAAGGGAGAGATACAAGGGGTAAAATAATAGTTAAATGAAAAATTCCCCCAAACTTATTCTTTGACACGCACAGATATTCAATCAAATCATTTTTCACTCACCTCCATTCTTAAAATGTGAAAAAGTTATCAAAACATGGAGGTGAGGCGGAGGAATTTTAGTTTTGATAAAGCGGCTCCTGTAAAAACAGGAGCTCCTCCGCGGGGTCAGCAGAAAAATACGGTTTTAATCTATGCCCATTTACTTTAAAAATCGAACCGTTTTTCAAATTTTCGACTTCAACTGCCCCGTGCGGGTGTACATACCACACCATAAAAGGTCCTTTCCAGGGAGATTTAAGCTTACCCGGATGAAGATGGAGATGGGAATCGTAAAGAAGGACTTGTTGCCCCGATGTGAAGGTTTTTCTAGAAAGATTTTTATCGTGGAATACTTTAGTCCTGTTCTTTACTATCACCGCATTATCGTAAGCTTCATCGCGGAGTTCGCTTAGCTCATTCAATTGCAGCTTCCGATAGCTGCCTGCATGATCAAGATCAAAATTAAGCTCTTTAATAGCCCACATTGCCTTATGTTCGATCTCGACAGGAAGGTGGCATGCCTTCCCAAACACAAGGCGGTATGGACACATACCAAGATCGGTCTTATAAGCGGCGCGGAATGCCCAAAGAGCATCCGTCAATTTGGTTGACCAATCTTTACGGTTTTTCGAAACCGTCTTCTCCAATATCTGTTTGATCTGCCTATTTGAGATCTCAGCCTGCCCGCTTGTTTGGGGATGATAGGGCGTAGAAAGCTTGTGAGTGATTGAATATTTCCGCATCAAGGCCTCGAAAGACCTAATGCAGAAATGTGTCCCGTTGTCGCTAATGATAGCGCGAGAGTGTCCGAATCGCGAAAAGATATTTTCTTTAAGGAACTTAATGACAACTTTGTTGTCATTAGTGCGACACGGTATAGCTTCCACCCACTTCGAGACATCATCAACCGCCAACAAGATATATAGATTCCCAAAGGAGTTGGGAAAATGGCCCATAAAATCAATACCCCAAACATCAAATATTTCCACAACCAATATAGGTTGGAGCAGCATCTCGTTCCTTCGTGAAATCCTACCCAAATGCTGACATCGCGGACAAGTTTTGCAATGTTCAAATGCATCTTTAAATAATGCTGGCCAATAAAAGCCACATTGCAAAACTTTCTCCGCCGTTTTTCGAGGTCCAAAGTGACCGCCGCATGCCTGATCGTGACAAAATGATAACACGCTCTTGAATTCATCGTTAGGGACACACCTGCGAATGATTTGATCGGAACAATACTTGAATAGATATGGTTCATCCCAGTAAAAATATTTTACTTAGGATAAAAATCGAAGTTTTTCTTGTTTCGACCAATCGCTAGGTATAAGTCCCGTCGCAAGATAGTTCACGATATCCACGAACCAAGGTTCGTAGGATACATTCAAGAGCTATTCGTCGGGAAATGAGTCATTTATCGGCACGGTCACAGTTGGCGAAGAAGTGATGCGTGAAAGATGGTCGGCTACAACGTTTTCACATCCACTCTTGTCTTTGATGACAAGATCAAATTCTTGTAACAATAGGATCCAACGTATTAGCCTGGCCTTCGCATCCTTCTTCGATAAAAGATGTCGTAGGGCGGAGTGATCTGTGTAAACCACAATAGGCGAGCCAATCAAGTAGGGCCTGAATTTCTCTAATGCAAATACAACTGCCAAGAGTTCTTTCTCAGTAGTTGTGTAATTTATTTGTGCATCATTCAAGGTCCTACCTGCATAGTAAATTACATGTGGCATCTTATCAATATGCTGTCCCAAGACAGCACCAATAGCAAAATCTGATGCGTCACACATAAGCTCGAACGGGTGGTTCCAATCCGGAGATGATAGAACGGGGGCTGTAGTGAGTGATTCTTTAAGCAATTCAAAAGCAGCCTCACAATCCGAATCGAAGTGAAAAGTAGTGTCCTTGGCCAATAGAAGGGTTAAGGGTCTAGCAATTTTGCTAAAGTCCTTAATAAATCTCCTATAAAATCCTGCATGACCAAGGAAGGATCGTATATCTTTGACGCAATTAGGACGAGGGAGGTTTTGAATGACATCTATTTTAGCTCTGTCAACATCAATGCCTTTATGTGAAATTATATGTCCAAGTACAATACCTTCTTGGACCATAAAATGGTATTTTTCCCAATTCAAAGTCAAGTTCTTATCCTTACAGCGGGTAAGAACAGCGTCAAGATTACGAAGGCAATCCTCAAAGGAGTCCCCAAAAATGGAGAAATCGTCCATAAAAATTTCTAGAAAATTTTCCACCATATCTGAAAATATCCCCATCATGCACCGCTGAAATGTAGCGGGAGCGTTGCATAACCCAAAGGGCATGCGTCTATAAGCAAAAGTTCCGAAAGGACAAGTAAAAGTGGTTTTATCTTGATCCTTTTCGGCGATGGGGACCTGGTTGTAGCCAGAGTATCCGTCCAAGAAACAGTAGTAATCGTGTCCCGCTAATCGTTCCAACATCTGGTCAATGAAAGGTAGAGGGAAGTGATCTTTCCTCATCGCGGCATTGAGTTTCCTGTAATTGATACATACGCGCCACCCAGTTTGGGTGCGGGTTTGGATTAACTCATTAGCTTCGTTAGTGATGACCGTGATGCCAGAATTTTTAGGGACCACATGAATTGGACTTACCCATTGGCTATCAGATATGGGGTAGATTATTCCACTATCAAGGCACTTGACGATTTCTTTCTTTACCGCCTCCTTCATAACGGGATTCAACCGTCTTTGTGGGTCTCGGGTTGGTTTGGCTTCATCCATCAGATGTATGTAATGTTCAACAATTAAGGGACTAATCCCTTTGATGTCAGCCATTGTCCAACCAAATGCTTCCCGATTCGATCTCAACACAGCCAAAAGTGCATTCTCTTGCTCTAAGGCAAGAGAAGCGGAAATAATCACTGGCAAAGTCTCATTCTCTCCTAAATATGCATATTTAAGATGAGAAGGTAGCGGTTTGAGATCAAGAATTGGCGGAGAGACAATAGAAGGTGGGGTAAGCGAATGATATTCGAACTCCCGAAGAGGTTCAAAACTTGCATAAGATATTGACTCGGAAAGTGCTGCTGACTTTTGCAACGAGTCAACGGGTTCAATCTCAAGGTCGGACTCATTGAACATATCCTCACTATGAAGTGGTGCAAGATCAAACGATGTCTCATTAGTGTTGTCGAGAACATCAAAGCAAAGCTCCTCATCCATGCAGCTTTCGGAAGCTATCTCGTGGATGGAACAAACATCCAGCAATTGAGCAGAAGGTTCTGATGACTGACTTCCTAGCTTGTAAATATTAAGCTCAATTGTCATTTTCCCGAAGGATAAGTTCATAGAACCGTTACGACAATTAATCACAGCGTTAGAAGTTGCTAGGAAGGGTCGACCAAGTATCACCGGGATTTGATTGCGTGGGTTTGCCACAGGTTGTTGTTCCCCTCCGAATGGCGGCGACGACTGGGCATCTCGCCTGAGATTCGGGGCAGATGCTAATTGGTGCTATCCGTCCACCTCTCCGAGGATGCCAAGTTGATTTATGGCACCGTGCATCGAAGGTTTGAACGGATGCGTCCGATGTAGCAGACTTCGTCAGATTCCCCTTCGCTTGAGGGTTTTTTTTATTGTGGGGAAGCTCTTCCCTGCAGGCGCAAGCCCCTGCAGTTAATTACGCTACCACGTCACGGTAACAACTTTCTCCTTCTCCAGATGGTCACTTCGTGTCGTGTGTGTTTATTTTATGTTTTGTTGTCCGTGGATTGTTTACGGAGACCGAGTTATATCGTCGTCCGTAGGGCGTGGACTAGTCCAAATCCGTATTATCTTAGATTTGGGTTTGGGGGGTTTGGTTTGAGGATACGTTAGCCATATTTGAGGCTAAGATCAACTCAAACGTTTGTTAAGGATACGTTAGTCTAACTTGAGACTAAGATCAACTTAACGGGATCGTTTAGATCCGACAAAAGAGCATTTGGGCTCCATTGTTCCAGTTTAGGGACATAGTGGTCCATTGCATGTATGGCCGTCGGGACCCGTTACCTCTCTGACGGCGTTGAAGGATTACAACGACAGGTGTCAAAGGAGTTCCGAGATGTACCCTTGAACCAAAGTTGATTAGAGGGATTCATAGTCCAGTCTGTTTGAAGGTTTAAGGATACGTTAGCCATATTTGAGGCTAAGATCAACTTAAACGGGATCGTTTAGATCCGGCAAAAGAGCATTTGTGGCTCTATTGTTCCAGTTTAGGGACATGGTGGTCCCTCTCCAGTTTAGGGACATTGCGGTCCATTGCTAGTTTAAGGACATTGCGGTCCATGGGTAGTTTAAGGACATTGCGATCCATGGGTAGTTTAAGGACATTGCGGTCCAATGTTAGTTTTAAGACATCTCGGTCAAGGTTAAGGACGTCGTAGTCCATGGGTTTAAGGACCCCACAGTCCGTTGTTAGTTTTAAGACATCTCGGTCAAGGTTAAGGACGTCGTAGTCCATGGGTTTAAGGACCCCACAGTCCATTGTTAGTTTTAAGACATCTCGGTCAAGGTTAAGGACGTCGTAGTCCATGGGTTTAAGGACCCCACAGTCCATATCAATGTGTGGTCATTGGGACCCGTCACCTATTTGAAGACGTTGAGGGATTACAACGCCAAGTATCAAAGGAGTGAAGAGATGTACCCTGGAACCGGAGTGGATTAAATAGTCTTTGGCCCAATTTGGGATCAAGACCAATTAATTATGTTATGAGCCCATTAGCCCAGTTAATTACGAATTGAGGACTTATGGCCAGCTTGGGCTAAGTCCAATCATGTCTGGGACATCAGCCCTCCTGTTGGTCCCTTGAAGGAGAGGCTTTGCCTCTGGCCATTTAGCCAATTGGGCCAATGCCTAGTGTTAAACACTAAAGACTAATCAGTGTTGAACACTGGGAATGAGATTGATAAGTCAGTGTTTAACACTAAAAGATAGTTGGTGTTAAACACCAGCAACAAGGCTTTCAAATTAGTGTTAAACACTAAGACAGATCAGTGTTAAACATTGGCAACAGAAATCTCAAATTAGTGTTGAACACTAAGGTAATCAGTGTTGAACACTGCAAATAAAGTTCTTTGATTAGTGTTGAACACTAAGGCCAAACAGTGTTTTAACACTGGATTCAGGGGTTCCAATTTAGCGTTAGACGCTAAGGCAAGAGGGGTCACGTGGTAGCACGTGAGGGTGCCCTCCCTTCGTTTGTTCTGCTGAGAATATCGCATCTTTTGGGGAATCACGTGCCATCACGTGACGGGTGTTTAAATGGAGTATGTTAAAGCCTCTGCCAAGGGTCACGTGGGTCACGTGAGGCACTGCCTCAAAGGGGCTTTTCTGTAGATCTTTTTGGGGGTCACGTGGTGACCCTGCCTCTATGTATGTTTTTTAGAAGATCTGTTAATCCCTTTCAGGAATTAAATTCCTCGTAGGGTTGAACCCTGACAATAATTTCAGAGGAATTAAATTCTTACTTCCTTTTGAAGATTTATATTCTGGACTCTGAATTTTCTGTAGGAATTAAATTCCTCATATATGTGAAGAACTGAATAGGGTTAAACCCTAATAAAAGCTTTAAGGAATTAAACTCCCACTCTCTGTTAAAGAATTATTCTGAGGAATGAGATTAAGGGAATTAAATTCCTGTTGTTTTAACAGAACTAAGTTCTTAACTAGGGTTAAACCCTGATTCTTTTCATTTTGAAGGAATTAAATTCCCATAACACAGTGTCAAACCGTAATTTTATTTTAAAGGAATTAAATTCCTATAGTTCTGTGAGAATTAAATTCTCGTGCTTCCATTCCCTCTCTATACTTTGGATCTGCATGGCAGGATCTCAACCCATTGAGAATTAAATTCTTAACTCAATGGAAGATGTGCACTTTACAGATCCTCCACCAAAGAGAGAACTATGTTCTTCTGTTTTATATCAGAGTTAAACTCTGTTGAGAATTAAATTCTCTTTTCTTTCAAAAAAACCTTCCCTTTCTTACCTAGGGTTTTCTTTTGCAGAAGATCCAAATTCCTCCAAAGTATCAAGGCTCTCTCTCTTTTCTTCCCTCTGCATATATCTTTTTTGTGTGTCTCATGGCTCCTATTTATAGGAGAAGCAGCCGAGTCAATTAGTTTTTGATGAATCTTTCATTGAGAGATTTGATTTGTATCCATCATTCGTTTTGGACCTTTGGATTATTAGGTGAATTTTATTCACCATTGGATTTTAAATCCAGAGATTCTCCTTTGTTATTTTGGTTAGATTTTACGGGGAAATCTTTTCAAATCCGAGATTTTCCCATAAATAGATGATATTTAATCACCTTTAAATCTTTAATTCAATCGGTTGCTTTGGAAAGATTTAAGAGGTCTTTTCTCAGAATTTAATTCTGTTAACAGATAGGCTTTGAAAGCTGGTCACGTGTGGCCACGTGACCCTTGGTCACGTGGGGCACGTGACCCCCTTGTAACGAGCCCTCTTCTTTCTTTCTGCACTCTGCTTTCTGGTCGCTGCTTAGCTGTCACGTGCCACCACGTGACCTCTGGTCACGTGTGAGCACGTGACCCTCGTCTGGAGCTTTTTTCTTGATTCAATCAGGGAGTTGAGTCTGCCGCTTTTGAGTGTCACGTGCCAACACGTGACCCTTTCTGAAGCCCTTTTCTTCGATGTAGTTGGGAAACTGAATTTGCCTTGCCGATGCTTTTAGATGTCACGTGCCAACACGTGACTGCTGGTCACGTGTAAGCACGTGACCCTTTTCTGAAGCCTTTTCCGTAAGCTTTCCTGATTTTAAATCAGGAAACAAATGCCCCCACAGCGTTGTTCTCATGTGTCCGCACGTGAGTGCAACGCTGTCACCTTTTGTGACCGTTGGATTTCTCTAGGGATTTGGGGAGATGAAACGTTTCCATCACCTCCTATAAATACTCATGTTTCTTCAGAAGAGCCTTCACTTTGCTCATCTTCTTCTTCTGAGAACTTTTTTCCTTGAGAATTTAATTCTCGCTCCCAGAGCTTAGTTCCCTGTCTTGAAACAATCTTCAGAGTTTAACTCTGTTCAGGTGACCCTTTTTCCTCAGGTAATGTTCTTGGACAAACAGCGAACTTCCACATTCCTTTGGATTTTAAATCCAAAACAAGGGTTTTTACTCTTTTTCAACAAGGAACCCATTTTTCTTCAAGTTTTTCCATAAGAACAGGAAACCACCTAACCTTCGAACTGTAGATCTCTTAGGGTTTAGATGATCTTTGGGGAGATGATGATGGCGTTTCAACTCCATGGAATTTAATTCCATCCAAAAATGTTTCTGGAAATTTAATTCTCTTCTCTTAATAAGGAATTTACTTCCAATGAAGAACTCAGTTTCTTCACACGGAGGCTTCTTGGGGTCTCTCGACCCGAGGTTGTCCTTCTGCAATTAATGAAACAGTAGCTTTGTAATGATGTCTTCTGTGGGAATTTAATTCCTTTGATCTTGTTGGATCCATTGTAGAGCCCGAGACAGATCCTGTTGGGGGAATGTGTAGGGTTACCATTCTTTATTTAATGGGGATATTCCCTTTGTTTTATTGTAACTATTTGGTCTCATTATTAATGAGCCGTCATCCTGTTTCTGTGGGGCCCATGTGTTTTGTAGCCAATGGTCCCAGAAAAATCTTTTGTTGCTTTTTTTAACTAGTCTTCATGTTCATGCATGGATATATATCGCTGACTTTGCTTTTAACAGTCTTCTTTTATTGGATTTCAGGTGCGATGGCTTCTGTTCCGTGCTTTCCCTTTTCTCGCTCGGAGGCTGCTTTTCCTCAGTCACCATCTGATGAGGAAGCGATGGCGATGATCCGGGCCTATGACCCAAACTACACCAACCTTCTTCAATGGGGATCTTGGTATAGTCAGATTATTCAGGGTCGCCAGAGCTTTCTTTGCGTGGTACCGACGGAGCCCACTTTCCCATTCTTACCGATGGACCCTCCGAGGACGGTTTTTGCTGTGGAAATGCCCAACTGGACTCCAACGGGGAGGCTCGAGCCTTCGACGACCGGTATTCCGAACCATCCGATCCAGGCTATAGACATCTTGGGGCGGCGTATCAGCCAGGGTGAGGCCCACCCGTGGGGGCAAATTTATAAGATAGGGCTTACTCCTCGACACCCTACGGGCTACCTTCTCTGGGCTCACTACATCCTTTCTGCCCATCGTGCGCGGTTGCAGAAAGTCGGGCTTTATCAGGCAATATACGCGTCATTCTTCCATTATAAGTCCCTGCATGTCTGGTGGGTCAAGGCGTTTTTGAACCAATGGAATCTTCCCACCAACACTTTCATTCTAGGAGATCGCGAGGTCTCGATCTCTCTGGCCGAATTTTATGACATCTCGGGGTTGCCAATCAGGGGTAGTCTGTACGAGGAGTTGCTGCCTTCTGACGAGTACATTTTTGAACCCGAGCCCGCCCCAGTTGACGGCCTGTCTGCTGAGAATGTCGTCCGCCACAAGCGTCCCAGTTTAATCAAGGCGCTAGGTATCTTCGACCGATTATTCACCGAATCTGAAGAGCAGGGTGTTACTTTCAAGAGCTTCATTGCTTGTTTCCTTCGCGAGGACGCCTTATCGAAGACAGCTCCGAAGTTTGCCAACATTGGAAACCCTTTTGGGTTCGGTCCGAAGAAGCTGCCGACCACTGAATCGGATTTACCTCAGTACTACATCCCTATTATGTCGCCGATATCTTTTGAATCCATTGCTGTTCCAGACATGGACGAGGAGACGTTCTTCGTAAGGTTTGTTAGTGTTTGGCTCAGTTGGTTCGTTATCCCCATGCATCGCCGCTTCATGAGAGCCTCGGTCATCTACCCGGCTCATCGTATTGCTGAGGGGACGCGGTTGGCCATCGGCATCCCGGCCTTGGCGCACCTCTATCATGGATTGGGCACCGCAGCTAATACCTCTACACCCGGCATGGATGTAGTGAACTTTTCGCTTCATTATTTCACGTCCTGGGTCGAAATGCATGTGCTGGGGGCTTTCGCTATGCATCAGAGGCCCGCGTTTTACGACGCCTATCCCTTCCCGCGACTTATGCGATTGGTGGGTGCTTCTGCCGCTGACCCGACTCAATTCGGGGCATTCGGGTGCTGATTTCTCCTCACGCCGCCGCTGGCGGGCTGGTTTTTAATGATCGGGTCTTGTCTACTCCCTCGGGTCCAGTTCAACAACTCTGGGACCAGTCGAAAGACAACGCACCTTCTTTGAAGCCCCGGGAGGCCGCGCATTTGTGTACAATTAGACCGGGCTACTTGGTGTTTCGCCAGGACAGTGCAGCTCTTTTCATGCGGTACAATCCGCATCGATTCGCCCGACAGCTTGGATACGACCAGGGTGTTCCTTTCGAGGCTTTTATAGTCGCCCCGATCCCTTCGCTCGATGCCGTTCGCGATGCCGCTCATCATTTCATGAGGCTGAACACCGGCTCCCGTTTCATGGTCCCTGAAGCTGAGTACATGCCCCGGTGCGTGGGTGCATTTACGGGCTGGTATCTTCATCGGATCAGCCCAATTATTCTTGAAGAAAGAAGGGTGCTTCTTGGTCATGATGCCCCTCCTCAGGTTTCGGGGGCTAAGCTGCGACCGAGGGTTCCGGTCCGCTTCCCTTTGAGGGAGATTGGCACCGCGCTCATTCCGGGGGAGTCAGGGGTAGACCTTACTCCAACAGCTGGTATGCCCTTGGGTTCCCGATCGCGGGGTAAACGGGCCCCAGTAGTAGCACCCCTGCCGGTGGCGGCACCGCCCCCTGTGGCGTTGACAATGGCGATGTCATCCTCGGTTGTGGCACCGAGCGAGAGTAATAGGGATGAGGGCGCCGAGGGCGATGTGGGCCGGCGCCGCCCTAAGGCTTCGCGAGGGAGGAAGCGGTCATCCTCAGCGACCGGCTCTGGGTCTAAATGGCGGAGGAAAGCGGCCACCAACCTGCTCGATTCTTTGGCGGAGTCTGAGCCTATTCTTGAAGATGAACCATTGGCCCTGCAAGAGTCAGACTCTGGACTTCTCTTCCCGAGTTCGGCTGATGAGGAGGTCGCACAGTTGGCTGAGGCCATACGGCGTTCAAAAGACGCGTCTCATAACGCCAAGGTTCCGAAGAAGTCTTATCCCGCTGTAATTTTTTACGAAGACCCTTCGTGGATTCGGCGGCGATTTATCGGTCCTTTGGAGGAATGGGGGGAAAAGGATTTGAAGCAGGCCGCTTCAGAAGACGCAGCTGACGCACTTTCTTTTTGGACCGATGGTCATGAGTCTACCCTTGAACCCCGGCGAGCCCACCTCCTTGAGAAGGAGCAGCGACTTGAAGAAGCCATATTGAGGGCTTCTTTGCGTATATGAACGTTGTGCTTCTTTTGTAGTCTTTCCGATTATTTATGCCCGTGCATATGTATCATTATTCTTATTCGAATCGTGCAGAATCTTCGACGCTGGGGGAGCTCTCTACGGGCCCATTAAAGCTAAAGCCCGCCGGAATTCTCAATAAGGCCTTGCTTGATGTGGAGGGGGCTGATGAGGCTGCTCCTCTCATGGTAGAGCCTCCAGCGGCGGTTCTTGATCAGGGAGCGCTTGCCCCTTTGGGGGAAGCTCCTTTGGAGGTCGCCGCCCCAATGACTCTTACTGAGGGCGGCTCAGAGCCCGGAAGAGAGGTAGTCGGGACTACTCTTCCTTTGTTGAATCCTGATGTTACGGCGGAGACCGTTGAAGCTGCTATCCCCCCGGCTCAGAATGGGAGGAGCGTTGAAGGTAACCCTCTGCGTTTTAATTTAGCAACCCTTTCATAGTCTAAACTCTTTTATCTTTCCCAGAATTGCGCGGTTTAGCGGCCACTATCGCTGATCTGTCGCCTCGACAGTCATTTCAGCGTTTATTGGAGATGGCAGCCCCGCAGGCGATCTCCCCTCAGCGTATTGTCCTTTCCTCCGGGCAAGGTTAGTGTCATTCGCCATTTTTTCTTTTACCATAGCATTGTTACTATCTTGCGAAATGACGTTGATGTCTCTTATAGTTTTGGAAGCTGATGATGAGGTCGAGGTCGTTGAAGGGCCAGGGGAACCTTCGGCTCCTACTTGCATGACTGTCGGTGAGTGACATTTTATTATAATCCCGTTCGTTCTGTGCTTAAGAATTTTACTAACATTTGTCAAATTTGAACAACCCGGCCAGTCTCCATGGCATTGGGATCGCGCATCGTGATGCCGCCCGGCCCTTATGCTTTGCGGGCTTCAGAACGCTTGGCCCAATTGAGCCTTGTCTCCCTATCATCTTTCGTCGAGGAGCTCCGTGCTGGTAGTGCGACCATGGCCGAAGCGTTTGCCGCTGAAGCTAACGGCTCTCTTCCTTTTCTCGCCACCTATCATAGCGAGGAGGTGGTGCGGGTCTGGGTGGAGTTCTGTAGGAAGGTGGAGGCTTGTTTGCACGCTCTTGAATGTTCTCGCCTTTCCTCGGAAGCCGTGGCTGCAAAAGCGGAGTTGCGGGGTCTGATAGCACGATGTGCGGCTAACATGACGTCATGCGAGAAGAGGCTTGGCCGCAAGTTCTCGGAGAGGGAGTTGGCTTCTAAGGCGCTGAGCGAGCTTCAGGCCAGCCTCACAGCCAAGGCCAACAAAGCATACGGACTCTGGCGAGTGCTCCAGGAGTCCATAAAAGAGGTGGTGGCTCTCGATAAAGCTACCACGTTCACTCGTAAGAGGGTCGAGGCTCATAAAGCCACCGAGAAAGAGCTCGAAGCTCGGCTTGTTTTGTATCAGGCTCAGCAAGCTCAGGCGGAGGCTCGTCTTCTGGAGATCTTGCGTCATGAAGCCGTGGCTCAGCAACAGAACGATGAGCTGGTAAAATTACTGCACCGCCCGCCGGCTTGAGGACTTGTATCTTTTCCCCTTTTTTGTACATACTCATGGATGAGAGTATCTTTCTTTTTTGTTTCTTTCATGAATTGTACTTTGTATCCATTTTGGTTTATGAATAAAAGATACATTTTTCTTCTCAATGGTGTGTCCCCTTTTTATTGAATGTATTCTGCGGATATTCTATCTTGATCTCCTTGCAGGACAGTGATGGCTTAGGATTTAGGGTTAAGATCTGCTTCCTAAGACTTTTGCATTTTATGAGCCACGAGGGTCTCATAAAGGATTTTTCTCCCTACAGGTCGAGAGGATCCCATAGGTGTAAGTCCTTCTTAAGAATCGTGAAGATTCTTAAGCGGGTTTTCCCTTAAGAGTCGTAGGGATCTCATAAGAGAGTTTTCTTCCTTACAGGTCGTGAGGGCCTGCAAGTGCTGGATGTGGTCGCCCTTGTCCGTGTTTCACGGGGCCAGGGGGCTGCTCCAGGTATCGTAGCTTAAAGACGTCGCGGTCAAGGTTAAGGACCTCATAGTCCGTGGATTTAAGGACTCCACAGTCCGATGTTAGTTTTAAGACATCACGGTCAAGGTTAAGGACCTCATAGTCCGTGGATTTAGGGACTCCACAGTCCGATGTTAGTTTTAAGACATCACGATCAAGGTTAAGGACCTCATAGTCCGTGGATTTAGGGACTCCACAGTCCGATGTTTGGTTGCAGGGACCCGTCACCTCTTTGAAGACGTTGAGGAATTACAACGCCAGGTATCAAAGGAGTGAAGAGATGTACCCTTAAACCAAGGCAGAATCTGTAGGGAATCGGGGTGGTTGATCGTTAGTTTTAAGACATCACGGTCGAGGTTAAGGACATCATAGTCCGTGGATTTTAAGGACTCCACAGTCCGGTATTTGCTCTGGATGCTTCACACGGGTTCACTGCCGTGCTTGGCGAGGACCAGGCTCCGCTCTGGGCATTTTCCGCGGGGTCAAAGAGTGACGTTATCCGCGTTCCACGTAACCAGGAATTTTGCACTAGATGCTTCACACGGGTTCACTGCCGTGCTCGGCGAGGACTAGGCTCCGCTCTGGATGCTTCACACGGGTTCACTACCGTGCTCTGCGAGGACCAGGATCCGCTCTGAACGTTTTCCACGGGGTCAAAGAGTGACGTTATCCGTGTTCCACGTAACCAGGAATTTTGCACTAGATGCTTCACACGGGTTCACTACCGTGCTCGGCGAGGACTAGGCTCCGCTCTGGATGCTTCACACGGGTTCACTGCCGTGCTCTGCGAGGACCAGGATCCGCTCTGGACGTTTTCCACGGGGTCAAAGAGTGACGTTATCCGCGTTCCACATAACCAGGAATTTTGCACTAGATGCTTCACACGGGTTCACTGCCGTGCTCGGCGAGGACTAGGCTCCGCTCTGGATGCTTCACACGGGTTCACTGCCGTGCTCTGCGAGGACCAGGATCCGCTCTGGACGTTTTCCACGGAGTCAAAGAGTGACGTTATCCGCGTTCCATGTAACCAGGAATTTTGCACTAGATGCTTCACACGGGTTCACTGCCGTGCTCGGCGAGGACTAGGCTCCGCTCTGGATGTTTTCCACGGGGTCAAAGAGTGACGTTATCCGCGTTCCACCTAACCAGGAATTTTGCTGATTGTATCCGCATTTCACGGGATGGAGGTTTGACTGTTGGCGATATGTATACCACCGAGCGATGGAACTGGGAGTTGCCGCTGTTCCGCTTAGCTTGAAGTTGTGTCCGTCGTTACGAGACGAGTGTTGGGATGATCTCTAGGTCGCTTGTGACCCGTCGAGATTTAGCTTCTTTCTTTGGTGAAACCTGGGGGGGAGGTATGTTCCCTTTTTGTTTACGCCCTTGGATTGTGTACAGGGTGTGATGGAACATCACCTGTAGGGCATAAATTTTATTTTTATTTTATTTCTTTTTCCGCGATGCTCTCGTTTCAGCTTTTATATCGCGAAGGTCGCGATTGCCCTATCATTTCGGCTATTTTTCGCGGTGCCCAATCATTTCGGCTATTTATTTATTTTCTACTCGCTGCTTTTTATTGCGAGTTGCCCCATCATTTCGGCTATTTTTCATGCATACATTTTTACTTGCTGCTTTTTATTGCAAGTTGCCCCATCATTTCGGCTATTTCGTATGCATGCGTGGCTTGCTAGCTTTTTCGCCGCAAGCTTGGATTTTAGACACCGATTTCAACATCAGCGCCGCTGCAACTGGGATGTTGCCAGGAGCGAATCATCATTTGCCTCTGTCGATGTTGAACAAAGGTGGCTTAGCAAACAGGGTTAAGGGTCCTGTCGACCAAGGCTTTTGACTTCATGAGCCGTAAGGGTCTCACAAAGGTATTTCTCCCTACAAGTCGTGAGGATCTTGTAGGTGTATTTTCTCCCTAGGGATCGTGAGGATTCCTAAGTGTATGTTCCTCTGCAAGTCGTAAGGATCCTACAAGAGGGCTTTCTCCTTATGGGTCGAGAGGACCTACAAAGGTTGCTCATCATATGGACATATCCCTAGTCACGGGTGGGACTTTGCTGGGGAAATGTTTATTTGCGCCCGTGGATTGTATACAAGGGTCAGTATTGAGCCCCTTGTAGGGCAGTATCGAAGGTTGTGGGGGATTTGCTTAAGAACAGGTTTAGGTTTTTGTAACTTAAGACTTTCAAATCTCATGAGCCGTGAGGGTCCCATAAGAGAATTCTCCTTACGAGTCGTGAGGATCTCGCAAGTGTATTTTCTCCTTAGGAATCATGGGGATCCCTAAGTGTGTTGCTCCTTTGTGATTCGTAAGGATCTCACGCGGGTGGTTTCTCCTTGCAAGGTCGAGAGGACCCTATAAGTGTCTTTTAACGAGGTTGCGCCCTTTCGGGTTTTCACAAACACTCGTCGGTAGTCCTGCTGTTTTTACTCACGGAGCCCTTTCGGGTTTTCATCCGTGCCCATTTTGCTTATGGACATACCGTTTTTTTTATTCTTTTTCTATTTTTTTTTACAAGGTCGCGCCCTTTCGGGTTTTCACGAACACTCGCCGGTAGCCCTGCTGTTTTTACTCACGGAGCCCTTTCGGGTTTTCATCCGTGCCCATTTTGCTTATGGACATACCGTTTTTTATCATTTTTTATATATATATATATTTTTCTTTTTCTCCTTTTTTTTATTCATCTCGTCAGCCTAAGGATGCTGCGGTAGTAGTTTAGGGACGTTTCGGTCCGTCGTTAGTTTAAGGACATTTCGGTCCGTCGTTAGTTTAAGAACGTTTCGGTCCATCGTTAGTTTAAGGACGTATCGGTCCGTCGATAGTTTAAGGACGTTTCGGTCCGTCGTTAGTTTAAGGACGTTTCGGTCCGTCGTTAGTTTAAGGACGTTTCGGTCCGTCGTTAGTTTAAGGACGTATCGGTCCGTCGATAGTTTAAGGACGTTTCGGTCCGTCGTTAGTTTAAGGACGTTTCGGTCCGTCGTTAGTTTAAGGACGTATCGGTCCGTCGTTAGTTTAAGGACATTTCGGTCCGTTATTAGTTTAAGGACATTTCGGTCCGTCGTTAAGGGGAAGGCCGGCTACTGCTTATAAGGTCTGAGCTTAGGAAGATAGCGAGCGGACATAGTCGTTGTCATCTATCATTGACCCAGGCTGTGGCTCATTAAGCATAGTATTTCTTTAAGAAGCGGCCGTTTATTGGCCTGAAAGGCCTCCCACCGTGCATGTCCATGAGTAGATAGGCTCCACCCTGGTAGACCTTGTCTATAATGTACGGGCCTTCATAGTTCGGCTCAAATTTTCCCCGCTTGGCACGATTGGGGATCATAGGTCTTTTGACTACTAGTACGAGTTCGCCTTGGCGGAATGTCCTCAGCCTGGTCAATCTTTCGTATGAGCGCGTCATCTTTGCTTTGTAGGCCTCTAGATTTTGTTGCGCTATGAGCCGGGTTTCATCGAGGGCATCAAGCTCCTCGAGCCGAAGGTGAGCATTTTCTTCGTCCGTCAGCTCGTAGTGGACCACCACTCGTAGAGAGGGTAACTCTATCTCGAGGGGGAGCACTGCTTCCGTCCCAAATACCAACGCATACGGCGTTGTGTTCGTGGCCGTCTTGAACGTAGTTCGATAGGCCCAAAGGGCCTCTTGCAGCCTCTCGTGCCAGTCTTTCTTATTTCGGGACACCGTCTTTTTTATGATCTTTGTCAAGGTCTTATTGAAGGCCTCGGCCAGACCGTTAGCTCGTGGATTGTAAACTGAAGAATATCTCCAGTCTATATTGTGCTGCTGCGCGAAGCGGCTAATCTTATGGCTTCTGTAGGCTGGCCCGTTATCGGAGATAATCCGCCGTGGGGTTCCAAACCGATAGATGACGTGCGTCTTGAAGAAGTGGAGGATATTCTCCGTCTTCACTTCCCTCAGCGGTACTGCTTCTGCCCATTTGGAGAAGAAATCAGTTGTCGCCAGGATGAAACGATGTCCCCGGGACGATACTGGCTCGATGGGGCCGACTATGTCAGTCCCCCACATTTCGAATGGCCAGCTAGCCACCGTTGGGTGTAGTGGATTCGGATGTTGGTGGATAAAGTCTCCATGAATCTGGCACGAGTGGCATTGCTTCGCATACTCGAGGCAGTCTTGGACCATCGTGGGCCAATAATAACCCATTCGTTTGATCTTCAATTTCATCTTCGGGCCTGCTTGGTGAGAACCACAGAGTCCGTCGTGAACTTCCTGAACGACTCTTTCTGCTTCGTCAGGTCCTAAGCATCTCAGCCACAGAGAATCAAATGATCTCTTGTATAGAGTGTCGTTGACAAAAGCGAAAAATAGAGCTCGTTTCATGAGCTGATGTCTTGAGGACGCTTCTTCGGGCATTCGGTGGGACTTAAAGTAGTCTATGAAGACTTCCCTCCAGTCCTCGGCCTTCTCATGGTCTTTTATTTGTAGGGTCGTCTGCTCAGTTACCCCCTTTTCTTCGTATAATTCCGGAGATATTTCTGCCGGGGCGAGCACTCGACGGCTTTGTACCACGATTCTGACGTCATCGAGGTTCTCGTCAGCCAGTTCTTTAGCGAGCTTAGCTAACGCGTCTGCTTTGCAATTTTCCGCACGTGGTATACTTTCCAAAGTGTAGGAGGGAATTTGGGTCAATAGTTGTTGCACCTTTTCGCCGTATTTCACCAACTCCGGTTTGCACGTTTGGTAGTCACCATTTACTTGACTAACGTCCAGTTGAGAATCCCCGTATATAAGGAGGTCTTCAATTTCCATGTCAATGGCGATCTCAAGGCCCGCTATCAAAGCTTCGTATTCGGTTTCATTGTTCGTCCTTGATTCCGTTAAGGAGAAAGCAAAGCGCATTATCCCTTCTTGTGGAGTTACGAAGATGAGGCCTACCCCCGATTTGATCATTGGGATACCTTATTTGCGCTTCTTCATAGAAGATGCTCCATCAAAATAGAGTTCCCATCGGGTATCACTGCCACCGATCGCATCAAATGCATGTTCGCCCGGCAAATCGCAGTTCAGAGGAGAACCGGCAGGTACTGGATGCTCAGCAAGGAAGTCGGCAATGGCTTGGCCTTTCACTGCCTTAAGAGGCTGATATGTTATTGAAAACTCCATCAGGAGCAGGGCCCATTTAGCGAGTCTCCCTGTCAATATGGCCTTTGACATTAGAAATTTTAGAGGGTCCACCTTTGATATAAGACGGACTTCATGTGCCAACGCATAGTGCCGGAGTTTTGTTATCGCGAAGATTAACGCCAAGCAGTGTTTTTCAATGGGAGAGTAGTTGCTTTCTGCCCCCAGCAGAACTCGACTTAAGTAGTAGAGTGCTCTCTCTTTTCCTTGATCGTTCTCTTATGCCCATAATGCGCCTAAGGAACCTTCGATGGCAGTTGTATAAAGAATGAGGGGTTTTCCCTTGACCGGCGCGGCCAACACCGGAGGGTTCTGCAGGTACTGCTTGATCTCGTCTAGTGCACCTTGGCATTTGTGATCCCAAACGAATGGAGTTCCCTTCTTCATCAGGTGGCTGTAAGGACGGCACTTGCCTGAAAGATTGGTGATAAATCGCCGGATGTATGCGAGCTACCCTTGGAGAGACCGCAACTGTTTGAGGGTTCTTGGCGGAGGCATTTCCATGATCGCCTTGATCTTAGATGGATCTACTTCGATACCTCGGTGTCGGATGATGAATCCCAGGAATTTACCCGAGGAGACTCCGAACGCGCATTTGAGGGGATTCATCTTCAAATTATATTGCCGAAGGCGTTGAAATACAGTCTCCAGATGCTTTAAATGCTCTTCGTATGACATGCTTTTTACTACAAGGTCATCGATATAGCACTCGACGATGTCATGTATGAGGTCGTCGAAGATCTTTGTCATGGCCCTTTGATAGGTAGCGCCGGCGTTCTTTAGACCAAAGGGCATAACCCTGTAGCAGAATATACCCAAAGGGGTCTGGAAAGCGGTGTGCTTCTGGTCTTCGGGATGCATTTTTATCTGATTGTATCCTGATGAACCGTCCATAAAGGAGAAAACCTCGTGAGTGGACGTGTTGTCTATCATTAGCTCGGTTACCGGTACTGGGAAATCGTCCTTCGGGCAGGCTTTATTGAGATCCCTGAAATCCACGCATATGCGTACCGTCCCATTTTTCTTCATTACCGGGACGATATTGGCGATCCAGTCGGGATATTGGACTTCTTGGATAATTCCAGAATCGATCAGCTTCTTGACTTCGGCGTTGATGCTCATTTCAAGATCGAGTCGCATCCTTCTCGGCGCCTGCTTGACTGGCTTGATATCTGGGGATATTGCCAATTTATGCACAGCAATCTCTGGATCCAATCCTGGCATCTTGGAGTAGTTCCATGCGAAGCAGTCTTTATGCTGTAAAAGCACGTTCTTTAACGCAGCCACCCTTTCTTCAGACAGCAGCTCGCTGACAAATGTTGGTCGCGGGTCATCTGCCGATCCCAACTCAATCTTCTTGAGGTTATCTGCAGTAGTATGTATGCCATCTTCCAGTTCTTTTGGAGCTGGCGGAAATTCTGAGACCACCTCATTATCGCGGTTCTCAAAGCACCAGGGAAGGTCATCCATGTTCTCGGGCTCTTCTTTTAATATCGTAATCGTGTAACATGTGCGAATCCGCTTCCAGGACTGAGGTGGATCTGGTTCTGCTTTTGCGTCTTTGGGTTCGTGCTTTTGTGGCGGCGTTACCCTCCAGCCGTCGGATAAAGCGAATCTGCCCTGTTGGTACTGGTCCTCGACCCAGTTCTTGAAGGTGAAGCAGTCTTCGGTAGGATGTCCTATGGCTTGGTGATAAGAGCAATAGCTCAGATGAGAAGCCTTGTTAGCTTGCTCAGGGGCTTAGACTCTGGAAGCGCGATCATTTGATGTTTTATAGCGAGCTCGAGTAACCTCTCCGTCTTGTCTCGGGGGAAGGAATACGCTCGACTTATCTTCTTCATGAGGGATAAATCCGAGCCGCGCAACGCCCGATCACACGACTCTCTAATCCTGCGTCGTTGTTGTCGGCTCCTCTTTCCGCTTCTTGATTTATTTCTGCCTCTGCGTCGGGCCTTTCGTACAACGGGTTGACAGGGATGAGCATCTTCGTCTTTTGCAGCCTGTTGAAACAGACGTTGCGTCCTGGCCTTCTCGTAGATGGCCATCTCGCGGTTGTGGTCTTCCCGAGCTTTTTGACCTGCCTTCCTGATAAGCTTGTCCACTTGTTCTTCAAATGACGGACTCGGCCCTTCAATCGCGGGATATAGTTTTGATAAGGGGTTGGCATTTCCTAACAGGGCGTCCTCTTCTTCATCAAAAGTATATATGGCGTAGCTACTGTGGGCCCGTTCCCGTTTTCCGGTTCTCACGTATCCAAGCCCAAGTGTTTCCATTTTCCCGTTGGGCAATTTGCGTTGGGTCCCAGGGACATCCTAAATCCTGTTGTAGAACCGAGCTTGTCGAACAGTCTGTTTTAAGGGTACTCCTTGGCGCTTCAGTAGCCTCTTTAGTCCATTTGTGTAATATCTGGGCAAACGGATGGGTTGGAGCCGGTCGAGTGTAACATCCGCGCCATGCCAGATCTCTTTCTCTATTTTCGACTCTGAGGATCGGTAGAATAGGATCACCTTCTCACCCCTTTGCCTGGGAGGGACATAAAACGTTTGCAGGTCCTGCACATTGTAAGCTTGAAGTGTGTCGAGATCCTTGTAGTGTTCTCGCGGCACCATGGTGATTTGCAAACTCTGATCATCGCTAGGGGGTGCTTGTATTGACGGCCGATTGGAGAACACCGCATTAACCTCATCTTCCGAGTCACTTCCGAAGACCAACATGGGGGCGAGCGTCCCCGGGTTGTTGCGTTGAGATGGCCCAGCATAAACTATCTCTTCCTCTTCTTCGGTATCGCTCCCGAAAACAGGGATGGCGGCGGCGGCTTTGTTCTCCGACTTGCGACACCTTTCTGTATCCTCGAAATCTGGCAAAAAGTACTTCGCATCTTCGTATTTCCGGACTTCGTTCACGGAAAATGGGTTCAGCTCACCTGTTACGGTATACTCGAAACCATCCTTAAAGTACTTCATACACTGATGTTGTGTAGAAGGGATGATGTTGTACTCGTGTAACCAAGGACGACCGAGCAAGGCATTGTAGAAGGTCTTGGCGTCAATGACATGGAATTTGATGTCCGTGACGAGCAGTCCGAAGCGTAATGTCAATATTACGGATCCGAGAGTCCGTGATGATTGGGAGTCGAAACCAGAGATGGTAATTTTGTCACGAGCGAGGTGTTGCACACTCATGCAAATTTCCTTTAACACCCGAACGTTAAGGAGATTGACGGAGGATCCATTATCCACTAGGATCTTGCCTATCTTGATATCATGGCAGTATCCAGAGACATATAGGGGACGGTTGTGGTCGCACGTCCCGAGAAAGAGGTCTTCGTCCCCGAAAGTGATGTCGGCCGTATGCACTTCCTCCAGTCCATCCTTCATCCTTTCAGTGGCGAGGAAGGCTTGGAATTGCTCAGGTTCTTGTAACGCCTTAATTAGTGAATCTCGCGGTTCTTTTGATAATAGGAGGGCATCGAGAATGCTAAGCTGAGAAGGTAGCTTCCTTAGGTGCGCTAGGATGTTATAGTCCACCTTACCCTTCCTGGGAGGGTCTTTGGCAGCCAGCTCTTTCATGACTTGGTCATCTAAAGTGATATCCTCAGTGACCTTTTCCTTTCCCTTATCTTTTCTATTTGCGGGCCCGAGATTCTTTTCCGGGAGCGTACGATTGCGCAGCTGCATGTTTTCGCAGGCTTCTGGTTCCTCCTCTTTCCCTAAAACGGATTCTTTAAAGAGAGGGCCCAGAGCTATTTCTTCATCAGAGTCGCTCCCAAAGGTGAGAACTTGTGACCCTCCGGCGTTAACCATGTAACAGTTGCCAGTAGTTCTGTTGTGCCCGTCGGCAGTACATCTTCGTTCCCGACGAGTCTTGCGTTTCATGCGCTTAAAATGTTGCCAATGAGCAACATATCCTTGCCACCATATCCTAAAGGCGTCGCACTCCTCCGTGGGGTGTGAAATTTTCCGATGATATACGCAATAATCAGGGTACCTCTCCGCCCCATTGAGCGTGTTTTCTTCCGAGGGTGGTAGCTTCATTCCCATTGACATGGCTTTGGCAAACCTTTTCCTCGTCTTGAATATCTTCTTGTCTGTCTTGGATGCCTTTCGATCTGGCGGGAGTACTTCAACTCTTTCGTTCAGTCGCCTGCATTTGGCTCCTTCCGATGCGGCCATCTCACGCTCCTGATCCGCTTTACTCTTTAGACGAATCTCGTCCAGAAAGGCGTCGATCATTTCATTTGTTGGCCACACACGCTTTGGTTCAGGCTCTGTCCCCAGTTTCCTAGTGCCAGGAGTTTTCTCATCGTCAGTAAACGAGTGGGAGATTACGTTACAACTCGCCACATATCCCTCGGATTCATCCGACGAGCTCTCTCCATCATCGTCCTCTTTGAAAGATGTGGCTGAGGAACTCTTGCAGTGTGACAGGAGTTCGCGCCTTTTGATTGTACTCTTCCAGCGCGTCGATTTGCTTCTGCAAGTTCGTGTGCTCGTCTCCAGGCTTCACGGGCTTCTTGGATTTCTTCTTCTTTTTCTTCGAAGATTTTGACGGTTGGGCGTGAGTATTTGGGCCATTATCACGAGTCTTCGTAGTTGGGCGGGGCTTCAACATCCCTTCGATAATTTGAGGTTCAAGAGGGTCCTTCCATTCGATCGCAGGGCACACATGAAGGTCTCTCAGCATTCTTTTGGTTTTAGTTGACAGCACGACCTCCCATGGAGCTTCTTCAATAAAGGAACAGGTTGCCCCCGGTGTATCTGCTTTCTTAGGAGTATGCGGCTGTGGTGGGTTCACCTTCCACTTTTCGGACAGTGCAAACTTCCCCTGGAGGTATTGATCTTCAATCCATCCTTTGAAGACGAAGCAATCCTCAATCGGATGACTTACCGTTTGATGGTAAGGGCAATAGTTAGGGTTATTCACCTCAGTGGGTTGTGGCGGTCGCCTTGGATTTGGTAGGTTTATAAGTCTGTTGCGTACTGCCAGCTCGAATAACCATTTCGTCTTGTCTCGTGGGAACGAGTAGGGACGCTTCATCTTCTCATTATAATACCGGCATCTTTCTTCCAATTGATCCGCCAGCTTCGGGGCGTTGGGTTGCTGCTGGGCATTCGCGACGAAGGTTGCCCTTCCTTTACCCTTGTCATTCCGAGGTTCCGACTTCGGGGGAGGTGGTCTATGACCCATCTGGTCCATCTGAGCCAACTTGTCGATTAAAGCCTGGAATGTGGTTGGCTTAAAGAACATCATAAACTGGGAGATAGTCGCGTGAGGGTCTAGGGTTCCCACGAACATGCCCACCGCGGGCGCTTCTTCAATGCGTTGCTCGCATTTCGACCATAAATTTCGCCAGCGTATAGCATACTGGACCCAAGTTTCGCCTGGTTTCATCCTGGCATTAATCAACGCCGTTATTGGAGTGCGTTCGCTGGCGCTCGCGAACCGCTGGGTGAATAGCAACTCCATTTCAGCGAACGTCTTTGTTGGGGTAAAAATTTACACCCCGGTTGACCAAGTCAAAATCAAAGTCAACCCCAAGCCAAGTGGGCCCAAGCCCAGATCCAGTGGGCCCATTCCCGGGTCGAGCCAGAACAGGAAGCGGCCGGCCTCCCCCCATGCCAAGATAAAAATTTTGTAAAAAATAATTTTGTTGCATTTCTTTTATTGTTATTTTATGGATAAATGTAAGAAAAATAGGCATAAAGCTAAATTTTTGTAAAGCCCATGGCTTATGTGCAAAAAGAAATGGCACATGAGCCATGGGATAGCCAAAATGCCATTTGTGAAGCCCAAGGGGCTATGTGTAAAAGAGTATAGCCTATAAAGGCAAAGATAATGAAATATCTCAACAAATTTTCTCTTTCCAAAAAAGTTTCAGATCTGAGATATTTCTTCCTTCTTCAAGGTTCCAAAACCTTCTTTTTTCCTTTGAATTAAATCAAGAGTTTTACTCTTCCTTTTTCAAAAACTAAATAGTTTTCCACCACAAAACCCATTAAGGGGAACTCAGATCTGCCATCAGATCTCAAAAAGAAAAGATTTTTAAATCTCACAACTCTTTATCTCCAAGATCGGCTAGCAAAGGAAGAAGAAGGACCCATTTCCTTAACCCAAAGCATATTAAGAGTTTAACTCCACCCTATTTTCTCTTTAGAGAATTTCCGGGGCTAAAAACCCCCTTTTTCCTCGCTGGTGCGCTAGCGCTCGAGCGCAAAGTGCCCACGTGCCGACACGTGGCGTGCTTGCGCTCCAGCGCAAAGCGCCCGCGTGCCGACACGTGGTGCGCTTGCGCTTTGCGCTCTGCGCTCGAGCGCAAAGCGCCCACGTGCCGACACATGGCGCGCTTGCGCTCCAGCGCTCTGCGCTCGAGCGCAAAGCGCCCTCGTGCCGACACGTGGCGCGTTGCGCTCCAGCGCTCCAACGCTCTGCGCTCGAGCGCAAAGCGCCCACGTGCCGACACGTGGCGCGCTTGCGCTTTGCGCTCTGCGCTCGAGCGCAAAGCGCCCATGTGCCGACACGTGGCGCGCTTGCGCTCCAGCGCTCTGCGCCCTCGTGCCGACACGTGGCGCGTTGCGCTCTAGCGTTCTGCGCTTGAGCGCAAAGCGCCCACGTGCCGACACGTGGCGTGCTTGCGCTCCAGCGCTCTGCGCTCGAGCGCAAAGCGCCCACGTGCCGCGCTTGCGCTCAAGCGCCCAGGCGCTGGCCCCACGCATCCTTTGGATGTCTTTTTCCCCTTTATTTATATATACATGTATATATATACATATGTATACATATGTACACATACACATACTCCACGACATTGTCCCTGTTAGAAAAAAATTCTAACGGGGCGCTGCCCCGCACCCCGCAAGGGGGCTGCTAGCCCCCTTGATCCCCAGCCCGCTATCCGGGTAGCGGGACCCCCGTAAAAACTCTGCGTGGCTCCCGATATATTCAAACCCCCCTCCAAAACAACAACACACGTACACTGCACATTGAGTTCGCATAACCAGTTTGACCCGTCAATCGGAGGTTCCCTCGCCCCAAAGGCGGGGGGTAATTAACGGCAGCTTAGTTCGCGGCTGCCGGAGATTCGGATCCCCACAATCATTAAACCCCGGCCTACCCTAGGCAGGAGGAATCTGTAGTACGTCTGACAAGCGCGCGCGTATTCCCATCTCAATGGGGTGACGAAAAACACCCTACAGATTCTGGCATGCCCGGTGGGACCAATCTCTCCTCCCATATTTCGGGTTAAACGTTCATGCGAACTCAATCAATATACATATCGATTACCTATACTGAGATGATGTTTTCTTTTCGTGTAGCAATCAACTTTCAACGACAATGTCTCCCAAGACGAATTCAACTTCCAAAGCGACCCTGATTCCGTACGTGGTCAAGATCAATGCTCGTGTGGTTCTCCTCGCAAGCCTCAGTCGACAATGGGAGGAACCGCCCCGCCAGTTTGGCTCTGTCATCATCTACCCTGCCGGAAGCGATCATCTGGCAGAGATCCCGGCGGAACAGGTGGCCAAGACGGTCTCAAGTTGTAAGAGGCCAAATGTCGTGATCGCCAAGGCACCACAACCGAAACTGAAGACGGTATCTGAACGATTCTCTGGTGCTCCAGCGGGGGGCAAGAACTTCGGTACAAAGGGAAAAATCAAATGTTGCGGACAAGCTCAGACGATGACTCCAACAAATGCACAATCGAGCGTATCTCCAAGGCCCTCCATCGCCCGGTCTGTGGCGTCTTCCCAAAGAGTCGAAGTCTGCCAGGCGCTTAGAACAGAAAAGTTAAGGCAGAAGCGGCTCAGGTATCGAGCCAACAAGAGGGCCAGGGCTTCAGCCAAATGGAATCGTGTGAAGTTCCAAGTGCTGGATTGCCCTGCGACGACGGCTGAGTCGGACGTAAGAATCATCAATTCCTTCGAGCCTCTGAAGTGGGTTCAGAAAAATGCCACGACCGCTAGAATTAAGAAGACATCGGTCCGAACAGTTCTACAAAGAGACGTGTCCCGGCCCCAACAAAAAAAATATGACACTGTCTCTTCAAGGGTCTATCAGGCGCTCTGTGCCGCACGAAAGCAGCGGGGCAAACCCAGAAAAGAAGCGCCAGCACCATTCAAGAACCTGGTTAGGCCAGCCGCCTTCAATCGACTACCAGCTACCGAAACAAGGGGGTCAAGACAGCAATCCGTGAAATCAGCTGCCAGTGATAGAAAGACGGCCGGATATATCATCCATACGGTCTATATGGCGGGCGGGCGCCCCAGCGACAACCTTCGCAGCAAAAGCAAGGACGGGGCCACCACATCCCAAGCCCAATCTAGCCTGAATGTGGTTGTCGCTGCCCAAGAACAGCCGCCCCCGCTGGATGAAGAAAACCCTCTCGATGAGGATGATAGGCAGAAAGACCCCTCGGTCGATGCAGGGTCAAGCTCGGACAGCGAGGAAGAGCCGACTTTCCGCCCCAGGACTGCGGAGCAGGAGCTGCTTCAAGAGCTTTGAAAACAGCTCAGGAGCAAAGATAAAGAGATGGCCAAGCTCTATTCGAAGATTGACGACTTAACGAACGTGGTGATGCAGCTTACGGCTCAAATTGCTCGAGCACCTCCCAATCAGGCACAAGCCGCTACTAATCAGCCGGGTGATGACAATCCGAGGCAGTCAATGCCTGTTCCTTTGGGACCAAGACTGGTCGAGCCGAATGAAAGCCGGCCACATTCCGCTTCTGGGGACGCCTTGACCCCAGATAGCACTATCCCGCTAACACAGGATCGGATAATGGTTCTGGTCACCAGCAAGGTTAAAACATTGGTGGCCGAAGCTGAAGCTCAGAAAGAAATCGGCAGTAGTGGGCGGCCATATCCCGCGCAGTACGATCTGATTGAGTTCCCAAGCGGCTACGTCATTCCTAAGTTTGGAAGATTTGATGGAACGGGGAATGCAAACCAGCACGTCGCCCACTTCAAAGCATCGTGCGGAAATACAGGGGGCAATGACGCGCTCCTTCTTCGTCAGTTTGTCAACAGCCTGACCGGCGTCGCCTTCGACTGGTATGCGAGTATACCGGACGGGTCCGTCATTACCTTTGCCCAAATGGAGTCCCTGTTTCGGCAAAGGTTCATGAGTGTCAGTGATAAAATCTCCATTGCCGACCTTGTGAGGACCAAGCCGGGGAAGAATGAAAGCAACACCGACTTTATCGCCCGATGGCGTAATCTCACAGTCAAGTGCGAACCGCCGCTGGAGCAGGACCAGTCCGTCAGCCTTCTCATTGGAAACCTCAGCAATTGGATGGTCCCATTCTTGTGTACAGCGGGCCTCAAGACATTTCAGGAGCTAACCAAGAAAGTCCAAATGCTAGAACGCTCGAAGCAAGAGTCCCCGCCGGACTCTCAGAGAGACAAAACCTGGAAAAGCAAGCGGGACGACAACCGTAGAAGCGGGAGTTCCAGCAGTACCAATATCTTCAATGCCTCCGACAATGAAAAAAAGCGAAGGGCGGGCGAATCCAAAACCAACCGGTCTCGAAATCCATTGCTGGGAGGAGATGGGCCTTCCCTAGAGGAGAAAAAGAACAAGGTTTACTCTTTCAGAAGGGACAAGGTCCGCAAGATATTTAAAGATGCCTTGAACAACGGCCTACAATTGCCGGAGTCGAAAAGACCCCAAGAAGCAAAAATGACCGACAATCCCCTGTATTGCCCGTACCACCGAGTAGTGAGCCATGCGATCGAGGATTGCTATATCTTCAAGGACTGGGTCGAGAAGCAGTACAAGGCTGGAGAGATCGAGCTGTCCAAAAGCGTGTTGGTGAACAATCAAGTTGCAACCGCCAACTTTATACAGACGGAAGCTGAAGCCTTCTGGGAGCAGACAGCCGAACCCGCTGTCCTGACAAACGAAACTGACTCATCGCGGCCTCCGTGGAGTACGCACATATCTAATAAGACGAAGAAGATGATAAAGCTACTTCGGAAAGAACCCAGGACAGAATGGGAAGGGCAGAAGAGGCCTACCAGTCCAGCTGCCAATGCGGCTCCATCAGGCTCAAAATCCAAGAAGCTCCAGAAGAAGAAAAGTGCAGCTCGGCGCAAAAAAGAGTCTGCTGGGAGATTGACCATTCAAAAATATATCGATTCCCTCGAAGAATATGAACAAAAGGAAAGAACATTGATTCAATTGAAGGAGTTCTTCCCTGTACAAGCGGCTGAAATTCTGGAGGAGTTAGAAGAAGACCCCAATGAAGAGATCCCAGTAGTGACCTGCTACGCCATCCATCTTGGCAGCGACTCTGAGGATGATCTCTATTTTCCGGAAGAGGATGAGGAGCTCACCACAAAGGCCAATCAAATTCAGCTCAGAAGCGGCAGGGCTCTACCGCAAAATCAGGGCAACGCCCCAAAAGGGAAGGAAAAACATGTCGCTAATGAAGAAGATGGTAGAGAACCGGCCGATGAAAAGATAAGTCCTTCCTCGGTGGACTATAATGTCTTGGCACATCTCCGGAAGCTTCCATCTCTCCTGAGCATCTACGACGCCTTGGTTCTATCTAAGGAGCTTAGAGATGTTCTCATTCATGCTCTACAAAACCCCGAGCGGTATCAGGCTCACTTTGCGGAAATTAATATGAAAGAAGCCCAGCACGCTTTGCATGCCGCCGCAGTCACATTTAAGGATGAAGACTTGCTACTGGGAACGGCTGAGCATAATCGGCCGCTTTACGTGACCGGGTACAGCGACGGAGATCGAATCAATCGTATATTGATTGATCCGGGGTCCTCAGTGAACATCATGAACTTGCGAACTCTGAAGAGTTTGTCAATGGACGTCCGACACCTGTCAAGGGAAAGGATTGTCATTCAAGGCTTCAACCAAAATTGCCCGCAAGTTCTGGGGTCTATAGCTTTGCCAATCAAATTTGGGGATCTGCAAACTGAAGCTAAGATATACGTGATCGACACCGACACATCTTATAAGATTCTCTTGGGGCGGCCGTGGCTCCACGATTACGGCATCATTCCGTCAACTCTCCATCAATGCATGAAGTATACTAAAAACGGCGAAGAAAGACGCATTGATGGAGACATCCAGCCGTTCGGTGTGCATGAAGTTCGATATGAAGATTCTCGGTACTTTACGAATCACCAAAATGCTAAGCCACAACTGACTGAGGATAGAACGGCCCCAAGACTCAAAAGCAAATCTGCGCCGGCTATCACTTTCAAAAGCAAAAATACCCAAGTGCGCCCGCATTTCGGCAGCGACACTGATGAATCCGACGCTGGAAGCCCGTCCTTCCGCCAAACTCGCCCTCATTTCGGCAGCAATACGGACGAATCTGTTACTGAAGGCCCATCTAGCAGCAAAGTCCTCCCTCATCTTGGCAGTGACACTGAAGAGTCAGAAGAAGAGGACCTGCCGTGCAACAGCTGTGCAGATCGGCCCTCCATGCAGCAAGCGAAACTACGAGAGACCTTCGAAGTCGCTGAAGGGTCCCTGGCCATCACAAGGGTGCCGGAACGGATGTGCAAAGAGCTCGACGCATTGTCGGTCTCTACCGTGGACCAGCTGGAAACTTTCTACGTGCCCGGGAGGAAAAATGGACAGAAGGGCATCCTGTTTTACAGGTCAAACCCCGTTGTGCACCCGGACGACCTTTCTGTCGCGTGCCTTCCCTATGAGAGAGGCATAAGAGTCGTCCTCAATCCCAGATACTATGCGCCCGAGATGCGGGAATACTTTAAGAAGTGCGGATGCCGGTTATATCAAACGGAGTCCGAAGCAAAGTTTTACGAAGGGCTATGTTATCCGCCCCTGGTCCGAGCACTCATCGATGGACGAATTCCAGATAGACAGGGCATAGGCTACATTCAACCTGATTCCAAAGCGTGCTACATGATCCATGTTGGTGAGGCCAGCGAAAGATCGAATGATGATGACGAGATAACCGAGCCAGAAGAATCTCCTCAAGAGCTCGAAGATGGCGGACAAGCAACCTTTGATGAGCTAACCGAGATTGACTTAGGAATGCCCGATAATCCAAGGCCGACCTACATCAGCTCACTCTTGTCGGAGGAAATGAAAGAGCAGATAATTGCCCTGCTGCGTGAGTTCGTCGATTGCTTCGCGTGGACGTACAAAGAAATGCCTGGCCTTTCCCCTGAGGTAGCCGTGCATAAGCTGGCTATATCTCCTGATGCTAAGCCAGTCAAACAAGCTCCTCGAAGAATGAGAAGGAAGTTGGAAGAAAAGGTCATCGAGGAAACCAAGAAACTCATCGATGCCGGCTTCATCAGGGAAGAGAAATATGCAGACTGGATCGCATGCATAGTCCCAGTGAAGAAGAAAAATGGGCAGATCCGAGTTTGTGTCGATTTCAGGGACCTCAACAAGGCATGTCCTAAAGACGACTTCCCGCTACCGGTCATGGAGATGATGGTTGATGACACCTCAAATTACGAATTGTTCACCTTTATAGATGGCTCGTCTGGATATAATCAGATCAAGATGTCGCCTGAGGATGAGAAGCACACATCATTTCGAACCCCGATCGGAATATATTGTTACAAGGTAATGCCATTCGGACTGAAGAACACAGGTGCTACATATCAAAGGGCAATGACTAATATCTTTGATGACCTAATCCATAAAGTCGTCGAATGTTATGTTGATGATCTGGTCATCAAGACTAAAGCCAAGGCCGATCATATCCAAGATCTCAGGACCGTTCTCACCAGACTGAGGGAATACGATCTGAAGATGAATCCTCTAAAGTGCGCTTTTGGCGTGTCATCGGGAAAATTCCTGGGCTTCATAGTCCGACATCGAGGGATCGAAGTTGACCCATCAAAGATAAAGGCCATCATGGAGATGCCCCCTCCGAAGAGTCTGACGCAGCTAAGATCTTTTCAAGGCAAGCTTGCTTATATACGGAGGTTTATCTCAAATTTATCAGGGAGATGTAGGCCCTTCTCAAAGCTCATGAAGAAAGGAGCTCCTTTTATCTGGGATGTCGAATGTCAAGCAGCGTGCGAAAGCATCAAACAATACTTGTTGCACCCTCCATTGCTGGCCGCTCCCATTCCAAATAAACCGCCGATTCTCTATATTGCCGCGCTGGACGAGTCACTCGGTGCGCTCCTTGCGCAGAATAACAAGGAGGGAAAAGAAAATGCCCTCTACTACCTCACTCGAACTCTAGTCGGGGCGGAACACCACTACTCCCCAATCGAAAAGCAATGCCTGACTCTAATATTTGCTGTGAAGAAGCTGAGGCACTATTTGCTCGTTCATCGGGTTATGCTGATCTCCAAGGTCGACCCGCTTAAACACTTGATGACCAAAGCAAGCCTAGCCGGCAGAATGGCAAGATGGGCTGTCATGCTACTTGAGTTTGACATAGTTTATACCCCTCAGAAAGCAGTAAAAGGGAAAGCTCTTGCAGACTTTCTCGCTGCTCATCCCATACCAGAAGGGTCGCCGCTAAATTGTGAGTTACCCGACGAACAAGTGCTGCACCTCGAGGAAGATGAGCCATGTTGGGAGCTCTACTTCGATGGGGCCTCATCAATAAGGAGCTCCGGCAGATCAAGCGTCCCGGAGGTAAAATCGGGGATAGGATTGGTGTTCATCACGCCATCAATGGGAACCCTACGGCGTTCTTTTGCTCTCACCGAGCCTCGGACAAAAAATGAAGCTGAGTATGAAGCTCTGATAGCTGGTTTGGAACTCGCCATAGAAATGGAAATCCTTCGGCTACGGGTTTACGGTGACTCCCAGCTTGTCGTCAACCAAGTAAGCGGCGACTACAAGATATACAAACCCGAGTTAGCTCGGTATAGAGGCCGGGTGGTGGAACTCATGAAACGGTTCACTCATATTAAACTGATGAGAATCCCCTGAGCGTTGAACGGAAAAGCCGACATACTCGCTCGCTTAGCCAAGGAGCTGGCTGATCCTAACATGGACGAAATTCTGATCACAGTCAGGAGCCAGAAAATTCTACCCCCAGTCTCTCTACAAGAAGAAGAAAGCGCGGAACAGAAGAGCAGTCCCGCCGAAGAAGCTTCGATCATCCAAGACGAGCCCGATTGGAGAGAACCCTTCATAGAGTACCTCCGATACGACAAGCTGCCCGAAGAAAAATCTGCGAGGATTTAGCTGAAGAAAAGAACTCTCCGATACGTGTTTGTAAATGACACGTTATACCGCAGGTCATATGACCAACTCTGGCTCAGGTGTCTGTCATTGGCCGAAGCCCAAAAGGTCATGAAAGATGTTCACCCGGGCGTTTGCGGTGCTCACCAATCTGGCCCCAAGATGCGACTTCAAATCAAACGGCTTGGGTATTACTGGCCCACTATGATACGGGATTGCGGAGAACATGCAAAGAAATGTCAGATCTGCCAAATCCATGGTGATTTCATTCACAAGCATCCCAATCCGTTGCATCCCACGGTGGCGTCGTGGCCCTTCGAAGTCTGGGGCACCGACATTGTTGGCCCAATTGATCCTCCGTCATCTAAAGGCCACCGGTTCATACTGGCCGCGACAGACTACTTCTCCAGATGGGCTGAAGCTGTCCTGCTAAAAGAAGTCAAGACAAAAGATATTCTGACGTTCTTCCAGCATAATATTCTATACCGCTTCGGTACACCAAGAAGAATCATTTCTGACAACGGGCCTTCTTTCAAGAGCTTCAATGTCTCAAGGTTCACTACTCAGCACAAGATAGACTGGAGATATTCCTCCATCTATAATCCAAGAGCCAATGGGCTAGCCGAAGCCTTCAATAAGACTCTATGCAAGCTCCTGAGGAAAAATGCTTCAGCCAACAAGAGAGACTGAAATCTCAAGCTTCACGATGCATTGTGGGCATATCGTACCACGCACCGTACTCCAACTCAGTCCACTCCATACTCATTGCTTTTCGGAGTGGAGGCGGTCCTCCCCCTCGAAGTCGAAGTTCCAAGCTTAAGAATGGCCGTTCAGCATGAGTTGACGGAGGAAGAAAACGTGCTCCTTCGACTTGAAGAACTCGATGCCCTTGAAGAAAAGAGGCTCGCGGTGCAGCAAAGTCTGGAGCTATACCGAGCCCAAATGTCACGGGCCTATAACAAGATAACCCGTCTCCGCGCTTTCAAGAAAGGTGAATTGGTGTTGGTCCTCAAAAGACCGATCATCCCCAATCGACATGCCAAGGGAAAATTCGAACCAAACTGGGAAGGACCATACGTCATCGAGAAAGTGTTCGACGGAGGATCCTACCAACTAATAAGTGCTGAGGGAGAAAGGCCCATGCCACCCTTCAATGGCCGATATCTCAAGAAATACTACACGTGAATGCTCCAAGTCGCAGGCGAATTGAGCACATCAGCCCTACGGTCTGGATCATACATCCTGCAAAACCGTATACAATCCACGGGAATAAATGACCCCTATCTCTCCCAAATCCTGCCGGTGAGACTACTTTTAAAGTCCCACCGGTGGTAAAAAAAAGGAAAAAAATAATAAAAGAAAAAAAATATAAACGGTATGTCCACAAGCAAAACGGGCACGGATGAAAACCCGAAAGGGCTCCGTGAGTAAAAACAGCAGGACTACCGGCGAGTCTGTGAAAACCCGAAAGGGGCGTAAACTCGTGAAAAGAGATGAAATACACTCGCAAAGTCCTCTCGACCTTGTGAGGAGAAAACCCCTGCGTGAGATCCTTACGACTCACAAAGGAGCAACACACTTAGGAATCCTCACGATTCCTAAGGAGAAAATACACCTGCGGGATCCTTACGACTCGTAGGGAGAAAATGCTTTTATGGGACCCTCACGGCCCATAAAATTGAAAAGCCTTAGGTGGTAGGGACCCAAACCTATCTCCTAAGCCATCGTTCCCCAACGGGCAACGGCAAATGATGAGTCGCTCCTGGCATTTCGCTTCAGTGTTAGCGGTGCTGATGCCGACCAAAAACCCAAATCCCAAGTCCTCCCAAGGCAAATGATGAGTTGCTCCTGGCATTATTCCAGTGCAGCAATGCTGATGCCAAACAAGATCCAAATTCCAAGTCCCCAAACGGTGAATGATGAGTCGCTCCTGGTATCATATTCCGGTGTAGCGATGCAGACGCCAACCAAATTCCAAATCCCATACCCCAACGGCGAATGATGAGTCGCTCCTGGTACCACATTCCAGTGCAGCGATGCAGACGCCAACAAATCCCTGAAATCTTTCCGGCCCTACGGTCTGGATCATACATCCTGCAAAACCGTATACAATCTACGGGCGTAAAACAATCCCAATCTCTCCTAAGTCCTACCGGTGAGACCACATTCAAAGTCCCACTAAAAAATATATATATATAATAAAATAAAATAAAATAAAAAAAATAAAAAAAAGGGGTATGTCCATAAGCAAAATGGGCACGGAGGAAAACCCGAAAGGGCTCCGTGAGTAAAAACAGCAGGACTGCCGGCGAGTTTGTGAAAACCTGAAAGGGCGCAAACTCGTGAAAAGGAGATGAAATGCACTCTCAAAGTCCTCTCGACTTTGAGTGGAGAAAATTCCCGCGTGAGATCCTTATGACTCACAAAGGAGCAACACACTTAGCAGTCCCCACGACTCCTATGGAGAAAATACACCTACGAGATCCTTTCGACTCGTAGGGAGAAAATGCTTTTATGGGACCCTCACGGCCCATAAAATTGAAAAGTCTTAGGTGATAGGGATCTAAACCTGCCTCCTAAGCCATCAATTCTCAAATTCTCTCGGGGAAAATGATGAGTTGCTCCTGGCATTATTCCAGTGCAGCAATGCAGATGCCAAACAAAAACCAAAATCCCAGAATCCTCTCAATGACAGATGATGATTCGCTCCTGGTACCATATTCCAGTATAGCGATGCTGATGTCAACCCAAATCAAAATCAACAAGTCAACTTCCACTCCGACACCGCAGAAAGCGGAGCGAGTCAGAATCCAATCTCGACACCGCAAGAAGCGGAGCAAGTCAAGTCTACCCCTGACACTGCAAGAAGCAGAGCAAGTCAAATCAAGTATCGACCGTCCACGTCGCTAAAAGGGCAGCACCGACCGTCCAAGTCGCAAAAAGGGCAGCATCGACCGTCCACGTCGCTAAAAGGGCAGCACCGACCGTCCACGTCGCTAAAAGGGAAGCAACGATCGTCCAAGTCGCAAAAAGGGCAGCACCGACCGTCGAAGTCGCTAAAAGGGCAGCACCGACCGTCCAAGTCGCAAAAAGGGCAGCATCGACCGTCCACGTCGCTAAAATGGCAGCATCGACCGTCCAAGTCGCAAAAAGGGCAGCATCGACCGTCCACGTCGCTAAAATGGCAGCACCGACCGTCCATGACGCAAAAAGGGCAGAACCGACCGTCCATGTCGCAAAAAGGGCAGAACCGACCGTGCATGTCGCAAAAAGGGCAGAACCGACCGTCCAAGTCGCTAAAATGGCAGCACCGACCGTCCAAGTCGCAAAAAGGGCAGCATCGACCGTCCACGTCGCTAAAATGGCAGTACCGACCGTCCACGTCGCAAAAAGGGCAGAACCGACCGTCCAAGTCGCAAAAAGGGCAGCACCGACCGTCCACGTCGCAAAAAGGGCAGCGCAGGATTCCTACAAAGCGGGAACCAGATCACTCCGGGCCAGGGGAAACGTCTATCACGGACACTCCATCTCGGAGTCATGTCAAGCAATGACCGTCCATGTCGTAAGAAGGGCAGTGCCAGCTTCCCAAAAAGCGGGAACCAAATCAGGTCGCCTCCAAGTAAAAGAAGATCCATCAATTTCATGCACACGACCCACATATGTGGTGTGCATTTATTGATGGGGGGCAATTTGTTGGGGTAAAAATTTACACCCCGGTTGACCAAGTCAAAATCAAAGTCAACCCCAAGCCAAGTGGACCCAAGCCCAGATCCAGTGGGCCCATGTCCGGGTCGAGCCAGAACAGGAAGCGGCCGGCCTCCCCCCATGCCAAGATAAAAATTTTGTAAAAAATAATTTTGTTGCATTTCTTTTATTGTTATTTTATGGATAAATGTAAGAAAAATAGGCATAAAGCCAAATTTTTGTAAAGCCCATGGCTTATGTGCAAAAAGAAATGGCACATGAGCCATAGGATAGCCAAAATGCCATTTTGTGAAGCCCAAGGGGCTATGTGTAAAAGAGTATAGCCTATAAAGGCAAAGATAATGAAATATCTCAACAACTTTTCTCTTTCCAAAAAAGTTTCAGATCTGAGATCTTTCTTCCTTCTTCAAGGTTCCAAAACCTTCTTTTTTCCTTTGAATTAAATCAAGAGTTTTACTCTTCCTTTTTCAAAAACTAAATGGTTTTCCACCACAAAACCCATTAAGGGGAACTTAGATCTGCCATCAGATCTCAAAAAGAAAAGATTTTTAAATCTCACATCTCTTTATCTCCAAGATCGGCTAGCAAAGGAAGAAGAAGGACCCATTTCCTTAACCTAAAGCATATTAAGAGTTTAACTCCACCCTATTTTCTCTTTAGAGAATTTCCGGGGCTAAAAACCCCCCTTTTCCTCGCTGGTGCGCTAGCGCTCGAGCGCAAAGCGCCCGCGTGCCGACACGTGGTGCGCTTGCGCTCCAGCGCTCTGCGCTCGAGCGCAAAGCGCCCTCGTGCCGACACGTGGCGCGTTGCGCTCCAGCGCTCTGCACTCGAGCGCAAAGCGCCCGCGTGCCGACATGTGGCGCTCTTGCGCTTTGCGCTCTGCCGGAGATTCGGATCCCCACAATCATTAAACCCCGGCCTACCCTAGGCAGGGGGAATCTGTAGTACGCCTGACAAGCGTGCGCGTATTCCCATCTCAATGGGGTGACGAAAAACACCCTACAGTCTTGATAGAATCATTCGGGAGTTCCGAATACCATTCGAACGCTGTTTCTGATAAGCTGTCCACGAATTGGCGAAGTAACAGTTTATCATCACCGCCGGTGTTACCGCAAAGGGCCCTGAACTGGGCAACATGTTGATGGGGATTGCCGGTCCCCTTATACACGTGGAATTTTGGTATTGTATAACCCGGCGGGTATTTGATTTGGTCATACCAGCTTGGATACGGCCGGCCCGTTTTTACGACTTGGCCAGCTGCCTCAGTCGCATGATGAACCCGGATTTGCTGGGCTATATAGTCGACCAAATCAGCCTTAGAGATTGTCTCCTCTTTGGCCATTGAGAGGGCCGGTGGTGGATTTGACGTTTCTCCCCGGTCATCTTCAAGAACGATTGGGTGATCCTCAGCGGGTGGGTCCTGTTGGATCATCATTCCTATCATATCTTGGAAGAGAAGGCCCATACGCTATATGTTGGCTGCTTGTTCAGCAGCCTCTTTGTCCTTCTTCTCCAATATCCGGCGAAGGAATTCGGCGTCGGTTTCTTCCTCCTGGCGTTCGTCTGAGGACGTTTCTGGGTTTTCTTTTGGCCCGGTAAGTGCTGCCATAGAATTCATCATTTCCTGGAGCTTTTGCTGTTGCTCCTGAGCTTTGGTCACCGACCGTGTAAGCGATCAATGACCTGTAGACGCACGGCTGTCTTCTTTTCCTGACGCCATGTATACGGTATGGACCATCATGCCCCCAGACTTAAGGCGTCTGGGCTTAGTGCCTTTAGCTGCCATTGCAGGCTGGGGGATCTTCTCTGGCTTCCTCCTTTTATGAGCAGTGGAGGTTGAGGGGGCCGTTGAGGTGGGCACCTAGACAGCCTTTCGTGGTTTAACCTGGTGACTGGCTTCCGGTTGGATTTTCAGCTTCTTGTGCTGGCGGGAGAAGTTTGGATCGATCATCGAGTCTCGGGCCTGCCGCCAAACCTTATAGATTTTGGAAGACAGCCGTTGAGGGGATCGGGGCTGTTCTGTCTTTATTTCCGCAACCTTTTTTAGTGGAGGAGGAGACCTCTTTAGCACCGCAGTGGGAGAATTCCTTCGCACCTTATTTAGCATCTCGAAGCTGTTCCCAGTTGGAACAGCAGCATTAACTTCTATCGTCGGGGCTGATGGAGTTAGCCCAGAGGGGGAGTTGCCCCCAGCCTTCCTTACTCAGCGCCAATGACGACGTCGAGCGTGTCGAGCGGACGGCGCTGGTTCAGCGGTGAGAATGGCTTCGTCTTGCCCTCTGTGTAGGTGGGGGGTCGCTGCTGGTGTTAGCCTATCAAAGACCGATGTCCTTTGGGTAGCAGAAGCGGGAGCTGGAGCCGTCAATCTTGTAAAGACCGACTTTTTGGCAGGGGAAGCCGCTTTGATGACTTCAGGAGCAGGACCGGTCACTTTCTTAGAAGCAGCCTTCTCTGGGATTGTAGGCCCCATTGTGGGTCCACAGGAGTTCTGGCCCAATCTAGAGAAGACCGAGGCGCTGATGTTGGGCGACCCGTCGAGAAGGGCCGCGTCAGGGGTAAGACGATCAAAGACCGACTTCTTGGGAGCTTCCGTTGTCAGCACTGGAGCGGTGAAGCTTGTCGGCGGGAGCATGGTCCCAAAGAACAATCCTGTGGTGGCTCGAATGACCTGTTCCACGGGCATTGTGAATAGCGAAGCAGCTTGGGGTCCGTAGGCTATACCTCCTGGCGAGGCAGAGCGTTGGTTGCAATCGTAGTCCGAGCAGTTGGAGCATTTCGCAGAAGCCATCGATTCTTTGCTTTCTGCAATAAGGAAGACGCCAAGTCTTAGTATCTTGAAACCCAAGGGCAACCATTAGCGAACCGCGATTGGCTCGCGAATCACGACACACGAAGTGTGGAGTGGAAAGAGGAAAAGGTCCCACCGGGCGTGCCAGAATCTGTTCCCCTCCGAATGGCGGCGACGACTGGGCGTCTCGCCTGAGATTCGGGGCAGATGCTAATTGGTGCTATTCGTCCACCTCTCCGAGGATGCCAAGTTGATTTATGGCACCGTGCAAAGAAGGTTTAAACGGATGCGTCCGATGTAGCAGACTTCGTCAGATTCCCCCTCGCTTGAGGGGTTTTTTTGATTGTGGGGACGCTCTTCCCTGCAGGCACAAGCCCCTGCAGTTAATTATGCTACCGCGTCGCGGTAACAACTTTCTCCTTCTCCAGATGGTCACTTCGTGTCGTGTGTGTTTATTTTATGTTTTGTTGCCCGTGGATTGTTTACGGAGACCGAGTTATGTCGTCGCCCGTAGGGCGTGGACTAGTCCAAATCCGTATTATCTTAGATTTGGGTTTGGGGGGTTTGGTTTGAGGATACGTTAGCCATATTTGAGGCTAAGATCAACTCAAACGTTTGTTAAGGATACGTTAGTCTAACTTGAGACTAAGATCAACTTAACGGGATCGTTTAGATCCGACAAAAGAGCATTTGGGCTCCATTGTTCCAGTTTAGGGACATAGTGGTCCATTGCATGTATGGCCGTCGGGACCCGTTACCTCTCTGACGGCGTTGAAGGATTACAACGACAGGTGTCAAAGGAGTTCCGAGATGTACCCTTGAACCAAAGTTGATTGGAGGGATTCATAGTCCAGTCTGTTTGAAGGTTTAAGGATACGTTAGCCATATTTGAGGCTAAGATCAACTTAAACGGGATCGTTTAGATCCGGCAAAAGAGCATTTGTGGCTCTATTGTTCCAGTTTAGGGACATGGTGGTCCCTCTCCAGTTTAGGGACATTGCGGTCCATTGCTAGTTTAAGGACATTGCGGTCCATGGGTAGTTTAAGGACATTGCGGTCCATGGGTAGTTTAAGGACATTGCGGTCCAATGTTAGTTTTAAGACATCTCGGTCAAGGTTAAGGACGTCGTAGTCCATGGGTTTAAGGACCCCACAGTCCGTTGTTAGTTTTAAGACATCTCGGTCAAGGTTAAGGACGTCGTAGTCCATGGGTTTAAGGACCCCACAGTCCATTGTTAGTTTTAAGACATCTCGGTCAAGGTTAAGGACGTCGTAGTCCATGGGTTTAAGGACCCCACAGTCCATATCAATGTGTGGTCATCGGGACCCGTCACCTCTTTGAAGACGTTGAGGGATTACAACGCCAAGTATCAAAGGAGTGAAGAGATGTACCCTGGAACCGGAGTGGATTAAATAGTCTTTGGCCCAATTTGGGATCAAGACCAATTAATTATGTTATGAGCCCATTAGCCCAGTTAATTACGAATTGAGGACTTATGGCCAGCTTGGGCTAAGTCCAATCATGTCTGGGACATCGGCCCTCCTGTTGGTCCCTTGAAGGAGAGGCTTTGCCTCTGACCATTTAGCCAATTGGGTCAATGCCTAGTGTTAAACACTAAAGACCAATCAGTGTTGAACACTGGGAATGAGATTGATAAGTCAGTGTTTAACATTAAAAGATAGTTGGTGTTAAACACCAGCAACAAGGCTTTCAAATTAGTGTTAAACACTAAGACAGATCAGTGTTAAACACTGGCAACAGAAATCTCAAATTAGTGTTGAACACTAAGGTAATCAGTGTTGAACACTGCAAATAAAGTTCTTTGATTAGTGTTGAACACTAAGGCCAAGCAGTGTTTTAACACTGGATTCAGGGGTTCCAATTTAGCGTTAGATGCTAAGGCAAGAGGGGTCACGTGGTAGCACGTGAGGGCGCCCTCCCTTCGTTTGTTCTGCTGAGAATATCGCATCTTTTGGGGCATCACGTGCCATCACGTGACGGGTGTTTAAATGGAGTATGTTAAAGCCTCTGCCAAGGGTCACGTGGGTCACGTGAGGCACTGCCTCAAAGGGGCTTTTCTGTAGATCTTTTTGGGGGTCACGTGGTGACACGTGACCCTGCCTCTATGTATGTTTTTTAGAAGATCTGTTAATCCCTTTCAGGAATTAAATTCCTCGTAGGGTTGAACCCTGAACATAATTTCAGAGGAATTAAATTCCTACTTCCTTTTGAAGATTTATATTCTGGACTCTGAATTTTCTGTAGGAATTAAATTCCTCATATATGTGAAGAACTGAATAGGGTTAAACCCTAATAAAAGCTTTAAGGAATTAAACTCCCACTCTCTGTTAAAGAATTATTCTGGGGAATGAGATTAAGGGAATTAAATTCCTGTTATTTTAACAGAACTAAGTTCTTAACTAGGGTTAAACCCTGATTCTTTTCATTCTGAAGGAATTAAATTCCCATAACACAGGGTCAAACCCTAATTTTATTTTAAAGGAATTAAATTCCTATAGTTCTGTGAGAATTAAATTCTCGTGCTTCCATTCCCTCTCTATGCTTTGGATCTGCATGGCAGGATCTCAGCCCATTGAGAATTAAATTCTCAACTTAAGGGGAGATGTGCACTTTACAGATCCTCCACCAAAGAGAGAACTATGTTCTTCTGTTTTATATCAGAGTTAAACTCTGTTGAGAATTAAATTCTCTTTTCTTTCAAAAAAACATTCCCTTTCTTACCTAGGGTTTTCTTTTGCAGAAGATCCAAATTCCTCCAAAGTATCAAGGCTCTCTCTCTTTTCTTCCCTTTGCATATATCTTTTTTGTGTGTCTCATGGCTCCTATTTATAGGAGAAGCAGACGAGTCAATTAGTTTTTGATGAATCTTTCATTGAGAGATTTGATTTGTATCCATCATTCGTTTTGGACCTTTGGATTATTAAGTGAATTTTATTCACCATTGGATTTTAAATCCAGAGATTCTCCTTTGTTATTTTGGTTAGATTTTACGGGGAAATCTTTCCAAATCCGAGATTTTCCCATAGATAGATGATATTTAATCACCTTTAAATCTTTAATTCAATCGGTTGCTTTGGAAAGATTTAAGAGGTCTTTTCTCAGAATTTAATTCTGTTAACAGATAGGCTTTGAAAGCTGGTCACGTGGTTGGTCACGTGTGGGCACGTGACCCCCTTGTAATGAGCCCTCTTCTTTCTTTCTGCGCTCTGCTTTCTGGTCGATGCTTAGCTGTCACGTGCCACCACGTGACCCCTGGTCACGTGTGAGCATGTGACCCTCGTCTGGAGCCTTTTTCTTGATTCAATCAAGGAATTGAGTCTGCCGCTTTTGAGTGTCACGTGCCAACACGTGACCCTGATCACGTGGGAGCACGTGACCCTTTCTGAAGCCCTTTTCTTCGATGTAGTTAGGAAACTGAATTTGCCTTGCCGATGCTTTTAGATGTCAAGTGCCAACACGTGACTGCTGGTCACGTGTAAGCACGTGACCCTTTTCTGAAGCCTTTTCCGTAAGCTTTCCTGATTTTAAATCAGAAAACAGTTGTGTATCTAAAACAATAAAGTCCACAGGAAATATGAATTCCCCGACTTTAATTAACACATCCTCTAGTTCGCCCCGAGATTTGGTGATAGATCGGTCTGCCATTTGGAGAGTACAATGGGCGGGTTTTAACTCTCCAATTCCTAACTGCTCGTATACTGAATGAAGAAGCAAGTTGACGCTAGCGCCTAGATCGAGTAAAGCACAATTTATATTTTTACCCCCAATAGAAATAGAGATTGTAGGACAGCCGGGGTCCTTACGTTTCTTTGGTATTTGTTGGGTAAAAGATGTGCTAACATTACTCGTCATGAAAACCATTTTAGGCACTTGAGTTTTTCTCTTCCTAGTGCACAAGTCTTTAAGGATTCTTGCATAAGATGAGACTTGTTGAATGGCATCTAGGAGAGGAATATTCATGCTAACTCGCTTAAACATTTCCACAATCTTCTCCATTTGCGGGTTAGGTCGGTTGGCCCTTAATCGGTTTGGAAATGGAGCCCGATCAATAAGTTTTGGGTCCAACGTTTGTGGAGAAGACTGTGGCGACGGATTCGATCCCACAATTGGAGTGGGCATCGACTTAGATAGATTTGGCGAAATATTTGAGCCTTGGGGAAAACGGCGAATAGGCTCGGATGAAGGAGGGAGACTAGACGAATTAGGGGAAGAAGAAGAAGAAGGGGTATCAAATGTGTCACTATCATCAAATTGCTCACCCACTCGGTTATTCAGCACTCTCCCCGATCTCAACGTAGTAATGGCATTCACATATGACTTTGTGAATGGCCAGGATTCGGTAGGGGTTGAGATGGGAGTTTCCCTTTCTCTCTCGCACTCATTGCGACATTTAACTGTGCGATTTGGTTTTCTATTGATTTAATACTCTCACTATGGGAGGAGGAGTTTTTCGTTAGGGTATCAATAGAAGACCTCATCTCAGCCGAAATTTGCATGGATTGTTTCATGAACATATCCAAAGTTTGTGCAAGTGAGTTGTCAGTACCGGCCACTTGTGGTGTAGAAATGTTGGCCGGATTTTGGAAATTTTGTGACTGAAAGGGGGGATGATTCTGTGGTTGTGGTTGCTGTGGAGGAGGTCTTTGATAATTACTTTATTGGTTTTGATTCCAAGCAAAGTTAGGATGATTCCTCCATCCTTGATTGTACGTGGAAAAATAAGGGCCGTTTCTAGGTCGCTGCTGAAAAGCAGCATTAGCTTGAAACGATGCATTCATAGGACATTCTTCCGTTAAGTGTGAAGGATCCGAACAGCAACCACAGACGGTCTTAGGAAGCGTGACCTGATTTAGGGAGAATGTTGAGAACTTGTTTTCAATAGCATCGAGTTTCTTCTGAATCGCTGCCATTTCGGCTTTCACTGCGATAGAAACATCGAGTTGGTGAATACCTCCCTTAGTTGAAGGTGGTCTTACGCTTTCCCACTGCAACGTGTGTTCAGCAAGGTCTTCCAGATATTTCCATGCTTCACCATCATCTTTAGACATGAAATTGCATTGACACATTGTTTCAAGCATCTGCTTTGTCGCTGGATTAATGCCCTCATATATAATCCGACATAAATCCCATCTTTGTATTCCGTGATGGGGGCATTGGACAAGCAGATCTTTGAAACGTTCAAAGCACTTCCAAAATGGTTCATTGGGAAGCTGGGTGAACTGGTTGATCTCGCTCCTAATATGTGCAGTCTTATGATTTGGGTAAAACTTCTTAATAAATGCTACGAAGAATTCATCCCAATTAGTGATAGAGTGTGCAGCAGTATTATAAAGCCATTTTTCTGCCAAGTCGCACAGTGTGAATGGGAGAAGACGTAAGCGCATAGCATCTAAAGTCAATTGTGAAGTACCCATCATTGTGCATACGTTCTCGAATTTGGTGATGAAAACGTACGCGTCTTCCGACTCAAGCCCGTGAAATTTGGGCAGCAGGTTGATGTAGTGGGGTTTAATTTCGAAATTATCCCCGTTAGGTGGTGGAAGAGATAGACAAGTAGGAAGAGGACCACGAATAGGATAGCATCTCTCTTGGAGAGAGATGCGCGGTGGATTCTGCTCACCTGCGGGCGGTGGCAGCATGGTATTATAATTATATGGAGTGTCGTCCATCACGGTCGATGTGGTGTGTGGTGGGGGAAAAGAAGATGAAGAAGTACCGACTTCGGCGTTGATAGCAGGAACGCGGACAAGACGGGCACTAGGATCCCGTGTCCAGCCGTGCATGCACTAAGCGGGTTTAGTGCAAGTGGCAGCGTGTGTGTGATTTTAAAATTGGTTTGTTTTGAAAAAGTAGGACTCAAGACAAATCTCCCTAAGATGCACAAGCAACCCTAGAACTAAGGTCACCTAGGTCCAGTCTCTAGACCGCTCCTAGACTTCTAAAAGACAAGCCGCAGGATCAATCCTCTACCGCCTCCGTACTACCCTTGTAGCCAGGTAAGTGCCAGGTAAGTGGGAAGGAACCACGTCGTGGGCCTAATTAAAAACCACTAGCCTTTGTCACACTTGCCTAGGCACTACAAAAGTAATGCGGATAAACGATAGATTACCCACGACCTTCCTCTGTCCTTATTGAGCGCGACAGTCCTTAGAGTCTGGTCTAGATATTTTTTAAATTAATGAAGGGTTGATCTATATGCTCGGTTTGTGATTTGTGGGGCTTAGAAAGGGTGATGAAATCCCCACCTAATCTTGATTTGGTCTTTACCCCTTAAAGTCCGTATTAAATATGCAAAACAAAACCAATCACAAAACTTTTGCAAAAAGATTTTTTTTTAGCGGCGCAATTTTGCAAAGAATCCTGCAGAAAATATATTTTATTGGATTCGAGGAAAGAGAGAAGGAGTTAAGAAAAATACCAGAGAAGATTGAAGCCCTAATTCCTCCAACTTGCCGCGATTCCGCCGCAGAAGGGTTGCTTTTGCCGCGGTTCCGCCGCGTCGCAGAAGGAACAGTTGATGAAATTTTTTTGTATAGCCTTCTGTGCTCCTCTGGATCTCTAAAAATGTCTTTGTTTCCTGTTCTCCTTAATTCTGTGACTCCAGATCTCCTTGCAAAAATTCACGCACAAATCGTTAAATATGCAATTTGCAGTTTTGTGTTAATAATGATATGGCTCGTCTAAGAATTCAACACAAATAGTAAAAATAAAAAATTACGCACATATCCCCGGCAACGGCGCCATTTGATTGGTTCGAAAGAGTGTTTTTAGAATAACCGCAATCAGAACGGTGTCGCGCGTAGCTAGACCGAGATGAGTACGGGTCGTCCTCTGGGAAACGTGGAACCTTTTATTTTTACTTTAGATGTGTTGAGAAAGAGATGAGAGATAAAGAATTTTATAGAAAGATTTCTAGATCTACGTTAAACAAGAATGTAAAATATAGATCTAGATTATTTTAAAGATGTAATTAATATAATAAGAGGGCTTGTAGGGTTCGTTAGGATTTAGTAGTTATGGACGATTAATTAAAAGTTACCCTTTTTATCCATTAATAGATTTAGAACTAGAACGACGGTGATGCATGTAGATTAGGGTTTCTGGAGGGAAAAGGAATCCCACTTTTAACCCTTATCTCGACACGGAACTCCGTTCATATCTAGCCCTTACCAAAACAATCATTAATCTAATCTCTAATCGCGGTCGGAACTAGCAAAGAATTGCTAGCGCGTCCGATTAGGATGTTAATGATTCTTTTGATAAAGTTCCTAAACTTTATAGGACTTAAAAAGGGTTTAATTATTTTCATCGTCCATTAGCCTACCATAATCCTACGAACCCTAACAAGCGGAGAATTACTCGCGCATGTTGGGAGAAGAAGATGAAAAGAAAGAGAGGGAAAACATAATGTAAAAACAATTAAATAAAATAACTACCTTTATTAATCGACTTCTTCAAACTACACTTTTAATCCATAGAAAATGATTACAACTAGTTGCTTCTCGATCTTTCCTAAGGAGGTAGTCGAACAGTCGATGATCAGCATGGATGCGTGAGCGTCGGGAGCTTCGTGATCGCGTCGGCTTGATAACATTTCCAAGAGGCTCTCGGTGCCATTTTATAGTGCAAAGCCAGAATCTTTTAGTTGGAAACTTGGTAAAATTCAGCTTTGATTCACCCCACAAAATCCTGTGCTCTGATTCCCTATAATTGCGGCGGATCCGCGGCCCGGGGGGGTTTGGCCGTGGATCCGCGCTCAAAGGGTGAGATCTCTTGATGAGTTTTCTTGGGATTGCATCTTGTGACATGTGGAAATTCTAGACACCTTCAGAATTCATAAATATTCTCTCGGTTGCTTCCAGACTTGGTCTCCAAGTTTTGCCTTTTAATTTGGAAAGTTTTCTTCAACAAATTGATTTGTTTGATAAATTCTGCATAACTACTTGGAAAATTCTGCACAATAATCTCAAATAATATTTAGTAGGCTTATTTCTACTAGGATTTGGTCAATAGATTTATTTGCATACATTTTCCTACCAAATACTAATTAAAATATATTAACAAATGGAAAATGGTGTCTTTACACATAAACCCTCATATGTATAATATATCATAATAAAGTCCTTTTTTAATACGAAAATGGTAGGAAAAATGTAATACAAATGTGCAGTTTTATCAACTGAACAAATACCCCCAAACTTATCTTTGATCGTCCCGAGCAAACTAGTTTATTCAAGAGGAGAAAAAGAAAGGAGAAAGTAAGCACGCTTTCGTAGGCAACACGATTGCACTGAGCACGTGCAACAAGCCGTTAAACCTCTAGGTGTCCCTAGTAGGAGGAGTGTTGTCTTCTGAGGGTTTTCAGCGGATTACACCCACAAAATCCAATAACAAAAGAAAGATGGTGAAATTTACATATAAAGATAAGAACCATAAAAGAAAAGCCTTGAAAAGAAGAGTTTCCAACTATACTAGCTTTTCAATTGTCATGAGCCCTATCTTAATAGTCATGAAAAAAATGTTAGAAATCACATTATCCCTCAATAAAACATCGTCTTTATTCTTCATTCCTACCTTTCTTCCAAACATTGATCATATAACCCCACGTGTGTGAAACGGACATCCCTACACTCAGAGAATTCAATTCAAGCTATCATACTCTTGTCCATCTACCTTAGTACTTTTTAATTTAATAAATATTAAAGATTTGCTCACACATTTTCATGCGACCGTTAATACTTCTTGAGGTACTAACCAACCGATTACTCATGTGCTTGCTAATTAGGTGATAATATTTTCCTCGTCCTGCACCACCTAAGGCTTAGCAGTGACTCCCAGACCAGTTGGCCTTAGGGCACTAGGTGAAGAAGCACCCTCGCTATATTTTTTTATTGCTGCCTTGGCGATACAAAACCAGTGTTCATTTTTTTTCTTTTCACCATTTTCATATTTTCTTCATTTTTTTCACTTCCTTCATACTTTGGCTTTTAGACAAGAGCATTTCAAGGTATCCTCTACTATCCCGAGTTTCAAGACGTGTGTATGTGCATATAGTAGGGTATCAACATTCAAATGTTTGGGTTCCAGAATATGAACTATTTTTCAGACTTATTTTTATCCTCAGATTAGTGACTTCCTTCATCTTACTAACCCTTGGGACAACAGCTCATAACTACTTATTACTAGTTCGTTTAAGAAAACTTCTAATTTTCTTGGTTTTCTTAAATTATTCCTATCTTTTGGATGTAATTTTTCACTTTCTATTCTTTTGTTATAAAAAAAATTTTAATGCCCAGTGTCAAAGATAATTCAGTGAATACAAACCTTCCCCCAAAACCTGTTTTCAGCAGTGTCCTCACTGATGTAGCCTTTTGAGAACATGGACCTGTATACTAAGGGAGAGATACAAGGGGTAAAATAATAGTTAAATGAAAAATTCCCCCAAACTTATTCTTTGACACGCACAAATATTCAATCAAATCATTTTTCACTCACCTCCATTCTTAAAATGTGAAAAAGTTATCAAAACATGGAGGTGAGGCGGAGGAATTTTAGTTTTGATAAAGCGGCTCCTGTAAAAACAGGAGCTCCTCCGCGGGGTCAGCAGAAAAATACGGTTTTAATCTATGCCCATTTACTTTAAAAATCGAACCGTTTTTCAAATTTTCAACTTCAACTGCCCCGTGCGGGTGTACATACCACACCATAAAAGGTCCTTTCCAGGGAGATTTAAGCTTACCCGGATGAAGATGGAGACGGGAATCGTAAAGAAGGACTTGTTGCCCCGATGTGAAGGTTTTTCTAGAAAGATTTTTATCGTGGAACACTTTAGTCCTGTTCTTTACTATCACCGCATTATCGTAAGCTTCATCGTGGAGTTCGCTTAGCTCATTCAATTGCAGCTTCCGATAGCTGCCTGCATGATCAAGATCAAAATTAAGCTCTTTAATAGCCCACATTGCCTTATGTTCGATCTCGACAGGAAGGTGGCATTCCTTCCCAAACACAAGGCGGTATGGACACATACCAAGATCGGTCTTATAAGCGGTGTGGAATGCCCAAAGAGCATCCGTCAATTTGGTTGACCAATCTTTACGGTTTTTCGAAACCGTCTTCTCCAATATCTGTTTGATCTGCCTATTTGAGATCTCAGCCTGCCCGCTTGTTTGGGGATGATAGGGCGTAGAAAGCTTGTGAGTGATTGAATATTTCCGCATCAAGGCCTCGAAAGACCTATTGCAGAAATGTGTCCCGTTGTCGCTAATGATTGCGCGAGGGTGTCCGAATCGCGAAAAGATATTTTCTTTAAGGAACTTAATGACAATTTTGTTGTCATTAGTGCGACACGGTATAGCTTCCACCCATTTCGAGACATAATCAACCGCTAACAAGATATATAGATTCCTAAAGGAGTTGGGAAAAGGGCCCATAAAATCAATACCCCAAACATCAAATATTTCCACAACCAATATAGGTTGGAGCGGCATCTCGTTCCTTCGTGAAATCCGACCCAAATGCTGACATCGCGGACAAGTTTTGCAATGTTCAAATGCATCTTTAAATAACGTTGGCCAATAAAAGCCATATTGCAAAACTTTCTCCGCCGTTTTTCGAGGTCCAAAGTGACCGCCGCATGCCTGATCGTGACAAAATGATAACACGCTCTTGAATTCATCGTTAGGGACACACCTGCGAATGATTTGATCAGAACAATACTTGAATAGATATGGTTCATCCCAGTAAAAATATTTTACTTGGGATAAAAATCGAAGTTTTTCTTGTTTCGACCAATCGCTAGGTATAAGTCCCGTCGCAAGATAGTTCACGATATCCACGAACCAAGGTTCGTAGGATACATTCAAGAGCTGTTCGTCGAGAAATGAGTCATTTATCGGCACGGTCACAGTTGGCGAAGAAGTGATGCGTGAAAGATGGTCGGCTACAACGTTTTCACATCCACTCTTGTCTTTGATGACAAGATCAAATTCTTGTAACAATAGGATCCAACGTATTAGCCTGGCCTTCGCATCCTTCTTCGATAAAAGATGTCGTAGGGCGGAGTGATCTGTGTAAACCACAATAGGCGAGCCAATCAAGTAGGGCCTGAATTTCTCTAATGCAAATACAACTGCCAAGAGTTCTTTCTCAGTAGTTGTGTAATTTATTTGTGCATCATTCAAGGTCCTACTTGCATAGTAAATTACATGTGGCATCTTATCAATATGCTGTCCCAAGACAGCACCAATAGCAAAATCTGATGCGTCACACATAAGCTCGAACGGGTGGTTCCAATCCGGAGATGATAGAACGGGGGCTGTAGTGAGTGATTCTTTAAGCGATTCAAAAGCAGCCTCACAATCCGAATCGAAGTGAAAAGTAGTGTCCTTGGCCAATAGAAGGGTTAAGGGTCAAGCAATTTTGCTAAAGTCCTTAATAAATCTCCTATAAAATCATGCATGACCAAGGAAGGATCGTATATCTTTGACGCAATTGGGACGAGGGAGGTTTTGAATGACATCTATTTTAGCTCTGTCAACCTCAATGCCTTTATGTGAAATTATATGTCCAAGTACAATACCTTCTTGGACCATAAAATAGCATTTTTCCCAATTCAAAGTCAAGTTCTTATCCTTACAGCGGGTAAGAACAGCGTCAAGATTACGAAGGCAGTCCTCAAAGGAGTCCCCAAAAATGGAGAAATCGTCCATAAAAATTTCTAGAAAATTTTCCACCATATTTGAAAATAACCCCATCATGCACCGCTGAAATGTAGCGGGAGCGTTGCATAACCCAAAGGGCATGCGTCTATAAGCAAAAGTTCCGAAAGGACAAGTAAAAGTGGTTTTATCTTGATCCTTTTCGGCGATGGGGACCTTGTTGTAGCCAGAGTATCCGTCCAAGAAACAGTAGTAATCGTGTCCCGCTAATCGTTCCAACATCTGGTCAATGAAAGGTAGAGGGAAGTGATCTTTCCTCGTCGCGGCATTGAGTTTCCTGTAATCGATACATACGCGCCACCCAGTTTGGGTGCGTGTTTGGATTAACTCATTAGCCTCATTAGTGATGACCGTGATGCCAGACTTTTTAGGGACCACATGAATTGGACTTACCCATTGGCTATCAGATATGGGGTAGATTATTCCACTATCAAGGCACTTGACGATTTCTTTCTTTACCGCCTCCTTCATAACGGGATTCAACCGTCTTTGTGGGTCTCAGGTTGGTTTGGCTTCATCCATCAGATGTATATAATGTTCAACAATTAAGGGACTAATCCCTTTGATATCAGCCATTGTCCAACCAAATGCTTCCCGATTCGATCTCAACACTACCAAAAGTGCATTCTCTTGCTCTAAGGATAGAGAAGCGGAAATAATCACTGGAAAAGTCTCATTCTCTCCTAAATATGCATATTTAAGATGAGAAGGTAGCGGTTTGAGATCAAGAATTGGCGGAGAGACAATAGAAGGTGGGGTAAGCGAATGATATTCGGACTCCCGAAGAGGTTCAAAACTTGCATAAGATATTGACTCGGAAAGTGCTGCTGACTTTTGCAACGAGTCAACGGGTTCAATCTCAAGGTCGGACTCATTGAACATATCCTCACTATGAAGTGGTGCAAGATCAAACGATGTCTCATTAGTGTTGTCGAGAACATCAAAGCAAAGCTCCTCATCCATGCAGCTTTCGGAAGCTATCTCGTGGATGGAACAAACATCCAGCAATTGAGCAGAAGGTTCTGATGGCTGACTTCCTAGCTTGTAAATATTAAGCTCAATTGTCATTTTCCCGAAGGATAAGTTCATAGAACCGTTACGATAATTAATCACAGCGTTAGAAATTGCTAGGAAGGGTCGACCAAGTATTACCGGGATTTGATTGCGTGGGTTTGCCACAGGTTGTGTATCTAAAACAATAAAGTCCACGGGAAATATGAATTCCCCGACTTTAATTAACACATCCTCTAGTTCGCCTCGAGGTTTGGTGATAGATCGGTCTGCCATTTGGAGAGTACAATGGGCGGGTTTTAACTCTCCAATTCCTAACTGCTCGTATACTGAATAAGGAAGCAAGTTGACGCTAGCGCCTAGATCGAGTAAAGCACGATTTATATTTTTACCCCCAATAGAAATAGAGATTGTAGGACAGCCGGGGTCCTTACGTTTGTTTGGTATTTGTTGCGTAAAAGTTGTGCTAACATTACTCGTCATGAAAACCTTTTTAGGCACTTGAGTTTTTCTCTTCCTAGTGCACAATTCTTTAAGGATTCTTGCATAAGATGAGACTTGTTGAATGGCATCTAGGAGAGGAATATTCACGCTAACTTGCTTAAACATTTCAACAATCTTCTCCATTTGCGGGTTAGGTCGGTTGGCCCTTTATCGGTTTGGAAATGGAGCTCGATCAATAAGTTTTGGGTCCAACGTTTGTGGAGAAGACTGTGGCGACGGATTCGATCCCACAATTGGAGTGGGCATCGACTTAGATAGATTTGGCGAAATGTTTGAGCCTTGGGGAAAACGGAGAATAGGCTCGGATGAAGGTGGGAGACTAGACGAATTAGAGGAAGAAGAAGAAGAAGGGGTATCAAATGTGTCACTATCATCAAATTGCTCACCCACTCGGTTATTCAGCACTCTCCCCAATCTCAACGTAGTAATGGCATTCACATTATGACTCTGTGAATGGCCAGGATTTGGTAGGGGTTGAGATGGGAGTTTCCCTTTCTCTCTCGCACTAATTGCTGCGTTTAACTGTGCGATTTGGTTTTCTATTGATTTAATACTCTCACTATGGGAGGAGGAGTTTTTCGTTAGGGTATCAATAGAAGACCTCATCTCAGCCGAAATTTGCATGGATTGTTTCATGAACATATCCAAAGTTTGTGCAAGTGAGTTGTCAGTACCGGCCACTTGTGGTGTAGAAATGTTGGCCGGATTTTGGAAATTTTGTGACTGAAAGGGGGGTTGATTCTGTGGTTGTGGTTGCTGTGGAGGAGGTCTTTGATAATTACTTTGTTGGTTTTGATTCCAAGCAAAGTTAGGATGATTCCTCCATCCTTGATTGTACGTGGAAGAATAAGGGTCGTTTCTAGGTTGCTGCTGAAAAGCAGCATTAGCTTGAAACGATGCATTCATAGGACATTCTTCCATTAAGTGTGAAGGATACGAACAGCAACCACAGACGGTCTTAGGAAGCGTGACCTGATTTAGGGAGAATGTTGAGAACTTCTTTTCAATAGCATCGAGTTTCTTCTGAATCGCTGCCATTTCGGCTTTCACTGCGATAGAAACATCGAGCTGGTGAATACCTCCCTTAGTTGAAGGTGGTCTTACGCTTTCCCACTGCAACGAGTGTTCAGCAAGGTCTTCCAGATATTTCCATGCTTCACCGTCATCTTTAGACATGAAATTGCATTGACACATTGTTTCAAGCATCTGCTTTGTCGCTGGATTAATGCCCTCATATATAATCCAACATAAATCCCATCTTTGTATTCCGTGATGGGGGAATTGGACAAGCAGATCTTTGAAACGTTCAAAGCACTTCCAAAATGGTTCATTGGGAAGCTGGGTGAACTGGTTGATCTCGCTCCTAATATGTGCAGTCTTATGATTTGGGTAAAACTTCTTAAGAAATGCTACGACGAATTCATCCCAATTAGTGATAGAGTGTGCGGCAGTATTATAAAGCCATTTTTCTGCCAAGTCGCACAGTGTGAATGGGAGAAGACGTAAGCGCATAGCATCTAAAGTCAATTGTGAAGTACCCATCATTGCGCATACGTTCTCGAATTTGGTGATGAAAACGTACGCGTCTTCCGACTCAAGCCCGTGAAATTTGGGCAGCAGGTTGATGTAGTGGGGTTTAATTTCGAAATTATCCCCGTTAGGTGGTGGAAGAGATAGACAAGTAGGAAGAGGACCACGAATAGGATAGCATCTCTCTTGGAGAGAGATGCGCGGTGGATTCTGCTCACCTGCGGGCGGTGGCAGCATGGTATTATAATTAGATGGAGTGCCGTCCATCACGGTCGATGTGGTGTGTGGTGGGGGAAAAGAAGATGAAGAAGTACCGACTTCGGCGTCGATAGCAGGAACGCGGACAAAACGGGCACTAGGATCCCGTGTCCAGCCGAGCATGCACTAAGCGGGTTTAGTGCAAGTGGCAGCGTGTGTGTGATTTTAAAATTGGTTTGTTTTGAAAAAGTGGGACTCAAGACAAATCTCCCTAAGATGCACAAGCAACCCTAGAACTAAGGTCACCTATGTCCAGTCTCTAGACCGCTCCTAGACTTCCAAAAGACAAGCCGCAGGATCAATCCTCTACCGCCTCCGTACTACCCTTGTAGCCAGGTAAGTGCCAGGTAAGTGGGAAGGAACCACGTCGTGGGCCTAATTAAAAACCACTAGCCTTTGTCACACTTGCCTAGGCACTACAAAAGTAATGCGGATAAACGATAGATTACCCACGACCTTCCTCTGTCCTTATTGAGCGCGACAGTCCTTAGAGTCTGGTCTAGATATTTTTTAAATTAATGAAGGGTTGATCTATATGCTCGGTTTGTGATTTGTGGGGCTTAGGAAGGGTGATGAAATCCCCACCTAATCTTGATTTGGTCTTTACCCCTTAAAGTCCGTATTAAATATGCAAAACAAAACCAATCACAAAACTTTTGCAAAAAGATTTTTTTTAGCGGCGCAATTTTGCAAAGAATCCTGCAGAAAATATATTTTATTGGATTCGAGGAGAGAGAGAAGGAGTTAAGAAAAATACCAGAGAAGATTGAAGCCCTAATTCCTCCAACTTGCCATGATTCTGCCGCAGAAGGGGTGCTTTTGCCGCGGTTCCGCCGCGCCGCAGAAGAGCCACCCTTTTAACCCTTACTAGCTTGTTTAAATGTGCTTAATAGATCGATCTACGGAAATTTCCGAAATCACGATTCCAATTTTGATGTTTCTGCCGATTTTCAAAAGTGGTCAAAAAATATTTTCTAGTGGCTTAAAAATCCGTGTTGGCTTTTTGTAGGGTACAGAAAAAATTTGGTCTCCTGAAGCCTCAAAAGCGCCGTGGAACCGCCGCACTTACCCCCTATTGGCGGTGGTTCCGCGGCCATTTAGTGGCGACGGGCTTCCAAAATTTTCTTGTAGCCCTCTGACTTGGAATTGTGATTTTTGACATATTCTGTTTTGGCCCAGATTTCTGTTTCAGTGTCGGTTTTACTATTGGGGCTAATTTAGAAATTTAGTCGATCGATATTTTAAGTGTGCGTTTAACAATACTTACATTTCTATCTGCGACCGTGAATGTCATTTGATCGGTAAACTCGTCTAATTGCTATATGTTCTGTTAGACGGGTTTGCGAACGTGACATTCACGTTGATATTCTGTGTTGTGCTGTGATGTTGATTGGATCGTCGTGGTGGATAGCCTGAGTGCAGTGGTAGTACAGTTTAATTTCATTTGTACATTTGATATTGCGGGGCGAGCGTCCGACATGTGGACTGCCGTCACTGCCAGTTTGTATATTATTCTTTTGGGGTTCGACCGGGCTGAGGTCGATGTCACCCTTGTATATTATTTTCTTTTCTATACGGCTGAAATGGAGGAGTGGGGATGGTGTGGGTGTTGTGGGGAAAATCCCAAGTCAACCCACTCAAATCAAAGCACACATACTTCCAAATTTACCCCTTTAAAACCCTTTTAAAACACAACATTTCCCCACATGGTTAAAGTCAAAATGAGGCAAGGAAATTTCTTGACCTGCTGATGGTGGGGCCGGCCTAGAGGAGGGGAGTGAGTGAGAGAGATTTTACAAGGAAATTCTATGCAAAAAGACCCCCTACAAGTTCAAAATTGCAAGTTTTAGCTTAAATTCAATAAATTTCGTTTTCCATAATAAAAATTAGTTAAAACTTGAAATAAAATACTAAAAATTTATATTACAACTAGATTTTAATTAACATGATTTTAAAGATTAAAATTAGCCCAAAGAAATTTGTATTTATCGCTAATTTAATGTATTTTCTTACCGGGTTAAAATAATATTAAAAAAATTGAAAAATAGGGAAAAAATTTTAAATGACCAAAAATTAATAAGTAACTCATTAGCTACTAAAAACTAGCAATTACCTATCCAAATTAGGTATAATTAGTCCTAAACTGCAAAATAACAAAAAAGACGGTTTACGGAAAAATACCGAATTTTCACCGATTTTCAGGAAAACACCAAAACGACTTTTCAAGACGTTACAGGTATCACTGTTACCTCATGGGTAGAGTGCCATAGGGAGCGGAATAAGAAGGTATGCATGGAGTTCTATGAAAATATATGACGGGCAAGAAAAGGGATGAGAGATCTTCGTCTCTCAAACCTACCCCAGATCTAACCCTAACAAGCGAGGAGGCTACTCACTCATTAGGGAATTGAAAAACATTTATCTAGGGCAGAGAATAAAAATTACCTAGGGCAAGAATTGAAATTTAAACTAGAGCAATTAAATAAAACTACTTACAGATGGCTCTCTCCAAACATCAACGCAGGGTTGTCAGATCTGAATTCATGAATTGAAAAGAGGCACCGATGCTCTCCAAAAGAATTCTAAAATTTATTAATGAAGGGAGGCATGAAAAGAATACAATGATTTGGGCTTCTATTTATAGGAGATAGAAACCCTAGGTTACAATTGATTCGCATGTCTACATTTACCAAAATATCCTTAGGAAGACCTAGTCAAAGTAGACTTCAAGCTTTGGTAAAATTTTATGTCTCTGTCTCTTTAAAAGAAAGTATTGGGCCTTGGATCTTTGGGCTTCCTTATTATTTGGTTCTTTATTAAAATAGCTTCTATGTTTCTTCCAGATCTCCAGTGAATAATTGCGGTGGACTTTTAATCGTTCGCTTTGTAATCTTGGACCTTATATTGCCTTGTACTTTGTGAATTTTATGTTTGATGTCGGCTTGATCAAGAGTATTCTGTTTGTTGGTCAAAGTCCCTTTTTTGTGTCGTCTTTTGTCTTTTTCACTGTTTTCGCTCCAAGAACCTGTAACTTGTAATATGTAGTAGACATGCGTCAAAAGCACCTGTTTATTTATAAAACGAATAAGAATGGGGAATATAATAATGCAATATTATGGTGTGAACACATATCGAGTCTAGGGGGTGGATAAAGTCAGACCCTCAACAACGCGATATTTAGTGTCGGTATGAAACCCATCACCACCTGAGAAACTATCAATCCTGGATCGATAATTCTCGTCTACCGTGGCCACGGATTTATGGTGATGGCCATCCGTACACAATGCGACATCAACCCCCAATACCGGGAGAGACGAATCCCCAACGATCCGATCACTGCCTCCATGTGGCTCGGGACTGTACCCAACTAAAACCTGTTTGCACGACTCCTTTGAGTTGTGGTAGGATAGTAATCAAAGTACAGTAGGAACTCACACGAGACAAATGACGATCTCAGGTCGACAGACTAACCTGTACACATGTCACCAGGGAACTGCTATCTGACAATAGGTATAATACCAACTAGCAGGTTCCCGGCGAGTCCGTCCAGTGTACTCATAACCCAATGAGCACCTGTATACTATCTTAGATGAACAAACTAACACCAATAGCTTGTGAGACCTGGCCACCGCCCCTCGTCGGGGTCTCGATCAGTATACGCTAGTCTACACTGGAGTATTGATGCCTGGTCTCAATACTCCTACGACTAGGAACATTTAAGGATGTGCTTATAGACTCCAGCTCCTACATATATAATTGCCATCATACTGCTGGCAGTCAAGCAAGAATCCTAAGGGCTCTATCAAGACGTACATGATGATAAAGAAAAACCAGATAGCATACTATCATCTTGAGTAAGACTGTTTCATCGATATAGGTCCTTCCTCAATCATCATAATCACAAATCCGCGACTATGATAATTGCCTTAAGGGCACTATAGCCAACAATCTCCCACTTGCATTTAAGGCCAATTATTGCGATGTCGCATACTCACAGCCCGTGTGATACCGAACACCCAACTTCTCTACTAATCAGTTTCGCAAAGCCCGTTTGCAAAAATGATTGCGTTCGAGAAATAACCTCAGTGAGTGGATCCGCTCCAATGTTTCTTTCTGTATCTCTCCATATCTCAACTTCGCGGAGAAGACTATCTTCCGAAATGAGCAATACCTGTCTTAGAATTTATTTGGATATCTGATAGGACCCAGTTCACAAATAAACTCCAAATCCAGCAAACTTCTTAGACTGTATCGACTACTGAATTTAATCAGTATCCTGCGCCATGCCTTTCCTCAGTATCCGCTTGGACCACCTGTCCAACATACTGTCCCTCAAAAGAAGGAAAAACTATAACTCTGACAGTCAATCTGTCATTCAGGTCATCTTGGAAGCCTGAAATGATAACTGTCTCCCGAAGGAGGCTGCCGTAATCATTTCCCAAGAACATTCACTTATGTTCAATAAATTGCTTCCCAATGTTTCTCCAGGATTGGATTAATATATGTTTATTGCAGCTAGTGCAAAAACAATATCTGGTGTGGTACTTGACATTTCATGATTAACTCAATTGCCTAAGCAAGTGATATGCTAATCATGTAGAACCCTCTCCCCTTTAGTCTGTAAGACACCTTTAGAGAGGTTGACTCCATCACCTGCAGGCAGACCACCATGCCAGGAGTCGTCCATTTAATGTCAAAATACCCAGATTAGGATACTTCCCAAATCTAGATCCAAACCATAGATCTAGTAATCAGAAAACCTGATATTATATCCATATCCTATGTGGAGAAACAACTGTGTGACAACCAAAGTACAACCGATCGTAGTATAGGAATATCTCTTCCTATCAAGTGCATGTCATCCCAATACCTGGACATCACTCTCTACTGCCTTCTTACCAGATCCATCTTCTATTCTGATGAGGTCAAGACCTATGACTGTCACATAAAAAATAGATGATCTATTTCCGCTATACCTGCTTTAGTCTATAAATAGACATAAGCTACTTTCCCACTATGCTTCCGCTGCTCCACTGACTACAACAACCCTCCGGCAGAGTCATATACACGTACATTTCCAAAACTAGTTTAGAACGACGCTATACTCATCCTCCTGCCGGGTCTTATAATCTAGAACAGCAGCAATGGAAAGTCTGGGTAAACAAGAACCTCCATGTCACCGTCTCTGAGAAGACCGAAGTTCCTCTCGGGTGCCTGAGGTTACCCACCAAATCTGTGGAGTGGCTAATGGAACGTCCAAACTAATTGAATCCTTAGGTTCTATTAAATCATCAGTGATCGTTTGTGGTTCTAGAATCACTTCCAGTTCTACCATACTCCCACTTTTGTTTTTTGAAAAAGTCTATTTTACCAAAACTGTGGCGAGTCAAGAACAATATAAATATCGATCTTCCTGATGGTAGAAAGTTATCCCTCGACAAAGCCCGGGATAACCCACAAACAACCATTACTAAAACGTGCCTTGAGTTTATCCGGATTCTGGTTTTAAGCATCAGCCGGACAACTCCCTATACCCCAACATCGTTAAGATATAAATTGATTTTATATATATCTGATATAGAAACAAAAGCACCAATTTAATTTGAACCAGATTCAAAATCATGCAGCTGTCTCCAGTGCATATCAACCAGATGGAAAAATGGACAATCAGCATTACTCATCTAGGAGTGCATCCACATATGAGTAACCTGAAAAAGAAGCAAGTTCTCAAAACCATTACTATTAACTGAATACCAAACACAAGTATCTACATCTTCGACTTCCTCGAAGAATCCTGATACTTACAACAAATGGTCCTCTACTTTATTCTTATACCTGTAACTTCTGAATATATGGACCTTGCATTTCAACGAAATACATGTCCAGAACTGGAGAAGTCATAAGTAAACAGAATATAGTTCGAGTACCAATCCCTTTGTCCTAATGGACACTGGACAACATACAATACTTTGTATAAGTCCCCTGAGTTCAATAACTCAAACCCCGTGAGTCGTAGGTTGAAAAACTGTACTTTGGTTAAGAAGAGTCACACCGCTGTTGAATGCACCTTAACTAATCACCAACTGATATAGGTAAATGTCATAGACACAATATCAAAAAGTTATATCTCACTTTATAAAATAAACGTACAGATATATCAGCTTGAAATTGGTGCATAACAACGGATATTCAAAACCAAATATTTGTCATCCGGCAAAAATCCAAATGATTTCCTCAAATATCACCAATTACAAAGAATTCCGATATAAAGAGGATCTAATCACCTAATTCCCAATATCTTACTCCCACTCACCATCTGTAATAACATACAGATGTGAGAAACTGATTTGGTAAATACATACCCTGGAGTTAGATTCCAATTGGGAAAACAGTTTTCAATTAACATCGCACAGTCAGACTGAAACATGAAAATGTTTCAAAAGGGTTAACTTGTATTCCTAGTAACGCCTCTTCCATTATCTTGATTCACGACAGTAACCATATACTTGCCTGCCCTCACTGCAATCCCTTTATTATGTCTTTACTTATTACCTTCTGTACACCTCCTTTACGCTAATTGGTTTTCTTCATTCCCTACCTTTCGGCACCAGCCTAAGGTTTGGAAGAAGAATATCCAATAAGCGTAATAGGTGTACTCTCCTAATCCTAGGAGCTCTCGCAACCTGAGAGAAGGTAAAGAGAAAAGACATCTGAATAATCATATTCTATTTCTCCTGAACCAGAATCCATCCTCAAAAAAGTTCCTTCGAGTTCGTATGTAACTATACGATGGATTTATCCAATGGATGTGGATATCCGTAGTGATACGGAGTGTTCTAGAGAAAATCAAAGTGGATGTAGGAGTGGCAGGGGTATACCCGGTCTTAGGCGTGAATGATGGTGATCGCAATTTTCTTTGCCATTATTTTAATCCCTTTATATGTTTTTACTTATTACCTTCTGTACACCACAGTTAAGCTTGTTGGTTTTCTTCCTTCCCTACCGTTCGGCACCTGCCTATGGTCTGGAGGAAGACTATCCAATAAGCTCAATAGGTGTACTCTCTCCCAATCCTAGGAGCCCTCACAACCTGAGAGAAGGTAAAGGGAAAAGACAACCGAATAATCCTATTCATTCTCTCCAGAACCAGAATCCTTCTTCGAAAAAGTTCCTTCGAGTTCTTATATAACCATATGATGGATTTATCCAATGGAAGTGGACGTTCGTAGTGATACGAGGTGTTCTGGAGAAATGCAAAGGTGATATAGAAGTGGCAACGATATATGCGACACCGTGACCTTCCAAAAGTAAAAGTGTTTTAAGAAGGTTCGGTCAACTTGGTTTCATGTGTTTTAGTCGAAGGTCGGGTCATAGTCACAGCCAGAGAGAGAGAGAGAGAAGAAACACTCAGCATGCACTCTAACATAGATCAGAATGGTTAATCATTTTATCTAATCTGGATGGCTCCCACTGTTTTCTCGAATTCTCCTCCAAACCCAAAAGGAGAATTAGTCGGAATTACCCGAGGAGTAATTCTACTCATCAGTGGGAATCGGGATCCAACTATCATCGCATGATAACTTGATGGAAGCCACTCAAGTCACTATACTCCAGAAGGTATGCGCAAGCCTGGAAAGTTTCCTGTATATTTGAAACTCCCGATATGATTTTTTTACCCCTAAGACCCAAGTGACCTTGACGGAGTCAACAAATCAAAGAGTCCTAGTCAAGTTCAACCCGTCATTATCTTGATTGCATTAAACCCACCCACACGAGCCCTTGACGGAGTCAACAAGGCCGCACGACTGTCCTAACCAATCACATATCCATGCTACAAACAAGCACCACTCAGCTACCGCACACTACGCCTTGACGGAGTCAACAAACGCAGCACGAATACTAAGTACCACTTGTAGGAAATGACGGAGGGCTACGGCTGGTTTTTGGCGAAAAACCTTTAACGTAATAAACTTGATCTTGTTGAAGAAATCCAAGTGGTTTTATAAATATATAGTGGCGAAAACTTTTGCTAAAAAGGTCACTCCCGGTGAAGGGATCTCGGCTCTTTCCCCGTCGATGGGGTGCATGATATCCCAAACTGAATACCACGATGCAAAGCAAAAATAATCGACTATACTAAAGTTATTACCTTGACGCAAACTTTTACCCAAGAGGTCACTCCCGATGAAGGGATCTCGGCCCTTGCCTCGTCGAATGAGGTGCAGGATATTCCAAAATGAATACCACGATGCAAAGCAAAAGAGAACGTCTGTAATGTCAGTTTTTAAAAGCCTGGTTCCAACAACATAATATATATGTTTGTTTTATCCTTGCATTAATAAGAATCAATGCAGTCCCATCAATTAATCACACCAGAAAAGAACAAAAATATATGATGTACGTATATGCCATTCGCATTCGCCACTGGGTCCCGTCATCACCAGTTAGGTTACTTAACTAATGACAGAGCGGGGACTGGACTAGCGCGGGTGCAAAACATATACAACATCTACTAGTATATATATAAATATATAATAATCATTCCAGGCATGATATAAAGCAACACCACAGAAACATCACAGAAGCAACACATAATGGTGGATAATCTGGAGCCCCGGGTTTCACTTGAGCCGCAAGTGAGACCCGACGTTCCCTGTCATGTGGATAGCCCGTGCAATGAAACCTAGACCCCTACGAGCGCGGCAAGTTACCCGCCAAAACCAGAAGTGAGGCAGCCCCCTTCAGCAACGTGAATGGACCACCCGGCACATCACGGAATCGGTAACTTGAGCACCCCTCCTGGATCACCTATATCCCTTACGAGTGCGGCGAATAGCCCGCCAATTCTAGAGTAAGGTCCCCTCCGTCCCAACGCCATGAGATGCGGACCCGTTGCCCTCTAGAATCCGGCTATTTGTGCACCCCACCGTGGGGTAATCCTAGAGAATTCCTGCAGGAAGCAGCCCCCAAAATTTCCCCTCTCATTTCCTTCTAAACTCATCAAATTCCACCTCAAAATCCTTATAAATCCACAAATTTCTTCACAAAACCAAAACAAATCCTTGTGCTATCTCTTCTCAAGCCTATTATAGTTGAAAACATGTGGAAAGGAGGCATTTTAGAGGCAAATCACCATGCTTGATCCATAGAAATTGAGGTATAATTCTTACCCATTCAACACTTGTGGCTAAATTCCTTTAATTATATGGTGTTAGTGTTAAAAGTTTAGCTAATTTCTAATCTAGTTTCTAAAAGAGTAGTTTGTTTTAAACTAGGGTTTTTAGCACACCAGTATTTGGTTAATTAAATTTATTTTGCTTGCTAGTTCCTACACAACCAAATCAAAGAAGTTACTTTGTTTATGTGGTCTTCAAATTAAGCTAATTTAGTTAATTTTAATATGTGCAATTGGTTTGTAATTGTTGTTTTATGAAAATCAAGAAAGGGGTTTGTGTATGGAAATGGGTTTTGAAGCATGGTAAATGAGTTGAAATTATGTGATTGTGGCTAACTAGTTGTGTGGTTGGATGTTTGTGTTGATTTGTGATAACTTTATCGTTAATTTTCGATGTTGCACCAAATTAGCAAGTTTTGTGCTTACTAGATTTTTATCTAAATTATTGTGGTGATGTATTTGCGATATCTTGATGATCTATTTTGGCATATCCTATGACATTTAGGATGTGTGAGTGCGGATTTTTGAGTGATCGGGTTTTAGCTTTGCCGGGCGACCAAATCGACGATTTTAGTTAGTTTTTGCGATTTTCGCGTGTGTTCCACGCATCTTGTGCACGTTGTACCTAGCTTGTGAACGTTGGTATTTTCGTTTGGGATTTGCGTCGTTCTTGATATGTAACCTTATGTTTGTATTGATGTAAATTTCAGGTTCGGTCGCGGAGACGTCAGACGCGGCACGAAAGGGGAAAGCGGTGATTGGACGTGGCTAGCTAGGGATTCCTGTGAGTAGATTTAACATCTACGGGGGACTATCGTTTGGATGGCGCAAGTCTCCCGATAGTTTAAGTAGTTAAGATTTTAGTGATATTAGTAACTACATCCATACCTTATTTGACCTACATAAGCGAACCCATTCAATAGGACACCTGCACCATTGCCAGGGTTTTTATATGCAGCACGAGCACTATTCATGCTTACACACACGCCCTGGTAATTGCCATGCCACCACACTAGATAACCTATAATTTGAAACCTTTTACTATAATTGATGCTTAAACCTATGCTATTGCCTTTAATTCCTTAAAATGAAATCGTAGGATTGCTATTCATGTGCATGTACCTCATCATATTATTTGTTCATGCCTAGGCTATTAATCATACATCGCAACTTGATTATTGATACCATATGCATTCATTATCATTGACATATGCACTTATGAGGATTTCTTGAGATTTTATGATATTTCTGGATTTCGGGGGAAAGCCGCAAAAATTTCTAAACTTATTACTTTTTTTAAAATATGTAAATTGCGGTTTTCTAGTGATGTAAGTGTCGTCCACCATGAGTTTGCTGTGGTTTTCGAGACCCGTTTCGAGGAGTTGGATGAACCGTCTCGGGTACATGGTGGGCCCGGTAAGGTACCCCGGGGCAAGAAGCTCGTGTTGCTGACGATGAGCCTGGCAGGGGACGGATTACCTACCGGTGACTATTTGGCACGGCGGATATCCAGAGGATAACGACCGTGGCCGCGAGATGATGAGATATTGATATTGAGATGGGTCAGCCGGATGGCTGAGGCCAGAGATACTATGACATGGATATATGAGATTTGTGATAGTTTTGAGGTGTCGTTGCTGGACACAGGTTCTTGTTGATTCTATTGGTATTGTGCTGGTATTTCAAAAGAGATTCCTAAAGGAAAAACATGATTCTTATACTTACACATTCAGATCATGAGTTGATTCACATTGCATTCATACCTGCTAGTATATTCATATTGCATACATACCTGCTATTATGTCCTGCCATACCTGTATTATAGATGTTAGGATGCTTGTGTGCATACTTGCGATAGCCTCTATAGATGTTATTTATTACTCACGAGTTGGCAACTCACCCCCGTTGTGCCACAGTCTTTTGCAGGTCCGCTCCGTCAGCACAGTAGCGGCGGGCGCACCGCTTCTTTTGCCTCTCTTGCCAGGACTCGAGGTTTTTGCTCGTAGGTGGGTTGTATTATTATTTTTGTACCATCTTGTATATTCTTTCTATCTAGAGTACTCCATCTACTGTATCTACCTGTGTTGTTGTATATTGACCTAGAGATGATACTGTGAGATTTGTGGACTTTTTATGCTGTATTTTGGGGTCGAGCTCACTTGAGCCGACATGTTGCTTCTTACTTATGCCTCTTTATGATTATTTTGCATGTTGCTGTTTTACATTGCGTGGGATTTATGACCGCCTTGTGGCGAAGAGCTAGCACCCGCTTGGGGATGCCTTATTTGTTGTATTTATATATATTCTTGTTGTACCCATTTTGGGGGCCAGTATTTACAAAGGAGATTCTGCCGAAATTTTCGGAAAAATTGATATTGTTTTTAAAAAGGTTTGATATGACTTATTTGATAAACTCGCTTTCAATTGATTGGTTTTCCTTCATTCTTTTGCTTATTTGGTTTTGGTTTCTGGGCTTTGGCTTATTTATTTTACGGACGTCTTGAGACGTTTCGTAAACTTAAGTGCCAGTCACGTTCCGTACCCTACGGGTCGTGACAAAGTTGGTATCAAAGCAAGGTTTTACCTTTTTGAGTGTAGGATGACCCTTGGTAGATGGAGTAAGTGACTTAAGTAGGGTAACGTAGCGTGTGTATGTCCGCGGTATACTTGCGATACGGTACTCCGCCTAAGTGACTTTAGGATATACTTGCTTGAAAATCCTTCTTCAATTCCTTGTATCCTATGATTCTATTGCACTGTTCTTATTATCCTTTTTCCTGTACCAGCCACTATGCCGCCGAAGGCTACGAGAGCACAGAGGGCTGCCGCCCGAGACGAGATTCGAGTTGGCTCGTCCGAGACTAGGACTGAGCAGGGTGGTATGCCTACGCCGCAGGGACAGACCGATCCACCTTCCCCAGGTCGTATGGATAGGCTTGAGACTGGTATGGAGGAGTTGCGACAGATGATGGGGAGTATGCAGGAGCTACGTCAGATGGTAGGATCCCTAGTTGCAGCCAGTCGTACACCGAGGCCGGATGACGCACCTACTACATCCCAGACTACTATGATACCTGCTCCTACTACTACCGCCGTGACCATCCCGGTTTCTCTACAGGATTTCATGAGGCTGAGACCTCCAGTATTCACCGGCACCGAGGCAACGGAGGACCCACAGACGTTCCTTGACAGTTTAGCCAGGATCTGCCGTTCGCTAAAATGTTCGGATGATCGATGGGTGGAGCTTGCGAGTTTCCGTCTAGAGGGTCTCGCGCAGATATGGTGGGAGTCAGTCTTGAGAGGTCGAGCTGCAGGTCTACCGCCTATGACTTGGGCCGAGTTTACAGCGGTCTTTCTAGCTCGTTTCCTCCCAGAGAGCGTTCGTGACGCCAGAGCTCGTAGCTTCGAGGCCTTGGTCAAGACACCTGGGATGACGGTGTCTGAGTATGACGTTCAGTTTACACAGTTGTCCAGATATGCCCCGTACCTGGTAGATACCGAAGCGAAGAGGGTGAAGAGGTTCGTACAGGGACTTGATGCCCAGTTATATCTTGCCATTGGCGCCCAGCACTACGACACTTATTCAGCTGCTATGGATACAGCATTACGGATGGAGGCACGCATATCACAGACTTCGGCCGTTTCTGGGCCGAAGAGGATTCGCACCGAGGTGCCGTCTCAGAGGCAGCGTGCCAGATTCTTTCCGAGGGATGGGCCCGGCAGAGGATTTGGACGGGGTCAGTTATATGGTTCATATCCCCAAGGACAGCAGCCGTCGCCAGGGTGTTTTGGGTGCGGGAGTCCGCACCATCTTGTCAGAGACTGTCCGGCGAGACGACAGGGAGCGGCGACCGTTCCGCATGTGACCCTACCACCATCACCACCCCCTCCTCAGAGAGCCCTACTTCCTACCACAGACGATGCTCCACGCCAGTTAGGTGCACCCAGAGGCCGTGGACGCGGTGGTCCTGTTCAGAGAGGACGAGGAGGCAGAGGCCGAGGTCGAGGTCAGCCCGCTATCGATGGAGGACAGGCCCGAGTATTTGCTTTGACACCGCAGGATGCGCAGGCATCCAATACCGTTGTGACAGGTACCTTGCCAGTTTTCTCTTTCGACGCACGGGTATTATTCGACCCAGGTTCCACACATTCGTACGTCTCTGCACACTTTGCACCGAGATTAGGCCGTGATTCATCGTCGTTAGATCAGTCGCTTGTTGTTATTACCCCGGTAGGCGAGTCGTTTGTCGCTCGTTTTGTGTTTCGATTGTGTTCCGTTCGTATCGGGGAGAGGGATTCATCGGTTGATTTGATTCTCCTCGATATGTTGGACTTTGATGTGCTTCTGGGCATGGATTGGCTCGCCACTTGTTATGCTTCGGTGGACTGCCGTGAGAAGGCAGCCAGATTTAGCTTTCCGGGAGAGCCAGTCCTTGTTATTCAGGGAGACCGCAGCGTCACCCTTCCCAGCTTGATTTCGTCTCTTCGCGCTGGTCAGCTCTTGCGAAAGAGATGTCAGGGATTCTTAGCCTATGTTTGTGATACTAGAGCTACAGAGGTTCCGTTGGACCAGGTTCCGGTTGTTTGTGAGTTCCCTGATGTTTTCCCTGATGAGCTGCCTGGGCTACCGCCTGAGCGCGATGTTGAGTTCTGCATTGATTTGATTCCCGGTTCGGGGCCTATTTCTATACAGCCTTATCGGATGGCCTCGGCAGAGCTTCGAGAGCTGAAAGATCGGTTGCAGGATTTGTTAGATAAGGGGCTTATTCGACCTATTGTTTCTCCGTGGGGTGCTCCGGTCCTGTTTGTCAAGAAGAAGGATGGAAGTTTGCGCTTATGTATCGACTACCGCCAGCTGAACAAGGTTACCGTGCGGAATAGATATCCGTTGACACGCATTGATGATTTGTTCGACCAGCTTCAGGGTGCGGGGTATTTTTCGAGGATCGACTTGCTATCAGGATACCATCAGCTGCGAGTTCGACAGGAGGATATACCGAGGACAGCTTTCCGCACGCGCTACGGCCACTATGAGTTTTTGGTGATGTCGTTCGGACTCACCAATGCCCCAGCAGCATTCATGGATTTGATGAACCGTACATTCAGGCCGTATCTTGACTTATTTATCATCGTGTTTATCGACGATATCTTGGTGTACTCCCGGAGCAGAGAGGAACACGAGCAGCACTTACGGATTACGTTGCAGACTTTGAGGGAGCACCAGCTTTTCGCAAAATTTTCCAAGTGTGCATTCTGGTTGGACAGCGTTGGATTCTTGGGTCACGTGATTACGAGAGATGGCATATGTGTGGACCCGAAGAAGATCGAGGTCGTTCAGCAGTGGCCCAGACCGACATCAGTTACGGAGATCTGCAGTTTCCTAGGCCTGGCTGGCTACTACAGGCGATTCGTTCAGGATTTCTCCCGTATAGCTGCACCTTTGACCGGTTTGACCCGGAAGGGAGTTCCTTTCGTTTGGACAGAGGAGTGCGAGCGCAGTTTTCAGCAGCTACAGACTTGTTTGACTACGGCGCCGATATTATCTTTGCCTTCGGGATCAGGCGGATTTGTGGTCTACTGTGATGCTTCGCGAGTGGGGTTAGGATGCGTATTAATGCAGCATGACAGGGTGATCGCGTATGCTTCGCGGCAGTTGAAGAAACATGAACAGAACTACCCCACTCATGATTTGGAGATGGCTGCAGTGGTCTTTGCACTGAAGATATGGCGACATTACCTATATGGCGAGTCGTGCCAAATATTCACAGACCACAAGAGCTTAAAATACATATTTCAGCAGCGAGACCTGAACCTCAGACAGCGTCGTTGGATGGAGTTGGTGAAAGACTATGACTGCGAGATCTTATATCACCCAGGCAAGGCGAATGTAGTGGCAGATGCTTTGAGCAGGAGGCCCGGGGGTAGTCTATCCTATTTGCGCGCAGTGCAGAGGCAGTCGTCAGCAGATTGGCAGATTTTATGCGATAGCCGAGTTGAGTTCGAGTTCACTCAGACAGGGGGACAGCTCGCGCATGTTCGTGCACGCCCACAGTTGCTTGACCGTATATATGAGGCACAGCGCAGAGACGACCGTTGCTCAGAGATCATGGCACAGATGGGACAGGGCAGATTTTCCGAGTTCATGATTGATGATCAGGGGATTTTACGATATGGATCTAGACTGTGCATACCAGATGCTGATGGATTGCGGCGCGAAATTCTTGAGGAGGCACACCGATCAGTGTATAGTGTCCACCCCGGTTCCACCAAGATGTACCATGATATGAGAGAGACCTACTGGTGGGACGGGATGAAGAGGGACATTATGGAGTTTATATCGAGATGCCTGACTTGTCAGCAAGTCAAGGCCGAGCACCAGAGGCTTGCAGGAGAGCTACAGCCATTACCCATTCCAGAGTGGAAATGGGAGCAGATTTCGATGGATTTCTTTGTGGGTCTACCCAGGACCAGTCGAGGGTACGACTCCATCTGGGTGATCGTAGATCGATTAACGAAAGCGGCTCACTTCCTGCCAGTGAAGACCACTTTCAGCTTCGCTCAGTATGCCCAGCTTTACATCGACGAGATCGTGCGGTTGCATGGCGTACCGACTTGTATCGTGTCAGATCGAGGCACCCAGTTCACCAGCCGACTTTGGCAGAGACTTCAGGAGGCTTTGGGCACTCGTTTGAGCTTCAGCACAGCGTTTCATCCGCAGACCGACGGACAGTCAGAGCGGACCATTCAAACTCTCGAGGACATGCTCAGAGCGTGCGTTTTAGACTTCGGCGGTAGCTGGGATCATCATTTACCTTTAGTGGAGTTCTCCTACAACAACAGCTTCCAGGATACTATTCAGATGGCACCTTTCGAGGCATTGTATGGGAGGAGATGCAGATCGCCCGTTTGTTGGACAGAGCTCAGCGAGAGCAGTATTTTGGGGCCGCAGCTTGTGGAGGAGACGACCGCAAAAATACAGTTGATTCGAGACCGGATGAGAGCGGCTCAGAGCAGGCAGAAATCGTATGCAGACAAGCGCCGTCGCAGGCTAGAGTTCGCAGTTGGCGATCATGTTTTTCTAAGGGTCTCTCCGATGAAGGGCGTGATGCGATTTGGGCGAAAAGGAAAGCTTAGTCCCAGATTTGTGGGTCCCTTCGAGATTCTCGAGCGTGTCGGCGCAGTTGCATATCGTTTGGCTCTTCCACCCATCTTTCCCGATGTTCACCCCGTCTTCCATGTTTCGATGCTCCGCAAGTACCTTCACGACCCTTCGCATGCGATTCAGCACCCGACGGTCCAGCTAGAGCGCGACCTTTCTTTTGCAGAGCAGCCGGTGTCCATCCTGGATCGGCAGGTGAAGAAATTGAGATCGAAAGTTATACCGACCGTCAAGGTCCTTTGGCGTGGCCCGAGCAGCGAGGAGGTCACCTGGGAGACCGAAGGCGAGATGAGGAAGAAATATCCCCATCTCTTTGAAGGTACGCGTAGCTATATTTTTTTAAATTCGGGGACCGAATTTCTTTAAGGGGGGAAGATTGTAACGCCTTGAAAAGTCGTTTTGGTGTTTTCCTGAAAATCGGTGAAAATTCGGTATTTTTCCGTAAACCGTCTTTTTTGTTATTTTGCAGTTTAGGACTAATTATACCTAATTTGGATAGGTAATTGCTAGTTTTTAGTAGCTAATGAGTTACTTATTAATTTTTGGTCATTTAAAAAAATTTCCCTATTTTTCAATTTTTTTATATTATTTTAAGCCGGTAAGAAAATATATTAAATTAACGATAAATACAAATTTCTTTGGGCTAATTTTAATCTTTAAAATCATGTTAATTAAAATCTAGTTGTAATATAAATTTTTAGTATTTTATTTCAAGTTTTAACTAATTTTTATTATGGAAAACGAAATTTATTGAATTTAAGCTAAAACTTGCAATTTTGGACTTGTAGGGGGTCTTTTTGCATAGAATTTCCTTGTAAAATCTCTCTCACTCACTCCCCTCCTCTAGGCCGGCCCCACCATCAGCAGGTCAAGAAATTTCCTTGCCTCATTTTGACTTTAACCATGTGGGGAAATGTTGTGTTTTAAAAGGGTTTTAAAGGGGTAAATTTGGAAGTATGTGTGCTTTGATTTGAGTGGGTTGACTTGGGCTTTTCCCCACAACACCCACACCATCCCCACTCCTCCATTTCAGCCGAGAATTCCTGCAGGAAGCAGCCCCCAAAATTTCCCCTCTCATTTCCTTCTAAACTCATCAAATTCCACCTCAAAATCCTTATAAATCCACATATTTCTTCACAAAACAAATCCTTGTGCTATCTCTTCTCAAGCCTATTATAGTTGAAAATATGTGGAAAGAAGGCATTTTAGAGGCAAATCACCATGCTTGATCCATAGAAATTGAGGTATAATTCTTACCCATTCAACACTTGTGGCTAAATTCCTTTAATTATATGGTGTTAGTGTTAAAAGTTTAGCTAATTTCTAATCTAGTTTCTAAAAGAGTAGTTTGTTTTAAACTAGGGTTTTTAGCACACCATTATTTGGTTAATTAAATTTATTTTGCTTGCTAGTTCTTACACAACCAAATCAAAGAAGTTACTTTGTTTATGTGGTCTTCAAATTATGCTAATTTAGTTAATTTTAATGTGTGCAATTGGTTTGTAATTGTTGTTTTATGAAAATCAAGAAAGGGGCTTGTGTATGGAAATGGGTTTTGAAGCATGGTAAATGAGTTGAAATTATGTGATTGTGGCTAACTAGTTGTGTGGTTGGATGTTTGTGTTGATTTGTGATAACTTTATCGTTAATTTTCGATGTTGCACCAAATTAGCAAGTTTTGTGCTTACTAGATTTTTATCTAAATTATTGTGGTGATGTATTTGCGATATCTTGATGATCTATTTTGGCATATCCTATGACATTTAGGATGTGTGAGTGCGGATTTTTGAGTGGTCGGGTTTTAGCTTTGCCGGGCGACCAAATCGACGATTTTAGTTAGTTTTTGCGATTTTCGCGTGTGTTCCGCGCACCTTGTGCACGTTGTACCTAGCTTGTGAACGTTGGTATTTTCGTTTGGGATTTGCGTCGTTCTTGATATGTAACCTTATGTTTGTATTGATGTAAATTCTAGGTTCGGTCGCGGAGACGTCAGACGCGGCACGAAAGGGGAAAGCGGTGATTGGACGTGGCGAGCTAGGGATTCCTGTGAGTAGATTTAACATCTACGGGGGACTATCGTTTGGATGGCGCAAGTCTCCCGATAGTTTAAGTAGTTAAGATTTTAGTGATATTAGTAACAACATCCATACCTTATTTGACCTACATATGCGAACCCATTCTATAAGACACCTGCACCATTGCCAGGGTTTTTATATGCAGCACGAGCACTATTCATGCTTACACACACGCCCTGGTAATTGCCATGCCACCACACTAGATAACCTATAATTTGAAACCTTTTACTATAATTGATGCTTAAACCTATGCTATTGCCTTTAATTCCTTAAAATGAAATCGTAGGATTGCTATTCATGTGCATGTACCTCATCATATTATTTGTTCATGCCTAGGCTATTAATCATACATCGCAACTTGATTATTGATACCATATGCATTCATTATCATTGACATATGCACTTATGAGGATTTCTTGAGATTTTATGATATTTCTGGATTTCGGGGGAAAGCCGCAAAAATTTCTAAACTTATTACTTTTTTTAAAATATGTAAATTGCGGTTTTCTAGTGATGTAAGTGTCGTCCACCATGAGTTTGCTGTGGTTTTCGAGACCCGTTTCGAGGAGTTGGATGAACCGTCTCGGGTACATGGTGGGCCCGGTAAGGTACCCCGGGGCAAGAAGCTCGTGTTGCTGACGATGAGCCTGGCAGGGGACGGATTACCTACCGGTGACTGTTTGGCACGGCGGATATCCAGAGGATACCGACCGTGGCCGCGAGATGATGAGATATTGATATTGAGATGGGTCAGCCGGATGGCTGAGGCCAGAGATACTATGACATGGATATATGAGATTTGTGATAGTTTTGAGGTGTCGTTGCTGGACACAGGTTCTTGTTGATTCTATTGGTATTGTGCTGGTATTTCAAAAGAGATTCCTAAAGGAAAAAACATGATTCTTATACTTACACATTCAGATCATGAGTTGATTCACATTGCATTCATACCAGCTAGTATATTCATATTGCATACATACCTGCTATTATGTCCTGCCATACCTGTATTATAGATGCTAGGATGCTTGTGTGCATACTTGCGATAGCCTCTATAGATGTTATTTATTACTCACGAGTTGGCAACTCACCCCCGTTGTGCCACAGTCTTTTGCAGGTCCGCTCCGTCAGCACAGTAGCGACAGGCGCACCGCTTCTTTTGCCTCTCTTGCCAGGACTCGAGGTTTTTGCTCGTAGGTGGGTTGTATTATTATTTTTGTACCATCTTGTATATTCTTTGTATCTAGAGTACTCCATCTACTGTATCTACCAGTATTGTTGTATATTAACCTAGAGATGAAACTGTGAGATTTGTGGACTTTTTATGCTGTATTTTGGGGTCGAGCTCACTTGAGCCGACATGTTGCTTCTTACTTATGCCTCTTTATGATTATTTTGCATGTTGCTGTTTTACATTGCGTGGGATTTGTGACCGCCTTGTGGCGAAGAGCTAGCTCCCACTTGGGGATGCCTTATTTGTTGTATTTATATATATTCTTGTTGTACCCATTTTGGGGGCCAGTATTTACAAAGGAGACTCTGCCGAAATTTTCGGAAAAATTGATATTGTTTTTAAAAAGGTTTGATATGACTTATTTGATAAACTTGCTTTCAATTGATTGGTTTTCCTTTATTCTTTTGCTTATTTGGTTTTGGTTTCTGGGCTTTGGCTTACTTATTTTACGGACGTCTTGAGACGTTTCGTAAACTTAAGTGCCAGTCACGTTCCGTACCCTGCGGGTCGTGACAATACCGTAGTCTAAAGGCCCGGATTTTAAGGTTTTCCATGGAGGTTAGGGTAAAGACTTCTAAAGGAAGGACAAGGATCTAGAGGAAGAACAATCTTCCCAATCATCCTAATCCGTTTTATTAATATTTACCATAACACCTAATTAGATCTTCATATGGGTATAGAAAGCGGTGAGATTTATAGACTTTCCAAACTTAACCTAGACCTAACCCTAGCAAGATTTAGATTTAGATTAATTCAGTTTTTAGATTAAATCAATCCGACGCCCATCGGAATTAACTCGTTTGAGCGATTAGGAAATTCACAAAATCCCTGTGGACCGACCCGTACTCACCGGCTAGCTATCAAGCGACGCCGTTCTTGATTGCGGTAATAGATAGTTTTTTAGATCAATCAATATGCGATACTCTTAGACGAACAGACCGGACTGTACGGATATTGTCACTATCAGGCTCAGTAGGGGTTCTGCATGAGTTTGCTCGTCGGCCTCCCTTTCGCTCAATACTTGAGTAGCCGTTACGTACAGCTAGTGCCGCTGACGTGCTTGTGGTTAAACTCACTGCCAGCGTATTGACGAGTCTTTAGAGTCCCACACAGAGGGTTTCCCTGGTTCTGGCGAAATGATGTAGTAGCCGTATTGGATATGTGCAGGGTTCCGATCGATTGGTGTACTTTGTACCAGGACTTTCGATCGGACAATTGGTAGTACTAGCCGACTCGGACTTGAGCCGGATTATTAAATCAGGTATTGATTTAATAATTTATGTATATGTATTTCGATACGTATATTCTAGTATTATATTCTTTGTGTTATTCTATCTCATTGGGTATTCGTATTTCGGTACGAATGCAGATATATTTACAGTAGAATGTAATCCGTATTTTTTACCGGATAATATTCTAGAAGGTGCCACCTCATTTCTTGATTTGACCATTTTTATTAAATGGATAAATGAGGTGGAAATTGCATGATGGAGGTATGGTGACAACCATGCTTGTAATAGTGCACACAAATGAATTATTAATTCATTTGTGTTCACTATTCAAGCATGGTGGGATTTAAAAATTGGAAAAATGCTTTTTACAAAACCTAGCATGCTATTTTCTCTTTCATGGTTGAGTTCATTCTTGCAAGCATGAAGGTTTTTGTTCATTGCTTTTTCTTTCTTGAGCTCCTCCTTCACAATGAGCTTCACCTTTCTCTAGCTTTCATTTTTCTTCCACCTTCAAGTTTTTGAGATAGCTAACACTAAGAAACATTCACACTACATCCTAGGCTCTCTAGGGTAGCATCCTAGAGACCCTAGTTGCTCCATATACATCATGTCGTGGAGCTAGAGCCGGAGTTACATCCCTCGGGTGGATCATCGGAGATGGAGGAAGACCGGCGACCAAACTTCTTCGAGGTACCGCTAGGAGCTTGGAATGAAGACCGAAGGACACGGATCAACTCGGTATAACAATTCTAACCTCTTCTTTGTTTGCTAGTTTAGGGTTTAAGGTAGATCCGGGATTCGGGTAACGGTAGCGCCGGTTTAGAAAATTTTTGTTCCGCATTTTGGCCGCGTTTCGACAGCCGGGGCGCTGCCGTGACCCAACAAGAACTCATGGCGGACTTCGACATCAACCTACAATATCATCCTGGGAAGGTGAATGTAGTTCCTGATGAACTTAGCCGCCAGCCATTAGCAATGAATCTCACCGCTCAGTGGAAACTACAGCAGGAATTGCATGGATTGACAATCGAAGTAGTTATGCCTGGTAACGCTTCATATTTGATGAATTTACAAGTTTAGTCTACTATTGTCAATCAGATCAAAGCAGCTCAAGAAAATGATGCCATGTTACAAAAGATCCGAGAACAAGTAGAAAGTGAACTTCGAACTGACTTCATCATCCACGAAGACGGATCCTTAAGATATAGAAGTAGATTGTGTGTACCAAACGGTCCAGTTCGAGAATAGTTGATAAAAGAAGCTCACTGCTCTCCTTACTCTCTACACCCCGGTGGTACAAAAATTATAAGGATCTACGGCAACACTACTGGTGGTATGGAATGAAGCGCGAAGTAGCCAGAAGCGTAGCCAAGTATTTGGTGTGTCAGCAAGTAAAAGCTGAACATCACAGAACTGCTGGTCTATTTCAGCCGTTACCCATCCCAGAATAGAAATGTCAGCACATTACCATGGATTTCGTGACTGCCCTTCCTCGCAGCACAAAAGGTAATGGCGTAGTATGGGTTATTATGGATCGACTCACCAAGTCGGCTCACTTTATTCCCTTTCGAGTTGGCCAATCTACTGAGACGTTAGCAAAGAAGTACATGGAGGTGAGCATGAATCTAAAGCAAGATTTAACTCTTTCAAATGTACTATATTGATACCAATGAACTCATGCAGAAGATTATGAGATTACATGGAGTAACAGTTTGCATCTTCTCCAATCATGATACCAGATCCCGATCACAGTTTTGGCAGAGTCTGCAAGCTAGCCTAGGAACGAGTCTGAACTTCAGCACGGCTTACCATCCACAAACGGACGGACAGTCCGAGCGAACAATTCAGATTCTGGAGGACATACTAAGAGCTTGTATATTAGACTTCAGAAGTTCGTGGGAAGATCACCTACACCTTGTGGAGTTTTCATTCAACAACAGCTATCAAGCGAGCATTGGAATGGCACCATTTGCAGCACTCTATGGAAGGAAGTGTCGATCACCACTAAGTTGGGATGACGTTGGAGATCATGAACTCCTAGGACTAGAGATAATTGTGACAACTGTGGACGTAGTTCGTACGATCAGGAAAAGAATGCGCATAGCCCAAGACAGACAGAAGTATTGGGCAGATGCAAAGCGCTGACACCTGGAGTTCCAACCTGGAGACCATATTTTAATGAAGATATCCCCAAACCGAGGAGTGATCCTCTTTGGCAACAGGGGTAAGTTCAGCCCCAGATACATAGGACCGTTCGACATTCTTGAACGAGTCGGAAAAGTGGCATACCATTTGGCACTACCACCCTCATTGAAAGGAGTGCACAACGTGTTTCATATATCCTAGCTACGAAGATATGTGAGCGACTCCAGCCACATCCTTGATCACTCAGAGCTCACAGTCCAGACTGACCTGACCTGCGAGTAACAACCCATTGATATCCTGGACAGAAAGGTAAAGACATTACGGAATAAGGAAGTAAACTTGGTCCAAGTGATGTGGAGAAACGATTCACCAGGAGAATCAACGTAGGAACGAGAAGAAGACATGCGTGCAAGATATCCCCACTTATTTGTAAATTAGTCCTTATGTAAATGTAAATTTCGAGGATGAAATTTTTATAAGGAGGGTAGAATGTAATGACTCTGAATTTACTGTACGAAAATTTTCAGTTTAATGTACAGAAAGGAGTTTACAAGTCTGAGTACAAGTTATAAGTTAATTTTTTTTGTTTAAGAACAGCAAGAAACAATTTGTAGCTCACTGGTAAAGCCCCTGCACTGCTGTGACATAACCCCTGTGTTCGATTTCTATCAGAAACATTATTTTTTCTGATTTATTTTTAAACTTTTTGGAAGCCCAAAAGTTTACACGTGCAATGCACATAAAAATGAAAAGTCTGAAGAAATCAAACATGTACAAAATGGAGTTAATACTGAGATAAACACGTGGCTCCAATCCACCGGCCTCACCCCTCAAAACGAGCGGCCAAAACTCCCCTAGGGCCAGTACCGACGATCGGCCTGTGGCCAATAAGGCCCGGGTTTTGCACACACGACCCTTCCCCTACCCCTAACTCCTCTGCACCGTTTGATTGCTATGCAATCAAATAGAGACTTTTAATTTCACCTTTAAACCAAACTTTAATGCATTTTAATTCACCATTTTAATTCTAAAACCCTAATTCCACACTATAAATACTACCCCATACCCTAGCCCTTCATCATTCTGAAAATTATAGCCAAAATTCTTAAAAGTTCTCAAGTACAAGTGGAGTAGAAGAGGAGTTAGCAAGCGATCAAGTTCCGGCGAGTATCGAAGCAAATTCCGGCGACCCCGCGACTCCACGACGACAACCTTCCCTTCCTACACCTTTCTTTAAGCCTCCTATAGTGTAAGTCCCTTCCAATCCTCATTCCCCTTCTTTAAAAGTTCATTTTCAAAACATATCTCGGAAGTGAAGTTAATACCGACATTTTCTTCCAAAACTCTATAATTCCACTTTTTCTTACTATTCTTCATTCATATTCCTACACCATGCTTGTTAACATAAAACCAATACTTAGAATCAACTTTTAATCAAAAATATCATGCAAAATATCTTTAAATTAACATTTACATTAAAATACCATGAAGTTTGTATATACCATCTTTATTTGTTTTGCTTAAACATACTTTTAGGAAAATTCACGAGGTAACGACCTACCTCTCACATACACACATGGTTCTATAGCACGATACTCTTCGAACGTATTTTGTTACGATTACAATATTACATTAAAATGTCATTTACTATAAAACCGGTTTTCTTTTAAATTGTATTTTTAACTCCTTTGCAAATATGCCTTTACAACCCTTTTTAGGGACCCGCTATTGGATGGTGCGGATTATCGTACATCTTTGGGCTAGTAGAGAGAGATACAGATCTCCTCATGGAGCATTCTGTTTCGAAAGATTTTAAATACGGTTTTTAAGAAAAACGAATTTTTCTACTTAATTAAAAAAATTTAATTTTTAATAATTATATAAATATTAAAAATCCATATATTTTCAAAATATAATAAACTTATATTTTTTTCAAATGAAAGAATTACAAGTTTTATCAAGGTACCAACAAAAGTCAAGCTTTACAGTAAAATACCATGAACTTTTCAAGCTAAGCTATTATCACTAAAATACCTTAAATCCCTAAAATTCACATCCATGAAAATCCTAAATAATATAAATAATTTCCCGAGATTATTTTGAAACTATATTAAAAATATTTTTCATAAAACCTCCTCGGGTTATATAAAACTATATTTAAGGACTTTAGTAAATATAGGTTTAAGCGGGATCAATTCTCTTGAGCCCCAGGAAGTTGGAGAAAGTGAGTGCTTGGCTATTTAAGGTAGAAAAATTAACGGGGTTATCAATGGTAATTGTCTTGGAAAAAGACACAAATCATGTCGTCCATGTGCAGCAGTTACAGATAATTCCCGAACCTAATTCAGGATCTAAATTAGTTGCAAGTGTCTGACTCAGTCCGAGTCTAATTCAAACATGAATCCAAACTCTAACATATATACTTGAATATGAACCTAAATATCAAACCTGAATACAAGACTTGATTTGACCGAACCATGATTACAACTTGACATGTCTACAAGCTTACATCCTGAATCTGACTACTTGAACAACTTGTATCCATGGTCTCGGCAAGCCTTGTAAATATAATCTATACAAAACATTACGCGGGATTAACGGGGTAGATTGATACGGAATGTATAGCGTGGCACGAGATGATCACTAAAAGACACCTACATGAACTCTCGTGTCGTTGTCCCGTGGGTTTTGACGGGGCCTTGTACTATGTTACCACAGTCCACGGGGTAAGATGGACTTCTCCCGTATACACAAATACTTTCTGTACCAAACTACAAACAACTACGTTAGAATAGCAATCTTATACCTGCACATCTTACCACTTCAATTCTTATTACTTGCTATATTCCTTTCTTTTTTTGGGGACTTACCGAGCGCTAGTTCGCTGACGACATTCCTGTCTTTTTCTTTTTTTGAAATGTTCGTCAGGAGGACCGGACTCTCAGGAGATCGAGCCGAGCCAGGAGGACTTGGACCAGTTCACTGTCCAGCAGGACTTTTAGTTCATCTTGTACTTATTTCAGTTTGTATACCACTGTTTAAGCATTGTTTTATATCTTGTATCTTTCCTTTTCAAAGCAGTTGTAACGTAAAGAAGAATATTAATAAAAATTGTTGTTTATTTTATATCTCTTGTCAATTATTGTGCATTTTATACATATATTGCTTAATTACGCTTAACGTATTTATTTCTTAGTAAATACGTTGCGGGCTTGCCACGTCACCACTTCCGTACACTGGGAAGCGGGGCGTGACAAAATTTCTCCATTTTATATGGTAGTTTTAGCTTATCAACCTGTATATCAAGTCGAAACGAGATGATTCCTTTTAATTCTAACCATGTTGTCGCCTCTGAGATGGTCAATACCGCGCTTTTACCATTGGATCCACTCACAAAATACATTAATGTCTAAATTTAGGCCATTATCCATGAGCAAGATAGTAAATGAAGATTTAGTTTGTTGGTGTAGTTAATGAAAGTGAGTAAAAATGGACATTTAATGCTTAGTCTTTTAAGTAAAAATCAACTCAGGATAGAAGTTACAGGTAATCCCTCAGATGTTACATGCAACTCCTCTGTGTAATATTTGATGCTTTAATTGTCAAAGAAATTGGCACCTGTCATTGTACTGCACACATGGGTCAACAAAGGCAATTATGAGATATACTAAAATACAAATGACCTTGAGTATTTAAAGAAATTCTTCATGGGCCTAAAAGGTTTTCTACTAGTTGAAAAATCCCAGGGATTTTCTCACAAGATTTTAATGGGCGGGGTATTTTCAACAATTTAATGATCTCTTAAATACAAAGTTTGGTACAGAGTGATTAAGAATTGTTTCCAATGTAATATTAGAAATTATTGCTCATGATTCCAGTGTACCATTAATTGGGAACAGATTGCAACAATATACATGCAAGTGTATCATCATTCATCATAACACCAACAACTACCCCCACAACAAGAACTTAAAAACACTTAAATCAGAACATTGGGTAAACCAAATAATCACAGCTAAAAAAGAAACAAAAATCATACACATCAACCTTATGAACCTTACCATACAAAGTTTGGCACAACGTGATGAAGAATTGTTTGCAATGTAATTTTGAGAAAATACTGCTCATGATTTCAGTCCGCACCATTGCAAACAAACTGCAACTAGACACATGCATGTATTACATCATAACTACCACATCAACAACAAAACAAATTTAGAACCTTGATTCCTGAAGAACCAAATAATCAATGCTATCCAAACATGCAAAATTTTTGAACTTTAACTTCAAAAGTTTGATACCATGTTATGAAGCATTGCATCACTGTAATATTGGAAAATATTGCTCATGCATTCAGTGTGATTTAACTACAACAACATGCATGCATTTTTTCTCATCATAACATAGTAAATCATACATCATGGCATCTCTGAAAAAGGCATTGTAATATCGTTCCTTTTTTTTCCTATCACTTTCATATTCAGCTTCTATTTTTCAGATATTTTCTGTCATGTATAGTATTATTGAAGTATTTTTGAGACACTACTTATGCCAAATTGCATAGCTGTGGCCACTAGTAGCCAATATCCATTCAGGTTCATTTGGGCACCAAGACCCAACTCCAATCTTCATGCACACTTTTTCGTCGATGACCGCAACATATAGATTCATTTGAGCCTCCAAAATTCTAACACGGGAACGGCTGTGGATATCCTGACTTTTCCGGATATCAATCTGCTAAAAAATAAGAGGAAGGCATTAGGATCCTCTAAACTACTATAAAATGCTGGAAAGTCCCCTGCAATGGCTGGAACTCTGATGTTTGACACTTTGACATGAATGATGAATAATGGGCATTGAACTACTAGACTCGTGAATACACAATATTGTACAGTAAAAAAGCGTGTATTTTGGGGTACCAGTTTCACAATTTGGTCATGCATGGAGTCGCCGCAATCGTAGAAATGGTCATAGAAAACTGTGGGTATCCCAGGATGGGTGAGTATATAGGCATATCCCTGCAGATAGCTTCAGGATTAAATACGGCAAATAGAGACTTGAAAGGTCATCAGATATCAAGATATATAAACCAAATTGATAGCAACCTGCTCAGTCTTTATTTTGGTTTATGATAATATATGTGATTGGAAAACACGAGAGGATTTAATAGAAGGAAAATATTTTGTAAGCATGCCGGCAAAGATAGCATATTTTTCCAGTTAAATCTCATCCTTAAAATTTACATTGTTTTCAGAAAAAAAGGGAAAAAAATATTATTGAACAGTTATACCGCCAGATCTATGTTAAACTTGCAATCCCATCACTTTAAGGAAAACCCCTCCAACGGAAGCTTTTTTTTTTTGAAGTTCTACAGTAAAACTTGTAAACTTCTTGTTGTGCCTTCCCTAGCCGGACTAAATAAAGCTTAAACCGCAAAAGTGGAGGTATTAAGGATCTGAAGTAGAAGAACAAGCAGGTCAAAATTTGCAAGTATAATAGTACTACTGACTGTACAAGTGCCCTTGTTTCAGAAACGGTGCATAGCGCCAATGAATACCTATAGATTTCATCAGCAGTAGTACTACCATCTTGTACATATATGCTAACAAATTTTTCCCAGGTACTATAGTTCAATCCTATTTCCTATTTTAAGAAGTATGGATTATTTGTTTTATTCATTAGTGACTACAATCTCAAATCACAAGTGATATCTTACTTCACTAGAAAAGCCATCTCAGAGCAATCACAGTAACTAATTTAAATGGTCCTTCTGAATAAGGAACAACAAATTTTCTCATATGAAAAAGCTATCCTGCGGTGCATATTGATTGGTGGTCGAAATTGTGAAGTGAGAAGTTGAGTTGGATTTCAGGTTGGTGCTTTGATCGGTGGTTGAAATTGTGAAGTGAGAGGTTGAGTTGGATTTCAAGTTGATGCTTCAATGCCCTTAGAATATATGATATTAATCATGTACCTGTAAGGACAACAGAATATGTAAAATACCTAACCCTGAAAAAACTTTTCTAATTCTATATTTCTTGGCATCCTGCCCCCGGGGGTGGGGGTGGGGGTGAAATGATAAAATCAATTGCATTACGCTGTACTAATCAACCAATGATTTCTAGATCTCTTAGAGTTGGATATAGTCATTGTTACCTTCTATACGCGCTATGAAATATTGTTAGTGATCTGTCACAAGTAAAAATAAATTTTAGCCATCTAATGTAAAATATTGTTAGTGATCTGTCATAAGTAAAAATAAATTTTAGCCATCTAATGTAAAATATTGTTAGTGATCTGTCATAAGTAAAAATAAATTTTAGCCATCTATGTAAATTAACCTACAGAATCTAATTCTCTAAATTCTTTAAGGATTGAAATAAAGGGAAATAGGAAACGGGACACAACCATATTTTAAATATACCAGGTTTGGAATTTCATCACTTGCTCCAAACTTCCAAATTCATGGTGGAAGTTTTCATGAATTTAGTTTCTTTGTGCTTGTAATCATTACCAATTCATGCAACTGGTTAATGCATCAGCTAGTAATTTTTTTATGCTTTAAGGTAGAATAGACGTAAGAAAATTTGTACAACGTACCTCCATCACATGATTTGACGGGAAAGGCCAATGAGCCTGAAAAAGCAGACACAGTTAAGCGTGCTTGGAAATTAAGCCCAGCAAGAGAATTCTATAATTTCTAATAACCTCCTAAATCATTCTTTTAAGAAACAATTCAATTGCAAGTCAGATTTACTAAGGATGCTGATATCTAAGTTAAAATCATACTTGAGTAGACCCAGTATCATGGTTTTCAATGAACGTTACTGCTCTTGAAGGCCACCATCCCATTACACCAGGTGGCTTGCCCTTAGAATCACGCAAGCGCCATAGCTCACCCTTTACCGCCTCCTTTCATAGAAAATTAAGTCAGCATTAGGCGACACATTAGGGAAAACACCAGCCCGAGCATGATTAAACAACAAGAATTGTTCCAATCTGATACCTGAAGAATACCCTTTGTGGTGAAATCAAATGCAGCACATAAACCTCTGGTGTTGTCTATCCAATTTATAATCCTTTGTCTATGACTATCTGTTTGTAATGTTTAATAGCATATAATAAAGATCTTGTAGAAGTAAAACTCGACTGGAAGTGAACAATTTATATGATGGTTCAATGTAGAAATAGATATAGGTGCAGAAACCCTCTCGCCCTCATAGGTAACATAGAAATTCATTTTAGTTTACCTTGCTCCAATTCAGTTAAAATATGATTACAGCAACTAAGAACAATAGCATGCCAAAGACAAATACCTTGATTGTAGTCCAAGCGATTATCAGGGGGGCTATATGCACAGTTATCCCAATATTCCCCCACAGCGAATACGGGTTTTGACTCCTCAACATATTCTCTCACAAACTTAGCCGCATAGCTAATTTTATCAAATAAAGCAAGAGGTAGATGACGACGACAGATTAAGATTCGTGAAAGATCAAAAGGAGAATAAGAATACACTTTGAGGGGATGTTCAGTTACCCTTTTGCAAAATCAAAACGGAAGTCTTGAAATCCAATACTCGTCCGAAGCCATCTTAACCACTCAACTATGTCTCTCTGTACAAAGGTTTGGGTATGATCTATGTTGGGAACTCCATCAAAGTTAGCACCAGTACTTGGGTTTCCCTAAAACACATGTACATATAGCATCAGCCAATTTCAAAAAAAAAATTTACCATACAAGGCTAGCTAAACTATTTTGGATAACTGATTTCTGCAAAGTAACTAACTAACTAAATAATTAAATAAGTAAGTAAATCAAAAAATTCTTCTGTAGTATCCGCAACAATGCCACAACTGTTTGCTTCAACTAGTGATACAGAATTATTCCTTTTAGGAGGAAAAGAAGCAGCTAATTGGGCTACCAGTTACGAACTCGTGCAAAATTAGACCTAGTCCTAGTCAAGTAGCTAATTGGAAAATCTAGTATAATATATTAATTCATCATTCTCCTGTCTCATGATAGTTGGTTCAGGAGACAAAGGTTGCATTAATATTTAACCATTGACCAAGTTGGCCGTTAACATCGGTAACAAGTATCCTTCTAATCATTGTTGGATTTTCAATTCAAACCGCAGCTGTAACACCCTAGCACGTTCATATGACACTAATCGGTATTTTAAACCTTGCTTTATATATTTTTATTTATTTATTTGGGTTGCGACTGATTTGAATAGTAGAAATGGCTATCCGACCCGACCCGCATGTGTGAAACCCATTATGGTTATATTTTATTAATATTTATCTGTAAACTAAGTCCATGTGAATCTAGTATAATATATATATATGTGTGTGTTATATATATATCTAAATCATATGTTTATATCTTCTAGTAGCCACACGTTAAGAATAATTTATATTTGTTAACTGTCATCATATGGTTAAGCATCCCATATTTTATTTTGACTTTTATCTATTACGCTCAAATCTAATAGAATCGGGATACCAAATATTTCTTAGATTCAAATATATTTAAATCCTTTTAAAATCTTAAATAAAGGGTATGGGATATTTAAATAATATTCTTGTATTATGATTAAAAAGGTTACGTAAATGTATTATTATTTTTCCAAAATATATTTTTGTGAGATTTTGGTGAAGACGGGGTATGGTTTGATATTATCTTTAGTATTAAACTATAATATATATTTATAACCTAATATAAACTATACTATTATATATTTTACATTTTATAAAACAGAAAAATTTCTCTCTCCACATAACATATCTCTTTCTCGCTCTCCTCTAACTAAATCTCTCTCTCATCAATTTATACATTCTCCTTCTTCGTACTTCAAGCCTACATCCATCCTCGCTGACGCAACTCCAGTCGCATCTTAGAATCTTAACCGAGCCATCAAAACTTAGTGTTAATTTGTATAGCGTCGTCTTACTTCCGTTCATCGCGTTTGTTTCGAGGTAAATTTACAACTTGCTACATGCTATAGTTTACGCAATTTACTTATATATTGTCGTACTACTACTATTATTATCATACAAATATGTCTATATAATTTATACACCGTAATTATTTAACGTTAATTAGTTTTATAATATACAGTGTATGCAAATTTACAATTTGCGACATGCTATAATTATATCTATAAATATATATATCGTCGTAATATTTCTTATTATTATCATTATACCGTTTATATCTATATAATCCGTATATCATTAATTAGTTTATAATCTGCATTTTATAACGTTATGCAAAATATAGTTTGAAAATATTATAGTTTACATATGAAACGTCGTCGCCAAGCGGATACGACAAATCTGTAATTTACTGTACAGACTACCTTATAAAATTCATTATAAATCATAGAAAAATCATTTGCACATGTTCTTTAGTTCGTTACGAACCTAACTCATAATACTATAACCCTGTGAAATATTTACTTACAAAATAAATTGTTTAAATAATGTAAACTGTAAATGAAAATATCTCTGAACTACTGTCCCGGGATATTTTAGCAGCAAACTTTCAATTTCGAACGTTCATAACTTTTTGTAGGAATAACCCGAGATATTTTAACTTATAAAAATGAAAAGCTTATTGAATTAGCTTTGTTTTGATATATGACGCGTCCCTTTTGGAGGACGTTTGTTATTTTAAAACCATTTTACAAATCAGGATGACGCTGAATTTCTGAACGGAACTTTCTTATACATGGTTAATCAACACCACTTTTATAGTTATTAATCGGATTGGATATGCTATCCCTGTTAATGCTATTATCTTGGTCTTGTACATGATATGATTACGTTATCTATGACACGCTTATTAACTTATATCCGTTAGTGTTTACCGATATTCGGTTATAACTGTATTGTCGTTGTATATCATGATTTGATTGGAATATGTGATTGTGAAGTAGATACCTTACTGACTGATTACATCCTTGATATGCCTGTACACAAATTCATGACTGGTACACTACCATCCTGTTACCATTACCGTTATCATGCTAGTACCTATTGACTATGAAACTTACCGATACCAACAATTCTGACTTGTTGTCCTGATGGACGTGATCTGTTGTCTAGATAGACATAATATGTACCTGATTGTTCCTGTGTTCGCATTAGGCAAACACTCTATTGATACCTGACTTAAACACGAAATCTGAGGGAAAGGGGAAATCAAGAATGTAACCAAAACGTAACTCAAAATGATATTATTGTTTGCCGTGATTTCGGGCGTGAACGGAATAACCACTGTTTATTGTACCGTGGTCCCGTGAGAAATGAACGGGATATATTGTACCATGGTCCCGTAGAGAATGAACGAAATATATTCTGTTGAGTTACGATGATGATTATATTAATTGGTTTCAAATACCGTTAGGATAGATAACCTACAAACACAGACTTTAGGATACAGACGTACCTATAGTATGCCGTTATGACATCTGTGATTGTTTGTTTATACTTATATCATATTTTGCATGTGACATCCTGTATAGCACACTGTTTTGGTTATTACTATTATCATGATATTTACGACGCACTGACGTCTGGGTTTTGCATGGTCCAGATACTTGACTTAGCACGTGAGTATTTCGATAGGATCGCCGATCAATGAGGACCATGTCACCGATATAACTCTTATTGATGGTTAGTTATTCTTTGAATCTTTATTGCTTTCGCTATTATTTCATGTTATCGTTTATGGCTATTGGACATGTTTAGAATTAGATAGTTATATTATTGTTCTTGATTACTGATAGACAGCCGTAATGTGACTATGGAAGGATATTTCCTGATCGTAGGTAGTATGGCTGGCTTTGTTACGTTCCCGATTTTATATATTTTGGGAAGTGGGACATGACAACAGCTATCCATGCAAACTTGTAGTTCAGTTCAAATGACAGCCTTCAATAAAATTCTACATTCCACATACTTGGTAGAGCCAACTTTTCCATTTATTAGAGTTGAGCCAGATCATTCACCTTTAGGCTTTAACAACTGTAAATTTAATTAAACTGGTTATAAAATTGAACGAACAATGTATGTAAATTGATCTTCACAATCTATGTAAATTGACCTTCACAAATAGCCTTTTAGATAAGATATATTCCTATAGTTTTCCTGTTTCATCATCTTATGTTGAAAAGAAGGAATGATAGTAGTACAAAACATCAATGATACTGGTATATGATGTAAATCAAAGCGAATAGGGTCACCACGGTTTGTCAGTAATGTGGGTTAGCTTGGTTTACTTAGTGTTGCGTGCCTAGGAGGGCAGCAGTTAACAAATATCTCCGTTCATCCCAAGCGCCTTAATGGAAGCAGCTAAGCCAAGGAAAGATCGGAAATCACCTTCAAGCTTATTTAGCACAGAAGCCCGCCTACTAGAAAGCATGTAACCCACTAATGGAAGTCGGAATCTCCATCAGATGTTGTCCTTTGTCGATCTTGCTGCCAGCGAGGCTGAACGGTTGAGATTTGAGAGGAAGATTGAGCGTGTAGCGTGTAGATCTCAGTGGGCAGTTGGTTGTTATTGATGCCGAGCTACCTGCAAAGAAAGTTCCGGGATGGGAAACCATCGTAGGACTCTCTGACGATGAAGTAACGAGGAATATTAGGGCAGAGTAACGGCGTAATGGAATGAGTTTTTCAGATACCTGAGTCGTCTGGAAGAGGGGTTTATATAGCGGTCGCATGAGGCGGGCTGATGCGAGATTCTCGCCGTCCGTTACGCCCCTACCTCACGTTTGCGTTGATGGCGGGATACACCCATTAATGGTGAGATACGCTAGCGTGGGATGCGGGACGTGGAGCGGCGGATATCTCGTTGTGGCGAGATTCACGGGGACGCTAGAGCTCCGTGCTCCCGGCCAAACGGGGAAGCTGAGGAAGTTTAGCTCGGTGACAGCTCGGAGACGAGCGAGGAGGCAGAGGAAGCTCAGCTCTGTAATAGCTCGAAGACGAGCGAGGAGGCTGAGAAAGCTCCGCTCTATGACAGCTCGGAGACGATCTGTTGCCTGTTTGCTAGGCGAATAAGGAATATACTTTGGAGAGGTCTCTAAAAGGTTGGATGCAACCTCGGAGATGTGGCGTCGAGGAACGTCCCCAATGCATCGTATTTATTCCAGCTCCGTAACCCCAGGAATCTAACGAGCTTACGTGGATACACGTCATCCGCTACGTGTCTGGATCTGGGAAACTCCCACTTATGAGTATCATCATTGCCCCCCTTTCATTTCGACCTATTTATAGGTTGGGTCGAGAGTGGTCTGCTCGGTTTTCTTTGTTCAGCTTGGTGTCGAGAATTTTTCGTTGTGGATTGTCCGGAAACGATGTGGCGTTTGGCGGCCATGTCTCTTCGATCTCTGGGTCCATATGGCAACTCACAGTGCGCCTAAATTCCCGCGCGTATCCTTCATGATGTCATGGATCAGCGAAATGATTGCGCCATAAAGGAGACATCGCTTTGCTTGCTTAGGCAGCTGATCTTCGTGCCACGTGGCCACCAGTGAGTGGCAAACTGCGAGACGTCGCCAGTTGGATCCGCGTGAGGGGAAACGTCTAATGGTCGGTTGCCGCGTGGCGTCATCGAGGCCATCGGATGGCTTTTGCTAGGCGTAGAAATAGGGAAGGCCTTTCCTTAGGAAGCATTTTTGCTTTAGTTGCCTCCCGTTATCTGAAGATTTCTCGGCGCTCTATCACTTAGGTCGGATTTCAGCCAAATCCATCTATAGCCGCTCTTTCCTTGAATCGGATTAGATATCTTCTTCCGAAGTTTCCGTTGATGTAGTTAGGGTTGAGTTGGGCGATGAGGCTTCAGCCTCTGAAGCCGAGTCCAGTGGGTCATCTTCTTCCTCCTCAGCTTTCGATAGCCAAGGAAGTTCTTCCTCCGCGTCGGGCTCGCCCCAAGGGGTGGCGATGCCCTTGTTCTTCATCGTCGGGTGGCAAAAGGGGCCCTCAAGGCGCGCATCGAGAATACTCGCGATGCACCGTCGATGTTGAATCGGTTGGACGGGCTTTCCGATATCCGGGCTCATTTCTATATCTCTTGGCTATTCCCTCCGTTTGGCCAGGTTGGGTGAACGGACAGACCAGGTACAGAGCAATGAGATTGTTTTATAATTGGAAGCGTTCTGAGCGGGGATATGTCTGTCCTTCTCACCCGAGGTTTGTGCTTTCCTCCATTGCTTCCAACTTGCTACGGGCCAGCTAGCGCCGAATTCATGGAGGATTCTCCTCGGAATCCTGGTCCGGCTGAAAATTGGCCGGATTCCCTTTGACTTGAGTCTTCTCCTCTCATTCCTTTACTACAAAAACATCCCGGTACTCGCAAGGCCGAGCCGAGCTGGGTTTATCTTTCTTTTAAAAAGCACAAGGGTAGGACGACCGGGTCATGGGTAGTGGGCGTCATTTCTTTCATCCATGGGTAGAAGGAGAAGTTTGTTTTCATCGGTCCTTCGGAAGGAGAGGATTTTCCGGTGCGCACCAAATGGCACGGAGCGGATTGCCCAAGGACCAAGCAGTCAAACGCCCCGGAGGCGAGGGTAGTGTCGTAGTGGGAGCCGATCCAGCGGGCCGATATCCTGCTTTCCGAGCAGGCTTTGAACTAGGCGAGACTCGGTCCCGCGCGCTTCAGGGGTAAGTTAGGGCTTCGCTGATCAATTTAGGCTTAGCGTAGTTTGTCGTTCTCGTTGCTGATCTTTTATTTTATTTTATTTTATTTCGCAGAACCCATGGACCGATCGAAGATCATGGCCGCCCTGACGGCTAAAGTGCAAGGAAGGAAGGGCGGCGACGCTAGTTCATTCAAGCCCGTGCCAGGGACGGAGCCCCGACAGGCCCCCCGCTAAAGTCGTCGCCGCTCCTGTCGTCCCGGAGGAGCACAGGAGCGGAGGGCAGAAACATGCCCGGGACCAGGCTCCTCAAGCCAGACCGGAGGCCCCTCCTCCGCCGAGTCTCCGGCCAAGAGACTTAAGAAAGTGGTTTCTCGGCCACCCCGGTCGGTATACAAATGCAGGAGGGCGACTTCTGTATTGACGTAACATCGAGGCTTTCCATGACCGACGGCTTGCTGGCAGACATGGAGAAGGTAGCGGGGACCAGGATTCCCCTGGTACCATGAAGGCCCAGGTCGCGGCGATAGCCCAGGAGGCCGTCCAGGAGGCCGTCCAGGTCGGTAATCCTCAAGAAAAACAAAAAAATTCAAGTGATTTTTTCTCTGTTTAGTTTCTGACAAATGTTCGTGTTTTTCTGCAGGTCCTTCAACATAACGCCCCCTAGCTGCCATAGAGGCCGAGGAGGTTGTCCCGGTGATGAAAAAGGCCGGAGAGTCATCCTTGCATGAGGAAGAGCTTCTCGCTAAACTGAGGAGGCCGAGGAAAACGATGCTTCCCTTGAGTCAAGACTAGTATCGGAGGGCTTGAAGGCCACGAGGCTGAAGGAGTCTCACCGGGCCTTGACCAAGTCTAACCGGGCTCTTCAGGTCCGGGTCGACGAGGTCAACGAGCTTTTCGAGGCCATGAGGAAGCAGAAGGACCTATGCAAGGGGATGCCCGGACGGCTTACGAGGCGACGAAGCATGCCGAGGATAGGGCGGATAAGGCCGTGGAAGACTACAAGGCGTCAGACCAATTCTAAGCCGACCTTGCAGATTCCGCGGTTGTCGGATGGCACAACGCTCTTGACGCCGTCAAGGAGATGGCGCCCAGGTTCGACGGCCGGGAGCTCCGCGCGAGGTATCCCTTTGCGTAGGAAAGGCCCCAGGGCGGCGGTACCGAGCTGGCGGGCGGGAGCGAAGCTGCTGGCGGTGGTGTGTCACGTCCCGCTTCCCAGTAGACGGAAACGATGACGTGGCAAGCCCGCGGCATATTTATTCCGAGAAGGTCATTTCCTAAATAAATATACTAAGCATACTGAAACGATAATACATAATGCAAGAATAAATGGAGACCGTAAAATTTTCAACAAATATCTTTATTTACATTCAATTTGAAATATTTACGGGTACATGAGTTCCAACTGGAAATTAAATACAATAAAAGAAAATGCATAAACATGTGACATACATAAGCTGAAAGAAAAAAGAAAGTAAAGCTAATCCCGAGTGGCTATCTGATCGTAATCTTCCTCTGTAAGCTCCACTTCTTCCATCTGGACCGTATCTGACGAACATTCCAAGAAAATAAAGATGGATGGAATGTCCGTCAGCGAACTAGCGCTCGGTAAGTCCTAAAAGTAGGGTAAGAATGAAAAGTGGCAAGTATATAATAACAGAAATAGTATAAATGACCAGTAAAAGTGTGTAGATCTGAATATGGGTATATGTATCTATAAGTTTTTATATGCTCATTATGTTAACGTTAAGTTCTAAGTGTGAATATCAACGCAGCCGTAGAAGTATTCACGAGTTTAAGAGTAGGGCCCCAGGAGCAAGGAAACACGGGCCCATTTCATGTGTTAGTATCGGGACTCCAAGCCGTGGAGAAATCGACCAGACTGAGATTCGAGTAAAAGAAAAAAATAGGTTAATACGGGACTCCTAAAGCTCCGTTGGATTCACACAAGAAACTATTCCAAACACCCCGAGTATATATATTATAACTGGAAGATAGCTTTAGTTGACTTGATTGGTTGATTATAACATGACTTGATCGAAATCATAGATTGCAAAGGGTGAACAATGAAGTCGAGTGAGTCGAGTAAACTGCGAGTCGTGTCAATTGTAATCTTGAGTCAAGTCAAGTTAGTCGAGTAGATTGAGTTCGAGTTCATGTTCAAGTTTAGCTTCGAGTTGGATTAGAGTCCGAGTTTGGGTTTGAGTTCGAATTTAGATTCAAGTTTGGATTCGAGTTATATATATTTCTTGTGAATGGATTTAACTGTTAAAATCTTAAGTTCGGGAGAAATCGACAATGGCTGCATATGGACTGCGGGATTTATGTCTTTTTCCAAAACAATTGCCATTTGATAACTCTGTTAATTTGTTGTCCAACCTGAATAGGCAAGCACTTACTTTCTCCGGCTCCCTGGGGCTCAAGAGAAATGATACCGCTTACACCTATATTAATCTAGAGTCATTAGAGATTTATTATTATTATTTACATTGTATTTATATTGTTTGCATTTCTCGAGGGGGTTTTATGAAAAATATATTAATATTGTTTAAAAATAAATCTCGAGGGTGATTTATAATATTTAGAGTTTCTTTGAATATGTATTTTAATTTTAGTGGTATTTTAGCGATGAAACCTAGTTTTTAAAAGTTTATGGTATTTTTATGAAAACTACTTCTTATGTAAACTTGATGGTATTTTCATTTAAACTTTAATTTTTCATTTTAAAAATATAGCTTCATAATTTGTTTTTATTGAAAATACGGATTCATAGTTTTATATAATTTTCCAAAGTTTAGTTTTGTTTAGAAAAGACGTATTCTTAAAAACTGTATTTTTATTTCCTTTCGAGACCGAATGCTCCGTGAGGAGTTCTGCATCTCGCTCTACTATCCTAAAAATGTGCGATAATTCGCACCATCCATTAGCGGGTCCTCTAACGAGGGTTGTAGAGACGCAATTGCAAAAGCAGGTAAAAATACCGATAAAAGAACCCTTTTTTGTAAAAATATGGTATTTTCATGTAAAACATATTCTTTGAATTAACCATAATTTAGAACATCATGCTATGAAACCATAGTGTGCGTGTGGGGTAGGTCGTTATCCCATGAAGGTTCTAGAGATATATACGCTAGTTATCAAAATAAATGTTATATTAAAGTTCATGGTATTTTTCTGAAAAAGTTCGTTATATGATTATTTCTCCTGGAAAATTTTATTACACTAAAACCTAAATGGTGTGAATGATATGTTAAGATGGTTTTAAAGAATATGAATGAACTATTAACATGGCAAGGGTGACAAAAATTGGTTTAAAGGAATAGATTACATGTTAACTCCGCTTTTGTCGATATATTTTAAAAATTATGTTGAAGTGAAAAGAAAGTGAGATGAAGGGACTTACGGGTTTTAGATCGTTGAGAAAAAAGTAAGGAAGAGGAAAAAGGTCTTCGTGGCGTTGCGGTTTCGTCGGGAAATGCTCTGGTCATCGAGATTTGGTTTGCTACTCTACTTGGTTACTTAACTCCACTTGGTACTTATAGAGTTTTAAGAGAATTTTGATGGAAATTTCAAAATGGGGGAGAGCTAGAGCATGGGATGGTATTTATAGTGAAAAATTTAGGGTATGGGAATTAAATTTTTTGAATAAATAGAATTAAAATGGTGTTAATTAGGAATTTGAAGAGTCTCTATTTGATTGCAGGAAAATCAAACAGTGCAGGAAAGTAGAGGGGAGTTGAAGAGGTGAATGTGCAAAACACGGAGCAATTTGGAGCCATCATGACCGTCGGTAGCGGCCGAATGGCGAAAACAGGCGGTCGGATTTTGATCATCCGTCTCAAGATTCGTGTCCCGTGCTTAACTTTGTGTTTACTTCTCATTTATCCTTTTTTGATTTTTTTGAAACTTCAATTCTCCGTGTATTGCATGTACAACTCTTGAGCTTCTGAAAATTTAAAAAGAAAAATATTAAAAATAAATGAGGCTGATGAAAATCAAACACACAGGTTATGGCACAGCAGTGTAGAGGCTTTACGAGTGAGTTACAAGTTGTTTCTTACTTTTATTGAACAAAAATAACTTATAACTCCTAATCAGGTTAAAATACCATCTTTATACATTAAACCAGTAAATTTTGTACAGGGATTTCAGAGTCGTTACATTTTACACTCCTTATAAAAATTTCGTTCTCGAAATTTATATAGACTAATTTTCAAAAAGGTAAGGGTATCGTGCACGCATATCGTCTTCTCGCTTCCATGTTGATTCTCCTGGCGAGTCCTTTCTTTACATCATCTGGACCAAGTCCACCTCCTTATTCTGTAATGTCTTCACCTTCCGGTCCAGGATCTCAACTGGTTGCTGCTCGTAGGTCAGATCGGTCTATACTGTGAGCTCTGAGTGATCAAGAATATGATTGGGATCGCACACATACCGTCGTAGCTGGGATATATGGAACACATTATGCACTCCTTTCAATAAGAATGGTAGTGCGGTATGCCATTTCTCCAACTCGTTCGAGTATATCGAACGGGCCGATGTATCTTGGACTGAGTTTACTCCTCTTGCCAAAACGTATTACTCCTCTGTTCGGAGAGATTTTCATAAACACATGCTCTCTGGGTTGGAACTCCAGATATCGACGTTTTGCATCTGCCCAATACTTCTGTCGGTCCTGGGCCATGCGTATCTTTTCCCTGATCGTGCGAACTACATCCACAGTTGCTACGATCATCTCTGGTCCAAAGAGTTCACGATCTCCAACGTCGTCCCAACTCAGCGGGGAACAACACTTCCGTCCGTAGAGTGCTGCGAATGGTACCATTCCAATGCTTGACTGGTAGCTGTTGTTATATGAAAATTCCACGAGGTGTAGGTGATCTTCCCATGAAGCTCTGAAGTCTAGCATACAGGCTCTCAACATATCTTCTAGCATCTGAATTGTTCACTTGGACTGTCCGTCTGTTTGGGGATGATACGCTGTGCTGAAATTCAAACTCGTTCTCAGGCTAGTTTGCAGACTCTGCCAAAACTGTGATCGGAATCTCGTATCACGATCGGAGACGATACAAACAGGTACTCCATGTAATCTCACAATCTCCTGCATGAGTTTATGGGTATCAAGTATGTTACATCTTGAAGGTATAAATCTTTAGATTTCTACTCACCTCCATGTACTTCCTTGCCAACATCTCGGTTGACTGGCCAACTCTGAATGGAATAAAGTGAGCCGACTTGGTGAGTCGATCCATAATAACCCAAACCGCGTCGTTACCCTTCACGCTGCGAGGGAGAGTAGTCACGAAATCCACGGTAATGCGATACTATTTCCATTCTGAGATTGGTAACGGCTTAAGTAAATCAGCAGTTCTGTGATACTCAGCCTTCACTTGCTGACACACTAAACACTTTGCTACGCTCCTTTCTACTTCTCGTTTCATTCCATACCACCAGTAGTGTTGCCGTAGATCTTTATATATCTTCGTGCCGCCATGATGTACAGAATAAGGAGAGTTGTGAACTTTTATCAACTCTTCTCGAACAGGGCCGACTGGCACGCATAAACGGCTCCCATACCGTAAGATCCATTTTCGTAGATGATGAAGTTAGTTCGAAGTTCACTTTCTACTTGTTCTCGGATCTTTTGTAGCTTGACATCATTTGCTTGAGCTACCTTAATCTGATTGACAAGTGTGGACTGAACTTGTAAGTTTATCAAAGATGGGGCGTTACTTGGCATAACTACTTCAATCTCTAGTCCGTGCAATTCTTGTTGTACTTTCCACTGAGCGGTGATGTTCATTGCTAATGGATGGCGACTAAGTGCGTCAGGAACTAAGTTCACCTTTCTAGGATGATATTGTAGGTTGATGTCAAAGCCCGCCATATGTTCTAGCCATCTTCTCTACCGCATGTTAGAGTTCTTTCTGAGTAAATACATACACAGACTTTTGTGGTTGGTGTATGTATCCACTCGTTCTCCTAAAAGATAATGACGCCAAATCTTGAGTGTGAAAATTACGGCTGCCAATTCCAGATCATGTGTTGGATGGTTGCGTTCATGAACTTTTAATTGCCTTGAAGCAAAAGCCATAATTTTTCCATGCAGATGTAGAACACATCCTAATCCTTTACCGGACGCATCACAATGTGCATCGAATCTGCCAGATTGATCCGATATTACAAGAATAGGTGCAGAGGTTAAGCTCAACTTGAGTTCTACAAAAGCCTTCTCACATACTTCTGACCACACGAATGCTTCGTCTTTACGTGTGAGCTTGGTCAAGGATGTTGCGATGTTTGAAAATCCTTCGATGAAGCGTCTGTAATGTCCTACTAAGCCTAAAAAGTTTCTTATATCTTTCACCGTCTTCGGTGTCGGCCACTCGTTGACAGCGGACACCTTAGCTGGATCTACAGAGATTTCTTCGCCTAAAACGATGTGTCCGAGAAATCTGACTTGATCTAGCCAAAATTCACACTTGCTGTACTTTGCGTAAAGCTGGTATTGTCGTTATGTCTCCAGGACAATGCGTGCTCTTTCTAATTTTTTGAATACACCAGGATGCCATCGATGAAGATGACAACAAATCTGTCTAAGTACTCTTGGAAAACTTGGTTCATCAGATTCATAAAAATGGCAGGTGCATTGGTCACTCCAAATGGCATTACGAGATATACATAATGGCCATAACGAGTCCTAAACGCTGTCTTCGGAATGTCGGACTCCTTGACCTTCACCTGATGATAAACCGAACGAAAATCTAATTTTGAAAAGACACAAGATCCACTTAACTGATCAAAAAGGTCATCAATACGAGGTAGTGTATACTTGTTCTTAATTGTTATCTCGTTCAGAACTCGATAATTCACACACATCCTGTAGGTACCTTCCTTCTTCTTTACCAGCAGCACCGGAGATCCCTAACTTGAAGTACTGGGTCGGATCCAACCTTTCTTTAGTAGTTCGTCCAACTGAATATGAATCTCCTTCAATCCTTCCGGACTTAATCGGTACGGAGCTTTTATTACTGGTTGTGTGCCGGGTTGCAAATCAATACTGAATTCAAGAGCTCGATCGGGAGGCAAACCTGATATATCTTCAGGGAAAACATTTTCGAACTCTCGAACTACTTCTGGCTTCGATCCTTCTGCTTGAAACCCTGCAATCTCTACCTTCTTTGGTTTTGCTCAGTAGATGCTAGGATCCAAAGTCCGGTCTCCGCTTTTGAAATAGAACACTGGGTGATCTGGTATTTCAAACACTACCCTCCTTTGGCGACAGTCCATGGTAACAAAGAAAGTCCCCGGCCAGTCTATTCCCAAGACTATGTCGAAATTTGATATGTCACCTTGAAGTCCGCATATAATTCTCGACTGCAGACGACCGCTGGACACATATTGTATCCCATGGTTGCTTTTAGAACGCCGTTCTATGAACTGACATTCTAGCTGAATACGAGCGGCTTAATTAGGATCGCATGAGTTCTTACAAACCGTTGCGACATGAAGCAATGCGATGCTCCAGTGCGAGTGCAATTAGGATGGCTACTAAAATTGTACCTAAGTCGCGTGGGATAGATTTAGGTATAACAAATATAGATGGCTAGGAATAGAAATATCTTGAAAAGGAATAGGGAAAAGATTTACCAGTGATAACCTGACCCGTAGCTTCGGCCTTTTCAACCGACATGGTGAATGCTTGGCATCGTGACACCTTCCTCTGTGCCTGGTTAAACACTCGGCATTGAGGTTGAGCAGTTTAGGTGCGAGGAGCTGGTGCTGGTAGAGCTAGCCAGATAGGAGGAATTTGGATCGCCGGTCTAGCTGGAGAGTTGTTAAGTCCTTGGTTCTGGAGGCATGCTCCTATAGTGTGAGTAAGAAGACCCACAGATCAAGTACAAGTTGTTCGCCCTACAACAGTTCTTCACTAAATTCCCTCTTCTTTTGCAGTAGCTGCAAAAGTCTGCCCTGTTGTTGACGAACGAACCTCCTAGCCTCCGAAATGGTCCGTTGAAAGCTAGCCTGAAAGAGGCCCCTCCTGTGATATGGTGCAAAGGGCGTTTCACACCGGCCGACTGCAGCCTGTCTTTCTTCTTCACAGCTGTCTCATAGCGTCGGGTAGCCTTCAAAATAAGCTCGTGGGTTGGAAAATCCCCTGTAGCGAGTGCAGCTTGGATTTCAGGGTCCAACCCTTACTGAAATCGTCGTGCCCGGATCTCAGCAATGGGAATAAAGTATGCAGCGAACCTGTTACGAACTTGTGTTGGCAGTGTTGTAAGTGAGATAGAAAAAATTGAACTTGAGACTATATCTTACCTGTCGAGCATTGTAAACTCAGCATCATATTCGTCCACAGACTTGACCCATATCGATCCTTGTTGTAGGTGGATGAATTGCTGCTTCATATCAAAGCGGGCAGTCTCTCGAAAGTACTTCGCATCGAAGAGGTCTCAGAATGTTCTCCATTCTATCGGTTGTGCGAGACGGCTCTCCTTAGCTTTCCACCATACTCTAGCATTATCGGTCAATTGCAACTTAGCAACTCTTACCCAAGCTATATCTGGCATTTGAGCCGCTGCCAGATCATCCTCTATCGCCTGAGCCTATTCTTCTGCCTCAAGCGGGCTCTTCTTACTCGAGAAGTTCTTTGGGTGTAAGGCCCGGAACCGTTTTACTCCATGTGTTTCGGCCTCGTGGCGGTTCATAACGATAGCAGCCTGTTTCTGCAGACCCTCCAATAGGCTCTTGATAGCCTCAAGTATAATTTTCCAAATTTTAGTTTTGTTTAGAAAAGTCGTATTCTTAAAAACCGTATTTTTATTTTCTTTCGGGACCGAATACTCCGTGAGGAGTTCTGCATTTCGCTCTACTATCCCAAAGATATGCGATAATCCACATCATCCATTAGCGGGTCCCCTAACAAGAGTTATAAAAGCGCAATTGCAAAAGGAGGTAAAAATATCGATAAAAAAACCTTTTTGTAAAAATATCGGTAAAACCTATTTTTTGAATTAACCATATATTTAGAAGATCGTGCTATGAAACCATAGTGTGGGGGGGTAGGTCGTTACCCCATGAAGGTTTTAGAGGTATATATGCTAGTTATCAAAATAAAGGTTATATTAAAGTTCATGGTATTTTTCTGAAAAAGTTCGTTATATGATTATTTCTCATGGAAAATTTTATTACACCTAAATGGTGTGAATGATATGTTAATGTGGTTTTAGAGAATTTGAATGAACTATTAACATAGAAAGGGTGATAAAAATTGGTTTAAAGAAATAGATTGCATGTTAACTCCGTTTTTGTCGATGTATTTTAAAAATTATGTTGAAGTGAAAAGAAAGAGAGATGAAAGGACTTGCGGGTTTTAGATAGTTGAGAAAAGAGTAAGAAAGAGGAAAAAGGTCTTCGTGGCGTCGCGGTTTCGTCGAGAAATGCTCCAGTCGTCGAGATTTGGTCTGCTACTCCACTTGGTTGCTTAACTCCATTTGGTATTTATAGAGTTTTGAGAGAATTTTGATAGAAATTTCGGAATGGGGAAGAGTTAGGGCATGGGGTGATATTTATAGTGAAGAATTTATGATATAAGAATAATTTTTTTTGAATAAATAGAATTAAAATGGTGTTAATTAGGGATTTAAAGAGTCTCTATTTGGTTGCAGGAAAATCAAACAGTGTAGGGGAGCAAGGAGAGTCGAAGAGATGGGTGTGCAAAGCACGGAGTAATTTGGAGCCATCATGACAGTCGGTAGCGGCCGAATGGCGAAAACGAACGGTCGAATTATGATCATCCGTCTCGAGATTCGTGCCACATGCTTAACTCTGTGTTTACTCCTCATTTATTCTGTTTGATTTTTCAGAAACTTTTCGATTCTCCATGTATTGCACGTGCAACTCTTGAGCTTCCGAAAAATTAAAAAGAAAAATATTAAAAATAAATGGGGCTGATGGGAATCGAACACACAGGATATGGCACAGCAGTGTAGAAACTTTACTAGTGAGATATAAGTTGTTTCTTGTTTTTATTGAACAAAAATAACTTATAACTCCTATTCAGGTCGAAATACCCAATTTATACATTAAACCAATAAAAATTTTACTGGGATTTCAGAGTCTTTACAAGGTGCCGTGCAGGCAGGTGGCGGCGAGGCAGCCGACGGAGGTGCCGGGCAAGTGTACGACAGGGAGGCCCTGGTCGAGAAGACGGTTTGAAGCCGTCGTTCTTCCTGCTCCCCCTTTGTTTTTGTTTTATTTTTGTAAGCCCTCGGGCATTTTGTAAAGATGAGGAGCTTATAATACCTTGTATATAATTTGGACTATTAATAAAGTTTTTTAGCTCGTCCTTGATTTGCTTGACTGTTTTCGTCCGCTTTTATTTCCCAAGTGTGGAAAGATCGGTCCCCCTCCTCAAGGTGACGCGAGACGAGCGAACACCAAGCACAGGTAGACCGGTACCCCTTCTCACCCCGGAGTCGAGATGATGTGAGACGAGCGACATCAAGTATAGGTAGACCAGTACCCCTCCTCACCCCGGAGTTGAGGTGATGTGAGACGAGTGAACACCAAGTATAGGTAGACCGGTACTCCTGTTCATCCCGAAGTCGAGGTGATGTAAGACGAGCGAACACCAAGTATAGGTAAGACCGATACCCTTGCTCACCCTCGCACCGACCGTGGTGACGTGCTATCACTCCTTCGGATTCGAGTGGGGTTGGAACTGGGTCGGCTATCGACATGACCTGAGCTTTACTTACTTGGGTCATGTTAGGAGTTTGCCAACTACGTGTTCGTATGCCGGGTAGAGGTCGGCCTACTGATTTTAATGCGTGGCCTCAGGTTCCACCGTTGGGGTCTTGCAGGAAGCTACACGACCGCCTCGTGGAAAGGGCTTCAAATCCACAGCATCGTTTGGCCGGAAGCTGCCCGCTGTGGATGGGCCGGACATGAATCTACCCGGTTGCCTCGTGAAGAGGGCTTTGGATCCATGGCGTCGTTGGGTAGGAAGCTGCTCGCAGTAGATGGACTGGACAGGAAGCTACCCGGTTGCCTTGTGAAGAGAGCCTTGGATCCATGGCGTCGTTGGGCAGGAAGCTGCCTACTGTGGATGGTCCGGGCAGAAAGCTACCTGGCCGCCTCACGACGAGGGCTTTGGATCCACGGCGTTGTTGGACAGGAAGCTACCCGCTGTGGATGGGCGGAGCAGGAAGCTTCCCGGCGGCTCCATGATGAGGGCTTTGGTCGGATACCTTTATATGCATCCGCGCTTCATTTACTTAGGTAAAACGCTAGTTTTTGCACGACAGGCAGGAAGCTACCCGCCGACTTTACGTGACGTCTTAGCTCGGAAACAAAAAGAAGCAGTTTAGATTGCAGGAAAGCTAAAATCTTTATTTATTAAAGAAAATACAGATTGTTGAGACAGTTTAAACCCTCCTACATCGAATGACCGGATACGGCGGACGCTCTTGTTGCTTGGACTCGGGTCAGCCGATGACGACCATGATCTGCCCGATCGTCAACTTTCCGGCTTCAAATTGGTCGGCTTGCACCCTATCTGCTTGACGTTTGTCTCACAGGTATTGTTAAGGGACCGGAGTGGGTCAGCTCCTCAATGTAATCGCACGGCTGTTTACAATCCTCAGTCGGGTGTCCTTATGTCCGATGATAAGCACAATACGGACCACGGAGTCGCTTGCTCGGCTTTTGTGTCATCGGCGGTGGTTTGAAAAATCTTTCGCTCTTCGTCTCTTCTAGCAGCTCGGCCTGCGAGACATTGAGAGGCGCATACTTATGAAACCTCGCAGTGTAAGGTTTCGACCGATCAACCTTCTTCTTGTCTTCTTCCTGTCTTCTTCCATATCCCTTTTCTTTTGGCATGTCCGGCTCTCTGAAAAAGATGAGCGTTAACCTCTGATTCGGGTTGGATTCCCCGCTCGATCCAGACTTTTACCTCGACCAGGGTCTTAGGTTGCGCCAATACAAAAGAGCGGAGCCACTCTTCATGCTTAAAACCAGACCTCATGGCGGCTATGACCGTCTCATCCCGGTGCTCGGGTACCTCTAGAAGAGTATTGTAAAAATGGGTAATAGTCTTTGCAAGACTCCATGTTCTCGCACTTGATGGTGAACATGTAGTCAACCGATCTCTTTTGTCATCGGTTGCCGACGAAATGATCGAGAAACTGAGAAGCCAGCTCGTCGAAGGTTGAAATTGAATGCGGAGCAAGGCCGTGGAACCAATCTTGCCCGGCCCGGATAAAGGTGGTGGGAAAGTCTCGGCACTGAGCCGCGTCTGAGTTGTCCAGAAAGCTCTTGCCCGCTGTGAACGCGTCTAGGTGATCCTTTGGGTCGGATTTCCCGTCTAAGAGGGTCACCTTGGGCGGCTTGTTTCACAACAAGACGCGCTCACATAGTAACTGCTTTGTAAAAGGTCTCGTGACAGAATCCGTAGAGTATTTCGCCGACCCTTCGGGCGAACGGGTGGCAAGCCGCATGTCCTCAATTTTCTTCTTGAGGACCTTGATTCGCTGTTGGTATCCCGAGGATTCTCTATAGTCAGAGTGCCTGCTATCTCTGATTTGGGCTTGCGAGATGGAGCGGTTTCGGTTTCGTTCTATCATGTTCCTCAGATCCTCAGGGTGGACCCTTCGTGGTTGGTCCCGACGTTCGCCATGTGCGCAGTCTCGATGAGTGCGGTGACATCGGTCTTGTCTGGAATCAGGTGATCTGACCGACGTCTCTTTAAGGGACGAGAGAGCGCGACGAGCGTTGAACCGTAGTTTGATCGCTTCCGAGATCTCGGTGTCGAACTGTCCGGCGTCCAACGAGTCATGAAATCATTCCTCGTATAGATGCTGTGACTGCCGGAATCGGCACACCGGTGTTCCGTAACATCGAGATGGGCGTGAGCAAGGTCGAAGGCTTGAATGCGCCCCTCCGTCGCTCCGCGCATGCCGTCATTTCGGGGAGTGGGGACGGCGGTTTGGCGGGCATAGTCGGCCATTTGAACACAAGTGAGCATGTCCACCATCGTCGTGAGCATGTCGATCCGCGCAGATAAGATGTCGACGATGTTGGAAGGTGCAGTAGAACCGCCCCCGCCTCCGTTGTGGAGGATGAGGCGGCTCGCGCTGGGATCGTTGCGATTATCGCTGGCCATCGAATCGAAAACGGAAATCAATTTTCTTAGGTGGAAAAGCCGTTCCCACAGACGGCGCCAATTGATGGAGGTTGGAATCTCCATCAGATATTGTCCTCCGTCGATCTTACTGCCAGCGAGGCTGAACGATTGAGATTTGAGAGGAAGGTTGAGCGTGTGGATCTCAGTTGGTTGTTGTTGATGCCGAGCTAAATGCAAGGAAAGTCTCGGGATAGGAAACTACCATAGGACCCTCCGATGATCAAGTAAATACCGAGAAATATTAGGGCAGAGTAGGGCATAATGGAATGAGTTTTTCAGATACCTGAATAGTCTGGAAGAGGGGTTTATATAGCGGTCGTATAGGACGAGCCGATGCGAGATTCTCGTCGTCCGTTACGCCCCAGCGTCACCTTTGCGTTGACGGCGGGATACATCCATTAATAGCGAGATACGCTGGTGTGGGATGCAGGACGTAGAGCGGCGGAGATCTCGTTGTGGTGAGATACATGGAGCCGTTACGGGGAAGCTCAGGCTGCTTCTGTCCAAATGGAGAAGCTGAGGAAGCTCAGCTCGATGACAGCTCGGAGACGAGCGAGGAGGTAGAAGAAGTTCTGCTCTTTAATAGCTCGGAGACGAGCGAGGAGGTAGAAGAAGGTCAGCTCTTTAATAGCTCGGAGACGGGCTCGGAGGCTGAGAAAGCTCCGCTCTATGACAGCTCGGAGGCGGGCTGTTGGCTGGTTGCTAGGCGAATATGGATTGTACTCTGGGTAGGTCTCCAAAAGGTTGGATGCAACCTTGGAGATGTGGCGCGAGGAACGTCCCCAATGCATCGTATTTATTCCAGCTCCATAGCCTTCAGGAATCTAACGGGCTTACGTGGATGACACATCATCCGCTACGTGTCGGGATCTAGGGAACTCCCACTTATGAGTATCATCACCCACAAAATTTGGGTAATATACTAGGAAACATAATCCAACAAACTAGTTTATAAAAATGTCACATGAGGACATGATTACTTTATAACAGTCTAAATCCAGCTTCACGAACTGAGTTGCTTATTGACTTGCATGATTTGAAATCTCAGCCGACCACGATCCAAGATGGCCGATTCTGATCCCAAAAACTGACAATTCGAGGTCTGATTTCGTTACTGTCCAATATTGGGTTTACTACTTGATTAGTGGGGTTCTTGTATTAAGTTTATTAATGATTTAGTGGGTTATTAATGAGTTATTGGTTTATTGAGTTATTAATGAAAGAGGAATTTTAATTTTTAAGGGGAATCTAGCAAAAGACCATATGTGATTTTTACATAAATCTGTAGCCTAAAAACTCAAGTGACCAGATCTAAAAGAACTCTGTTCCAGAGTAAGATTATTCTAACAGCAAATTCATTCAAAAGAGCAAGTAAAAACACTGTAGCAGCAAATTTTTTCTAAACAACAAAATTACCAGCCCACCAGAACAAGATGTCACAGCATGCTCGTCCCATGGCAACGGGATTCCATCATAGCGATTGTATGAACCTCCACTCCCTTGAGTAGTCCCAAGTCGATGGTTAATAACTATATCAGCCATTGCCCTAATTTTGTATTTACGCATCTTTTGAAGCAAAACCTCTAAAAGATGTTGGGAACCATAAGAAGACTCGAGAGAATAGATGTTTTGTGGTAGATAACCTTTAAAATAAAGAAGAGAGAGTTTTTAAAATATAAGCATAAAATCAATAATAAAAGTTGTCTTCATCAAAAGACAAAGTGATAAAAGTTGTCGACTGCAGCCAATGGCAACCTTCTGAAGAGAATGACTGAGTTGCTGGAGGAAGCCAAACTGAAGTAAATCTGGATTTAGCAAGATCTATGACCTTCTTCTCTAAATTCATCCACCAGTTACTTTTATGAGATTCCCAATTAAAACCCTGCTAGGAAAGTGCTGATTAAAACCAAGTGTAATGGTGCTGAGAGATTTTCTTTTAGCCAAAAAAGCTATTATGGTACAAACATATATTTCAAATAAAAAGTCAGACTGAGTAATTGAGGTAAGATAGAGCCATTAATATATGTGATAATGTCATAAGATTTCCACAACTTACCCAATATCCAAGACCAACTATAGTCCTAAATTACAAGTAAAAGAAAAGCAAGATTCATCTAGCAAAGAACTAGAATACTTAAAATATGAGTGTCTAGCTGGTTCAAAAGTTTTGCCTTGAAGAAAACTTCCAAACTTCCAACCAGAAGATAATTTACCTCACATCAAGAAAGACACTGTAGGACTAAAATAAAATCTTCAATCAATTCAAATGGAATCTCAGGTTTTATAATCCTTCATCCATATAAAAAAAATCATAATATAATTTGGGCTCAAGAACCTAGTAAAACTGACATTGGCTCGCGACAAACCTAGACTGCAGGTTGACTCTTAATAATATTGCCATACAAATAATGATAAAGATACAATTAAACAGTTGGATGGCAAATTAAAGTCGTTGGCCTACAGCCTCATATGCGGCATGCCATTGAAGGAAGGAGACTAGTCTGCGCTATCCTAGTTGGCATTACTCGATAAACCAAAAAGTTTTCTACATACTCCATTGTCAATAAAATAAAATAAAAAATGAGGAGGAAGAAGAAGTGTTGGAAGGAATATTTTGCATGCTGTCCATATATATATATATATATATATATATATATATATATATATATATATATATATATATATATATATATATATTGTAGAAACACAGTACATTCTTCAGTCTAAGCTATATTGTAGAAACACAGTACATTCTTCAGTCTAAGCTTGAAAATTCTATAGTTCTTTCCCCATATTTAAGGAGGCCTCACAGCTTTATATTTCTTTCTTTTTCCTTTTCCATTCCTTTAGAGAATTAGTTGTGCCTTTTTTCCCCTTCCAGCATTTGAAATCTGGTCTGTCCTTCACCAATCCTTCAATTTACCACTCTACCAATCACAACTTGGTCATTAAGGTGGTAAATTTGGTTTTTGAGGATCTATGCATTTCTAGAAGATTATTTTTTCCCGAAATTGCAGCTTTATATTTCTTTCTTTTTCCCTTTCAATTCCTTTAGAGAATTAGGTGTACCTTTTTTTCCCTTCCAGGATTTGAAATCCGGTTTGTTCTTCACCAATCCTTCAATTTACCACCCTACCAATCACAATTTGGTCATTTTGGCGGTAAATTTGGTTCTATGCATTTCTAGAAGATTTAATTTTACCGAAATTGCAGTTTTTCCCCTCATTATTACATTGACCTTTGCAGACAGTCGAATACATAAAAAACTATTATACAAAAGGTCTAGCAGATAGAAACTCTGTGGCAAACAGGCTATCTCTGTAAGAATCATAAGTCAACAGATGCCCAAGTTCTTAATATGTTAATGCTTGGCTTTTAAAACAAGATTTTCCTAGCATATTTGTATATTGTAGGAGAAAATTGCAATTGTTAATCAACAAAAAGAAAATCAATGTCTGAGCCATGCAAGTTATTCATTTCGTTCTATCATGCAAATACAATATTTATTCATTTACCTGGAAAAGTATTTCTCTTCCGTTTCGTATCACAGCACCTGCATGATATATGCAGTCAAAAATCATTAAGCCAAGGATTATTTTGACCACAAATGGACATTATAAAAAAAAATGTACCTAGAAATTTTACTCTGTATAGCTTATCCATATATTTTGCTAGGCCGATTCCAACTTCTAGTATTTAAAACTCCACCTATTAACCCTTTTCATAATCAACCACCAGCACAGTGCACAGATAGATAAATATATCAACGAAAGTTATCGGACGTCCAGACAAGAGTTACATTGCCCTAGGGTTATTACGAGGGAATCAAATATCGGTTATATCGGCCGATATAACGGCCGATATATCATTTTGGGACCCTTAGCGATATGATAAAACCGATATACTAAAACCCGATATATCGGCCGATATGACGATATCTCCCGATATATCGACGATATCCTCCATATGAAGCATCTCTCCGATATGTTTCCGATATCCGATATTTAAAACCCTTAGATTTACTTCAAAGCCCTTACTGAATAAACAAGTCATGCATCTTTGCACACTACATAGCAAAAAAAGTAATTCCCCTATCAAACTTCTCATCCCATGTGGAAACCTGAACAGTAAACAAGCGCCAATGTCTACTTCACTGTCTCAAGCAATTTGACATACATTCTTCTTACGACCGGATGCTCTCTTGATGTGGGAGGTGGCCAACATTAAAGGCACGACAAAACAAATTTAAATCTAACATGGTTTGGCCTTGAATCCAAGGTTTCTCTAATGTCTAACAAAACCCTTTTTTTTTTGAAACTGGCCCGCAAGCCCTAACACATGCACACAACACACACACCACAACACGCACCCAGGGGACCCACGAATTTGCCCCGAAAGCATTAATTTGTGGCCAGTTCCCCTCTTGGGGTTCCTGGGGTTCTAACCCCGCACTCTCCCCAAGGGGGAAAGTGTCCATACCAACTGAGCTACTGCTCATTGGTCTAATAAAAACCATTGGATCAGGCATATTGTTATGTTCTAGCATGCCAGTGTATAGTGACCTTTTTACATGCCGAAACTTAGACTTTTGCATTGCAGTATTTTAATATATATCCTATTAAATGCATGTCCGGTGGAATCTGAACCTAGGTTGTCCCAGACACAACACCACCAAAACTATGATTTACGTTCGCATACCGGGCTCGGGTTCCTGGAATTCCTCATCTATAACCTGCATTCAAACAAATTATAAGATAAATAATAATGAAAGATGATTAAGCAGAGTTAAGCTTATAGATTTCAGCTGATCATATAGTGAGCTATGCAAATTCGAAACAAAATAAAACAGATGAGAGACCGATTCATACTTTATTAGAAATCTCCATAGCTGATTGTTTGACAAATTGTTCAGGAAGAGCAGTAAATCTAGCTGAGCTGATCCTGCATCCAAACACTAATAATTGCAATTGATTACTAGAGGTTTAAGAAAGCCACTAAATTTATTATGAGATAAAGAAATTTTTTTACAAGATGTACAAAATTTGAGAGGGGAAGCGAACCGAAATTTTTTTTTGGGAGGCGAGAGCGATTTCTTTGCAACAGTGTCACGAACTGAGGATCAGATCTAATTCAGAAGGGTAAGGGAGGGGTTTTAAAAGGACCGAGGAGAATGTCGTATCGTCTCGTATCGGGCGTTTCGCTTCGTTTCGTATCTTGTATCTTGTATCGTCGTATCTCGTCTCGTCTCGTCCGCGTATGGAGCCCCCGTTCTCGCATATGCGTCGAGCGGCAGGTGGGATCGGGTCGGGTATGGATTAAATGGATCCGCAATAGTTCTAAATGGGCGTTTTTCCTTGTATACAACAACCTTTGGTATTTTTAAATAAGACCCTCTATTCTTCAAATTCTAAAAAAATACCGCAAATCTATTTACCAATTCATTTAGCCCTCCAGTTAAATTCCCATCTAGCAGCAGTTAGAATTTAACCTTAGGAGAGGTTAAATTTTTTTAACCCCTTCTCAACGTCTTCCTCTTATTTGTTGCCGCCGTTCCAAACTCATGGCTGCTATATTTCGTGGTACTCTTTGCGCTCCCTGTCAGGCATAAAAATTGGGATTGAGATATAGAAATAAGTACAGTCGGCTGATCATACTCTTTTAATTATGCCGGTAACGGATAAATACCATCACTGTCTTGTTTAGACAACGAAGGTGATTTAGGGATCTTATTTAGAAATATTTAAAGCTGGGGTCTTAAGTAGAAATACCAAAGATTTGGGGTTGTAAATAGAAAATTTGGGTTTCGTGATTTTTGATTCCATCGTCGATTAGGGTTGAATCATCGTCCATTTTGGGAGCAAGAGAATGGCGAAGATCGAGGAGGTGGAGGAGGAGAAGAAGAACAAGTACAGCATCATAATCCCCACTTACAACGAGCGCCTCAACATCGCCCTCATCATCTACCTCGTCTTCAAGCATCTTCAGTATGATCCCCTTTCCTCTCTTCTCACAATTTTAGTTGCAATCTCAAATCATGTTTAGATCTAAATGAACAGATCTATGAATGTTTGGTTCCATTTAGTAGAGCTTTACCGCAAAAATGTAAAGACGCAACACATTTGTGGCCCACAATTCATTGGGATGTAGTTAAAATCCTCGAAGGAATTTGATTCCCAGATAACTGACGCTATTAAGTTGAGGGAAGATGACGAGTCAAGTTGAGAAAGTAATAAACTTGAGAATGGTAGCTGCAGTATATTGTGAATCAAGAGCTCTAACTATAGACTGCTGCGATGCCAACTTTTTTGTGGTTGTGATGAAGATCGTGGAGACCTATAAATATGATTATATCAGTCATGCCGGGTATATTGATTAATAGCTTCATTGCTGCCAGATACTAGATTTTACTGTCTATCATGTAGTCCCAATTTCATTTTTATCGCGTCTAATTGAACCATTGTTTGAATGCCTCGATGCATCGGCCGCAATATTTAGTGCTAGCGGCCACCAAGACGTAAGCAGATATCGGTTATTGTCCCAGCATGTTGTAGTTGAGCCAACAGCAACATATAGTCCGATATTTCTGATATATTCTGACTTTTCTAAATATATGTTTCCATTTTAATCACGAATATGAAATATTAATCTGTCATTTTCTATTCGTTTGTTCTTTTTGTTTTATTTTTGCTTGTATTACTTAACAGCAATGCATCAAGGACTCAAGATATGTTCATGTGCATTAATTGTAACAATAGTGACAATTTTTAATTGATCATTTATGTTTATGCCCTTAATAGTTTTGCGATCGCTAGTTATTTACGTTTTATAAAGTGTGCTTTGTCAATGAAGTTATGTTATATAGAGTGTTGGAATTAATGGGTATTTCAAAACCAAATCAATGTTTTTTGAAATCTTCATCTATATTTTCCCTTTGTTGCCTTTGTGTTGAGAACCCTTGTGATAGATTGATCATTGATGATGTTTAGGAAATTTAGTGATTATAGAACTTGCCAAGGTCATATTTAGGATACAAAGCTTTCATCTGTTATGACAACCAATATTACTCACCAACTCCGATGTATCCTGAAGTTGGCCATCTAGTATGGAATTTCTTTGGGCCAACATGAAGACAACAAACGACATTAAATCATTGAAGTTTAGTGCATTCTGATGTCGAGTCTTTCTATTCAATATGCACTTGACATTATTGTTCTCTCCCTCTTGCATTCATTCATCCTAGATGCAGGTAAAATTTACTCAAAGTTTCATACCAATTTTGCCCGTAATATCTTAAGATGTTTGCAGCTTACCCATTTTTTTGTATATTTCTCTAGAATAGCATTGCTGCTCCAGAGTCTAGCTTTTAAAACATGCTTGCGCATATTGATTGCTTGTCTATTCTTTTGTCATACTATATCAGCAGATCTGACCAACTGGGCTTAGCCCAATTGGTACCAATTTCCTCTCCAATGTGACAGGTCACAGGTTGGATCTCCGAAGGGGGTTGATTTCAAATATATATATATATATATATATATATATTAGCAGATCTACTGTCATCAGCATGATCAGTTATGTCAGCATATGGTTCTTGATGCGAAGTATTGGTGACAGTCTCTATATTTGAATTTGGGCAATTTCAGGCCATGTTACTGCATCCCCATTTTACTGTCTGATCTATTCAACCCCCCACCCCTACCCCCACCCCCCACCCCCCAAACAGAAAAAGAAAAAAAAACATCTGTCGTCGAGTCTAAACATTATAACTCCATATAAATATTCATGAAAATAATCTGTGAGGAAGAGAATGTGTTTGATGTTAGACGGTCTTCCTTGAAATGAGAGAGGCCATGAATTTAAGGGCCCAACATGTTTAGAGAAATTTTACCCCTTCCCTTATAGAGAAAGGATGCAAATCATGCACTTCATTCGAGAAGAACTTTAAATTTTGGTTTCATCTACTCTTACACACATGCATATGTGCACAAGCACACTAGATTTTCATCTATTTATCTACATATTGCATCCACTTATAAATTGTTGTACAAATGCATATAGAAAATCCAGTATATATCTGGTTCCATCTTCATTTTTCTAAATGATATGATATCCCCTCATTTAAATTCTTGATATAAGAGTATGAAAACTGAGATATCTGAATGTACCAAGTATGCCTACATGCGTAAAGTATACATATGTTTAAAGTATATCCAATATCACATGATATAATATTTTGAACAAGTCAAACTAGTGCCATTTTATATACTTCATAACATCTCAAATGAGACCCAAAAAAAATTCTGAAGTTGAAGGTTAAATCAATCTTGTTTCCCAGTTTTTTGTTTTTGTTAATTTGTGACTAACATCCATCCGATATCCTTATTAAATCTGAAATCTGAATTCTCTTTAACCAAATATGTCTGAAGAGTTTTAGATCTGAATATTGTATGCTTTTGAGATGGTATACGTCATAGAAAATAAATTCACATATGCTGCTACCTATATCTGATATCCACTCTGAATGCATGCCACCTACTTTTAGTTCACTGTATGTGTAGTATATTCCCAAAATAAAGTAGCTTTCCTCTCAATACATGTCCCTCATGTTGATAGGGTACTTGAACATGGCTGACACTATGCTCATGAGTATTATTTATCATTTTATCTTGTAGATGTAAATATGGCTCTCTCTCGTTCTATGAAACTCGGCAGTATTAGTTGTAAGGCTCAATTTGACCAGTGAAATTCCAATCATGTGCAAGGTTTTTGTGTATAATGTGACTTCTGTATTTTTTTCCATTAATGCAAGACTAGGGGCCTTTGTACTAGTTATTTTTTATCCATTTGGAAACCATTCCCTGATTCCTATATTCAGACGTGGGAAAAAATTTATTATCTGCATCGTCATTGGTCTCTGAATCCCAGAAGCTTAAGATGTATCATTATATGCATTTGTTTTAGGGATGTTGAGTTTGAAGTCATCATTGTGGATGATGGAAGTCCTGATGGAACACAAGATGTTGTAAAACAGTTGCAACAAGTTTATGGGGAAGATCGAATTGTAAGCATAAGTTCAGAACTTCAGATATGAATGGAATTGATCTACTGGACCTTGTTTATCTGTGATTTGACTTTCGATACTTAACTTTTTCCCCCCTGGATAATGAAATTTTTTCAGCTGTTAAGACCGCGGCCAAGAAAACTTGGTTTAGGTAAACGTCTTTTGTTGTTTTGGCAAGTGTCTATTGTTGATGATAAGTTATCCCCTGACAATTCTTCCCCCTTGCAGGAACTGCTTACTATCATGGGCTAAAGTATGCATCTGGAGATCTTGTTGTAATCATGGATGCTGATCTATCCCACCATGTATGGTTTTCATCATATCCATTTTATAATTGTTTTCGTAGTTACTGTATAAACCAAAAGAAATGTTTTTACAACCTTTTATGTATATGTGCTCTAATTATGCTCGGCTCTTCTTCTGCAGCCAAAGTACTTACCAAGCTTCATCAGGTAAGAACTTGAAGAAGTACACAACAATAAAGAGTTCTTTAATAACGGGTTTCTCTTTGTAAGGAAGGAACATATATTAATAAAATAAGTTCCCACAAACATCACAGTAATTATTTTACATGAATATGGTTTATACTAAACAATTCGCACTCTGTCTCTTTTCCCCCCGCATTTGAGTGCCACTTTATCTTGAAAATACAAAACAGCAACAACAAACCACTTTATCTTGAAGTGCTCAGTTAAGATTCAGACGTCATTGAAAGTCAAAAAAATTCACCTATTAACCTATTCATCCTGTGCGGCGTTACCAGAAAACACTTGTTATTATCTCAGGAAGCAAATGGAAACTGGTGCGAATATAGTTACCGGCACTCGATATGTTAGAAATGGAGGTGTCCATGGATGGAATCTCATGCGGAAACTAACAAGCAGAGGAGCCAATGTACTTGCACAGACACTTCTATGGCCTGGGGTATCAGATCTCACTGGATCATTTCGGTATGTCTCTTTAGTCTAAAATGATCATTGAACCCCTTTTGAATTTCTGTTCCTAGCTTACGTATCTACTTGCTATACAGGCTGTATCAGCGATCAGTTCTCGAGGATGTGATGAACTCGTGTGTCAGTAAAGGATACGTCTTTCAAATGGAGATGATCGTTAGGGCTACCAGGAAGGGATATCACATTGAGGAAGTAGGATAATCATACATTTTCCTAATGGTCAAAATTCAATATTGTCCTGTTGGAATCCAATTCATTGCTAAATTCGGCGATGGGATAGGATTTTACGTTCAAATCGATCATGTATCTTACTTTTCGAAAAAAATTCTAGTGACCCCAAACTGACGTAAACCTGGCACATAGTTAAGGATCCTTTTGAAAGTAAATAGATAATGCTAACATTTTGTGTACTAAATTTGAACACGTCGCAATCGTCATTGGCCTGTTTTAATATCATATATGACCAACAAATTTTGTCCTGTTTTTACTATAACAACTCGTATTTTTTAAACCTTGGCTAAACTCAAAATTGTTTCATTAGTGACCAATTATGGCATAACAAACACAAATTATGATAGCATCTAAAATAAAGCTCATCTCTTACGAATATTTGAAAGTAGAATTTATAATCTTAGCCGACAAGGTGTGTACCAGCCAATGATGCTCCCGATTATACTTTAGGTTAATAATTCTTGATTCATTCTTGATGCACCATTCTAGTTGCAACCTTTTCCTTTCTCTCTTTTTCTTTTGAATGATAACACATGGGGAACAATCAATGGTTTGATCATTTGGTATCTGAAAAGGAATTATGATTCCACTAAAGTGGACATGAAGTCCTGTTGCATATACTAGTTTATTTTAAGAACAATCCTGGAATTATCTTGTTATTTTATGTTTCGATCTTCCTGAGTTCCCATTTTTTCTAATCTCTTCCAAAAAAAAATTTCTTCAAATAGTCATTTTTTTGTTATACCCGCAGACGATAATTTACCTAAACAAAAAGGGTTTCGCTTTGCTGTTTCTATTAGGGTATCGTTCTTCTTTTTGTAGAAATCTTCATTCATGTTTGATTTTATGCGCTAAATGTATAGTAGTGCATGAACTTTGGAAGTTATAATATCCTTTAGCAGGATTAGCTTATTTCATTAGAAATGTTTAGAACATGATAACTGAGATTGACATTTGATGCTATGCTTGTTGTAGGTTCCAATCACCTTTGTGGACAGAGTTTATGGGATTTCAAAACTAGGAGGATCTGAGATAGTTGAATATCTGAAGGGCCTTGTATATTTATTGTTAACCACATAGAGAAGCTTGCTGTGAGGTACTGTCCCTCAAACTTTAGCATATATACATTGCCTTTTTATTTGTGTTACAGAACCATTATTCTCACTTTTTAAATAAATTTATTATTGTTTGCATGCATGGAGATTGCGTTTTGTGTTTCTAAGCCAGTGTTGGGATTAGATACTTGATTCTCATTTGTTAGAGATTTACGAAACCATTAGAAAACAAGTTCATTTGGTTCCATTAGAAAACAAGTTCATTTGGTTACGTTCATGAGTTGAGAAGGATAACAAAATGAATCTGCCTGATATCATCCGAAACATGATGCTGAACAAGTTGAATTATTAAGATCATAACCAATGATATCCCTCAATGGATGACAAACTCTAAAGTTAGTTCTAGCATAGAGCAAAGGATGATGAATTCGGAAATGACTATCATTTGCAGCAAATAAATTTTGAATGATTTATATGTTTTGGCTTACTGTTTAAATTGAATTATATAATTTGCTTTACTGCCTTATTTTATTTATAGCTGCAGGAATGAGTTTGGAAACTGGGCTTTGCTCAGTTGGTACCAATTTCCTCTCCAATATATTAGGTCGCAACTTCAATTGGCGAAGGGGGTCAATTACAAAAAAAAAACCATTGAAGTAGTGGTTGAATTGGTAGCCAAATTTTGTATCAGAGATGCAGTCAAAAGTTTCCTACATGTATCTGTTGCAATCTGTTTATCTCATTTAATATTTTACCTACTGCTCAGTTGATTAAACATGAAAACGAGAAACTAGTCAACACATGATTACTAAATCCCCGTTTACTTTTTTTCCTTGTACATAATCCCTTGATTATCTATTAATTATTCATATTAATAGAATTTGTATTGTGTTCTGGCGCTTTGCTTTTGTGTGCGCCAATAGTTTGTATGCGGTTCTTTCATATCAAAATCTATCATCCTCATATTGATTCTAGATAATATTTTTTTATCCTTGTACACGAGAACTTGTCCACGAGAATTTGGAGGATGACAACAATTGTTTTTATCCTTGTCCACAGAATTTGGAGGATGACAACAATATGATAAATTTTTTATTATCAGTAGAACTCAAGGGGCATGGGACACTTCCAATTTTAGTCTGAAAGAAAAAGAAATAAGAAAAATCTTTTATTATCAAAATGTCCGCATTACCTCAATAATCTGGTTGAGTATTTTGGGAGAAAAAATAACTCACTCTGTCTACAAAGTAGTTATAAGTTTTGTTAATTCTAAAATTTCCAATTCAGAAGCTATGACCAATAATTTTAATCCTGTGTGCGGTTTGCACATGCAAAATTGTAGTGTGTGAAGCTTTTTAGTCCTAGATTTTTACGTTGGTAAGAAAGGAGACCTCATATCCACAGCCGGCCTAAAATTTTGTTATATCATTAAGTCTTTTTCTCATTTATCCCAAATATTTAGAATTGACTAATGAATTGGCTATGTCATGCTCTTCTTCTTTTTCTTTTTTCCCTTGCAACTGCCCTTAAGCCTAACCCAAAGCACACGCAGCAATGCTTACACGCATCCAGAAACGTTAAATTGTGGTCATTTTCTTTCCTGAGGATCGAATCCCGTACTCTCTGCAAGAAGGGAAGCACCATGCTAAGTGAGCTCTTGCTCATTGGAGCCCTGTTATAGGGAAAAAACTTCTATACAAGGGCTTGCATGGAAGAAGTCATTTGCAAGCCCTTAGATAGCTTTTTTTGTACAAATCCTAAATGTATCAGCCTTTTTTCATGCTATAGCATTAGGACTCGTATTCTCAATTAAATTCAAAGCTATTGATATGATTGGTAACCGTTTTTGAAACTGCCTTGGATCCATCTCTGGTTCCATTGCACAAAATAGCTACAGGACAAAGATTGATTGCTGATTGGGATACGCTTTTCAAAAACAAAAAATAAAACTGATGGCAACTTGAACTCAATAATGCAAAAAGGGTGCTATGACACAAACAGCTGCATTCTTTCCTAATTGATTGTTTCTTCTCTTGCCGATTTGTCACTCTCAATGCACAAATATATATTGGCGACAAGTCTCAATTATTTACATCCTGAGTTTACACACATGCCCTCACCAAGTATAACATTGTTGTGTTTATCTTGATATTTGCTCTTAACTTTCAATCAGCCTGTATCATTAGTAACGACAAGTTAACCAAATCATGATGTCCATATCATACAACATTAGATCCCATAAGATTTATTTTTGATAGTTTTTAGTTTAACTTGAAAACTAGAGTTTAACAACATATTCCAAATGTTCGAAGGGAAAAAAAGTAAAAGGAGGAAAAACTTGTATTTCTTGTTTGACGGACAAATCATTTAAGAACACGAAATTTCAAAGATGAAATGACTTGACAAGTCATTTGGCGTAACTTGCTATCATTTTAAATTGCTAGCTATTGGATTTCCAAATTATGTAGAATTTGAAGTAAATAATATTATAAATAGTGAATAAAGACTCGATGATAATATAAAGATAATTGATAACTGTAAAAGAGAGTCACCATTGAGGCCGATCGGCGGTGGCGTTCGGTCGGTGGTTGATTGGCGAGGTTCATTTACGGCCGTGGTCGACCGGTAGTTGATCGGTCGAGGTTCATTTCTGGTCATCAGTCGTCGATTGGCGACGTTTAGTCGTCCGTCGTTGATTTGTCATTGAAGGTTCATTGTCGTCAGTGGTCGGTGACGGTTCCTTGGAGGTTGGTGGCGGTCGAAGGTATGTTGGTCGACGGTAGTGGATCCTTTGTCAGTCACTGATCACGATGGTGGTCGTGACGGCTGGTCGACTATTTTCGGTTGGTCACTGGCGCTCATCACTGGTTTATTGATGGCGAATTGCCGCCGGTGGCCGGTCGATCGGTTGATATTCATTTCCAGTCGTTAGTCGTTGAGTGGTGGCATTTGGTCGCCAGTTGTTGGTTTGTTATTGGAGGTTCATTGTCGTCAGGGGTCGGTGACAGTTACTCGAAGGTCCGCGGCGGCCATAGGTATGTCAGTTGACGCTGGTCGATTGTTGGTCGGTCCCCATTCGTGACGGTGGTCGAGGCGGCTGGTCGCCTGTATTTGGTCGATCACTGGCTGTCTATCACCGGTTGATCGATGGCGGACTGCCGCCAGCGGCCGGCGGTTGGTCATGCCGCCAGTCGCCGGCGATCGATCGATCGTTGGTTTTGATTCGGTCGCCAGTGGTTTATCGGTTGTTTATCGGTTGCGAACTGCCGTCAATGACCGGTTATTAGTGTTTTGTCACCAGCCGATGACGGTAGTCCAAACACCAACTACGTTAGTCCCGTGTCATTTGAAACTATCATTTCATAATAGAGTGTTAGTCGTTGGTTATGATCGAACTCCTAGAATTTGATTTTTAAAATTCATCATCTAAAATTATAGAAACATGAACAAAACTTTAATTCTCAAATTCATAGATACACTCTTGACTTCTAAAATTCTAAAGACTCTCGACTCATCAAGGCTTATTGTCGACAACTGATAAACCGACGATAGACTATTGCCGACCAACCGAAAACCGACCGTTGGCACCACCGTCCACCGGCGACCGCCGCTGCCATCATCCAAGGTGCCAGTTCGTAGCCGATAAACAGCTGGCTGCCGACCAAAAACTAACGAGCGACCGGTGGCACGACCGCATGACCGGTGGCACGACCGCACGACCGACCACCGCCCAATCGGCCACCAACGGCAATCCACCACCGATAATCTGGCGATAGACTGAAAACATGCGACATGTCGGCCGTCGGAACTGGTGACCGACCAACGATCGACTATCGCCGATCGACATACCTACGACTTCCGCTGATCTTCAAGTAACCATCACCGACCATCGGTGACAATGAACCTTCAATAACAAACCAACGATTGTCACGACCGGCGCACAAATGCCGCCAATGACAATCGGAAATGAACCTCAATCGATCAACCACCAATTGAACGCCATCGCTGATCAGCCTTGATGACAACTCTCTTTTACCGTCATCAATTGTCTTCATATTATTATTGAGTCTTTATTTACTAATTATAATATTATTTATTTCAAATTCTACATGTATTTGAGAACCAAATCACTGGCAATTTGAAATGAGAGTAAAATATTTCAAATAACTAGCCATTCGATTTTTAAAGTGAGTGCTCTTAAATGATTTGGATTAACACCCTCTAAGTCTTTGTCTTAGGAGTATGGATCCATTATCACACTTGAAACACCGAATTCGAAATTGGAAGAATTATTTTTTAATGAAATGGCCGTTTTAGAACTTTAAGCAAGGCTATATAAGAGGTTTTTTATTTTAACTTTATATTTATTAATTGCATTGCAGCGAGATGGTTACACTGTAATCACCATAAGACTTATCCAATCCTAAGATGTTTTGCTTGTGAACTATGTGACATATAATTGTTTGAATAATTTTTTTTCTTTTTTTCCCCAAACATGGCTTCTTCCTCTCCTCTTAGATGCTCATCTGAAAGATAAATTACCCCAGAAAAAAAAGAAGAAAGGAAAAATCTAAATATTGGTTCAAAAGTCAATCGCCATCAAATATGATCAAGCATGACCAAAAACCAAGGCCAAAAATCAAATCAAACTATCTATGTACAATTTAGAATCTACACCCAACTATTTCCATTTTTACCACTAGACCCAAAAAAATAACAGAAACAAAAGAGAGAAAATTTGCACAATCCCTTGAAAAAGGGAGAAGGTATAACGACCCTCAGCCCTATGAGATACACCGCAGCGAGTACATGGCCGCCGCGGAGTCCATGGCGGATGTACGCCGGTGGTGATCGCTCTCGAGGCCGTAGTCCATCATCGGACGATGCTCAAGCTCCTCGTCGTGGTCGTACACAAACTCCGGCGCCTCGAGCTCTCCTCTCCTCACGTGCTCCCACACAAACTCCATCCTGCTCAAGTACCTCATCTTCCCATACAACCTACAACAAAAACATAAATAAAATTTATTATTTACCGTGTATGCAGCTAATTTATGGCATGGACAAGGATAGGACTATTACCCTGCACTGAAGAGGAAGCGGCCGAAGGTGGCGAAGAAGAGGCGGGCTTGGAGCCCAGGATGCACGAAGAGCACCGTCTGCAGCCCGTCACGGACCGTCAACGGCAGCGCCTCATAGACTGAACGCAGCGCTGAGACCCCCGGAAAATTCTCCGATCTGTTGACGTACGTATGCATATACACGGCAATGAATTGACGGCCGTTAAGTTCCGGAAATATCCTCTTCTCTAAGAAGCCCTTCAGAGCTTCGATGCCTCCCTCTCCATTCAGAACCCTAGCTGTTATTTGATGGAGATATATAAATAAAAAAATCCCAAAAAAAAAACTAACTAATAAATTAAGGGGCAACCAGTTAGCTACGCACTTTCGGTAACCAAGATAGTGTTTCCAAAATGCAGTTTCAAGAAGTTTTGAGATCTCATAACTAGCTTTTATTAAACTCCAGAAAAATAAATGGAGTTTTGGAAAGTTTCTTCTATTTCTATTTCGACATAAGCTTCATTTTTTTAGGCTTAATTGCACAAGGGCAAGTTCATGTATTTTGCGATTGATACCATGAACTTTCATAATTAGAGATGGCAAATTAATATCATTTTATACCACGTCATGGTACCTATTCACAAGCAAAAAACATGAAAGTTCATGGGGAGCAATTAAGCTTTTTTTATTAAAAAACTTAAACAAAACGGTGTTTTGAAAATCTTGTTGCGAAACTAGGCCTAAGTGGATTGCTTGGGGAAAAGGTTGGACCTGGAAAGAATTTGCCGACGATTCGTAGGATCTTGCGGCCGCGCTTGTCTGAGCCCTGAATCTTGATGGCCTCCGATTTCTCGAAGAGAAGCTTGTCCTCCGCCATTGCCATTGGCAGACGAGTTATGCCATGGGGTTGGGATGGGGGTGGGGTTTATTTATATAGTTAGCTGTCAACAGGAGTTATCCGAGTCTCTATAGAAATTTATAGAGCGATTTTGTGGATTTTGTTGTTACCCGATAGCGACGGGGAATATTCTGAGGAATCTTCTTTCCTTTTTGTCTGTAGCCAATAGTATCCGTCGTGCTAAAATCAAGGCCGTTGGTTACGTAAGGCATGGGGTTTGGGCGATTGTGTTCCCCTATCACAATCTGACACGTCAGATATTTGTGAAAAATTGCAATAACCTATCTTCGTACCTAAACAAGTCGGATCGGGTCAAGTTCGGGTTTGATCCGACTGTAAATCGGTCAGCTCGACCCGACCCAACTAGAAAAGATCCCTCATTTTTTATGTTTCATAATGCAATATATATCTACTAAAACTTGATGCAATAAATAAAGTTTTAGATGGTCGGAAGAGATGAAACCCTGAAATCAGAAAAAAAATCAGAAAATTCAGAGGGAGCTGAAGTTCAGGCAGAAGTTATGGATATGATAGAGGTTCGGTCAATCATAAACTTATAGCATTAAAGTCAATTCATATTAACTCCTAGCTATGGATGCTCTATTATTCCTTAGGACCTTATTGAACTTGTATTCTTTTGACTGGGTTTGGACTTTTATTTGGATTGTATTTTATAATGTTATTGGTTTTGGACTCGGATTTGGATTTTAAAATCTAGCGTCATGGTTGTGGACTCGGGTTTGAATTTTAAAGTCTACCGTTATTGGTTTTAGACTCGGATCTGGATTTCAAAATTTCATGTTATTGGTTTATTAGACTCGGATTTGGATTGGATTCCAAAAGTACAAATTTCAACTCCAACTATATAATGCAAAGCTACAAAAATTGAAAAAAAAAAGTACATGAAAAAAATATGGAGTCTTCTTTTGTGCTTGGACTTTGAGACAACTCCATCTTTATTACTCTTTCAAATCCTAGAAAACTTATTTTTCTTTTTATTCTTGATCTCATTAGTTTTTTACTTATATTTTGATTGATTAAATCATATTTTTAAAACTTTTTTCATGGAACCATAAAAATGTGTTTTTTCATTGATTTCATCTCATTCTTATATATATTTTGATTGATTTTATTATAAATTACAATTTTTTTCATAAAATCTCGGAATAATTATTCTTTTCTAGATCTCGTTTTATTTTTATTTATGTTTTAATTAATTAGATTATATTTCATAACATCTTTATAAAACCCTAAAAAAAATGTTTTAGCGTCAAACTTATTTATTACAATTTCTTTATAGAAGATTATTTCCTATTTTGTATTAATCTTTATTATTTTTATTTTAATTACTTACAAGAATTTATCTATTCTCTTTCGATTTCTCAATACAATGACAAGGTATGTAGGATATTATATTTATTTTTCATTTTGATAAAAAAATCATATATCGAGCAAATATCAGAGAAAACAATATTAAAATTTGATAATATACATTTTTGAAATTAAATTTTTTTTGGTTAGTATGTACTTCACGATAATAATGGACTTCTTGTTTCTTATTAAATTTTTTTATATAATTATTTTATTAAAATATTAAAAATAATAATTAATTAATTTTGATAAAATTTACACATTTATAAGATTAAATAATAAAAAATTTATATCATAAAAAACCCATTGAAATAAAAGTATTAATACAAATTATGCAAGAACTCCATACCAAAAGTCTAAATCCAAATCTAAGTCCAGCACATAAATCCGAGTCCAAATCCAAATCCAATACGTAAGTCTAAGTCTAAAACCAAATCCAGTACATAAGTTCATGTTCAAATCCAAAAAATTGTCTGACAATGATAATTGTTGTAATAACTGATATTTTCTACTTGTAAATTTCCGTATTTTAATAAAATTCAAATTATTCCAAATATATTTTTTCCGATTTTTTACCTATAATTTTCCTTATACTTTTGTTCTTAAGCTCTTAATATTTTCGTAACATTTTCTATATTTTCCCCTAATTAACACCCTAACTAAAACTTAAACTTACCCATGCCCAAATCGCCTCTTCCCTTCCCTCTTAAACCCTAAGCCCACTTGGCCCAAGCCCAGTATCCTCTACTCAAACTCAAACCTGAACCCCGCTCTTCCCTCTCCCCTCTCCTTTTCTCTCTTCTCGACTTCTTTTTCCCCACGCATCCCCCTCGATCGCTCGCACTCGCCTCCTTAAGACCCGCTCACCTCAACGTTCCCCCTTAACCTCGCCTACGATCCCAACTCCCTGAGAGCCCCTCTTCCAAATTCTCCTTCCCTCAACGTCTCTCTCACCCTTTCTTAGACTCTCTCTCTCTCTAGCTCACTCCACCTCCTCCAACTCAAACCCCGAGCTTCTCTCCCTCACCGATGACCACTTCCAACCACGCCGACAAGCTCCCAGCATCACCATAGACCACCCTCTACCGACCACAATCCCACCAGCAACCATCCTTGCCTCCTCAAAACCCAAACCGAGCTTCACCTTTTGCATCACCTCACTGCCACCCATCACCTCGACCGCCTTGTTGTCGCCGGAGCCTCGTCACCGGACACCATCTGGCCGCCGTCTTAACCACAGCCGCCCGATCCTCTAAACCAACACCTCCGCATGCACCCCATCCCCTCTCCTTTTCTCAACTTCCAACTGCCACCTGCTTCCTCTTCCTCCACCAGCTGCAATCACCACCGCCACAACTCTCACAACCCACTTCAAAATCCACAACCGATCCCACATCTCCTCCCTCAAGCTCACCGCCAACACCACCGCCGACCACTGTGCTGCTACCATCACCAGCCATACCATTGCATCGCCAAGCCTCCCCTCTGTCCACCGCAGCCACACTCATCTCGAACCAAGCCTCCATCGTAGACGAGCCCAAGCTTCACTCTTTAGCCGAGCATCCCAAGCCCTAGGAGTTGCTGCTGCTCATGCCATTGCGGCTACTTGTGTTGTTGCTGCTCGTACCGCTGCCACCGCTGCCGTGTCGCCGTCGTCTTTTTGTCGTCGCCAGGCTTAAAAAGCCGCGGAAGCTCACACCAAATAGTCCTAGAGAGAGTGAATAGGACTATACTCACTATATGCCCAGATTAAAAATTCTACCAAGCACTTGTCAATATAAAACACAATTGCAAAGCGATATGATATTATGCAATATTGCAATTGTGAACAAAGAGCATATAGCAAGCAAAACAATATCAAGTATAAGCAATGAATATAAAAAGCAGGCAGGGAACAAGCATGCAATTTCTAATCTATGGATACTTGCAAGCAATTAGATATAAATGTAAATGGCAAGTAATAAAAAAGAGATATAGAGAAATTGCAAACTCAAGGCACAAGAGATTTTTAGAGTGGTTCGAAAGATCTCTTAGTCCACTTTCTTTAAGCATATGAGCTCGTTCCACTAAACACGTCTTTTTCGGAGACAACACGTTGCCCGCAAGCAACCTACTACCCCACTTCCGGTGGAAGCCTATGTTGGGTTTCCCAGCGCCCTAGCCACTGACCGCGGTCGTTGCGGAACAAAAAACTTTGACTTTTAAAACTTTGGAGATAGAAAACACATTATAGAATCTAACCAAATATCGAAACTAGCAAACTAGAGGAGTCTAGTTACTGTGATAGAGTGCTACACCTAAAGACATGTGTGCTTCCGGTCTTCACTCCTGAACAAACCATCACAGATGTAAACAACACAGCACCAGAAGCAAGTATGTGCAACCTTCATGTTGGGTTTCCTAACGCCCTGGCCGCTGACCTCGGCCATTGCGGAATGAAAACCATTGACTTTTAAAACTTTGGAGTTAGAAAACACATCCTAGAATATAACTAAATATCGAAACTAGCAAACTAGAGGAGTCTAGTTACTGTGATAGAGTGTTATACCTAAAGACACGTGTCCTTCAGGTCTTCACTCCTCTTTTTAAGCTCCTTGAAGTCTTCTAGATCAACCTTGATGACCGGCCTTCTCGATCCTAGATGATCCACCTGAAGGTTCTTAATTCAAGCTCTTACTTAAAAAAGAAGCAAACTAAGCAAATTAGTTTGCTAATCAGTTTGCTTAGAAAATGTGGAGATGTTTAGTGGAAATTTTCTATCTCAAATCCTTTTGGCTCTCAACACATGAGAATGATAAGGGGATGAACAAGAGAATGAACTCAAGAGAGGAGAGAGAATGACAAGTGAAGAATGATATCAAGAAAATGGCTAAGGATTTTTTTGATATGAAGTATTTTTCTTTTCATTAAAAATACAACCATACTTCAATAGTATTCATAATAAATACTAAAGCCATGCTTTATGCCATCTCACCCTTTTCCACCTTATTTTCTATTTTCAACAAATAAAAAAAAACATTATGAGATTTCATCTTCTAGAAGGTATTTTATATAAATACAAAATACTTTCTACCGTATATACATATCCGTATTCATACCAAAATATGAATACCCAAGAGAGAATAATACTGCTAATATAATACTAACATTAAATCAATATCTGATTTACCGAACCGGCTTAATCCTAAGCCCGCTAGTATCATCAACCGTCCGATCGAAAACCTAGATAACACTAGAATATACATATCGAAATATATATATGTAAATTATTAAATCAATACCTGATTTAATATCCAGCTTAATCCTAAACTGGTTAGTATTATCATTTGATCGGAATCCTATACTTATAAATATACTGCCACCACATTGTTTCGTCTGAACCAGAGAAACTCTCTGTGTGGGACTTTAAAGATTCAACAATACGCTGGCAGTGGTTTTAACCACAAGCACGTTAGCGGCACTATCTATACATAACGGCTATCCAGGTACCTGCCGAAAAGAAGGCTGACGAGCAAGCTCATCCGAAACCCTACTAAGCCTATCTGTGACAATCTCCGTACAGTCCAGTCTCTTTGAGTAAGAGTATCGCATACTGGGTTTAGGGGGTGGTAAATGTCAGACCCCTACTGACTCGATAAGTCGTGTCGATTTGGCTCAGGATCGATCCGAAAAACTACTAATCTAACCATCAGTAAATCTCAACTGCCTTGGCCAAGGTCTTATGGTTCTGGCTAACTGGACACAGTGCGATATCGACTCCTAATACCGGGAAAGACGAATCCCTGACAATCACTCACTGCCTCCATGTGGCTCGGGACTGTACCCAACCGAAACCTTTTTGCACGACTCGGTAGAGCCATGGTAGGGTAGTGATCAAAGTACAGTGGGAACTCATACGAGACAAATGATGATCTCAGGTCTAAAAACTAACATGTACTCATGTCATCTGAGAACCGCTATCTGACGATAGGTTTAATACCATTTAGAGGTTTTCGGTGAGTTCGTCCAGTGTACTCACCCCAGTGAGCACCTGTATACAATTTTAGGTGATCACACCTGTCACGACCCGGAATTGGCATGTGGCCGGCACTTGAATCACGTGAAGTCTATAGGACCCCACCGTAACCCAAGTAAGCCGAAGCCCAGAAATCGAAACCTTTTTCGGAAAAATAATAGAGGCGCGGTTTTGAAATATTGGCATAATTAATTTAAATTATTCTTATAAAGTTATAAGTAGTATTATATGAAAATACAAGTGAGTCGTATACTATAATTGAAAACATTTCGTCATTTGAAATTTGGGTAGCACCTCCCTTATAAATTTTTATCCAAAACCAACACATAACAATAATAGTAGGCATCCCCAAGCGGGAGCTAACTCTTCGCCAATTAGCGGAATCACAACCACACAATATACAAATATACGACGCTCAAGGTGAAGATCAATCATATAAAGAAAATAAAGAAGACCAAGACATCATCATGCTTAAATCACGAACAATATACCCATCCCGCTCTAAGTCTCAAAGAATATACAAGTCTGGTGTCTAGGTCTACCAAATATATATAGTCTGGTTGATGGAGCTTTTAACTAGATACAACTGAATAATTATATACACAAAGGTGGTCATGATCCAAAGTGTACTACACCTACCAATGCAAATCACCAAGAAGAAAGTTGTGTGCCAGCAAGCCGTTACTGATTCGAGCGGTCGATCCTGCAAGAAAACTGTGGCACAACGAGGGTGAGTTGCCAGCTCGTGAGTAGAAATATCGGCAGAAAGAAATCGAATGTATAATGATCTCCTAGGTCATACTGCAACATAAAAGTAATACTATGGTATCTATGGTGATCGTGTATATGTAATGATAACAAGGTCATGTCAGAACAGTATATAGTATCAAGTCATCTGGATCATATGCATGTATACGTGTATATCGTCCAATCGTGTGTCCATCAACGACACATCAAATCATCACAAAACCTGAGTGTCCAGTATCGACACTCGAAATAATCATAAAAACTCGTGTCCAGCAATGACACGTAAATCCTCATATCTCGGACGCCGTCTCATCGGATTAGCCATCATATCCATCTGATCACATGACTCCGGTCGGTATCCTCCGGATATCCGCCGATCCAAAACTATCACCGGTCGGTAGTGCTCTCCTGCCGGGCTCAGCGTCTCTCTATACGATCTTCTTGCCCCGGGTACCGTACCGGGTCCACCATGTACCCGCAGACGGTGCCTCCTCTCTTCTCGAATCGGGTATACACATAACTCAGAACCGAGAAAATTCATGATGGACATCGAAATATCATATCAAGAGAAACCGTGTTTTAAAAACAATCATAAGAATTTTAAAAATGTATCTACGGTTCTTGAATTCAGAGATCTCATGAAAACAGAATCTCATATGTATGTAACCATAAAGGTACAATAAATGCAAGCACAGAACAGTACTGTAAAGTATTGCAAGTATTTTCATGTAAGCATGTCGTGTAACCAGGTAAGGAAGTGCAATATCTAAACTAGCATGTGCGATAATAAATACTGAATAATGACTATAATTCTACAGTTTAAGAACAATATGGCAATATAGCAATTTTCTAATGTGTAAGTGGCATGGCAATTACCGATGATGGGTGTGTGAGCTGGAAAATACGCGCAATATGCGCATCATCGGTAATGGTGCATATATCATAGAAAACGAAGCAATATAAAGATAAGTGCCGAGAACGTAGTACGTATGTCGCGAGAAAATAATACAGCGTAAACATGAACGGTATAAAATACGTAATTACACATGAACCATACGGTTATAGTTTAAATAATACGAATCGTAGTTTTTGAAACTGGGGCTACGGTGTTTTGGAAAAAGAGATACCATTTAGAAATCCGCAGCGTCCCTTGAGATTGTCATTTAAAGTGCCTAACGATTCGTTAGTTTGAAAATAGGTATGGTTCAAATTTAATCTATTATCTACCAAAGTGATTAGAAAGCAATGATTTTTCCAAATCGAGGCAATCCATAAGTCGGCGATTCAGTCTCATAGTATCGCATTCGGTATAATCCATCGTACGTCATTCTCGAGTCAAGAGTGCAGATCAATCATCCGGTATATCATATCACATACGGTATAATCTATCGTACGGGATCATCAATCAAAGCAGGGATCTATCGTCCTGTACATCATATTGCGTACGGTATAATCCATCATATGGTACCATCGAATCAAGGTATGGATCTATGACCACGTATCTCATATTATCTCATATTCTTATATATATATATATATATATATATATATATATCTTAGCATATGTGTATATATATATCGCCTCGCATACTCATGCCAAACATATCGATTCGTGTCATCTCGTTTCATCATGTCCTCATCCTCGTCATATCATCTCGTACTTATCTTATGGTTATATCCGTATGTACATAAGCGTATGTTTCTATATATATACTACATCTCCGTTCTCCCAGTACTATGGTTGCGGGGGTGCTATACGCTATCCACCCGACTTCCCCTATAGATATACATCTACTCACCTACTATTCTCGCTCTAGCCGAAATTGATGAACGCCTTGCTCTTCTTCGTCGTCTCGGATGGCCATGCAAAGGTATCTACACATCAATACATATCGTAACGAAATCAAAACCAAATCCGAAAACCGGCACGGCAAGCGAAACGTACATAGGTTAGAACATATGGTCAATGCATGCAAGAACAACCAAACAACCCCCAGCGTTGACATACAAACATCAAACGACCGAGTCAAAATTCAAATACCAAAAATCTAGTTTTCAAAAGTCGCAAACCGAAATATGAAACTTAGAAAAACGCTCCCAGATTTTACCCTAGTGAAATTGGGACATTCTGTGCATTGTATTAGCCTAGTTATCAGGAGATTGAACCATGGACCAAGAACCAAACCCTAACTCTACGGTCAGGCAGCAATTTGCTGCCAGGGGGAATAAATCTGCGGCCAGTGTAAGAGTTGGGGGCTCGGGTTTCTAGGGTATCTTCTAAAAAGCCTGCATATCTAACTGTGTTTGCAACTTAATTTTTAGAGTCCCCGATTCATAACAGATTCTAATTGATCACCATACTTCAACAAAAACCCGATATCAGAAAATTCCAAGTTCGTCGAATCCGAGAACTTCTCCACTATATCACCCTTACTTATCACTAAAGGTTTTGTAAACACTCCTTAAACCCTCTACTAAGCACTACTACAAGTTTTACCTCCTAACTCTCACTCTAGAATTTTCGAAGTTTACTAAACTTTCACTTTTGAGTTCTAAACACATGTAGGAGGTTAAGAAACCTAATAACTTGAAGGAAGGTGAAGGTTTTACCTCATGGAAGCAACTCAAGAAAAATCTTTGGTGGTCCAAAGTGCTCAAAACTCTAACTTGATCTCACCATGGGGTGTAGGATGAGATTGTGCACATTTTTTATAAAGGCGGTGTGAGGTTTGGAGGTGGTTTTGAGGGTGTTATGGGGTGGTAGTGGAGGTGGAGAAGCTTGAGGAGGAGAGAGATGAAGAATGAGGTGAAGAAAAAAAATGAAAGGAGAAGGGTCTAGTAGCCATGATCTTTCTCCCCCCCTCTCTCTCCTCATAAATACAAATCACATCTATGTCTCCTCTCTCTTTCTTCTCCCATTTATCCTTTTTCTTTTTCTTTTCTCTTTTTCTTTAAAAACAAAATAACAACAAACAAGGAAAAATGAAATCATGCATGAACAAAATACAATGTGTCATGGAACATTAGTCATGGTTAAATAAAAATGGATTTGGCTTAATGCGTAATTAGTAATATACTAATCAAGTTTAACATAAACTTGTATATAAATATAATTGCATAATAATTTATAAAATGTCCAAATCCAATAAATACCTTCATAATTAATAATTCATATTAATCTCCAAATATTTTTCAAAAATATTGGTATATGATCATACCAGTCTACAAAAACTCAAAACCATACTCGTATAGTTTTTGTGAAATTTATTATTTTATTATTTAAATTACAAAAATAATATTTTAAATTTCTGAAATGTTACAACACCAATGGCTGTGAGACCAACCATCGCTGCTCGTCGGGGTCTAGAAACGTATACACAAGTCTACTCTGGAATATCGATACCCAGTCTTGATACTCTTACGACTTGGGACCTTTAAGGATGCGCATATGGACTACCCAGCTCCCACAAATATGATCGCCATCATAACGCTAGTAGTCAAGCAAAATCCTACGGGCTTTATCAACATGTATCAGCCACATGTGATATCGAGTATAACATATGCACATGTTAAGATAAAATCAAACCATAATAGTATACTACTATATCGAGTCTTTATCAATATGTGTAAGTAATATAGAGCAACAAGAGAAAGAAATACACATATTAAGATAAAAACAACTCAAATAATATACTATATACAACTGAGCAAGATTATCACGTACATACTGTACGGATTCTTTAGCACCATGCCTAGGTTTAAGGTTGCATCACACATACTATAACAAAAATTTAAGGGGGTGCTAAACAATCCAACCATGAATCGAACTAGAAAAATATAGTAACAAACTATAGTATCACATACTATAAAGTGTCTAACACTAAGTGGGGAGAGAATACAACCTTTGTAGACCTCCTCCTAGACTCCTTGGATCTAGTAGAGTTTGAACCGGTTGGCTTGTGTCCTTCCAAGTCTACGATGATCCACTACGAAGTCCCTTTACACCAAGCTCCAAGCTTCACTTGATCAAGGATGAAGATGAAGCAAACACTCCACACTAGTGGGCTAGACTAAAGTGGAATGGTGATGTGGGTTTGGATCTCACTACAAAACCTTTTGTTTTTAATTCTTTCTCTTTCTTTTAAAACCCTAGAGAGCTTTGAGGGGAGAGAGGAAGAAGGAGATGGTTCAAACTAAACTCAAGAGAATAATATGATAACTCTTCCTAAACTCAAGAGAGTAAGTGAGAGTCATCCATGCTAAACTATAGTTACAAAATATCTAGATATTTTGTAACTTGAGTTTAAGCAAAACCATGGGCTAAAACCATGGGCAATGAAACCATTGACTTTTGTCAACTCAAGAGAGTTGAATAGTCAACCATGATTTTAATCTCATTTTGCTTTTCTCAAATAATCAAAATATCTAAATATATTACCATGTGAGTCTTGCATTGCCACCACCATTGTATCATCAACCATGACACATTTATGCTTGCATGTGTGCATCCATATCAACATATACATACACTCATGCATGCATCATAAAGAAATAGGTTTTAATAAATGAGCTAATGGACTTAATATTAAATCAACACTTGATCTAATAACCCGGTCATATCACATACAACCTGTCCAATAGTAAACACCCGATTAAAATGCGGTATCCAATACACGCATTTAATCGAGCTCCCGCGCATATTTCATATGCACCCCACATCTTTTCGCCTGAGCTAGGAGACCCCTTTGTGGGACTCTAAGACTCGTCAATACGCTAGCAGTAGATAGTGATCACATCACATATCCACAAACCGTCAGTGGCACAAGCTGTACGTAACGGCTCCCAGGTATTAAGCGATTAGAAGAAACACAAGCAAACCTGCTAAAACTCCCGCCGAGCCAACTGGCAACACTTACCATACAGTTCGGTCTCTTCGTCAAATATGCTGCATATGTGAGTCTAGGGATGGTATCGTTGACCCCAATAACCCAATAAGTCATGCCGGTATATGGCTCATAACAAATCGAGAAACTACTGATAACACTTATCAGTAAATCTCAGCAGCCATGGCCAGGGACTTCCTGTTATAGCCAATCGTACATGGTGCAACATCAACCCATAATACCGGGAGAGACGAAACCCCTCCTATCGCTCATTGCCTCCATGTGCCTCAGGACTGTACCTAAAATCCACCTGTTTGCATGACTCAGTAGAGCCGTGGCAGGGTGGAGATCAAAGTACAGTGGGAGGCGCACAAGACTCTATGACGATCTCGGGTCTACAGACTAACCTGTACCAGTGTCACCTGAGAACTGCTATCCGACGATAGATATAATACCACATAGGAGTTCTCGGTGAGTCCGTTCAGTGTACCCAGTCTCACTGAGCACCCGTATACGATCTTTGGTGTTACCATACCAATGGATATGGGATCATCCATCGCCCATCATATGGGACAAGCAACGTATACGCTAGTCTACACTGGTAATATCGATACTCAGTCTCGATACACCCACGACTATGAACATTTCAAGGATATGCTCATAGACTATACATGTCCCACTAGTATGATCCGCATATTAATCTCAGTAGTCCTGCATATCCTAAGGGCTAATCAACATGTACCAAATGAATAAAAGCATGATCAAATGAACATGTCAAGATAAAAAGTGCAACCAGATAGCATACTATCATGTCGAGCAAGAATGTCCTCTGAATACACACGCGCGCGCGCGCGCACGCACACACACCCCGGTACATACACTATCATATAATGGCCTCTAGGGCATACATATATGTTTCCCCCAATCAGAGCAAAGCTCTGTTTGAATTTCAAAAATTCAAAAATTGAAGCAACGCTTCAGATCCCTTACGCTGCGCGCAGAGCGCCACGTGTCAAAAACAGACACGCCAGCGCAAGGGGCGCTGCGCCCAAGGCAGCGCACCCAATCAGAGCAAGGCTCTGTTTTAAAATAAAAATAAAGGACTGCGCTGCGCGACACGTGTCAGCGCAGTTGCGCTGCGCGACACGTGTCAAGCGCAGGTGCGCTTGCGCCAACTGTGGCAAAATTTAAACAATAAAATTTTGGAAAGATCTTTCTAATTTTGTTAAAACAAGAAGATTATCTTCTGTAAAACAGAAGCCCTAGGATCAAAGATCCAGCGGTGGGGAAACATCCCTAAATCAATCAGAGAAAGATCTTTTTAACTGATTTAACAAATCAATTGACACTATATAAAGGCCCTTAGACTCCCAGTCTAAGAGAGATACGAAAAAAAGAGATACAGAAAACTCCTCAAAAACTTTGAGAAGAACTCGAAGAAAAGAAATGGTAAACCTTTGAGAAAAAAGAAGAATTTCTTCTAAAAAGATCAATGCTCTAAGAACAAAATCAGGATCTTCAATAAAAGAAAATAAAAATAATAAAAAAGAAGTAATTTACTTCTTTATTAGATATTTTGATCTATATAAAGGCATTGCCTTTTGATGAACCACTGGTTCTTGAAATTAGAGGTAGAACCTCTCTGGAAAAAGAAAAACTTGTTTTTCTTTGATATAAATTTGATCAAGATATTAAACAGTGCCTTGCACTTTTGAAATTTGCACTGTTGCGCTCCTTGGATCGGCGCAAGCCACCAGAGAGCGCCACGTGTCAATCACAGAACAACCGCGCCTTGCGCTTCTAAAAAACAGAGCACTGCTCTCCTGATTTGGCGCAAGTCACCAGAGCGCGCCATGTGTCAGCAGCGCACTGGCGCAGCGCACTGAGCTAACAGACTTGCGCTTACCAGCGCGTGACACGTGTCATCTCCACATGAATTTGCGCCTTGCGCTCCTCAATTGGCGCAAAGCGCCTGACAAGCCACGTGGGGCACTGTCAGAACATTTAATGCAGTGCATTATTAAGGGCAGAGCCCAATTAAAAGGTCTATCAGACCAAATAAAAAATGCAGTGCATTATTAAAAAGGGCAGAGCCCAAATAAAGGCCTGACAGGCCAAACACAAATAAAATGTTGAATACTCTCAAATGGACTTAGCCTAATTCTGGCCGTAAGTCCTCAAATTAAATTGAACTGAGCACAACTGCTCTTTCAAATCAATTTACATCAGGTTCAAGGGTACATCTCTGAATTCCTCTGGTATTTATCGTTGTAATACTTCAACGTCGTCAGAGAGGTGACGGGTCCCGACAACCACACGTAATACGGACTGTGGGGTCCTTAAACTCATGGATTAATGCGTCCTTAAACCAATATGCGTCCCTAAAATGGGAATGTTGGACCACCATGTCCCTAAACTGGTAATACGGACTGTGGAGTCCTTAAACTCATGGACTAATGCGTCCTTAAACCCATATTCTGGCAATGGACCACCATGTCCCTAAACTGGTAATACGGACTGTGGGGTCCTTAAACTCATGGACTAATGCGTCCTTAAACCAGTATCCGTCCCCAAAATAGGAATGATGGACCACCATGTCCCTAAACTGGTAATACGGACTGTGGGGTCCTTAAACTCATGGACTAATGCGTCCTTAAACCAATATTCGTCCCCAAAATGGGAATGTTGGACCACTATGTCCCTAAACTGGAGATAGACCACCATGTCCCTAAACTGGCAATGGACCACTATGTCCCTAAACTGGAACAATAGAGCCCAAATGCTCTTTTTTCGGATCTAAACGATCCTGTTAAGTTGATCTTAGTCTGAAATTAGACTAACGTATCCTTAACAAACGTTTGAGTTGATCTTAGCCTCAAATATGGCTAACGTATCCTTAAACCAAAACCCCAAACCCAAATCTAAGAAAATACGGATTTGGACTAATCCACGTCCTACGGGCGACGACATAAATTAGTCTCCGTATACAATCCACGGGCAACCACAAATAAAACAAACACCCACGACACGAAATGAACATCTGAAGAAGGAGAAAGTTGTTACCGCGATGCGGTAGCGTAATTAACTGCAGGGGCTTGCGCCTGCAGGGAAGAGCGTCCCCACAATCAAAACCCACTCAAGTGAGGGGGAATCTGACGAAGTCTGCTACATCGGCCGCATCCGTCTAAACCTTCGATACACGGTGCCATAAATCAACTTGGTATCTTCGGAGAGGTGGACGGATAAAACCAAATAGCATCTGCCCCGAATCTCAGGCAAGACGTCTCTCTGTCGTCGCACCGCCATTCGGAGGGGAACAATATATCCAACAATCTCCCACTTACACTAAGGCCAATTATTAGCGTATCTCATACCCAACATCTCAAAAAGTCGCTCATGCTGCGGCAGAGGGAGGGCCTTGGTGAGTGGATCCGCGGTGTTATCTTTTGTATCTACTCTCCGAATCTCAATCTCGCGGCGATCTACTATCTTCCGGATCAAATAATATCGCCTGAGGATATGTCTGGATCGCTGATGGGACGTGGGCTCTTTGGCTAACGCCATAGCCCCATTATTATCACAATACAATGGTATTGGATCAATAATGGTCGAAACTACTCCTAGCTCCGTGATGAACTTCCTCATCCAGACGGCTTCCTTGGCAGCATCATTTGCAGCAATATACTCAGCTTCCAATCGTAGAGTCTGCAACGGTATTCTGTTTGGAACTCTTCCAACACACCGCCCCTTCATTGAGGGTAAAGACAAACCTTGAGATAGATTTGCTGTCATCCTTATCACTCTGGAAGCTCGAATCGGTAAAGGCCTCCATTTGGAGATCTCCATTACCATACACCAAGAACATTTCTTTAGTCCTTCGTAAGTACTTAAGAGTGTTCTTCACAGCAGTCCAGTGATTCTCCCCTGGGCTGGATTGATACCTGCTTACTACACCCAGTGCGTAAGCTACATCAGGGCGTGTATATAACATCGCATACATTATAGATCCTACAGCAGAAACGTAGGGTATAATACTCATGCGAGCTCTCTCTTCATTAGTCTTTGGGCAAAAGTCCTTAGAAAGAGTGACTCCATGACTAGCGGGTAAGGAACTCCGCTTAGATTCTTCCATACTAAACCTCTTTAGGATGGTGTTAATGTACCTGGTTTGGGACAATCCCAATAACCGTTTAGATCTATCCCTATAGATCTTCATGCCCAATATGTACGAGGCATCACCCAGGTCCTTTATGGAGAACCTTTGTGATAAGAACAGTTTGACCGATTGTAGCATAGGAACGTCATTTCCTATCAAAAGAATGTCATCCACGTACAATACAAGAAATATGACAGTACTTCCTACAATCTTCTTATAAACACAAGGTTTATCTGGATTTTTGACGAAATCAAACTCTTTGATAACATCATTAAAACAGATGTTCCAACTCCGTGATGCCTGCTTTAATCCATAAATGGATTTAAGCAACCTACATACTTTCCCGCTGCTCCCACTATCAATGAAGCCCTCTGGCTGATCCATATAAACGCATTCTTCTAAATCACCATTTAGAAAAGTCGTTTTAACGTCCATCTGCCAGATTTCATAGTCGTAGTGAGAAGCAATAGCAAGTAGGATCCGAATGGATTTAAGCATGGCCACAAGAGAAAAGGTTTCGTTATAGTTCAGTCCTGGTCTTTGTCGAAATCCTTTCGCCACAAGCCTTGCCTTATAGGTCTCCACCAGCCCATTTACACTGATCTTTCTCTTAAAGATGCATTTGCACCCTACGGGTTTTACCCCAGATGGTACAACATCCAAAGTCCATACTTTGTTGGTGTACATAGACTCCATTTCGGATCTCATGGCATCCAACAACTTCACAGAGTCACCACTCGTGATAGCTTGCTGAAAACTGGTAGGATCATCATCATCCATGATGCAATCTTCTCCATCACTATCAAAAAGAAAACCGTAGTATCTCTCCGGTGGGCGAGAAGTCCTACCAGATCTACGGAGTGGTTGAGATTCATTAGGTTTTGTTGCAACTTCAGGTTCAACCAAGTCGTCATTTGTAACTTGTGTCTCTAGAACTTCTTCTAGATCTACCACATTGCCATCAACATCGTTTGGAAAAATCTCATTTTCCAAAAATGTGGCATACTGAGAAACAAACACCTTTTGTTCCTCCTTGTGGTAGAAAAGATACCCAAACGAATGTTTTGGATATCCCACAAATATACACTTGACTGATCGTGTCTCGAGTTTGTCTGGATTCTGCTTTTTAACAAAAGCCGGACAACCCCAAATCTTAACTCGTTTAAGAGATGGTCTCTTCTCATACCATATCTCATATGGAGTGGTAGATATGGTCTTGGTTGGAACTTTGTTCAACAGAAAAGCTGCAGTCTCCAATGCATGCCCCCCAAAAAAGAGGGGCAACTCAACATCACTTATCATGGATCGTACCATATCTAATAGGGTTTGATTCCTTCGCTCTGACACACCGTTGTGCTATGGTGTGTGTCACGCCCCGCTTCCCAGAGTACGCAAGATTTGGGCACGTGACATAGCCAACCATGCTACCTGTGGGTAGGGCGCATCCGTCCACAGTCACATTACGGTTGTATAGATATCAAGAACAGTAAAATAAACTAAACTAATACATGTCCAAATCCATAATAACATGAATCAATAAACAATAAGTGCGGAAGCTAATGATCCAATACAATGAAATAACAGTATGTCCCATAATGCGGGCTCACATCTGGAAATGAAATGACATAAATAAACTAAACTCTAAAGAACTCACAGTTCAGCCTGCTGGCTGAAGTACTCCTGCTCGGTCGATGACAAAGGTACAGAATCTGGGCCATGCAAAACCTAGATGTCAGCGCGTCATGATATCGAGTATACAGCAAAACATGGTAATAAACAATGCAAGCATGAACATGAATAAAGCGGTACTAAGAAGTAACAAGCAGGGTAATGTGCAAAGGTGACTAAACTGTCCTATCAGGTTTTCTACTCTATAGTCTTTGAAACCAATTGATGAATCGTCGATGTAACTCAATAGTATCCCGTGCGTGCCCGGGACCACGGTCATGATCCTCGGGGCTGAATCCGAGACGTGCCGCTAAGCAGTAAAGGGTAGTAGGATAGATGAGTGATGTCAGCATCAACACTCCGGAGCTGGCCAAGCCCGTAAGACTGATCAGAACAATGTATCGAACTGTTGAGTTACAAGTCGGTTTCACCTTTGATTTCCCCATACCCCCAAGCTATGTATGTCAAGTCAGGTATTCAGTAGTCGAGGACTAATGCCAACACAAGTCAAGTAAAGGTAGGTCTGTCTGGATCGACAGCAGGAATGGTTAGGTCTGTCGGCATTAGGCATGAGATCAGGTAACAGGTCAGGTTACTTTCAACAGGTAGAGTCGATATGTACAGGGTGTTGTGTCCGGTGTATCAGTACATGTGTCAGGTGTATCAAGATCGGTCAATATGTAATGCAATCAGGTATATAATGATAACAGGTATAGTAACAAATAATGAACAGTAGCAGGAAACAGTAAATAACAAATATTATTCTATGTGAACACAGTGATGTTTGTATTCTCATATTAATCCGGTTCACGCACCTTTGAGGTGCAATAGCCACAAGACGAAACAATATCGATAATATACGCAATGGAGTTACATGAATTTGAACTAAGCATAATAATTGCCTCATGAGTGATTTTAACAAATGAAGTGGGGATGATCTACTTGGTTTGACTAGTTAAGTGTGAATTAATAGCAGACCGGTTAATACGAGCAATGATTTCATTAATTTAAAGTTACGGATAATCGTGACTAGCAATTCTAAGTTATAAAAGGTATCGATGTTATACTAGTTGTGTGGTTATAATATGATGATTAAGTTGTAGCATGTTAAAGCAAGTATTCGGATACTTGCCTCGGCGGTTCCGCAAACCGAAACACGGATGCGATGTCGGCAGAAACAGCGATATGGAAGCACGGGCCACGGATCGAGTCCCAACAGAGGTCAACGGGATCACACGGACCAGGGGCTTCGCTGGAGCGTCGGGTTCGTCAGACGGCACGGTCGGATTCCGGCAAAATGTCATCGGTAACAAGTTAGCAACAAGATACGGCACACGCAAAATAACGACCAGCGGGGGGGTGTACCAAAAGGAAGGAGAAGGAAACTTACAGGGAGACACCAGGGGGTGACCACGGTGGGTTCGACGGCACTGGAACGCCGGCGAGGCCGCGACGGTGGCTGCGAAGGCTGGAACAGCCATTGGGCTTGCTGGAGAGGGGTGCGACGAGTGGAGGAGGGTGTGGTCGGATCTGGTGGTCGTGGGAGAGAGGGAGGTGGTCGGAGGTGGCGTCGACGAGGTCGACCGGGGCTTCTCCGGCGAACGGGAGATGGTGCAGGGTCGGTTCGGGTTTGCTCGTGGTCCAGCGAGGAGAGGAGGGGGTGATGCCGAGGTCGCGCCGAGGAGGGTGAGAGGGAGTCGCGGGGTTGTCGACGACGATGGGCGGCGTCGACGGCGAGGGTTGCGAGGGTGGAGGCGAGGTCGGGAATGGGTTGCAGGCGCGGGAAACGTCGGGAGCACGGGAGGAAGAGGGTAGGTGGGTGCGGTGGAGGTCGTGGTGGTGAGGGCGGCGACGGCGAGGTTGCGAGGAGACCGGCGGTGAGACTGCGGGAGGCTAGGGTTAGGGTTTCGTGATCGCGATGGAGAAGAGGATGCTGAGGGAGGCGGCTGCATGCGTGGGTTAAAATATATGGAAAGAGAGAGAGAGAGTTGTTGAGATAGAGAGAGAGAGAGAAAGAGGAGAGAGGCAGAGAGAGAGATGGAAAGGAGGGGGCCCACGAGCTCGATTGTGAGCTCGTGATTGGCCGAGGGTGTGTGAGTGGGAGTTAGAGAAAATATTTAAAAGATTTGAAAAAGGATTTCAAGGGTTAAAACTGTGTAAAGAATATATACGTATAAATTTTAGTTTTAGATATTAAATTTAAATGTTTCATTTTGGCGCAAAATGAAACATTTCCAAATCGCGCCCGGGTTGTGCCCAAAGGTTCCAAATTCAAATTATATGATTTTAAGCGGGTTCCAAATTTTGAAAATAGGTGTTTAATGATTAAAATACATGCCCCCAAGTCGGACACTTGCACGCGCGCGTAGTCGTCCAAACTTGCCTGTTTAGCCAAACGGAACGGAATCTCGACACGCGGACGCTACCACGCGACTAGTGGCGACGAGTAGGCCAAGATGGACATCTTAAACTTCATTTTCGGAGTTAAAATTTGTTATGTGCCAAAATGACTTAACCGGGTAAAATTTAGCAATAAACACCAGAAAATCAGGAAAATTGGAAATGAGCAAACCACAACCCTCAACTAGTAATATAAATAGTATTATTGGGCTCGGGTGTTACATCATACCCAACTACAAAAGAATTTCGTCCTCGAAATTCCAAGAATACAAGATAACTAACTACTGGAAAATATGAGGGAATCTCTGCCGGATCTCGTCTTCTCGCTCCCAAGTAGATTCTCCCTGCGATCGGTTACCCCAAGAACCTAGCACAAGAGGGATAACCTTGTTCTTAAGAACCTTTCTCTTCGATCCTTGATCTCGACTGGTCGCTCCTCAAAAGTCAGGTCCTCACGTACAGTCAACTCCGAATGATCCAAGACATGAGTCTCGTCACGAACATACCTCCGTAGTTGAGACACATGAAACACGTCGTGAACTCCTGCTAATGACGGTGGTAACGCCAACCGGTACGATACCTCTCCAACACGCTCCAGTATCTCGAAGGGTCCAACGAACCGGGAACTAAGCTTTCCCCGACTTCCAAAGCGAATCACCCCTCTAGTCGGTGATATCTTCAGGAATACCAAATCGCCCACGGCGAACTCTAAAGGTCTTCTTGACGTGTCGGCCCAACTCTTCTGTCTGTCTTGAGCTGCCTTCATATGCCTTCTGATTGTATTCACCTTCTCGACTGTCTGCACCACCAAATCTGGTTCTAGTAACCTTCGTTCACCAACCCCATCCCAACAACCAGGTGAACGGCACTTACGACCATACAGCGCCTCAAACGGAGCCATCTGAATTGTCGCTTGGAAGCTATTGTTGTACGAAAACTCCACCAGGTGTAGATGATCTTCCCAAGAACCTTTGAAGTCCAACATGCCAGCCCTCAACATATCTTCAAGGGTCTGGATCGTTCTCTCCGATTGTCCATCGGTCTGAGGATGATAAGCTGTGCTAAACTTCAATTGAGTCCCCAAACTTTCTTGTAAACTCCTCCAAAAGTGTGACAAGAACCGAGTGTCCCGATCGGACACGATGCTTACCGGTACTCCATGCAATCTGACAATCTCCTGCATGTACCGCTCTGCCAAAGTCTCCGTCGATTGACCAACCCGAAAAGGAATAAAGTGAGTTGCCTTGGTCAACCGATCGGCAATCACCCATACAGCCTTGTTGCCCTTTGGACTCCGCGGTAAAGCCGTCACGAAATCCATGGTTATATGTTCCCACTTCCATTGAGGAATCGGAAGTGGTTGCAACAAACCAGCAACCCTTTGATGTTCAGCCTTGACTTGCTGACACACTAAGCACTTAGCCACAAAGCGAGCAATTTCCCGTTTCATGCCTTCCCACCAGAAATGCTGTCGAATATCTCGGTACATCTTTGTCCCTCCTGGATGTACAGAGTAAGCTAAACTGTGTGCCTCCTTCATAAGCTCTTCACGCACATCTCCTTTTGGCACACACACACGGCTACCATATCTCAACGAACCATCTTCATGGATCAGTAGATCGGTTCGTAGTCCGGCTCCAACCTGCTCTCGAAACTTTTGCAGTCTAGGATCCTGCGATTGCGCCGCTTTAATCTTCTCAACTAAGGACGATTGTACTTGTAACTGCATCAACTGTCCTGTAGCACGCGGTAGCACAACCTCCAAGTCAAATCTCCGAAACTCCTAAATGATCTCTCTGTGTGCAGTCAATAACTGAATTGCTGGTAACCGACTTAGCGCATCTGGCACGACGTTAACTTTTCCCGGATGGTACTTAAGATCAAGGTCGTAGTCGGCCATCAGCTCCAACCATCTGCGTTGCCTCATGTTCAACTCCTTCTGAGTGAACACATACTTCAAACTCTTATGATCCGTAAAGACTTCAACTCTCTCGTCCACAAGGTAGTGTCTCCAAATCTTCAGGGCGAAGATCACGGCTGCAAGCCCTAAGTCGTGAGTCGGATAGTTCTGCTCATGAGTCTTCAGCTGTCTCGATGCGTAAGCGACGACTTTCCCATTCTGCATCAAAACACATCCCAATCCTTTTCCAGATGCGTCGCTGTGAATCACCAGTCCTCCTGAATCATCCGGCACGGTTAGGATAGGGGCGGTTATCAACTTCTGCTTCAACGTCTCGAAGGCCAATGCACATCCATCCGTCCAAACAAATGGTACCTCCTTACGCGTAAGCTTGGTTAACGGCTCAGCTAAACGAGCGAAGTTCTCCACAAATCTTCTGTAGTATCCGGCGAGTCCAAGAAAACTTCTTATCTCTGCAACATTCTTTGGAACAGGCCAATCTCGAACTGCTGCTATCTTCTCGGGATCAACGGCGATTCCATCGCCCGACATGACATGCCCCAGAAACTTCACTTCTTCCAGCCAGAATTCGCACTTACTCGTCTTCGCGAATAATTTCTCTTGTCTCAGCGTCGGCAGTGCGATCCTTCTTCTTCACTAAAGAACTGGAGCTTCCCACGGTGAGTTGCTGCTTCGAATTCATCCCTTCTCGAGTAATTCACCCACTTGTTTCTTAACTTCCCCCAATTCCACCGGTGCCATCGGATAAGATTTTGATACTGGCACTGCACCAGGAATAAGGTCAATCGCAAACTCTACTTCTCGCTTCGGCGGTAAGCCCGAAATGTCTTCAAATACATCCATAAGGTCGCGGACAACTGCCGGCTCTTCATCACTCTCCACTACCATAGCCGCAAGAACGCTGTTCGTCGGCCTAGCCCTAAGCTCGACTGGCCCGACAGAATTGCTTTCTCCAATGAAAGTAAACTTAGGATGTCCGGGAATCTGGAAATTACCTTCCTTGCCCTACAGCCAATGTGGGCGTGGAAAGTGCCAGGAAAAATCCATCCCCAAGACAACCTCATAACTGCCCGTATCTACCACCAAGAAATCTGCAAAAAGCTCCCGTCCGCAAACAACAACTGTACGATCTCTACCATCCTTACTAGCTATGATTTTCCCATTCCCAGTGTGTATATCCCAGAAACTAGACAAGGTCGTGCAGGTGATCGAGTGTGTAGTTATAAATTGGATGACATAAATAATGGGATGCTCCGAAATTAAGTAATGCCAAAGCGGGAAAACCATGAACGAGTAAATTACCTGAAACCACTTCTTCCGATGCCTTAGCTTCTTCAGCTGTCAACGTGAACGCTCGAGCCTGCTGTGGTCCTTGAGCAGGCGGTTCCTGTCCTTGGAAAGGTCCTTGCGGAGGCTTCTGTGTATCATCCTTTGTGCGAGGCTTCGACGGACAAGCATCAACGGTGTGATCTGCCGCTCCACATCTAAAACAGAGTCCCAGTCTCATACGACACTCCCTTCGCACATGTCCGGGTTTATGGCAGTGGCTACAGATCACGCTCCCCCTTCGATCACCCACAATCATTTTCTTCATCGGTGCTACGCTGCGCCTGTTCACTGGAATACTTCTACGTACGGACGTGGGGTCCAGTGCAAATGCTGGTTCCAGCTCGAGTTGTTCCTTCAGTTTCTCCAACAATCCCCTTATTACTCTTTGCCTGGCGGCTAAGACCGCATGCCCTGGGTCCATCTCCAAATTCTGATCGGCCATATTCCTGGAAATCAAAGTACCCAACATTAGCATGATGATAGATTCTGAGTATAGATCAAGGCTAGAACTCCAAGATATTTAAATAGAGTGCCGCATTGTAGCTATGCCGCGGTATCATAGCCGCAATTACTTAACTCCACCCAAGTCGCCTAAGTCCTAGAGATAACAAGAAATTAGGTTTTTGAGTTGACAAATGCAAAGTAAGTTTGCACGTCGACATGATCCGGAAGAATGATTCAAGGATAGTAAAACGGTCAAAGTGGCAGGACATGTTTCCTAATCACGGGTATTCTGATTCATGTATCGGGTGCAATACCCAACAACAAGAATCAACCCAATTAACCTATGGCTCTGATACCATAAAACCATGTCACGCCCCGCTTCCCAGAGTACGCAAGATTTGGGCACGTGACATAGCCAACCATGCTACCTGTGGGTAGGGCGCATCCGTCCACAGTCACATTACGGTTGTATAGATATCAAGAACAGTAAAATAAACTAAACTAATACATGTCCAAATCCATAATAACAAGAATCAATAAACAATAAGTGCGGAAGCTAATGATCCAATACAATGAAATAACAGTATGTCCCATAATGCGGGCTCACATCTGGAAATGAAATGACATAAATAAACTAAACTCTAAAGAACTCACAGTTCAGCCTGCTGGCTGAAGTACTCCTGCTCGGTCGACGACAAAGGTACAGAATCTGGGCCATGCAAAACCCAGACGTCAGCGCGTCATGATATCGAGTATACAGCAAAACATGGTAATAAACAATGCAAGCATGAACATGAATAAAGCGGTACTAAGAAGTAACAAGCAGGGTAATGTGCAAAGGTGACTAAACTGTCCTATCAGGTTTTCTACTCTATAGTCTTTGAAACCAATTGATGAATCGTCGATGTAACTCAATAGTATCCCGTGCGTGCCCGGGACCACGGTCATGATCCTCGGGGCTGAATCCGAGACGTGCCGCTAAGCAGTAAAGGGTAGTAGGATAGATGAGTGATGTCAGCATCAACACTCCGGAGCTGGCCAAGCCCGTAAGACTGATCAGAACAATGTATCGAACTGTTGAGTTACAAGTCGGTTTCACCTTTGATTTCCCCATACCCCCAAGCTATGTATGTCAAGTCAGGTATTCAGTAGTCGAGGACTAATGCCAACACAAGTCAAGTAAAGGTAGGTCTGTCTGGATCGACAGCAGGAATGGTTAGGTCTGTCGGCATTAGGCATGAGATCAGGTAACAGGTCAGGTTACTTTCAACAGGTAGAGTCGATATGTACAGGGTGTTGTGTCCGGTGTATCAGTACATGTGTCAGGTGTATCAAGATCGGTCAATATGTAATGCAATCAGGTATATAATGATAACAGGTATAGTAACAAATAATGAACAGTAGCAGGAAACAGTAAATAACAAATATTATTCTATGTGAACACAGTGATGTTTGTATTCTCATATTAATCCGGTTCACGCACCTTTGAGGTGCAATAGCCACAAGACGAAACAATATCGATAATATACGCAATGGAGTTACATGAATTTGAACTAAGCATAATAATTGCCTCATGAGTGATTTTAACAAATGAAGTGGGGATGATCTACTTGGTTTGACTAGTTAAGTGTGAATTAATAGCAGACCGGTTAATACGAGCAATGATTTCATTAATTTAAAGTTACGGATAATCGTGACTAGCAATTCTAAGTTATAAAAGGTATCGATGTTATACTAGTTGTGTGGTTATAATATGATGATTAAGTTGTAGCATGTTAAAGCAAGTATTCGGATACTTGCCTCGGCGGTTCCGCAAACCGAAACACGGATGCGATGTCGGCAGAAACAGTGATATGGAAGCACGGGCCACGGATCGAGTCCCAACAGAGGTCAACGGGATCACACGGACCAGGGGCTTCGCTGGAGCGTCGGGTTCGTCAGACGGCACGGTCGGATTCCGGCAAAATGTCATCGGTAACAAGTTAGCAACAAGATACGGCACACGCAAAATAACGACCAGCGGGGGGGTGTACCAAAAGGAAGGAGAAGGAAACTTACAGGGAGACACCAGGGGGTGACCACGGCGGGTTCGACGGCACTGGAATGCCGGCGAGGCCGCGACGGTGGCTGCGAAGGCTGGAACAGCCGCTGGGCTTGCTGGAGAGGGGTGCGACGAGTGGAGGAGGGTGTGGTCGGATCTGGTGGTCGTGGGAGAGAGGGAGGTGGTCCGAGGTGGCGTCGACGAGGTCGACCGGGGCTTCTCCGGCGAACGGGAGATGGTGCAGGGTCGGTTCGGGTTTGCTCGTGGTCCAGCGAGGAGAGGAGGGGGTGATGCCGAGGTCGCGCCGAGGAGGGTGAGAGGGAGTCGCGGGGTTGTCGACGACGATGGGCGGCGTCGACGGCGAGGGTTGCGAGGGTGGAGGCGAGGTCGGGAATGGGTTGCAGGCGCGGGAAACGTCGGGAGCACGGGAGGAAGAGGGTAGGTGGGTGCGGTGGAGGTCGTGGTGGTGAGGGCGGCGACGGTGAGGTTGCGAGGAGACCGGCGGTGAGACTGCGGGAGGCTAGGGTTAGGGTTTCGTGATCGCGATGGAGAAGAGGATGCTGAGGGAGGCGGCTGCATGCGTGGGTTAAAATATATGGAAAGAGAGAGAGAGAGTTGTTGAGATAGAGAGAGAGAGAGAAAGAGGAGAGAGGCAGAGAGAGAGATGGAAAGGAGGGGGCCCACGAGCTCGATTGTGAGCTCGTGATTGGCCGAGGGTGTGTGAGTGGGAGTTAGAGAAAATATTTAAAAGATTTGAAAAAGGATTTCAAGGGTTAAAACTGTGTAAAGAATATATACGTATAAATTTTAGTTTTAGATATTAAATTTAAATGGGCCATTTTGGCGCAAAATGAAACATTTCCAAATCGCGCCCGGGTTGCGCCCAAAGGTTCCAAATTCAAATTATATGATTTTAAGCGGGTTCCAAATTTTGAAAATAGGTGTTTAATGATTAAAATACATGCCCCCAAGTCGGACACTTGCACGCGCGCGTAGTCGTCCAAACTTGCCTGTTTAGCCAAACGGAACGGAATCTCGACACGCGGACGCTACCACGCGACTAGTGGCGACGAGTAGGCCAAGATGGACATCTTAAACTTCATTTTCGGAGTTAAAATTTGTTATGTGCCAAAATGACCTAACCGGGTAAAATTTAGCAATAAACACCAGAAAATCAGAAAAATTGGAAATGAGCAAACCACAACCCTCAACTAGTAATATAAATAGTATTATTGGGCTCTGGTGTTACAGTGTGTAAGGGGGAGTGAGCTGAGAGAAAATCCCATTCTCTTTTAGGAAGTTCGAAAACTCAGTACTAAGATACTCTCCACCTCGATCTGATCGAAGTATCTTGATGCTCATTCTAGTTTGTTTTTCTACTTCAAGTTTGTACTCCTTGAATTTCTCGAAAGCTTCAGACTTATGCTTTAACAAAAAACATATGACCGAATCTTGATAAATCATCAGTAAAGTAAGAAAAACCGTCTCTTGCATGTATAGACATCGGCCCACATACATCACTATGTATGAGGCCCAAGAGCTCAGTAGCTCTTTCTCCGTGTCCAGTAAATGGAGTTTTGGTCATTTTCCCTTTGATACAAGACTGACAAGTCGTATAAGATTTATATACAAAAGAATTTAAATATCTATCTTTATGAAGCTTGTTTAGTCTTGTTTCATTAATATGACTAAGTCTACAATACCAAAGAAAAGCTTCATTCATATCTGAAAATTTTCTTTTGTTTGTGTGTTGTATGTTGAAAATTGTGTGTTGATTAAGAACGTATATCCCATTATTAAGTGTGCCACAACTAATCAACTCTTGATTTAGTTTAATGTTCATAACATTGTGCTGCAATATAAAATGATATCCTTCATTGTCTAACAAAGAAACGGATATTATATTACAAAGCATGCTTGGTACAAAATAACATGGGTTCAAAAACCAATATACAACTCGATGGCAACCCCAGATGATACTGTCCTACTGAAACTGCATGTACATTGGAACCATTTCCAATCCGGAGAGTATGATCACCTGTCTTCAAAACTCTGCTATTTCTCAGCCCCTGTACAGAATTGCAGATATGAGAACCCGAACCGGTATCCAATACCCAGGAAGCAGAGTTTTTAAAAAAACAATTTTCAGTTACGAACACACTTGAAGCTGAAGCATCACCATGCTTCTTTTTCTTGAGACCAAGGTACTCAGTACAATTCTGCTTCCAGTGTCCCGTCTTCTTGCAAAAGAAACATTCTCCTTTTCCTGACTCCGCAGTGTTGGATTTTTCTTTCCCCTTTGCCTTCTTGATTCCACCTCTCGGCTTGGTGGATTTCTTCTTGTTCTTTCCCTTGGCCTTGGCTTTTGGGATGAAAGAGGAAGATTGTCCAACAAACAGGGAGGGAGACTTCGCTTTAAATGTGCTCTCCGTATTTCTCAACATATTGAGAAGTTCGGGTAGTGATTTCTCCATACTATGCATGTTGAAGTTCAATACAAAAGGAGCAAAGGCAGAGGGGAGAGACTGTAGAACAATATCCGTATATTGCTCGTTGTCCATTGTCCATCCGAGGCCCTCAAGCTCTTCAATAAGAGCCATCATCTTCAAAACGTGGTCACCTACTGTTGTGCCAGGAGCCATCCGCATCTGAAACAGCTTTCGAGATGCTTTGTATCGAATGATACGAGATTGCTCCCCATACAACTCTTTTGTATGGAGAAAGATGAATTGAACATCCATCTCCTCGTGCTGCTTTTGATGTGTATTGTCCATCGATGCAAGCGCGATGCATTTGGCTGTAGCACAGTCAATATTCCACGTTTTGAGGATCTCCCTATCCGCAATAGAAGATTTAGGGCCTGGTTTGGGCGGGGCTGTGGCAGTGAGGACATATGATACTTTATCATATGTGAAAGCAATATTAATGTTTCTCAGCCAATCTTTATAGTTCGGTCCACTTAGCTTATTTTTCTCTAATAGTAGCTTAAGTCCAGTCATGGTTATCTGCCATTAGGAGAGAGAAAAGAATACACTCAGCGAAAGCTCTTGCAAAGATCAGATTGGTTTATTATCTTATCTAATCGATGTCTCCCACTGCTTTTATCAAATTTTCCTTCAAACCTTAAAAGGAAAAAATTAGCCAGGATTAATTACATTCTACAATTTCGCTAACCGTTCAGCCAGGCCAGTGCCGGTACTTCTGAGGGAGGTTCCCCGTGCTTTCGCACGGACCTAATTAAAATAAACCTCATTTTCCCAGAGGTGTAGCCCCGTTGATACCTTTCTAGACACCTAATGAGTTAGCTAATTGTAAAATACAAAACTCTCTTGGGAGTAACTATTGCTCACAGTGGGATCGGGATCCTACTATCATATAGAAGGTATGCAATCTCATTGCAAATTTCAACTCTTGAAACTCCCGATATGGTTTTTACCCTTAGTACTCATGACCTTAACTATAGTCAACATATCATAAGTACTAGTCAAGTTCTTCCCGTCATTTTGTGATTAACTAGACCCACCCATATGACCCTTAACTATAGTCAACATAATCATATGAATGTCCTAACTAATCGCATTATATGCGGTGTAGGAAGACATCACTTAGCTACCGTACATTGCGCCTTAACTATAGTCAAAATACGCAGCACGAATACTAAGTACTCTACTTCCTAAAATGACGGAGGGTTGCGAATAGTTTTTAAGAAAACCTTTAACGCTTCGAACTTGATATTGTTGTAGAATCCAATGGTTTAAAAAAAGGAGTGGCTTAAGCTCCGTCTTTTGAAATCTTGCTTTTTCATAAAAACCCGAGTAGGTTTCAAATCTGATTCTACAACATCTTTTTAGGGTTTTTTTTGTTTACATTAATCTTATTAATGTAGTCCCATCATTTAAGTCCTTAAGCCATACAGAAAAGAAACGAAAATAGAATGTACGCTTATGCCATCCGCATTCGCCACAATGTCCCGTTATGTACCGTTAGGTTACTTAACTAACGGCATAGCGGGGCGGGACTAGTGCGGATGCAAAACATAAGCAACGTTTATTATATATCATATATATAATACATCATTCATCTTAGAATATAAAGTGATCACATCACAGAATATCAACAGCAGAAGCACATATATGAAAATACAGGATATACTAGGAGGTCCGTATTTTGTATTTAGCCAACAATAGAAAATATGGATTCCACGGTCGCGATGAACAGCCAAGCCCACACCCCTAGACCCCTACGAGAGCGGAAAGTGACCCTTCCAATTCTAAAGTTTAGGAGACCCGGTCTCGATTCCTCGAGATGGCCTTCCACTGAACCTTAGAACCCGGTCACTTGTGCTCCCCTTCTTGGGTCTATCCTAATGCGGAAAAGTAAATAATATACAACAATGGTGACATTATCCTCAACCCGGAAGTGCCCCAATAAAAGAATATTACATACAATTAATTTTACATGAATGAAAAGAAAAACTCTCATCTCACATAAAACCCCCGGCTATTCATTCGCGACGATCTTGTACATCATATCTTAGCAACACATAATATTACATATCATCAACGTAAGTAAGTATGTCGTTGATGTATAGCAACGAAACCGGCGATACACCACATACTACACTTACGGTCGCAGAAAAGAAAGTGAAAAACTACAACAATTGGAATCGACACTGCCTTTAGACATCATAAACCCGGAATATCACATATTCAGGATTTCATGCCTAACAATGCAAATCTTATATTTAGGTCCCAACTATGAAAACACCTTTTCAAAAGAAGCTGGTAATTCAACAAGATTCCTGATTCTACCGAGGCCAAAATATTAGATTTACACACAACTAATTACTTTTCACAAAATTAATTAGTGTAGATTCCAATTATTGTATCACATTCAAAAATATCTAGACAATGTTAAACGTTTCGATCAATTCAACAGACACCCTCAAATTACCCCGAGAGCTCAACACTTGAGCAAAGCTAAAATACCCAAAAACGTGCCACAGTGCCTATGGACCAGCCGTAGAAGGGTCAACCCTTGTCTCACCTATGGCGTCACAGGACTACGGAAAACCCTAAGGTTTAACCGCAGTTCCATGGTCATAGAATCGAGTTAGGGTTTTGTTCCTCTAGAGGGTCCATAGGGTTACTTGCACGAACATTCAAATATATTTAACTTAGGAAAATTCCTTGGAAATTTTCAGCGAAGGTAATGGGGGGTGATTGATGTTTGCTCGAACTGTTAAACATCATCCAAGTTACCAATACAATATTAAAATATACAACTACGAAACACTCCGAATAAGCCCCTAAGAAAAATTAGCATCACATGAAATTTTGGCCTAAACAAACAATACCTGAAACCCCAAAACCTAGACACTAGAGCACCAGAGTAAAACGAAGGATTTCTGAAGCACGGGGGACGAGCAGGCCGGAAATTTGGGCCATGTGGCCAGTTTTTTAGGGTAGAATTTCCTCATTTTTCTCTGGTGTTCTCAGTGTAGTACCAGTAAGCTTTTGCAGTTGTTTAAAAAATTTTCTTAGCACATTTAAAAATCGACAGAGAAGCCTATTTTGAGAGTTTCAGTTTTTGATAATTCAGAATTGTTTCAGTTTCGTAATATATTTAAGATCGTCTAAGTTTCTAGCTTGGCTCTGATACCACTGTAGAGATTCTTTAGCACCATGCCTAGGTTTAAGGTTGCATCACACATGCTATAACAAAAATTTAAGGGGGTGCTAAACAATCCAACCATAAATCGAACTAGAAAAATAGAGTAACAAACTATAGTATCACATACTATAAAGTGTCTAACACTAAGTGGGGAGAGAATACAACCTTTGTAGACCTCCTCCTAGACTCCTTGGATCGAGTAGGGTTTGAACCGGTTGGCTTGTGTACTTTCAAGTCCACGATGATCCACCACGAAGTCCCTTTACACCAAGCTCCAAGTCCCTTTACACCAAGCTCCAAGTTTCACTTGATCAAGGATGAAGATGAAGCAAACACTCCACACTAGTGGGCTAGACTAAAGTGGAATGGTGATATGAGTTTGGATCTCACTACAAAACCTTTTCTTTTTAATTCTTTCATTGTCTTTTAAAACCCTAGAGAGCTTTGAGGAGAGAGATGAAGAAGGAGATGACTCAACCTAAACTCAAGAGAATAATATTATAACTCTTCCTAAACTCAAGAGAGTAAGTGAGAGCCATCCATGCTAAACTATAGTTACAAAATATCTAGATATTTTGTAACTTGAGTTTAAGCAAAACCATGGGCTAAAACCATGGGCAATGAAACCATTGACTTTTGTCAACTCAAGAGAGTTGAATAGTCAACCATGATTTTAATCCCATTTTGCTTTTCTCAAATAATCAAAATATCTAAATATTTTACCATGTGAGTCTTTCATTGCCACCACCATTGTATCATCAACCATGACACATGTATGCTTGCATGTGTGCATCCATATCAACATATACATACACTCATGCATGCATCATAAAGAAATAGATTTTAATAAATGAGCTAATGGACATAATATTAAATCAACACTTGATCTAATAACCCGGTCATATCACATACGACCCGTACAATAGTAAACGCCCGATTAAAATGCGGTATCCAATACACGCATTTAATCGAGCTCCTGCGCATATCTCATATGCACCTCACATCTTTTCGCCTGAGCTAGGAGACCCCTTTGTGGGACTCTAAGACTCGTCAATACGCTAGCAGTAGGCAGTGATCACATCATATGTCCACAAACCATTAGTAACACAAGCTGTATGTAATGGCTCCTAGGTATTGAGCGATCGGAAGAAACACTAGCAAACCTGCTAAAACTCCCGTCGAGCCAACTGGCAACACTAACCGTACAGTCCGGTCTCTTCGTCAAATATGCTGCATATGTGAGTCTAGGAATGGTATCGTCGACCCCAATAACCCAATAAGTCATGCCAGTATATGGCTCATAACAGATCGAGAAACTACTGATAACACTTATTAGTAAATCTCAGCAGCCATGGCCAGGGACTTCCTGTTATAGCCAATCGTACATGGTGCAACATCAACCCCCAATATCGGGAGAGACGAAACCCCTCCTATCGCTCATTGCCTCCATGTGCCTCAGGACTGTACCCAAAATCCACCTGTTTGCATGACTCAGTAGAGCCGTGTTAGGGTGGAGATCAAAGTACAGTGGGAGGCATACAGGACTCTATGATGATCTGGGTCTACAGACTAACCTGTACCAGTGTCAACTGAGAACTACTATCCGACGATAGATATAATACCACATAGGAGTTCTCGGCGAGTCCATTCAGTGTACCCAGTCTCACCGAGCACCCGTATACGATCTTTGGTGTCGCCACACCAATGGATATGGGATCATCCATCGCTCATCATATGAGACAAGCAACGTATACGCTAGTCGACACTGGTAATATCGATGCCCAGTCTCGATACACCCACGACTAGGAACATTTCAAGGATATGCTCATAGACTACACATGTCCCACTAGTATGATCTGCATTATAATCTCAGTAGTCCTGCATATCCTAAGGGCTATATCAACATGTACCAAATGAATGAAAGCATGATCAAATGAATATGTCAAGATAAAAAGTGCAACCAGATAGCATACTATCATGTCGAGCAAGAATGTCCCCTGAATACACACACACACACACCCCGGTACATACACTATCATATAATGGCCTCTAGGGCATACATATATCCATCACATACATATTCCTAGTATCCTATACAATACATGCCTTTAGGGCATACATATCCAACAGCCTAACTAACACATCTCCTCAAAAGATTACACGTTGTTCGCTACTACGAACAACACTTCTTACAAGCTCTTCCCGCCTCTCTCTCTCAATACAACCACACATGCTAACACTTGAGCACTTCTCCTCTCAACAAGCTCTTCTCTCTTAAAAGGAATTCTTGCACTTAAGAATCCTCTCAATGAAGAAAGAAGGCAAAATACAAGCTTAAAATTACTCTCAAAGGAGTTTTACAATTGAAGCACTAGTACTCAAGAAAATGACAAATCAAATTTAGCTCTTAAGTGTGTGTATGTGAGAGATTTGGATAAGCAAATCAAAAACTATTTTGAACTCTCATAAGATGTAAGATTTTCTCTCTTTATCACTTAGGAATATTGACAACTGAAATATTGAGTGATAAGAGCTCAAAAAACTGATTGATCGTGAAAAGGTGTGTCTATGTGTGTTCTAAATACCACAATCAATAACGGTGTCACAATAGCTTGCCGCAAGTGAGTATGGGTCATCCACAAAGAAACGGTGAACTACTTTTCTTGCTTTAGACGAGTTGATAGAAGAAAAGTGGGATTGTCTCGTTTTATACTAGAAAGGTTTGAAAAATTTATAATTAGAAAGGCTTGTAGGGTTTATAAGATTTAGTAGTTAATGGATGGAGTTTTAAAAATAATTTTTTTTATCTTTTAATTATTTAATACAAGAGAAATAGCGATGAATGTGGATTAGGGTTCTTGGAGGGAATTAGGATTTCACTCTACTGCCATTTGTCCTTCCATTGATCCCTATTTGTCTCAAGCCCTTACCAAAACGATTATTAATGAATCTCAAATCGTGGTCGTGACTACCATGAATTGATGGCGCGCCTGATAAGTGGGTTAACATTCATTTTGCTAAAATTTATAAAAAATTAAAGTATCAAAAGAAGTTAGGGGATTTTTTTTATCTATTATTCTACCCTATCCTACAAACCCTAGCAAGCAAGAATTTACTCGCTCATGGATATTAGCAAAATAGAAGAAAGGTGGAAGATGACGGAACCCATAATTAAAATTAAAAATGCAGAAAGTAAAATGCACAAAGTAATTGCAAAAAGTAATGCGAAAAGTAAATGCGGAAAGTATTAAAGAAAAGACTACCTTTATTAATTTTCTTGTGCATTACAAAATTGCTCGCTAAAAAACCAAATTGCAAACCCTAGTTTACTCTAAATGGCTTGATTGGTAGATCAGTCGATTCTTCGATAGATAGTTCGATTGATCGTTCGATGATAGAATGCTCTCGGTCTTTTTATAGGCTCTGGAACTTGAAACCTAGTCATCATAAATAAGTGTGTGAAATTAAGATCAAGAACCTGAAGTTTCAAATCTTACGGCTACCATAAGACCGTGCAACCGCCGCCCCAAACCCTTATTTGCTGCGGATCCGCCGTCCCTTGGTGGGTTTGTTCTTCCAAATTTTCCGTGCCTTTTTCTCTCGATATTTGAAGATCCTTCTAATAGAAATATTCTGAAAATATATCTCTTAGTCTCTGTCGTTGCGAGATTCTTCAATTTGCTCCTAATATTTGGCAGATTTGGTTTCGTGAATCGATTTGTTGTAGATCTTCTACTTGTATTTTAGACCTGAGCTGATTTATTATCATACCTGCACAATATCTCAAATCAAATTGTTGGTAGCATTTGTTTATATTTGAGATATTATTCCAACCAATTAATTGATATGATATCTTAAAAATATTGGTTAAGATTATTTGATATGATATGCATATTTTAATAATAAATAATCTCATGAATATTTTATTTACATATGATATGCATATATTTCACAATTATATTAATTATTAATTAAGAAACATATGACGATAATCTTTTTATAAATAAACCCACATATGTTCTTTATTTACAAATAACACTTTTTAGTAATTAATAATAATAGGGAAAATGTCCATAGAAATGTGCAATAATTTTGACTGATTAAATACCCACAAACTTATGTTTGATCGTTCCGAGAAAACTATTTATTATCAAAAGAAAAAGAAAAATCTAACACATTTTTGTAGGCAACACGATTGTACTTAGTTCGTGCAAAAATCCGTTAAATCTCTAGGTGTCCCCAGTAGGAGGAGTATTGTCTCCTGAGGGTTTTCAGCGAATTACACCCACAAAATCCAAAAATTTAGAAAAGAAAGAAAAGAAAAAGAAAATTACATATAAAGATAAGAAACTTATAAAAGAAAAAAACTTGAAAATAAGAGTTTCAAACTACACTAGCTTTTTAGTTGTCATGAGCCTTATCTGAATGGTCTTGAAAAGATTTCGAAAATCACATCCTTCCTCAATAAAATATCGTCTTTAGTCTTCCTCCCTACCTTTCCTCCAAATATCGATCATATACCCTTACGTGTGTGTAAAAGTCATCCCTACACTTGGAGAATGTTGGATATATGTATGTCCTAGAGGCCATTATATGATAGTGTATGTACTGATGTGTGTGTGTGTATGTGTGTGTGTGTGTATGTGTGTGTATATTCAGAGGACATTCTTGCTCGACATGATAATATGCAATATGGTTGCTCTTTATCATTGTTCACTTGATCATGCTTTTACTCATTTGATACATGTTGATAAAGCTCTTAGGATACTTGCTTGACTACTGGGATTATGATGTGGATCATACTAGTGGGACACCTGTAGTTTATAAGCATATCCTTAAAATGTTCCTAGTCGTAGGTATATCGAGACAGGGCATCGATATTCCAGAGTAGACTAGCGTATACCATTCTTGTTCCATATGATGGGCGATGGATGATCCCATATCCATCTGGTGTGATGACACCAAAGATTGTATACGGGTGCTCAGTGAGACTGGGTACACTGAACGGACTCGCCGAGAACTCCTATGTGGTATTATATCATATGTCGGATAGCAGTTCTCAGGTGACACTGATACATGTTAGTCTGTAGACCCGAGATCGTCATATTGTCTTGTGTGTCCTCCCACTGTACTTTGATCTCCACCCTACTACGGCTCTACTGAGTCGTACAAACAGGTGGATTTTGGGTACAGTCCCGAGGCACATGGAGGCGATGAACGATAGGAGGGGTTTCGTCTCTCCCGGTATTGGGGGTTGATGTTGTGCTATGCACGATTGGCTATAACAGGAAGTCCCTGGCCATGGCTGCTAAGATATTACTCATAAGTGTTATCAGTAGTTTCTCGATCTGTTGTAGACCATATACCGGCATGACTTATTGAGTTATTGGGGTCGACGTTACCATCCCTAAACTCGATATGCAGCATATCTGACGAAGAGATCGAACTGTACGGTAAGTGTTGCCAGTTGGCTCGACGGGAGTTTTGACGGGTTCGCTTGTTCTTCTTCTGATCGCTCAATACCCAGGTGGCCGTTACGTTTAGCCGACCGCTTGCGGCTTGTAGGTGTTTGATGTGATCATCACCTACTGCCGGCGTATTGACGAGTCTTAGAGTCCCACACAAGAGTTTTCTGGCTCAGGCGAAACGATGTGGTGTACATATAAGATATGTGCGGGAGCTCGATTAAATACGTGTATATGATGCCGTGTTTTAATCGGGCGTTTTCTATTGGTCGGGTCGTATGAGATATAACCGGTTTATTAAATCAAGTGTTGATTTAATATTGACTTTTATCTCATTTAAATAAACCTTTTCTTTATGATGGATGCATGGATGTATATGTACATGTTGATGTGCATACACACATACATACATGCATTAGTATCATGGTTGATGATACAAGAAAGATGGCAATATAAGAATTACATGGAAAGTAAATATCTTTATATATATTAGAATGAGAAAAAGAAAATGATATTAAATCATGGTTGACTATTCTTCACTTGACCTAAATCAAACTATGGTTTCATTTCATTTGTCATCTTTGTTCTCATTCTAAAATATCTAGATATTTATTAACCATGGTTTGAGATGAAGATATTTATTCTTGATATTTATCTTTCTCTCATTATCATGATCATTATCTTTTCATCCAAAAGAAATGAGCTCAAGGGTTGCCATCTTCTTCTTCCTCTCTCTAGCTCTCTCTTGAGATTTCTAAGTGAGTGAGGGTAAAAGAAAGAAAGGGTTTTTATGTGAGAACACAACCATATCATCATACTACACTTGTCTAGCCCATTGGTGTAGTTTGTTTGCTTCATCTTCATTGTGATCATGTGGAGCAAGCAGCTTTGAGCAAAGGTACTCCGGGTGGATCATCGTGGATGTGGAAGAAGCTCGAGCTAGCCGATTCAACCTCTATGAGATCCAAGGAGTTGCAAAAGAGGTCTACAAAGGTTGTATCTCTCCCCACTTAGTGTTAGGCACTAGCTAGTATATGATACTAAAACTTGTTACCCTAATCATTCTAGTTCGATTCCTAGGTTAGTTTGTTTAACACCTCACAAAATTTTAATATGGCATGTGTGATGCTTGCAAAACCCTAGGTGGGGTGCTAAAGAAACCCTACAATGGTATCAGAGCCAAGCTAGAATTTTAGACGATGTTAGATATCACGAAAACGAAACAAATACAAAAAATACGGATTTCTGGAAACCCTAGATCTGCTCTCTGTCGATTTTTAAACGATCTGGAAAAATTATTTAAACAACTGCAGAAGCTTATTTGAGACACCGGTAGAGCACAAAAAAAAATGGAGACCATCCCTCGGATTTCAACCGAGCACAAGCCCAGGAAATCCGAGGAGGCCGGCCCAGAATGCTTGGATTTGCCCCGTTTTGCTTGTGTGCTCTGGTGTGTTGGTTTTGGGTTTTCAGGGATTGTTTGCTAAGCTCAATTTTTCATGTGATGGCTATTGTGCTTAGGGGCTATTTCGTAGTGTTTCGTAGTCGTAAATTTAACATTGTATTGGTAACCTTGACGATGTTTAACAGCTTGAACAGATTTTCAAACCCCACATTATCACCCTCTCTGAAATTTTCAAGTGTTGTAATTTTCCGAAGTTGATTGTATTCGTAAAATCGTATAAGTATTCCTATGGACCTTATAGATGACCATACAAAGCTTAACTCGATTCTATGCCCACGGAACCGCGATCGACCTTAGGGTTTGCCGTAGTTCCGTGGTGTCATAGGTGAGGCATTGGTTAACCCCTTCTACGGCTGGTCCATAGACACTGCGGCACGTCTTTTGGATACTTTCAACTTTGCTCAAGTGTTGAGCTCTTGGGGTAACTTGTGGGTGTTTGTTGATTCGATCGAAATGTTTTAACATCGTCCTGATATATGTGAATGTGATAATCGCAAGTGTTGTTGTTTTTCACTTTCTTTTCTGCGACCGTAAGTGTAGTATGTGGTGTATCGCCGGTTTCGTTGCTTTACATCAACGACAATTGGGATACGCATACTTGCTTACGTTGATGACATGTGATGTTATGTGTTGCCGAGATATGTTGTACATGATCGTCGTGATTGAATGGCCGGGGGTTTTATGTGAGATGAGAGTTTTTATTTTCATTCATGTAAAATTCAATTGTATGTAATATTCTTTTATTTGTGGCACTTCCGGGTTGAGGATGATGTCACCATTGTTGTATATTATTTACTTTTCCGCATTAGGATAGACCCAAGGAGGGAAGCACAACTGAACGGGTTCTAGGGTTCAGTGGGAGGCCATCTTGAGGAGTCGAGACCGGATCTCCTAAACTCTAGAATTGGTAAGGTCACTTGCCGCTCTCGTAGGGGTCTTGGGGTGTGGGCTTGGCCATTCATCGCGACTGTGGAATCCGTATTTTCTATTGATGGCTAAATACTAAATACGGATCTCCTAGATATCGTATATTTTCATATGTGCTTCTGCTGTGTATGTTCTGTGATGTGATCACTTTACATGTTGAGACGAATGGTATTATATATATGATATATAATAAAGGTTGCTTATGTTTTACATCCACGCTAGTCCCGCCCCGCTATGCCGTTAGTTAAGTAACCTAACGGTGCATAACGGGACACCGTGACGAATGCGAATGGCATAAGCATACATTCTATTTTCGTTTCTTTTCTGTGATGGCTTTAGGACTTAAATGATGGGACTACATTATTGAGATTAATGTAAAGAAAAATAAACCTAAAAAGATGTTGCAGAATCGGATTTGAAACCTACTCGGCTTTTTATAAAAAAACAAGTTTTCAAAGTGCAGAGATTAAGCCACTCCTTTTAAACCCATTTAATTCTACAACGATATCAAGTTCAAAGCGTTAAAAGTTTTCTTAAAAACTATCCTACACGTAGTATTCGTGCTGCGTATTAGGAAGTAGAGTACTTAGTATTCGTGCTGCATATTTTGACTTTAATTAAGGCGTAGTGTACGGTAGCTAAGTGATGTCTTCCTACACCGCATATGATGCGGATTAGTTAGGACATTCATATGATTATGTTGACTTTAGTTAAGGGTCATGTCGGTGGGTATAGTTAATCATGAAATGACAGGAAGAACTTGACTAGTACTTATGATATGTTGATCATAGTTAAGGTCATGAGTGCTAGGGGTAAAAACAATATCGGGAGTTTCAAGAGTTGAAATTTGCAATGAGATTGCATACTTTCTATATGATAGTAAGATTCTGATCCCACTGTGAGCAAGAGTTGCTCCCGGGAGAGTTTTGCACTTTACAATTAGCTAACCCATTAGGTGTCTAGAAAGGTGTCAACGGGGCTACGCCTCTGGGAAAACGAGGTTTATTCTAATTAGGTCTGTGCGAAAGCACGGGGAACCTCCCTCAAAGTACCGGCACTGGCCTGGCTGAACAGTTAGTGAAGTTGTAGAATATAATTAATCCCGGCTAGTTTTCTTTTTAAAAGGTTTTAAAGAAAATTTGATAAAAACAGTGGGAGACATCGATTAGACAAGATAATAACCAATCTGATCTTTGCAAGAGTTTTCGCTGAGTGTATTCTTTTCTCTCTCTTAATGGCAGATACCAATGTCAGGCCTTAAGCTTCTACTAGATAAAAACAAGTTGACCGGACCCAACTATAAAGACTGGCTGAGGAACATTAACATTGCTCTAACATATGATAAAGTATCATATGCCCTCACTGCCAAAGCCCCGCCCAGCCCAGGACCTGAATCTTCTACTACGGATAGGGAAATCCGCAAAACGTGGGATATTGGCTGTGCTACTGCCAAATGCCTCGCGTTTGCATTGATGGACAATACACATCAAAAGCAACACGAGCAGATGGATGTTCAATCCATCTTTCTCCATACAAAAGATATGTATGGGGAGCAATCTCGGACCCTGAGATACGAAGCATCTCGAAAGTTGTTTCAGATACGGATGGCACCCTACACACCAGTAGGCAATCTCGTTTTGAAGATGATAGCTCTTATAGAAGAGCTTGAGGACCTCGGATGGATAATGGATAACGAACAGTATACTGATATTGTTCTTCAGTCTCTTCCCTCCGCCTTTGCTCCATTCATAGTGAACTTCAACATGCATGATATGGAGAAATCACTACCCGAACTTCTCAATATGTTGAGGAGTGCGGAGAGCACGCTGAAAGCGAAGTCCCCCTCTATGCTTGTTGGACAATCTTCCTCTTCCGTCCCAAAGCCAAGGCCAAGGGAAAGAATAAGAAGAAATTCACCAAGCCGAGAGGAGTAATAAAGAAGGCGAAGGGAAAAGACAAATCCAAAGCTGCGGAGTCGGGGAAGGAAGAATGTTTTCACTGCAAGAAGACGGGACACTAGAAGCGGAACTGTACCGAGTACCTTAAACTCAAGAAAAAGAAGCATGGTGATGCTTCAACTTCAGGTGTGTTCGTGATTGAAAATTATTTTTCTATTAACTCTGCTTCCGGGGTATTAGAAACCGGTTCAGGTTCTCATACTTGCAATTCTGTGCATGCGTTGAGAAATAGCAGAGTTTTGAAGACAGGTGATCATACTCTCCAAGTTGGAAATGGTTCCAATGTACATGCAGTTTCAGTGGGAGAGTATCACCTAGGGTTGCCGTCGGGTTGTATATTGGTTTTGAACCCATGTTATTTTGTACAAACTATGCTTTGTAATATTATATCCGTTTCTTTGTTAGACAATGAAGAATATCATTTTGTTGTGCAACACAATGTTATGAACATTAGACTAAATCAAGAGTTGATTGGTTGTGGTACACTTAATAACGGGATATGCGTCCTTAATCAATACACAATTTTCAACATTCAACACACAAGTAAAAGAAAATTTTCAGATATAAATGAAGCTTTTCTTTGGCATTGTAGACTTGGTCATATTAATGAAACAAGACTAAACAAGCTTCTTAAAGATGGATATTTAAATTCTTTTGAGTATAAATCTTATGCGACTTGCCATTCTTGTATCAAAGGTAAAATGACCAAAACTCCATTTACTGGACACGGAGAAAGATCTACTGAGCTCTTAGGCCTCATACATAGTGATGTATGTGGGCCAATGTCTACACATGCAAGAGCAGGTTTTTCATACTTCATAACTTTTACTGATGATTTCTCGAGATTCGGTCATGTGTTTTTGATAAAGCACAAGTCTGAAGTTTTCGAGAAATTCAAGGAGTACAAACTTGAAGTAGGAAACCAAACAGAAATGAGAATTAAGATACTTCGATCAGATTGAGATGGAGAGTACTTAAGTACCGAGTTCTTGGACTTCCTAAAAGAGAATGGGGTTCTCTCTCAGCTCACTCCCCCTTACACACCACAGCACAACGATGTGTCAAAGCGGCAGAATCGTACCCTATTAGATATGGTACGATCTATGATGAGTGATTCTGAGTTAACCCTCTCCTTTTGGGGGCATGCATTGGAGATTGCAGCTTTTTTGTTGAACAAAGTTCCAACCAAGACCGTATCTACCACTCCATATGAGATATGACATGGGAAGAGACCATCTCTTAAACGAGTTAAGATTTGGGGTTGTCCGGCTTTTGTAAAAAAGCAGAATCTAGACAAACTCGAGACACGATCGGTCAAATGTATATTTGTGGGATATCCAAAACATTCGTTTGGGTATCTATTCTACCACAAGGAGGAACAAAAGGTGTTTGTTTCTCAGTATGCCACATTTTTGGAAAATGAGATTTTTCCAAATGATGCTGATGGCAATGTAGTAGATCTAAAAGAGGTTCTAGAAACACAAGTTACAAATGACGACTTGGTTGAACCTGATGTTGCAACAGAATCTTATGAACCTCAGCCACTCCAAAGATCTGGTAGGACTTCTCGTCCACCGGAGAGATACTACGGTTTTCTCATTGATGGTGATAGAGAAGATTGCATTATGGATGATGATGACCCTGCCAGTTTTCAGCAAGCTATCACGAGTGGTGACTCTGGGAAGTGGCTGGATGCCATGAGATCCGAAATGGAGTCCATGTACACCAACAAAGTATGGACTTTGGAGGATGTACCCTCTGAGATAAAACCTGTAGGCTGCAAATGGATCTTTAAAAGAAAGATCGGTGTAGATAGACAGGTGGAGACCTATAAGGCAAGGTTGGTAGCGAAAGGCTTTCGTCAAAGACCAGGTTTGGACTATGATGAGACTTTCTCTCCGGTAGCCATGCTTAATCCATTTGGATCCTACTTGCTATTGCTTCTCACTACGACTATGAAATCTGGCAGATGGACGTTAAAACTGCATTTCTAAATGGTGATTTAGATGAATGCGTTTATATGGATCAGCCAGAGGGCTTCATTGACAGTGGGAGTAGCGGAAAAGCATGTAAGTTGCTTAAATCCATTTATGAATTAAAGCAGGCATCATGGAGTTGGAACATCTGTTTTGATGATGTTATCAAAGAGTTTGATTTCGTCAAAAATCCAGATGAACCTTGTGTTTATAAGAAGACTGTAGGAAGAACTATCGCATTCCTCGTATTGTACGTGGATGACATTCTTCTGATAGGAAATGGCATTCCTATGCTACAGTCGGTCAAATCATTCTTATCACAATGGTTCTCCATGAAGGACCTGGGTGATGCCACATACATATTGGGCATACGGATCTATAGGGATAGATCTAAACGGTTATTAGGATTGTCCCAAACCAAGTACATCAACACCATCCTAAAGAGGTTTAGTATGGAAGACTCCAAGCGGGGTGCCTTACCCGCTTGCCACGGAGTCACTCTCTCGTAGGACGATTGCCCAAAGTCTGATGAAGGGAGAGCTCGCATGAGCATTATTCCCTATGCTTCGGCCGTAGGATCAATGATGTATGCGATATTGTGTACACACCCTGATGTAGCTTATGCACTGAGTGTAGTAAGCATGTATCAGTCAAACCCAGGGGAGAATCACTGGACTGTTGTGAAGAACATTCTTAAGTACTTGCGAAGGACTAAAGAATTGTTCTTGATGTATGGTAACGGGGATCTCCAAATGGAGGCCTTTACCGATTCGAGCTTCCAGAGTGACAATGATGACAGCAAGTCTATCTCAGGGTTTGCATTTACCCTCAATGGAGGGACGGTAAGTTGGAAGAGTTTCAAACAGGATACCGTTGCAGACTCAACGATGGAAGCTGAGTATATTGCTGCAAATGATGCTGCCAAGGAAGCCGTCTGGATGAGGAAGTTCATCTCGGAGTTAGGAGTAATTCCAACCATTATTGATCCAATACCTTTGTATTGTGACAATAATGGGGCTATGGCATTGGCCAAGGAGCCCAGGTCCCATCAGAAGTCCAGACACATCCTGAGGCGATATCATTTGATCCGGGAGATAGTTGATCGCCATGAGATCAAAATTAAGAGAGTAGATACAAAGGACAATACTGCGGATCCATTCACCAAGGCCCCTCAGCCGCAGCATGAGCGACTTTTTGAGATGTTGGGTATGAGATACGCCAATAATTGGCCTTAGTGCAAGCGGGAGATTGTTGGATATATGTATGCCCTAGAGGCCATTAGATGATAGTGTATGTACTGATGTGTGTGTGTGTGTATTCAGAGGACATTCTTGCTCGACATGATAGTATGCTATCTGGTTGCTCTTTATCATATGTTCACTTGATCATGCTTTTACTCATTTGATACATGTTGATAAAGCCCATAGGATATTTGCTTGACTACTGGGATTATGATGTGGATCATACTAGTGGGACACCTATAGTTTATAAGCATATCCTTGAAATGTTCCTAGTCATAGGTATATCGAGACAGGGCATCGATATTCCAGAGTAGACTAGCGCATACCATTCTTATTCCATATGATGGGCGATGGATGATCACATATCCATCTGGTGTGATGACACCAAAGATTCTATACGGGTGCTCAGTGAGACTGGGTACACTGAACGGACTCGCCGAGAACTCCTATGTGGTATTATAGCATACGTCGGATAGCAGTTCTCAGGTGATACTGGTACAGGTTAGTCTGTAAACCCGAGATCGTCATAGAGTCTTGTGTGTCCTCCCATTGTACTTTGATCTCCACCCTACTACGGCTCTACTGAGTCGTATAAACAGGTGGATTTTGGGTACAGTCCCGAGGCACATGGAGGCGATGAGCGATAGGAGGGGTTTCGTCTTTTCCGGTATTGGGGGTTGATGTTGCGCTATGCACGATTGGTTATAACAGGAAATCCCTTGCCAGGGCTGCTGAGATATTACTGATAAGTGTTATCAGTAGTTTCTCGATCTGTTGTAGACCATATACCGGCATGACTTATTGAGTTATTAGGGTCGACGTTACCATCCCTAGACTCGATATGCAACATATCTGACGAAGAGATCGGACTGTACGGTAAGTGTTGCCAGTTGGCTCGACGGGAGTTTTGACAGGTTCGCTTGTTCTTCTTCTGATCGCTCAATACCCAGGTGGCCGTTACGTTTAGCTGACCGCTTGCGGCTTGTAGGTGTTTGATGTGATCATCACCTACTGCCGGCGTATTGACGAGTCTTAGAGTCCCACACAAGAGTTTCCTGGCTCAGGCGAAACGATGTGGTGTACATATGAGATATGTGCGGGAGCTCAATTAAATACGTGTATATGATGCCGTGTTTTAATCGGGCGTTTTCTATTGGTTGGGTCGTATGAGATATGACCGGTTTATTAAATCAAGTGTTGATTTAATATTGACTTTTATCTCATTTAAATAAACCTTTTCTTTATGATGGATGCATGGATGTATATGTACATGTTAATGTGCATACACACATACATACATGCATTAGTATCATGGTTGATGATACAAGAAAGATGGCAATATAAGAATTACATAGAAAGTAAATATCTTTATATATATTAGAATGAGAAAAAGAAAATGATATTAAATCATGATTGACTATTCTTCACTTGACCTAAATCAAACCATGGTTTCATTTCATTTGTCATCTTTGTTCTCATTCTAAAATATCTAGATATTTATTAACCATGGTTTGAGATGAAGATATTTATTCTTGATATTTATCTTTCTCTCATTATCATGATCATTATCTTTTCATCCAAAAGAAATGAGCTCAAGGGTTGCCATCTTCTTCTTCCTCTCTCTAGCTCTCTCTTGAGATTTCTAAGTGAGTGAGGGTAAAAGAAAGAAAGGGTTTTTATGTGAGAACACAACCATATCATCATACTACACTTGTCTAGCCCATTGGTGTAGTTTGTTTGCTTCATCTTCATTGTGATCAAGTGGAGCAAGGAGTTTTGAGCAAAGGTACTCCGGGTGGATCATCGTGGACGTGGATGAAGCTCGGGTCTACAAAGGTTGTATCTCTCCCCACTTAGTGTTAGACACTAGCTAGTATATGATACTAGAACTTGTTACCCTAATCATTCTAGTTCGATTCCTAGGTTAGTTTGTTTAACACCTCACAAAATTTTAATATGGCATGTGTGATGCTTGCAAAACCCTAGGTGAGGTGCTAAAGAAACCCTACAGAGAATTCAATTCAAACTATCTACCCTTTATCCATATTCCTTAGTACTTTTTAGTCAGTAATATTTTATATGGATTTGATCACACATTTTTCATGCGACCGTTAATACTTCTTGAGATACTAACCAACCGATTACCGAATGTGCTCGCTAATTAAGACGTAATTAGAAATATTCTAGTTTTGCAACACCTAAAACTTAGCAGTAACTCCCAAACCAGTTGGTCTAAGGCACTAGATGATAAGGCACCCTCGTTGTATTTTTTTATACTGCCTTAAGTAATTACAAAACCAGTGTTAATTTTTATGCATCATTTATATTTTGTGTCATTTATATTTTGTTAATCTATATTTTTCCTTCATAGTAAGGCTTTTAGAGAAGAGTATTTCAAGGTATCCTATACTATCCCAAGTTTCAAGATGTGTGCAAGTGCGTATAGTAAGGTATCAATGTTCAGAAATTTGGACTCAAGATATAACGACTCTAAAATCACTATATAGAATTTTCGTGTTATTGTACAGAAAAAAGTATTACAGCCTGTGTAAGAGTTAAGTGTTATTTTTGTTAAATAAAAGCAAGAACAACTTGTAGCTCGCTAGTAAATGCTCTACACTGCTGCGACATAGCCTTTGCGTTCGAATCCCATCAGACCCAATTATTTTAGATTTTTTCTTTTTAATTTTTGGAAGCCTAAGAGTTGCACGTGCAATACACGGAGAAATGAAAAGTTTCAGAAAAATCAAATAGGCGCAATGAGGTGGACACACCCAAATACGCACGTGGCACGAATCTCGAGGCGATTGCCTCAATCCCGACCGCCCGTTTCCCCAATTGGCCGGCGCCGACGGTTCGATTGAGCCCAAATGGCTCCGTGCTTCGCACACACACCCCTTCGACTTCCCTTAACTCTCCTGCACTGTTTGATTTCCCTGCAATCAAACAAAGACCCTTTAATTCACCATTAACATCTTTTTAATCCAAAATTTTAATTCCAAAACCCTAATTCTCCACTATAAATACCACCCCATGCCCTAACTCCCTTCTATTCTGAAAATTTCTAGCAAAACCACATCAAAAGTTCCTAAGTGCAAGCGGAGTCAAGTGGGTTTAGCAACCAAGCTCTTTCCGTTGAAAATCGAAGCCGTTTCTGGAGCTCCCGCGACGCCATGAAGCCCCCTCCCTTCTTCCTTACCCTTTTATTGATATTACCAAACCGTAAGTCTCTCTCTTCTTTCTTTCTTTCATCTCATTTCATCGCCTAATTATATATCGGTAAAGTGGAGTTACTTTCGATACATTTCTTTTTAAAACCTAGAACTCCATTTCCCTTTATACATAAGTCAAACTAATTTTACCACCCTATTTGTAATTTTAATTACAATCTTTTAGCTTCAAGTTCAACCAAAATTTTCATGCAAAACAAACATAAACAAACTTTTTCATTAAAATATCTTGAACTTTAGTATAAACCTATTTTCGATAATTGTTTAAACAATACCTTTAGAAAAACTTCACAGGGTAACGACCTACCCAACACGCATACTTTGGTTTCATAGCACGATATCTATATATATGGTTGGTTCAAAGAATAGCTCTTACAATAAAATACCACATCTTTTAAAAACCGGGTTTCTTTTAAAGCGGAATTTTGTAACCCTTGGCAAATACACCTCTACAACCCTCGTTAGGAGACCCGCTAATGAATGGTGTGGATTATTTCACATTCTTGGGATAGTAGAGCGAGATGCAGAACTCTTCATGGAGTATTCGATCTCGAAAGGAAATAAAATACGGCTTTTTTAAGAAACGTGAATTTTCTAAACAAAACTAATTTTTGAAAAATTATATAACAATTATAAATCCGTGTTTTCAATAAAAACATATTATGAAACTATATTTTAAAATGAAAGATTAACATGTTAATAAAGTACCACCAAGTTACCAAATAGGGCTAGTTTTCAATAAAATACCATAAACTTTTAAAAGCTGAGTATTTATCATTAAAATACCCCAATAATTAAAGCACATGCTCATGAAAACCCTAAATGTTTTAAATCAACCTCGAGATTTATTTTTAAACTATATTAAAATATTTTTCATAAAACCCGCTCGAGATACGCAAAACAATATTTTAAGGACTCTAGTTTAATATAAGGTTTAAGCGGGATCAATTCTCTTGAGCCCTAGGAAGCCGGAGAAAGTGAGTGCTTGCCTATTCAGGTTAGACAACTTAACGGAGTTATTAATGACAATTATCTTGAAAAAAAACACAAATCCTTCCGTTCATATGCAGCAGTTGCCGATTACTCCTGAACCTAAGAAAGTCAAGAGTTTAATCTGTTCACAAGTGTTTGACTCAAACCGAGTCCAAACTCAAACCAATATCCAAAATCAAACATGAACTTGAATACTTGATCATGAAATTGAATACTTGAATTCAAACATCACACTCAAACTTTTATACTTGACTCGACTTGACCGAACCATGGTTATAACATGGCATGAACTTGACATGAGTACCTGAACACATGATTACATCCTGAACATGAACCTGTACATTTTATATCCATGGATTCGGCCAAGACTTATATTCTTAATTTATACAATACAATACACGGGGATAAAGGGTGTTCCCCTCCGAACAACGGAAACGCGACCGCGCAGGTCCTCTTGCCTGAAATTCAGGGCAGATGCTAATTGGTGCTACCCGTCCACCTCTCCGAAGATGCCAAGTTGATTTATGGCACCATGTATCGAAGGTTTAAACGGATGCGGCCGATGTAGAAGACTTCGTCAGATTCCCCCTCGTTTGAGGGTTTTTTGATTGTGGAGACGCTCTTCCCTGCAGGCGCAAGTCCCTGCAGTTAATTAAGCTTCAGCATCGCGGTAACAACTTTCTCCTTCTCCATATGGTCACTTCGTGTCGTGGGTGTTTATTTTGTATTTGGTTGCCCGTGGATTGTATACGGAGACTAAGTTATGGTGTCGCCCGTAGGACGTGGACTAGTCCAAATCCGTATCTTTCTTAGATTTGGGTTTGGGGGGTTGTGTTTAAGGATACGTTAGCCTTATTTGAAGCTAAGATCAACTTAAACGTTCGTTAAGGACACGTTAGTCTAATTTTAGACTAAGATCAACTTAACGGGATCGTTTAGATCCGACGAGGGAGAAATTGGGCCCTATTGTTTAGTTTAATGACATTGCGGTCGATAATTAGTTTAAGGACATTACGGTCCGATGTTAGTTTTAAGACATTGCGGTCAAGGTTAAGGACATCATAGTCCGTGAGTTTAAGGACCTCACAGTCCGGTGTTAGTTTTAAGACGTCACGGTCGAGGTTAAGGACATCATAGTCCGTGGATTTAAGGACTCCACAGTCCGACGTTAGTTTTAAGACATCACGGTCGAGGTTAAGGACATCATAGTCCGTGGATTTAAGGACTCCACAATCCGACATTAGTTTTAAGACATCACGGTCGAGGTTAAGGACGTCATAGTCCATGAGTTTAAGGACCCCACAGTCCGTAGCAATGTGTGGTTGTCGGGACCCGTCACCTCTCTGACGACGTTGAAGGATTACAACGACGGATATCAGAGGAGTAAAGAGATGTACCCTCGAACCGGGTGTAAATTGATTGGAAGAGCAGTTGTGCTCAGTTCAATTTATATTGAGGACTTATGGCCAGAATTGGGCTAAATCCAGTTAAAGATGTTTAACATTTTATTCATGTTTGGCCTGTTAGGCCTTTATTTGGGCTCTGCCCTTTTAATAATGCATAGCATTGGGCTCTGTAATTAAATGTATTGCATTTATCAGGGGAAAAATAGTGGTCTGATAGTGCGCCACGTGGCTTGTCAGGCGCTTTGCGCCAATCAAAGAGCGCATTGCGCTAGCGCATTGCGCTAGCGCATGCAAAGGTGACACGTGTCACGCTCAGCGCTAAGTGCAAGTCTGTTAGCGCACTGCGCCTTATAAGTGTGCTGCGCCAATTTATGGGTGCGCCGGTGAGTGACACGTGGCGCGCTCTGGCGCAATGCGCCAGTCCAAGAGCGCAGTGCGCTAAGCGCAAACTGTTCTTGTTAGGCCACGGCAGCGTCCCGGCCGTCAGAATGAGGCCAAAATGCGGAATCAAAACTTTTCTTTAAATAAGAAACCGGCGCTACCGCGGACTATAAACCCGGATCGGGCCATTAACCTACTCCTAGCAAACTAGAGAAGGGTAGAGAGATATACCGAGCGATCCGTGTCCTTCGGTCTTCTCGTCGTCATCCCGATCTCCCCGCGGAATCTTCGGTCTTCATCTCCTCGTCGGAAGGGCACCACATTGCCGGGTTCTTTTACGGGCTCCCACCTCTGGACCGAGGCAACTCGGGCATGAAGTTGGCGAGTCGACGTGCCCAAGGGTACTGTAGATGAAGTGTAGAAAGCTATGTCTCATTGGGGTGTGAAGTTGCCATGGTTTTGGTGGAGGACTAAGATTGGAGATGAACTAGAGAGCCTTTGCAAGCAAATGAGAAACCAAAATGCCACACCACAAAAATTGTGACAACCCCCATCCACAAGAAGTGGCCGGCCAAGATAATAGAGGGGAGAGAAAGAAAAAGTCATCATGAGCAAAAAGGAAATGAATGACAATCATGAAAATGATTCACCATCTAGTCCAATCAAAGACCCATCATATAAAGAGAGTAATGATGAAGCAAGAGTCAACCTCAAACAAGAACCATCATGATACATCATGCGCCACCCAAAAGTCTTCACCATTTGTTAAATGCACAATTGCAAATAACCTCCTCCACCAAATTTCAGCCAAAGAAAGGAAACAAAGGAAAATGGCCGAAACGGAAAGCAAACTGGCAACTTCAGAAAAACGATCCCGTAATAAATTACAGGAAAACCCCGCGACTGTATATACATACCCGCATTTGTATTCCGACCAAATACAAATGCAATGAGACAAAATCTACACTGTACAATACTAGGATCCGGCTTAAATCAAAGCCCGCTAGTATTATCCGTCCGATCATGATCCGTGCAATACCGCACATACATGATCGAACCCTGCCATATCTCCATACGGCCTCTACAGCGTTTTGCCCGAAACTTAAGAAACGGTCTGTAGGGACTCTAAAGACTCGTCAACACTTTGGCTATGGATTTAACCACTAGCACGTCAGAGGTATTAGCCATACGTAACGGGCTACCAGGTGTTGACCAAAAGGGACGTCGATGAGCGAACTCATCCTGACACCCTACTGAGCCTGTCAGTGACAATATCCGTACAGTCCGGTTCGTTCGTCTATGAGCATCGCATGGCGGGCCTAGGGGGTTGGTAAAAGTCAGACCCCCAAAAGCGGTACAAGTCGTGTCGGAGTGTAGCCCTGAACACCCTGAGATACTACTGGAATACCTACCAGTAAATCTCCTGCCTCGGCCGAGGGCTTTGTGTAATGGCTCTCCTAGACACAGCGCGACCTCACCCCCAATACCGGGAGAGACGAACCCCTGCAGATCCGCTTACTGCCTCCATGTGGCTCGGGACTGTACCCAACTAAAACCTGTTTGCACGACTCCTTTGAGCCATGGTAGGGTAGTAATCAAAGTACAGTGGGAACTCACACGAGACAAATGACGATCTCAGGTCGATGAACTAACCTGTACACATGTCACCAGGGAACTGCTATCTGACGTCAGGTATAAGACCAACTAGCATGTTCCCGGCGAGTCCTGTCCGGTGTACTCATAACCCAATGAGCACCTGTATACATCTTAGGTGAACCGACTGACACCAATGGCTTGTGAGACCGGCCACCACCCCTCGTCGGGGTCTCGACTGTATACACTAGTCTACTCTGGAGTATCGATGCCCTGTCTCGAAACTCCCACGACTAGGGACCTTTTAAGGATGTGCTTATAGACCCCAGCTCCCACGTATATGATCGCCATCATACTGCTGGCAGTCAAGCATAAATCCTAGGGGCTCTATCAACGTGCAATAGTGACCTGTAAGGTCACCTAAAGCAGTCACGATGATAAAGATAAACCAGATAGCATACTATCATCTTGAGTAAGACTGTTCTAACGGTATAGATCCTCTCTCAATCATTGCAATCACGTGCATGTGATCCAATAATTGACTCTGAGGGCACTATATCCAACAGTTCTGTGGTTGACACGTGGCGCGTTCTGGTGACGTGCGCCAGTCCAAAGAGCGCAAAGGCGCATTTCATTAGTGCAAGGCACTGTCCAATAGCGCAGAGCGCATTTTTATCCAATTAAGATCAAAGAACAAGTTGTTTGTTCTGTTCTTCAAAAGAGGTATTGCCTCAAGATCCAAGAACCAAGGTTCTTATTCTCATCAAAAGGCTGTGCCTTTATAGATCAAAAGATCTATGAATGAAGTAAATTACTTCTTTTTAATCTTTTATAATTAGATCTTTTTGATCTTTTTTTTTATTGAAGATCTTGATCTTGTTCTTAGATCTTTGATCTTTTTAGAAGAGGATTCTTCTTTTGTGAGATGTTTTCATCTCTGTTCTTCAAGAATTAAATTCTTTACCTTTAAAGATGAAGAAAATGATCTTCTTTCTTCAAAGGCTTGCCTTTCTTTCTCTTTGAGTTTTTTCTCAAAGTTTGCAGAGGGTTCTCTCTATCTGAGACTTGAAGTCTTGGGGCCTTTATATAGGGCCAATTGATTTGTTAAATCAGTTACAGAGATCTTTCTCTGATTGATCTGGGGATATTTCCCCACCGTTGGATCTTTGATCCTAAGGCCTCTGTTTTACAGAAGATAATCTTCTTATTTTTAATAAGATTGGAAAGATCTTTCTAGAACAGAATTTTAATTCTGATTAATTAATAATTTATTATTTAAATTCCAATGCTGGCGCAATTGGCGCTAGCGCACCTGCGTTTGACACGTGGCGTGCAGCGCAGAGCGCAACGCAACTGCGCTAGCGCGCCTGTGTTTGACACGTGGCACGCAGCGCAACTGCGCTAGCGCGCCTGTGTTTGACACGTGGCGCGCAGCACAGAGCAGAACGCATCGCAACTGCGCTAGCGCGCCTGTGTTTGACACGTAGCGCGCAGCGCAGAGCGCAAGGGATCTGAAGCGTTGCTTCAATTTTTTTAAATTTGAATTTTGAAACAGAGCTTTGCTCTGATTGGGGTGCGCTGCCTAGGGCGCAGCGCTCCTTGGCGCTGGCGTGTCTGCTTTTGACACGCAGCGCGCAGCGCACAGCGCGCTACGGGATTTAAAGCATTGCTTCAATTTTTGACTCTTAAATTTCCATACAGAGCCTTGCTCTGATTGGGGGGAAGGAAGCGTCGCTTCATTGGAATTTGAACAGAGCTTTGCTCTGATTGGAGGAAACAGAAGCATCGCTTCCAATCTTGGAAGTTGAACAGAGCTTTGCTCTGATTGGGGAAACAAATGCCCCCCCACCGTTGCGCTTACGTGGCCCCAAACGTGAGTGCGACGGTGGTAGCATCTCAATTGTCGGATCAACTTTTGGGGAGTTGAAACGACTCTTAATGTCTATAAATAGAACCTTTGGTCCCTTAGATGATTTTCATTCTCTTTCTTGAGAATTTTCCCTTATTCAGAGTATTGCTCTTCAGTTCAAGAACTTTCAAGAGTTAGAACTCTTCCAAAACTTAGGTATAGTTTAAAACTTTTAATAAACCAGGGTTCTACCTTAACAGAGCTTTGCTCTTTATAGATCTTTGATCTAAAGAAAACCCATTTAGGGTTTCATTAATAGAGCTCTGCTCTCTAAAAGGACTTTTCTTGTGATTTCTTAATTCATTAATGGAGCTTTGCTCCTTTCAAATTATATAGAAGAACTCTTGAGAGTTTTTCATGGATCTTGAAGATTAAAGATGGAATTTTAATTTTCGATGAATTATATCATCTTTTCAGAGCAAAGCTCTCAATGTTCTTGGGGGATTTCCTTAAATTCCCTTTATAACTGATTTTGACAGGTGTCACTCCTGTCTGTAGAGCATTGCTCTCGAGGAGTTTAATTTCCTGTGCCTGTTTCGAATTAGAAATTGCTTAATCGGTCTGTCTGCTAATTTTGTTGATTTTCTTTTACAGGTGTAATGGACGCTCACATGTACGATCTCGACGAGATTATCTCTTACGGAGACATCCGCCGACTCGACCGTTCTCAGAATCGAGAATTCACAAATGCCGAGTGTGCCGAAATTATGAGTCGCTTTGACGCATACAATGGTCAACTGCTTCCTCGGCGTTCCCCTCTCCTGAAGCTTATTATGGGAGCGATCTGGGAAGCGCTTCTTTTATTCTGTTCCGGCATGCCGCTTAGGGCGTTGGATGCTGCCGAGGATAAGGTGCACTCGGTGTATCTGATGAGCCTAATCTCAAAGAGAAGGCGAGACAATCTTGTCGATCTCCTGCACCAGGCTTTTCAACAGTCGACCATACTTTCTGCCTATCGGAGGGTGGAGGACATCCGTGGGGATCCCGACGCTTGTGATCGCGAAAGGAAGCATACCAGGATGGTTCTCCAGGCCTCGAAAATTTTGGACAAAGTCACGTTCGAGTTCCTCAATCCATGCCCTGGATCTGAGGTTTTGCCATTGTAATTTTTTTGATAATGTTTTTGTTTACTGCTTTTATAATTGTAAGAACTTTTTCACAGTATGAATGACAAGAATCTCATTTCATCTTGTTTTATTTTTCGTATTAAATCTTTTTCACATGCACGAATGGGTATGCCTCGGACGCTTAATTAAGTGTGAATCAAATGTTCTCCTTGTCGCTTTCTTCTCCTTGCTGTGTTGTTTGCCATGTGATTTTAGCAAGTGCGGTATGTAGATAGTATATAACTGTCAATCTTGTGCTCTTTGTAAGGTAGTGATGGCTTAGAAAACAGGGTTAGGATATGTCATCTAAGACTTTTCAACTTTATGAGCCGTGAGGGTCTCATAAAGAATTTTCTCCCTATCGGTCGAGAGGATCCCGTAGGTGTAATTTTCTCCTCAAGAATCGTGAGGATTCCTAAGTGTGTTTTCTCTTGAGAGTCGTAAGGATCTCACAAGAGAATTTACTCCCTTACGAGTCGTGATGACCCGCAAGTGATGGGTGAAATTGCCCTTATCCGCATTTCACGGAGTCAGGGGTTGCTCTGGAAGCTTCCCACGGGTTCACTGCCGTGTTTGGCGAGGACCAGGCTCCGCTTTGGACGTTTTCCAGGATATCATAGTTTAAAGACATCACGGTCGAGGTTAAGGACATCATAGTCCGTGAGTTTAAGGACCTTACAGTCCATTATTAGTTTTAAGACATCACGGTCGAGGTTAAGGACATCATAGTCCGTAAGTTTAAGGACCCCACAGTCCGATGTTTGCTCTGGATGCTTCCCACGGGTTCACTGCCGTGTTTGGCGAGGACCAGGCTCCGCTCTGGATGCTTCACACGGGTTCACTGTCGTGCTCTGCGAGGACCAGGATCCGCTCTGGACGTTTTCCACGGGGTCAGAAGTGACGTTATCCGCGTTCCACGTAGCCAGGAATTTTGCTCTAGATGCTTCCCACGGGTTCACTACCGTGTTCGGCGAGGACTAGGCTCCGCTCTGGATGCTTCACACGGGTTCACTGCCGTGCTCTGCGAGGACCAGGATCCGCTCTGGACATTTTCCACGGGGTCAGAAGTGACATAATCCGCGTTCCACGTGACCAAGAATTTTTGCTCTAGATGCTTCCCACGGGTTCACTGCCGTGTTCGGCGAGGACTAGGCTCCACTCTGGATGCTTCACATGGGTTCACTGCCGTGCTCTACGAGGACCAGGATCCGCTCTGGACGTTTTCCACGGGGTCAGAAGTGACGTTATCCGCGTTCCACGTAGCCAGGAATTTTGCTCTAGATGCTTCCCACGGGTTCACTGCCGTGTTCGGCGAGGACTAGGCTCCGCTCTGGATGCTTCACACGGGTTCACTGCCATGCTCTGTGAGGACCAGGATCTGCTCTGGACGTTTTCCACGGGGTCAGAAGTGACATAATCCGCGTTCCACGTGACCAGGAATTTTTTCTCTAGATGCTTCCCACGGGTTCACTGCCGTGTTCGGCCAGGACTAGGCTCCGCTCTGGACACTTCACACGGGTTCACTGCCGTGCTCTGCGAGGACCAGGATCCGCTCTGGACGTTTTCCACGGGGTCAGAAGTGACATAATCCGCGTTCCACGTGACCAGGAATTTTGCTCTAGATGCTTTCCATGGGTTCACTGCCGTGTTCGGCGAGGACTAGGCTCCGCTCTGGATGCTTCACACGGGTTCACTGCCGTGCTCTGCGAGGACCAGGATCCGCTCTGGACGTTTTCCACGGGGTCAGAAGTGACATAATCCACGTTCCATGTGACCAGGAATTTTGCTCTAGATGCTTCCCACGGGTTCACTGCCGTGTTCGGCGAGGACTAGGCTCCGCTCTGGATGCTTCACACGGGTTCACTGCCGTGCTCTGCGAGCACCAGGATCCGCTCTGGACGTTTTCTACAGGGTCAGAAGTGACATAATCCGCGTTCCACGTGACCAGGAATTTTGCTCTAGATCCTTCCCACGGGTTCACTGCTGTGTTCGGCGAGGGCTAGGCTCCGCTCTGGATGCTTCACACGGGTTCACTGTCGTGCTCTGCGAGGACCAGGATCCGCTCTGGACGTTTTCTACGGGGTCAGAAGTGACATAATCCACGTTCCACGTGACCAGAAATTTTGCTCTAGATGCTTCCCACGGGTTCACTGCCGTGTTCGGCGAGGACTAGGCTCCGCTCTGGATGCTTCACACGGGTTCACTGCCGTACTCTGCGAGGACCAGGATCCGCTCTGGACGTTTTCCACGGGGTCAGAAATGACGTTATCCGTGTTCCACATGACCAGGAATTTTGCTCTAGATGCTTCCCACGGGTTCACTGCCGTGTTCGGCGAGGACTAGGCTCCGCTCTGGATGCTTCACACGGGTTCACTGCCGTGCTCTGCGAGGACCTGGATCCGCTCTGGACGTTTTCCACGGGGTCAGAAGTGACGTTATCCACGTTCCACATGACCAGGAATTTTGCTCTAGATCCTTCCCACGGGTTCACTGCTGTGTTCGGCGAGGGCTAGGCTCCGCTCTGGATGCTTCACACGGGTTCACTGTCGTGCTCTGCGAGGACCAGGATCCGCTCTGGACGTTTTCTACGGGGTCAGAAGTGACATAATCCACGTTCCACGTGACCAGAAATTTTGCTCTAGATGCTTCCCACGGGTTCACTGCCGTGTTCGGCGAGGACTAGGCTCCGCTCTGGATGCTTCACACGGGTTCACTGCCGTACTCTGCGAGGACCAGGATCCGCTCTGGACGTTTTCCACGGGGTCAGAAATGACGTTATCCGTGTTCCACATGACCAGGAATTTTGCTCTAGATGCTTCCCACGGGTTCACTGCCGTGTTCGGCGAGGACTAGGCTCCGCTCTGGATGCTTCACACGGGTTCACTGCCGTGCTCTGCGAGGACCTGGATCCGCTCTGGACGTTTTCCACGGGGTCAGAAGTGACGTTATCCACGTTCCACATGACCAGGAAGGGTTGACTTTATCCGCATTTCATGGAGTCAGGGTTTGACTCTCGATTATCTGTGTACCACCGAGTCATGGAACTGGGAGTTGCCGCTATTCCACTTTGCTTGATGTTGTGTCTGCTGCAATGAGACGAATGTTGAGATGATCTCTAGGCTATCTGTGAACCGTCAAGATTTGGCTTCTTCTTCTGATGAAACCTGAAGAGGAGGAGTGTGACTCCCTCTCCGTTTGCGCCCTTGGATTGTATACAGGGATTGATGTAATATCACCTGTAGGGCATAAATTTCATTCATTTTTTTTCCGCGATGCTCTATCATTTCAGCTTTTATATCGCGAAGGTTGCGATTGCCCAATCATTTCGGCTATTTTTCGCGGTGCCCAATCATTTCAGCTATTTGTTTTATTTTTACTAGCTGCTTTTTATTGCGAGTTGCCCAATCATTTCGGCTATTTTTCATGCATACATTTTTACTTGCTGATTTTGCTGCAAGTTGCCCCATCATTTCGGCTATTTCGTATGCATGTGTGGCTTGCTGGCTTTTTGCTGCAAGCTTGGAATTAGATATCGATTTTGGCATCAGCATCGCTACAACTGGAATATTTCCAGGAGCGAATCATCATTTGCCTCTGTCGATGTCGAACAAAGGTGGCTTAGTAAACTGGGTTAGGATTCTGTCGACTAAGGCTTTTGACTTCATGAGTCGTAAGGGTCTCACAAAGGTATTTCTCCCTACGAGTCGTGAGGATCTCGTAGGTGTGTTTTCTCCTTAGGAATCGTGAGGATTCCTAAGTGCATATTCTCCTATAAGTCGTAAGGATCTTACAAGAGAGTTTTCCCCTTATAAGTCGAGAGGACTCACAAGGGTTGCTCACTATACGAACATATCCCTAGTCACGGATGGGACTTGGTTAGGGAAATGTTTATTCGCGCCCGTGGATTGTATACAAGGGTCAGTATTGAGCCGCTTGTAGGGCAGCATTAGAGGTTGTGGGGGTTGCTTGAGAACAGGTTCAGGTCTCTGTAACTTAAGACTTTCAAATCTTATGGGCCGTGAGGGTCCCATAAGAGAGTTCTCCTTACGAGTCGTGAGGATCTCGCAAGTGTAATTTCTCCTTAGGAATCGTGGGGATCCCTAAGTGTGTTGCTCCCTTGTGAGTCATAAGGATCTCACGCGGGTGATTTCTCCTCACAAGGTCGAGAGGACCCTGTAAGTGTCTTTTAACGAGGTTGCGCCCCTTCGGGTTTTCACAAACACTCGCTGGTAGCCCTGCTGTTCTTACTCACGGAGCCCTTTCGGGTTTTCATCCGTGCCCACTTTGCTTATGGACATACCGTTTTCCTTTTTTTTTATTCTTTCTTTTTTTGTTCAAACGAGGTTGCGCCCTTTCGGGTTTTCACAAGACTCGCCGGTAGCCCTGCTGTTTTTACTCACGGAGCCCTTTCGGGTTTTCATCCGTGCCCACTTTGCTTATGGACATACCGTTTTCCTTTTTTTGTTTTTCTCTTCTTTTTTTTGTATCAGCTTTGGGATGCTGCAATCCACCGTAGTTTCTCGACATCTCGGTCAACAGCTAGTTTTAGGACATAGTGGTCCGTTGTTAGTTTAAGGACGTTTCGGTCCACTGTTAGTTTAAGTACGTTTCGGTCCGTTGTAAAGTAAGCCGATTACTACTTATAGAGTTTGGGCTTAGGAAGATAGCGAGCGGACATAGTCGTCGTCATCTATCATTGACCTAGGCCGTGACTCGTCAAGCGTAGTACTTCTTCAGGAAGCGACCGTTTATTGGCCTAAAAGGTCTTTCACCATTCATGTCCATGAATAGATAAGCTCCACCCTAGTAGACCTTGTCTATGATGTATGGGCCTTCATAGTTCGGCTTGAATTTTCCCCGCTTAGCGCGATTGGGGATCATAGGTCTTTTGACCACTAGCACGAGTTCGCCTTGGCGGAATGTCCTCGGCCTGGTCAATCTTTCATATGAGCGCGTCATCTTTGCTTTATAAGCTTCCAGATTTTGCTGCGCCAGGAGTCGGGTTTCATCAAGGGCATCAAGCTCCTCAAGTCGAAGGTGAGCGTTCTCTTCGTCCGTTAGCTCATAATGGACCGCCACTCGTAGATAGGGTAACTCTATCTCGAGGGGGAGTACTGCTTCTGTACCGAATACCAACGCGTACGGCGTTGTGCTGGTGGCCGTCTTGAACGTAGTTCGATATGCCCAGAGAGCTTCCTGCAGTCTCTCGTGCCAGTCCTTCTTATTTCGGAACACCGTCTTCTTCACGATCTTTGTCAAGGTCTTATTGAAAGCCTCAGCTAGACCGTTGGCCCGGGGATTATAGACTGATGAATACCTCCAGTCTATGTTTTGTTGTTGTGCGAAGCGGCTGATCTTGTGGCTTCTGTAGGCTGGCCCGTTATCGGATATGATCCGTCTCGGAGTTCCAAACCGGTAAATGACGTGTGTTTTGAAGAAATCGAGGATATTCTCCGTCTTCACTTCCCTCAGCGGTACTGCTTCTGCCCATTTGGAGAAGTAATCGGTTGTCGCCAAAATGAATCGATGTCCTCTGGACGATGCTGGTTCGATGGGGCCGATTATGTCAGTTCCCCACATTTCGAATGGCCAGCTAGCCACCGTCGGATGTAGTGGATTTGGATGCTGATGGATAAAGTCTCCATGAATTTGGCACGAGTGGCATTGCTTCGCATACTCGAGGCAGTCCTGGATCATCGTGGGCCAGTAATAACCCATCGGCTTGATCTTCAGCTTCATCTTCGGCCCGGCTTGGTGAGAACCGCAGAGTCCGTCGTGAACTTCTTGGACGACTCTTTTCGCCTCTTCAGGTCCCAGGCATCTCAACCACAAAGAATCAAATGACCTCTTATACAGAGTGTCATTGACGAAGGCGAAAGATAGGGCTCGCTTCATGAGCTGATGTTTTGAGGACGCATCTTCAGGCGTTCGACAGGATTTGAAGTAGTCTATAAAGATTTCTCTCCAATCCTCAGCCTTCTCTTGGTCTTTTACTTGTAAATCCATTTACTCGGTCGCTTCCTTTTCTTCGGATAACTCTGGAGATATTTCTGCCGGAGCAAGAACCCGACGGCTTTGCACAACGATCCTCACATCATCGAGGTTCTCGTCGGCCAGTTCTTTAGCGAGCTTGGCTAATGCATCCGCTTTACTATTTTCCACACGCAGTATGCTTTCCAAGGTGTATGAAGGAATTTGAATCAGCAGTTGCTGCACTCTCTCGCCATACTTCACCAGCTCTGGCTTGCACGTCTGGTAATCGCCGTTCACTTGACTAACGACCAGTTGGGAGTCTCCGTATATGAGGAGGTTTTCAATTCCCATGTCGATGGCGATCTCGAGGCCTGCTATCAAAGCTTCGTATTCGGCTTCATTGTTCGTCCTCAGCTCTGTCAAGGAGAAGGCGAATCGCATTATCCCTCCTTGTATGGTCACGAAGATAAGGCCTATCCCTGATTTTATTATAGGCGCGTTCTGTTTGCGCTTCCTCATGGAAGAAGCTCCATCAAAATAAAGTTCCCACCGGATACCACCACCGTCGATCGCATCAAACGCATGTTCGTCTGGCAGTTCACAATTCAAAGGGGAATCGGCCGGTATCGGATGTTCTGCTAGGAAATCGGCGATGGCCTGGCCTTTCACTGCCTTAAGAGGTCGATAAGTTATCGAGAACTCCATCAAGAGCAGGGCCCATTTAGCGAGTCGCCCCGTCAATATGGCTTTTGACATCAAATATTTGAGAGGGTCCACATTCGATATGAGGCGGACTTTATGCACCAATGCATAGTGTCGGAGTTTCGTTATCGTGAAGATCAACGCCAGGCAGTGTTTTTCGATGGTTGAGTAATTGCTTTCTGCCCCAGGAGAACTCGACTCAAATAGCAGAGAGCTCTTTCTTTCCCTTGGTCGTTCTCTTGTTCCCATAATGCACCTAAGGAACCTTCAAGGGCTGTTGTGTAAAGAATAAGGGGCTTTCCCTTGACTGGGGCGGCCAGCACTGGCGGGTTCTGCAGATACTGCTTGATTTCGTCCAGCGCGCCTTGGCATTTGTGATCCCAGACGAAAGCGGTTCCCTTCTTCATCAGGTGGCTGTAAGGACGGCACTTGCTTGAGAGATTGGCTATAAATCGCCGGATATACGCGAGCTTCCCTTGGAGAGACCGCAATTGTTTGAGAGTCCTCGGTGGGGGCATCTCCATAATCGCCTTGATCTTTGACGGATCTATCTCGATGCCTCGGTGTCAGACAACGAATCCCAGGAATTTGCCTGAGGAAACTACGAACGCGCATTTGAGAGGGTTCATATTCAAGTTGTATTGCTGGAGGCATTGAAATACGATCTTCAGATGCTCGAGATGTTCCTCATATGATATGCTCTTAACCACGAGGTCATCGATATAGCATTCGACGAATTCATGTATGAGGTCATCGAAGATTTCGTCATGGCTCTCTGATAGGTGGCACCGGCGTTCTTTAGACCGAAGGGCATCACCTTGTAGCAGAATATACCCAAAGGGGTCCGGAAAGCAGTATGCTTCTGGTCTTCGGGATGCATCTTTATCTGATTGTATCCTGATGAACCGTCCATGAAGGAGAAAACTTCATGAGTGGACATGTTATCTATCATCAGCTCGGTGACCGGTACTGGGAAGTCGTCCTTCGGGCAGGCTTTATTGAGATCCCGAAAGTCTACGCAGATGCACACCGTCCCATTCTTCTTCATCACCGGGACGATGTTGGCGATCCAGTCAGGATACTGGACCTCTTGGATGAAGCCGGAGTCGATCAGCTTCTTGACCTCGGCGTTGATGCTCATTTCAAGCTCGAGCCGCATTCTTCTCGGCGCTTGTTTGATTGGCTTGACGTCCGGGGATATGGCTAGTTTGTGGACAGCAATCTCTGGATCTAGTCCTGGCATCTCGGAATAGTTCCATGCGAAGCAATCTTTATGCTGCATAAGAATGTCTTTTAGTGTAGCTACCCTTTCTTTAGATAACAGCTCACTGACGAATATCGGTCGCGGGTCATTTGCCGTCCCCAAATCAATTTTCTTAAGGTTATCTGCAGTGGTATGTATTATATCTTCCAGCTCTTTTGGTGCCGGTGGAAACTCTGAGATCACCTCGTCATCATTGTTTTCGAAGCAACAGGGGAGGTCATCCATATTCTCGGGTTCTTCTTTTGATATCGTTATCATATGACAAGTACGAGCTCACTTCCAAGACCGATGTGGATCTGAGTCTACCCTCGTGGATTTGGGTTCATGCTTCTGCGGCGGAGTTATCCTCCAACTGTTGGATAGAGCGAACTTGCCGAGCTGATATTGGTCTTCGACCCAGTTCTTGAAGGTGAAGCAGTCTTTGAGAGGGTGTCCTATCACTCGATGATAAGAGCAATAGTCTGGATGAGAGACCTCATTAGCTTGCTCGGGGTGCTTGGACTCCGGGAGTGTAAGCATTTGATGTCTTATGGCAAGGTCAAGTATATTCTTTGTCTTGTCTTGAGGAAAAGAGTATGCTCGACTCATCTTCTTCATAAGGGGCAAATCCGGATCGCTCGATTCCCGATCGCGTGACTTCTTGGTCCCGCTTTGTCGTTGCTGAACACCTTTTCCGCTCTTTGACTTGTTTCGGCCTCTGCGTCGAGCCTTTTGTACAACAGGTTGACAGGGAGGGGCATTTTCATCTTTCGTAGCCTGTTGAAGAAGGCGTTGCGTCCTGGCTTTCTCGTAGATGGCCATTTCGCGATTATGGTCATCTCGAACTTTTTGACCAGCTTCGCTTATAAGCTTGTCCATTTGTTCTTCGAACGACGGACTGGGCATTTTCACGTCGGGGGCTCTTTCTGGTTCAGGGTTAGCATTCTCCCATTGAGCACCTCCTTCTTCATCAAAGTCATGTACGACATAGCAGTCGTGGAGTAGCTCCCGTTTCTTGGACCGAACATATCCAAGCCCGATCGCTTCCATTCTCCCGTTGAGCAACTTGCGCTGAGTTCCGGGAACGTTTCAGATCCTGTCATAGAACTTAGCTTTTCGAGCGGTCTGTTTGAAGGGGTATCCCTTGGCGCTTCAATAGCCTTTTCAAGCCTTCTGTGTAATATCTAGGCAGACGGATGGGCTGGAGCCTGTCAAGTGTAGAATCCGCACCTTGCCAAACTTCTTTCTCCACTCTTGTTTCCGTGGATCGGTAGAATAGGATTGCCTGTTCACCTTTTCGCCTGGGAGGGACGTAAAATGTTTGTAGCTCTTGTACGCTATAAGCTTCAAGTGCGTCTAGTTCTTTATGATGTTTGGGCGGAACCATGGCAATTTTCAAACTTTGCTCTTCATCAGCGAATGTTTGTATTGAAGGCCGAACGGAGAATATAGCATGGACCTCATCCTCCGAGTCGCTGCCAAAGATCAACATAGGAGCGGACGGTCCCGGCTTGTTATATTGGGATGGACCAGAATAAACTATCTCTTCCTCTTCTTCAGTATCACTCCCGAAGACCGGAATGGTGGTGATAGCTTTGTTCTTCGGTTTGTGACATCTCTCCGTGTCCTCGAAATCTGGCAAAAAATATTTTGCATTTTCGTACTTGCGGACTTCGTTCACGGAGAATGGGTTCAGCTCTCCTGTTACGGTATACTCGAGATCATCCTTAAAGTATTTCATACACTTATGTTGTGTAGAAGGGATGATGTTGTACTCGTGTAACCAAGGCCGGCCGAGCAAAGCGTTATAGCATGTCTTGGCGTCAATGACATGAAATTTAATACCCATGACAAGTATCCCGAATCGTAATGTCAATATCACAGACCCGAGAGTCCGTGATGATTGGGAGTCAAAACCAGAGATGGTGATCTTATCACGAGGGAGATGCTGGATGCTCATACAGATTTCCTTCAACACTTGCACGTTGAGGAGATTGATGGAAGACCCATTGTCGACCAGGATTTTGCCTATCTTTATATCGTGGCAGTACCCTGAGACATAGAGGGGACGGTTGTGCTGGCACGTCCCAAGGAGGAGGTCTTCATCACCGAAGGTGATATCGGCTGTGTGTACTTCCTCCAACTCGTCCTTCATCTTTTCTTCGGCGAGAAAAGCTTGGAATTGCTCTGGCTCTTGTAGCGCCTTGATCAGTGAATCTCTTGCTTCTTTGGATAGTAGAAGGGCGTCGAGAATACTGAGCTGCGAGGGTAACTTCCTCAAGTGCGCCAAAACATTGTAGTCCACCTTACTTTTCCTTGGCGGGTCCTTGGCGGTCAGCTCTTTCATGACTTGGTCATCTAGGGTGATATCCTCAGAGACCTTTTCTTTTCCTTTATCTTTTCTACTCGTGGGTCCGAGATTCTTTTCTGGAAGCGTGCGATTGCGCAGCTGAATGTTTTCACAGGCTTTCAGTTCTTCTTCTTTCCCCAAGGTGGATTCTTTAAAGAGAGGGCTTAGAGCCATTTCCTCGTCAGAGTCACTCCCAAAAGTGAGAATTTGCGATCCCCCGGCGTTAATCATGCAACAATTACCGGTGGTTCTTTTATGCTCCTCGGTCGTATTTCCTTGCTCCCGACGAGTTTTGCGTTTCATCCACTTGAAATGCTGCCGGTGAGCGACATATCCCTCCCACCATCTTTTAAAGCGTTGCACTCTTCGGTGGGGTGCGAAATCTTTCGATGATATGAGCAGTAGCTAGGATGCATCTCTGCTTTACCGACAGTGTTTCCTTCGGAGGGTGGTAGCTTCATTCCCATCGATATGGCTTTGGAAAACCTCTTCCTCGTCTTGAACTTGTTTTTATTCACGATGGATGTCTTTTGATTTGGCAAGAGTGTCTCGATTCTTTCGTCCAGTTGCCGACGCTTGGCCTTTTCAAATATGGCCATCTCACGCTCTCGATCAGCTTTACTTTTAAGTAGCGCTTCATTCAGGAATGCATCAATTATTTTATCTGATGGCCACAGGAGTCCTGGCTCAGGACCTGCCCCCAGTTTCTTTGTGCAAGGGGCCTCTTCATTGTCTAGCGATGAATGAGAGATCACATGGCAGCTTGCCACGTAATCTTCAGATTCATCTGATGAGTCTTCTCCATCATTTCCGTCCTCAAGGACGTGGCTGAGAAACTCTTAGAGCATGATTGGAGTCCGCGCCTTCTGGTTATACTCTTCCAGCGCGTCAATCTGTTTCTGTAGGTCCGTGCGCTTGTTGCCAGGCTTCACGGGCTTCTTGGATTTCTTCTTCTTTTTCGAAGATTTCGACGGATGGATGTGCAAGCTTTGGCTATCGCCACTGATCTTTGGATTTGGGCGCGGCTTCAGCATCCCTTCGATGATCTGGGGTTCCAGCGGATTCTTCCACCTGATTGCCGGGCATCTCTGGAGATCATTCAGCATCCTTTTGGTTTTGGCCGAAAGAGCCACCTCCAATGGAGCTTCCTCAACAAAAGGGCACGTTGCCCCCGGTGTGTCCGTCTTCTTAGGAGTGTGCGGTTGTGGCGGGTTTACTTTCCACTTCTCAGACAGCGCAAACTTGCCTTGTAGGTACTGATCTTCGATCCATCTTTTAAAGACGAAGCAATCCTCGATCGGATGGCTTATCATTTGGCGGTAAGGGCAATAATTGGGATTATTCACTTCGCTGGTGTAGGGTGTTTTTCGTTACCCCATTGAGATGGGAATACGCGCGTGCTTGTCAGGCGTACTATAGATTCCCCCTGCCTAAAGTAGGCCGGGGTTTATTGATTGTGGAGATCTGAATCTCCGGCAGCCGCGGACTAAGCTGCCGTTAATTACCCCTCGCCTTTGGAGCGAGGGAACCTCCGATTGACGGGTTAAACTGGTCATGCGAACTCAATGTGCAGTGTACATGTGTTTTGTATTGGAGGGGGGCTTGGATATATCGGGAGCCACACAGAGTTTTTACGGGGGTCCCGTGCCCAGATAGCGGGCTGGGGGTCAAGGGGGCTAGCAACCCCCTTGCGGGGTGCGGGGCAGCGCCCCGTTAGAAATTTTTTTTCTAACAGGGACAGTGTCATGAAGATGTGTGTGTGTACATATGTATACATATGTATATATATAAAAAAGGGGAAAAGGCATCTAAAGGATGCGTGGGGCCAGCGCCAGCGCTTTGAGCGCTCGCGCACCACGTGGGCGCTCGGGCGCTAGCACTAGCGTGCCATGTGTCACCACGTGGGCGCTCGGGCGCTAGCGCTCTGAGCGCAAGAGCGCTAGCGCGGCACGTGTCAGCACGTGGGCACTCGGGCGCTAGCGCTTTGGGCGCTAGAGCTCTGAGCGCAAGAGCGCTAGCGCGCCACGTGTCAGCACGTGGGCACTCGGACGCTAACGCTTTAGGCGCTAGCGCTCTGAGCACAAGAGCGCTAGCGCACTGAGCGCTAGCGCGCCACGTGTCAGCACGTGGGCGATCGGGCGCTAGCGCTTTGGGCACTAGCGCTCCGAGTGCAAGAGCGCTAGCGCACTGAGCGCTAGTGCGCCACGTGTCAGCACGTGGACGCTCGGGCGCTAGCACTTTGGGCGCTAGCGCTCTGAGCGCAAGAGCGCCACGTGTCAACACATGAACGCTCGAGCGCTAGCGCTTTGGGCGCTAGCGCTCTGAGCGCAAGCGCCACGTGTCAGCACGTGGGCGCTCGAGCAGCAAAAGGGACTTGGTCCCTGCAATGGGAGCTGTACTCCCAGAAAAGAGCACTTATTAAACTCCTAGGATGTTTTGAAGCTGATGAAGGGCTTCTCCCCTTGAGCCCTAGTTCTTTCCCAAAGTGGGGTTTCTGGAGATGGGTCTCCTTCTTCCTTTGTTGGTCGGATCTTGAAGATCAAGAAATGTGAGATTTTAAAAATCTCTTCTATTTGAGATCTAATGACAGATCCAAGTTCCCCTTTGTAGGTTTGGTGATGAAAAACTATTAGTTTTGGAAAAGGAAGAGTAAAACTCTTGATTTAATTCAAAAGAAAGAAGAAGGTTTAAAACCTTCAGAAAGGGGAAAGAGGCACAAACCCTAGGTTTTTTTGAGAGAATGAAAAGTATTCCTTTATTCATCATCATGTTGCCTTATATAGGCTTACATATTTACATATAGCCCCTTGGGCTTCACAAAATGGCATTTTGCCTATCCCATGGCTCATGTGCCATTTCATTTTTGCACATAAGCCATGGGCTTACAAAATATTGGCTTTATGCCCATTTTGCATACATTCATGTATATAAAAAAAATTACATAAAAATTATTTATTACATGATTTTGTTGTTGGCATGGGGAGGCTGGCCGCGGGCTCGACTTGGGCATGAGCCCGCTTGACCTGGGCTTGGGCCCACCTAGCTTGGGGGTTGACCTTGACTTTGACTCGGTCAACCAGGGTGCAAATTTTTACCCCAACAAATTTCCCCCCATCAATAAATGCACACCGCACATTTGAGTTGTGTGCATGAAATTGATGGATCTTAAATCTAGATTTCGAGGTGGAACATTATTCCGGGGGCGGAGCATCATCCCGGGGAGCATGATTCCCAGGAATCGGAGCATTATTCTGATTCGCGGAGCATAATTCCAAGGTCGGAGTATCCCTCGGGGAGCATGATTCCCGGGGATCGGAGCATCATTCCGATTTGCGGAGCATAATTCCAAGGTCGGAGTATCCCTCGGGGAGCGTGATTCCCGGGGATCGGAGCATCATTCCGATTTGCGGAGCATAATTCCATGGTCGGAGCATCATTCCGAAGAGCGGAGCATGATTCCAGGGATCGGAGTATCATTCCGATGAGCGAAGCATGATTCCAGGGTTCGGAGCATCATTCCGAAGAGCGGAGCATGATTCCAGAGATCGGAGCATCATTCCGAAGAGCGGCAGACATTCTGACCGAAGCATGATTTCGATGCAGAGGTAGATTCCTAGGCGAAGTATAATTCCGACAAGGAAGGCAAATATTCCGAGGCGAAGCATTGATTTCGACACGGGGTATATTCTGAGACGGAGCATGATTCCGCCGTAGAGGTTGTTGGTTTGATTTGATTTGGGTTGACATCAGCATCGCTACACTGGAATATGGTACCAGGAGCGAATCATCATTTGTCATGAGAGGATTTGGGAATTGTTTTTTTTTTGTTTGGCATCAGCATCGCTATACAGGAATATGGTACCAGAAGCGAATCATCATTTGCGTTTGCTTATTAGGAAACGATGGCTTAGGAGACAGGTTTTAGGTCCCTATCACCTAAGACTTTTCAATTTTGTGAGCCGTAAGGGTCTCACAAAGCATTTTCTCCCTACGGGTCGTTAGTATCCCATAAGTGCACTTTCTTCTTAGGAGTCATGGGGACTCCTAGGTGTGTTGCTCCTTTGTGAGTCGTAAGGATCTCATGCGGGAATTTTCTCCTCACAAAGTCGAGAGGACTTTGCGAGTGCATTTCATCTCTTTTTCATGAGTTTGCGCCCTTTCGGGTTTTCACAAACTCGCCGACAGTCCTGCTGTTTTTACTCACGGAGCCCTTTCGGGTTTTCATCCGTGCCCGTTTTGCTTGTGGACATACCTTCTTTTTTCTTCCCTTTTTTTTTGAATCTTCCCCGCCGGTGGGACTTTGAATGTGGTCTCGCCGGTAGGACTCGGGAGAGATTGGGATCGTTTTACGCTTGTGGATTGTATACGGTTTTACAGGATGGATGATCCAGACTGTAGGGCCGGAAAAATTTCGGGATTTTGTTGGCATCTGCATCGCTGCACTGGAACATGGTACCAGGAGCGACTCATCATTCGCCGTTGGGGTACAGGATTTGGAATTTGGTTAGCGTCTGCGTCGCTGCACTGGAATATGGTACCAGGAGCGACTCATCATTCGCTATTTGGGATTTGAGTTTGGAATTTGGTTGGCGTCTGCATCGCTGCACTGGAATATGGTACCAGGAGCGATTCATCATTCGCCATTTGGGATTTGAGTTTGGAATTTGGTTGGCGTCTGCATCGCTGCACTGGAATATGGTACCAGGAGCGACTCATCATTCGCCACTTGGGGATTTGTAAAGCGATGGCTTAGGAGACAGGTTTAGGTCCCTATCACCTAAGGCTTTTCAATTTTATGGGCCATGAGGGTCCCATAAAAGCATTTTCTCCCTGTGAGTCGTAAGGATCTCGCAGGTGTATTTTCTCCTTAGGAGTCGTGGGGACTCCTAAGTGTGTTTTTCCTTCGTTAGTCGTAAGGATCCCACAAAGGTTTGTTCTCCCCATGTATCGTGAGGATACATGAGTGGGTCTTCTCAATGGAGCATAATTCTAAAGGCGGAGACCAGCGGCGTAACTGGTGATTGCGGTGGGGCATGGGTATGATGAGAATTATTTGAGCTCGTGGATTGTATACGGTAGTCAATTTGGGGACTGGCCGTAGGGCTGGGAGAGTTTTGGGAATTTGAATTTCGGTTGGCGTCTGCATCGCTGCACTGGAATATGGTACCAGGAGCGACTCATCATTCGCCGTTGTTTTGTTTGTTTTTTGTTTATTTTATTTTTGTTTTACCGCGATTGCTCTATCATTTCATCTTTTCTTATCGCGAAGATCGCGATTGCCCTATCATTTCGGCTATTTATTCGCGGTTGCCCCATCATTTCGGCTTTATTTTCATTTTTATTTTCACTCGCTGATTTTTATTGCGAGTTGTCCCATCATTTCGGCTTTTCTTTATTTTTCTTTTATTTACACATTTTTTGTTTATTTACATTTTTTTTACATTCCCAGTATAACGACTTAGAGGTCGACTGTTCCCAGTTTAGTGACGTGGTGGTCGATTGTTTTCAGAGAAAGGCAGATGTCTGAGAGAATCAGTTTCACGAAGAACTTCGGTCTCCGTTTGAATGAAATTGGCGGTCGCAGCTGGACTGTTTGTTAACACGCCTTTAGACTGTTCTATCTCTCCTGCCTTGTATTGCTTTTCGACCAAATCTTTGAAGATGAAGCAGTCTTCAATGGCATGACCTATCACTCTGTGATAAGGGCAGTATTTGGGGTCGTCGGTCATATTCGCTTCCTGCGGCCTCTTTGATTCTGGCAGTTGTAGACCGTTCCTCAGGGCGTCTTTGAATATTTTACGGATTTTGTCCCTTCTGAAGGAATAGACCTTATCCAGCTTCTCTTTCAGTGGAGACTCTCCTCCCCCTCCGAACATTGGCTTCCGAAGTTGGTTGGCATTAGGCCCGCTCAACCCTTGCTTATTTCGGTTGGCCGAGGCGTTGAAAGATTCAGAATCGTCGGAATTTCCGCCTTTGCGATTATCGTCCTTTCGGTTTCTCCAGGACCTATTGTTATTTTGGGAATCCGAGGAGGACTCTTGCTTAGAGCGCTCCAGCATTTGAACTTTCCTGGTCAACTCTTGGAATGTTTTGAGACCCGCGGTGCATAGAAACGGGGACATCCAATTGTTGAGATTTCCGTCAAGGAGACTGACAGATTGGTCCTGCTCTATCGGCGGTTCACATTTGATGGAGAGATTGCGCCATCGGGTTATAAAATCCGTGCTTCTTTCGTTGTTCTTGGGCTTGGTCCTTACGAGCTCGGCAATGGTGATCTTATCGCTGACGCTCATGAACCTTTGTCGAAACAAAGATTCCATTTGAACGAAAGTTATGACGGAGCCATCCGGTATGCTCGCGTACCAGTCGAAAGCAACATCGGTCAAGCTATTAACGAACTGGCGGAGGAGAAGCACATCGTTGCCCCCAGTATTCCCGCATGAGGCTTTGAAGTGGGCGATGTGCTGATTCGCATTTCCCGTCCCATCGAATCTTCCGAATTTGGGGATGACATAGCCGCTAGGAAATTCTACCAGATCATACTGAGCAGGATATGGCCTCCCACTACTGCTGATATCTTTTTGCGCTTCGGCTTCGGCTACCAAGGTTTTGACTTTGTCGGCAACCAAATCCATAATTTGATCTTGAGTTAGCGGGATACTGTCATCGGTAGCCAAGACATTTCCTGAGATAGGATGCGATTGATTTTCATGCTGTTCGCCCACCTTTGGATTTGAGGGAATAGGCACCGGCTGTCTCGGGACAACGTTTCCCGGTTCATGAGCTGAGCCCTGTGCTTGATTGGGCGGCTGAGAGGCAGGTTGGGCCGTAAGCCGTAAGACGACATTTTTCAAGTCATCGATCTTTGAGTAGAGTTTGGCCATCTCCTTGTCTTTACTTCTGAGCTGTTTTCAGAGCTCTTGGAGAAGTTGTTGCTCCGCATTCTTAGGCTGGAAAGTTGGCTCATCTTCGCTTTCCCAGCCCGACTCCTCATGAACTTAGGGCTCTCTCTGCCTATCAGCCTCACTGAGGAGGTTTTCATCACCCAGCAGAGGCGACAGTTCTTGGGAAACGGCAATCACATTCAAGCCAGATTGGATTTGAGATGTGGCGACCCCGTCCTTGCTCTTGCTGCGCGTGCCTACCATGTAGACAGTGTGGACCACATATCCAGCCATTTCCTCATCTTCGGCGGGGTAACCCTGTTCTTTGAACCTCATGAGGTTCAGCCTAGCAGGAGCCCTAGCCCTTTTGTTGGCTCTGTACCTGAGCCTTTTCTGTCTTAACTTCTCGATTTTGAAGGCTTGGCGGGCACCCGTTATCCGGGAAGCTATTGTGAGTCGATTAGCGGGGAGCTTAGAGAAGACACCCGATAGCAGTTGTTAGGGGCACCGCCGGAGCTTGCTCAAGACGCGTTATAGCTTTGTTGGTGTTGATGGCCTTGCCCACAGCTGGGGCCAAGGAAAGTCGTTCACACACCGACTTTCGTTTGGGTAGTGGTGCCCTCGAGATCACCACATTTGGCCTCTTGCCTTTCGAGGCCGGTTTGTCTGTTACCGGGGCTTGAGGAGCTGGGATGGCGTTAGCTGACACGAATAGGATAGAGCCGAATGGTAGCGGTGGGTCCTCCCACTGTCGCCCGAGACTGGCCGGAAGGACCGTCTTGGCGTCCATCTTCATCGTGTAGGAGATTGGAGTCGTGCTGAGAGTTGAGTTCATCTTCGGAGACATTGTTGAAAGGTGATTGCTTGAAAATCCTGCATGAAAGAGCAATATTTTAGTATAAATATAGATATATATATTGATTGAGTTCGCATGAACGTTTAACCCGAAATATGGGAGGAGAGAAAGGTCCCACCGGGCGTGCCAGAATCTGTAGGGAGTTTTTCGTCACCCCATTGAGATGGGAATACGCGCGTGCTTGTCAGGCGTACTACATATTCTCCCTGCCTAGGGTAGGCCGAAGTTTATTGATTGTGGAGATCCGAATCTCCGGCAGCCGCGGACTAAGCTGCCGTTAATTACCCCTCATCTTTTGAGCGAGGGAACCTCCGATTGACGGGTTAAACTGGTCATGCGAACTCAATGTGCAGTGTATGTGTGTTTTGTATTGGAGGGGGGCTTGGATATATCGGGAGCCACGCAGAGTTTTTACGGGGGTCCGGCTACCCGGATAGCGGGCTGGGGGTCAAGGGGGCTAGCAACCCCCTTGCGGGCTGCGGGGCAGTGCCCCGTTAGAATTTTTTTTTCTAACAGGGACAGTGTCGTGAAGATGTGTGTGTGTACATATGTATACATATGTATATATATATATATATATATATGTATATATATATATATATATATATATGTATATATATATATATAAAAGGGGGAAAAGGCATCCAAAGGATGCGTAGGGCCAGCGCCAGCGCTTTGAGCGCTCGCGCACCACGTGGGCGCTCGGGCGCTAGCGCGCCACGTGTCACTACGTGGGCGCTCGGGCGCTAGCGCTGTAGGCGCTAGCGCTCGGGCGCTAGCGCGCCACGTGTCACTACGTGGGCGCTCGGGTGCTAGCGCTTTAGGCGCTAGCGCTCTGAGCTTAAGAGCGCTAGCACGCCAGATGTCAGCACGTGGGCGCTCGGGCACTAGCGCTTTGGGCGCTAGCGCTCTGAGCACAAGAGTGCTAGCGCACTGAGCGCTAGCGCGCCACGTGTCAGCACGTGGGCGCTCGAGCGCTAGCGCTCTGAGCACAAGAGCGCCAGCGCGCCACATGTCAACACGTGGACGCTCGAGCGCTAGCGCTCTAGCGCAAGCGCCACGTGTCAGCACGTGGGCGCTCGAGCAGCAAAAGGGTCTTGGTCCCTGCAATGGGAACTGTACTCCCAGAAAAGAGCACTTATTAAACTCCTAGTATGTTTTGAAGCTGATGAAGGGCTTCTCCCCTTGAGCCCTAGTTCTTCCCCAAAGTGGGGTTTCTGGAGATGAGTCTCCTTCTTCCTTTGTTGGCTGGATCTTGAAGATCAAGAAATGTGAGATTTTAAAAATCTCTTCCTTTTGAGATCTAATGACATATCCAAGTTCCCCTTTGTGGGTTTAGTGGTGAAAAACTATTAGTTTTGGAAAAGGAAGAGTAAAACTCTTGATTTAATTCAAAAGAAAGAAGAAGGTTTGAAACCTTCAGAAAGGGGAAAGAGGCACAAACCCTAGGTTTTTTTGAGAGAATGAAAAGTATTCCTTTATTCATCATCATGTTGCCTTATATAGGCTTACATATTTACATATAGCCCCTTGGACTTCACAAAATGGCATTTTTCCTATCCCATGGCTCATGTGCCATTTCATTTTTGCACATAAGCCATGGGCTTACAAAATATTGGCTTTATGCCCATTTTGCATACATTCATGTATGTAAAAAAAATTACATAAAAATTATTTATTACATGATTTTGTTGTTGGCATGGGGAGGCTGGCTGCGGGCTCGACTTGGGCATGGGCCCGCTTGACCTGGGCTTGGGCCCACCTAGCTTGGGGGTTGACCTTGACTTTGACTCGGTCAACCGGGGTGCAAATTTTTACCCCAACAGCTGGTTTGCGGTGGTCGCCTTGGATTCGGAAAATTGTTAAGCCTGTTGCGCATAGCTAGTTCAAAAAGCCTCTTCGTTTTGTCCCGTGGGAATGAATAAGGACGCTTCATTTTCTGATTGTAATAGCGCCGTCTCTCCTCCAGTTGATCCGCTAGCTTTGGGGCACTGGGCTGCTGTTGGGTGTTTACAACGAAGGTCGCCTTCCCTTTACCCTTGTCGTTCCGCGGTTCCGGCTTTGGGGGAGACGGTCTGTGACCCATTTGATCCATCTGGGCTAGTTTATCGATTAAAACCTGGAACGTGGTCGGTTTAAAGAACATCATGAACTGTGAAATAGTTGCATGAGGGTCTATGGTGCCCACGAACATGCCCACCGCTGGCGCTTCTTCGATGCGCTATTCGCACTTCGACCAAAGATTTCGCCACTGGATTGCATATTGAACCCAAGTTTCGCCCGGCTTCACCCTTGCATTGATCAACACCGTTATCGGGGTGCGTTCGCCTGCACTCGCGAATTGCTGGATGAATAACAATTCCATCTCTGCGAAAGTTTTGACGGAGTCGTTTGGAAGTTCGGAGTACCATTCAAACGCCGTCTCTGATAAGCTTCCGACGAATTGGCGGAGCAAGAGCTTATCATCGCCCCCGGTGTTGCCGCACAGAGCTCTGAACTGGGCGACGTGCTGGTGGGGATTGCCTGTCCCCTTATAGACATGGAATTTCAGGATCGTGTAGCCCGGCGGGTATTTTATCTGATCATACCAGCCCGGATACGGTCGCCCAGTTTTCACGACCTGGCCAGCCGCTTCATTTGCCTAGTGAACTCGTATTTGTTGAGCAATATAGTCATCCAGGGCAGCTTTAGAGATTGTTTCCTCTTTGGCTGTTGAAAGAGCCGGAGGTGGATTTGACGTTTCTCCTCTGTCGTCCTCGAGGATAATCGGAGGATCTTCGGCTGGAGGGTCCTGCTGGATCATCATACCCACCATTTCTGGGAAGAGAAGAGCCATTTGCTTTATATTGGCCGCTTGTTCCGCAGCCTCCTTGTCCTTCTTTTCGAGTATTCTACGAAGGAATTCAGCATTAGTCTCGTGTTCGCGACGTTGTTCCGATGACGCCTCCGGGCTTTCTTTTGGCCCGGTGAGTGCGACCATCGCAGTCAGCATCTCCTGGAGCTTCTGCTGCTACTGTTCCTGGGCTCTTGTGATGGATCGGGTGAGTGGTCGGTGGCCCGTAGAAGCACGGCTATCTTCCTTCCCGGATGCCATGTAGACGGTATGCACCACCATGCCACCAGACTTAGGGCGTTTGGGCTCAGTGCCTTTGACATTTGTCGCAGGCACGGGGATCTTCTCCGGCTCTTTTCTTATGAGCGGTCGAAGTTGAGGGGGCCGTCGCAGTGGGCACCCAAGTAGTCATCATCTTTTGTGGCTTAACAGGACGGTTTTCTTCCTGTCGGGCCTTCAGCTTCTTTTACTGGCGGGGTAGTCTTGATCAACCACTGAGTTCCGGACCTGCCGCCAGACTTTGTAGATCTTGGAGGACAGCCGCTGAGGAGACTGTTCTGGCTTTGCTTCCGCAACCTTCTCCAGTGGAGGAGGAGACCTTTTCAGTACGGCGGTAGGAGAATTCCTACGCACCTTATTCAGCAGCTCAAAGCTGTTCCCAGTTGGAACAACAGCATTAATTTCCGCCGTCGGGGATGGTGGAGTTAGCTCAGAAGGGGAGCTGCCTCCGGCCTTCCTCACTCGGCGCCAGTGGCGACGTCGAGCATGTCGAGCTGATGGAGTTGGCTCGGTGACGGGAATGACCTTGTCTTGCCCCTTGTTCAGGTGAGGGGCTGTTGCCGGTGCCAGCCTATTAAAGACTGATGTCCTTTGAGTAGCGGGAGTGGGAGTTGGGACGGTCAGTCTTATAAAGACCGACCCCTTGCCAGGAGAAGCCGCCTTGACGACTTCGGGAGCAGGGTTGGTCACTCTCTTCGGAATAACCTTCTCTGGGATTGCAGGCTTCATTGTGGGCCCGCAGGAATTTTGGCCCAATCTGGAGAAGACCGAGGCGCTGGTGTTGGACGACCCGTTGAGAGGGGTCGTAGTAGCTGTAAGTCGATCGAAGACCGACTTCTTGGGAGCTTCTGGTACGGGCACCGGAGCAGTGAAGCTCGTTGGCGGGAGCATGGTCCCGAAAAACAGCCCTGTGGTGGCTTGAGTAATCTGCTCCACGGGCATCGTGAGCAGAGAAGCCGCTTGGGGCCCGTAGGTTATGCCCCCAGCTGAGGCGGGACGTGAGTTGCATTTGCATGTAGAACACTTCGAGCAGGCGAATGCCATTGCTGTTTTGCTTTCTGTGCCAAGCAAGAAACCAAATCTTAGTAACTTGAAACCCAAGGGCAACCATTGGCAAACTGCAATTGGTTCGCGAACACGACACACGAAGTGTGGAGTGGAAAGAGGAAAAGGTCCCACCGGTCGTGCCAGAATCTGTTCCCCTCCGAACAACGGAGACGCGACCGCGCAGGTCTGTCTTGCCTGAAATTCGGGGAAGATGCTAATTGGTGCTACCCGTCCACCTCTCCGAAAATGCCAAGTTGATTTATGGCACCATGTATCGAAGGTTTAAACGGATGCGGCCGATGTAGCAGACTTCGTCAGATTCCCCCTTGTTTGAAGGGTTTTTGATTGTGGGGACGCTCTTCCCTGCAGGCGCAAACCCCTGCAGTTAATTACGCTACCGCATCGCGGTAACAACTTTCTCCTTCTCTATATGGTCACTTCGTGTCATGGGTGTTTGTTTTGTATTTGGTTGCCCATGGATTGTATACGGAGACTAAGTTATGTTGTCGCCCGTAGGACATGGACTAGTCCAAATCCATATCTTTCTTAGATTTGGGTCTGGGGGGTTGTGTTTAAGGATACGTTAGCCTTATTTGAGGCTAAGATCAACTTAAACGCTCGTTAAGGACACGTTAGTCTAATTTTAGACTAAGATCAACTTAACGGGATCGTTTAGATCCGACAAGGGAGCAATTGGGCCCTATTGTTTAGTTTAATGACATTGCGGTCGCTAATTAGTTTAAGGACATTACGGTCCGATGTTAGTTTTAAGACATTGTGGTCAAGGTTAAGGACATCATAGTCTGTGAGTTTAAGGACCTCACAGTCCGGTGTTAGTTTTAAGACGTCACGGTCGAGGTTAAGGACATCATAGTCCGTGGATTTAAGGACTCCACAGTCCGATGTTAGTTTTAAGACATCACGGTCGAGGTTAAGGACATCATAGTCCGTGGATTTAAGAACTCCACGGTCCGACATTAGTTTTAAGACATCACGGTCGAGGTTAAGGACGTCATAGTCCATGAGTTTAAGGACCCCACAGTTCGTAGCAATGTGTGGTTGTCGGGACCCGTCACCTCTCTGACGACGTTGAAGGATTACAACGATGGATATCAGAGGAGTAAAGAGATGTACCCTCGAACCGGGTGTAAATTGATTGGAAGAGCAGTTGTGCTCGGTTCAATTTATATTGAGGACTTATGGCCAGAATTGGGCTAAGTCCAATTAAAGATATTTAACATTTTATTCATGTTTGGCCTGTTAGGCCTTTATTTGGGCTCTGCCCTTTTAATAATGCATAGCATCGGGCTTTATAATTAAATGCATAGCATTTATCAGGGGAAAAATAGTGGTCTGATAGTGCGTCACGTGGCTTGTCAGGCGCTTTGCGCCAATCAAAGAGCGCATTGCGCTAGCGCATGCAAAGGTGACACGTGTCACGCTTAGCGCTAAGCGCAAGTCTGTTAGCGCACTGCGCCTTATAAATGCGCTGCGCCAATTTATGAGTGCGCCAGTGAGTGACACGTGGCGCGCTCTGGCGCAATGCGCCAGTCTAAGAGCGCAGTGCGCTACTTTAGAAGCGCAAACTGTTCTGTGGTTGACACGCGACGCGTTCTGGTGACGTGCGCCAGCCCAAAGAGCGCAAAGGAGCATTTCATTAGTGCAATGCACTGTCCAATAGCGCAGAGCGCATTTTGATCAAATTAAGATCAAAGAACAAGTTGTTTGTTCTGTTCTTCAAAAGAGGCATTGCCTCAAGATCCAAGAACCAAGGTTCTTATTCTCATCAAAAGGCTGTGCCTTTATAGATCAAAAGATCTATGAATGAAGTAAATTACTTCTTTTTAATCTTTTATAATTAGATCTTTTTGATCTCTTTTTTTTTATTGAAGATCTTGATCTTGTTCTTAGATCTTTGATCTTTTTAGAAGAGGATTCTTCTTTTGTGAGATGTTTTTATCTCTGTTCTTCAAGAATTAAATTCTTTACCTTTAAAGATGAAGAAAATGATCTTCTTTTTTCAAAGGCTTGCCTTTCTTTCTCTTTGAGTTTTTTCTCAAAGTTTGCAGAGGGTTCTCTCTATCTGAGACTTGAAGTCTTGGGGCCTTTATATAAGGCCAATTGATTTGTTAAATCAGTTACAGAGATCTTTCTCTGATTGATCTGGGGATATTTCCCCACCGTTGGATCTTTGATCCTAAGGCCTCTGTTTTACAGAAGATAATCTTCTTATTTTAATAAAATTGGAAAGTTCTTTCTAGAACAGAATTTTAATTCTGATTAATTAATAATTTATTATTTAAATTCCAGTGCTGGCGCAATTGGCTCTAGTGCGCCTGTGTTTGACACGTGGCGCACAGCGCAGAGCGTAGCGCAACTGCGCTAGCGCGCCTGTGTTTGACACGTGGCGCGCAGCGCAACTGCGCTAGCGCGCCTGTGTTTGACACGTGGCGCGCAGCGTAGAGCGCATCGCAACTGCGCTAGCGTGCCTGTGTTTGACACGTGGCGCGCAGCGCAGAGCGCAAGGGATCTGAAGCGTTGCTTCAATTTTTTAAAATTTGAATTTTGAAACAGAGCTTTGCTCTGATTGGGGTGCGCTGCTTAGGGCGCAATGCTCCTTGGCGCTGGCGTGTCTGCTTTTGACACGTGACGCGCAGCGCGCGGGATTTGAAGCGTTGCTTCAATTTTTGACTCTTAAATTTCCATACAGAGCCGTGCTCTGATTGGGGGGAAGGAAGCGTCGCTTCATTGGAATTTTAACAGAGCTTTGCTCTAATTGGGAGAAACAGAAACGTCGCTTCATTTCCAATCTTGGAAGTTGAACAGTGCTTTGCTCTGATTGGGGAAACAAAGGGGTAGATTGGTACGGAACGTATATCGTGGCACGAGAGGTCACTTAAAAGACACCTACATGAATTCATGTGCCGTTGTCCTGTGGGTTATGACGGGCCTTATACTACATGTTACCATAGTCCACGGGGTAAGATGGACTCCTCTCATATACATGAATACTTTCCTTATGAAACTACAAATAATTAGAATAACTATCTTATATCTGTGAATGATCGTATACAACTTTACCTGTTCATTTCACTTTACATACTATTTTCCCTTACTTCATTTGGGACTTACCGAGCGCTAGTTCGCTGAAGACATTCCTTTCTGTTTTCTTTCTTTGGAATGTTCGTCAGGAGGACCGGATTCTGAGGAGATAAAGCCGAGCCAGGAGAACTTGGACCGGCTTGCTGCATAGCCGGATTACTAGTTCCTTCCAGCCTGCACTTACTTTCAGTATGCCATTATTTAAGCATTTGCTTTTATTATTGTTTTTTTTTATTTCAGACAGTTGTATGTAAAGTTGAATGTAAATAAAACTGTTGTTTCATTTTATTACTCTTGTCATTCTTGTTCATTGTTATATTGCTTAATTACGCTTAACGTATTTATTTTCATGGTAAATACGTTACGAACTTGCCACGTCATCGTTTCCATTTACTAGAAAGCGAGGTGTGATAGGTTTTATTGGCGGCCTATGCAGGTCAGTTCTGCATAAAATCTTAAATAATATATCACAAGAATTATAAGAATCAGCAACTATACATTTCTTACATTTCAAATTTCTTGAATCTATCCTAACCTTTCCTTTCTATCAAGGTAATGGATTCTCCTAACAGCACCAATACCAATGTCAATAATGTAACGACTCTTAATTTACTGTACAATTTTTTTCTTTTTAATATACAGAAAGGTGTTTACAAGCCTGAGTACAAGTTATAAATAAATTTTGTTTAAGAACAGTAAGAACAAACTTGTAGCTCACTAGTAAAGCCTTGCACTGCTGTGACGTTGCCCCAGTGTTCGAATCCCATCAGACACATAAATTTTTCTGATTTTATTTTTAAAATTTTTAGAAGCCCAAAAGTTTACATGTGCAATGCACATAAAAATGAAAAGTCAGAAGAAATCAAATATGTGCAAAAGAGTGTTAACACTGAGAGGAACACGTGGAAAAAATCCACCGGCCCCACCCCTATTTCGACCGGCGGATCTTCTCCCTAGGCTAGCACCAACGGTCGGCCCGAGCCCAATTAGGCCCGGACTTTCCACACAAACCCTTTCCCCTACCCCTAACTCCCCTGCACTGTTTGATTGCTCTATAATCAAACAAAGACCCTTCAATTTCCTATTTATCATCTTTTTAATGCATTTTAATTCCAAAATCCTAATTATACACTGTAAATACTACTCCATACCCTAGCCCTTCATCATTTTAAAAATTCTAACAAAAAATACTCAAAATTTTCTAAGTACAAGTGGAGTAGAAGAGGAGTTAGCAAGCGGTTAACTTCCGGCGAAGAATCGAAGCTTTTCCGACGATCCCGCGACGCCACGAAATTCAACCCTCCCTCTTCTACCTTTTCATAGGCTAACTATTTTATAAGTCCCGCTCAATCCCTCTTCTTCTTCCTTGAAAATCACATTTCAAAACATATGTCGCTAAGTGGAGTTAATACCAACATCTTCTTTTAAACCCTAGAAATTCCACTTTTTCTTAAACATTGCTCATCCATATTCTTACACCATGCTTTTTATAATAAAACCAATATTTAGAACCAACTTTTAATCAAAAATATCATACAAAATAACTTTAACTTAACTTTTACATTAAAATACCATGAACTTTGTACATATTATCTTTTATTGTTTTGCTTAAACCTACCTTTAGGAAAATTCACGAGATAACGACCTAACTCTCACATACACACATGGTTCTATAACACGATACATCTTTGTTGGAATTTTTGTTACGAATACCATATTACAAGAAAATACCATTTACTATAGAAAAAAAGTTTTCTTTTGAATTGTATTTTAAATTCCTTTGCAAATATACCTCTACAACCCTCTTTAGGAGACCCGATATTGGATGGTGCGGATTATAGCACATCCTTGGGCTAGTAGAGCGAGATGCAGACTTTCTCACGGAGCATTCGGTCTCAAAAGGTTTTTAATACAATTTTTAAAAAAAACATAATTTACTACTTAAATAAAATTTAATTTTTAATAATTATATAAAATAGTACAAATCCATATATTTTCAAAATATAATAAACTTATTTTTTTTAATAAAAGAATTACAAGTTTCATCAAGTTACCATCAAGATACCAACAAAAGATAGTTTTACAATAAAATACCATGAACTTTCCAAGCTAAGCTATTATCACTAAAATACCTTAAATGCTTAAAATTCACATCCATGGAAACCCTAAATAATATAAATAACTTCTCGATGTTATTTTGAAACTATATTAAAAATATTTTTCACAAAACTCTCTCGAGTTATATAAAACAATATTTAAGGACTTTAGTAAATATAGGTTTAAGCGGGATCAATTCTCTTGAGCCCCAGGGAGCCGGAGAAAGTGAGTACTTGCCTATTTAAGGTAAAAAATCTTAACGGAGTTATCAATGGTAATTGTCTTGGAAAAAGACACAAATCCTGCCGTCCATGTGCAGCAGTTACCGATAACTCCTGAACCTAATTCAGGATCTAAATCAGTTTACAAGTGTCCGACTCAAGTCTAAGTCTAACTCAAGTCTGAGTCTAACTCAAGTCTGAATCCAAACTCAAACCTGAATCTAAAACCAAACATAAATACTTGATCATGAATACTCGAAATCAACATTGAACTCAAACAGGTATACTTGACCCTTGATCATGAATCAGAACACTTGAACTTGACTAAATCAGAACATGAATATTAGAACATTATGACTTGACTTGAACCATGAATACAACTGGACATGAATACATGAATACTTGACATGAATACTTGATATAGACATGAACTCAATCTTGCAACTTGATGTATTCATGGATTCGAGCAAGGCTGGTAATTTTAGCTGTAACTTAGCATATACAGGGTGTTGGGATAGTTCACACGTGAATCCAACGAAATATCGGGAGTCCCACTAGATCATGAATCCATGTCTACTAATACAAGTAAGCTATCATGAGAGCCCATGTTTCTTTGCTCCTGAATTACAGCCTGTTGAGTTTGGAATACTTCAACACCAGGTTGAAGTCTCGTTACTAACACTTAATTCGGGCCCGTGGTTCCTTACTCCTGGATTACAGCCTGTTGGGTTCGAGAACACTCTTGAGATTGGTTGACATTCACCCTTAAACTTACGTTAATTAGTATACCCAGGTAGAGACCGTTAAGACACTTACATTCACTTCATGTTCACTATACCTATACTATACGTCCATGTTATACTCTGCCCATGTTAGTTATCATGATATAAATAACTGCATGCTAAATAAACTTGCCATGTTTATATTAAACGACATGCCGACACATCATACTTCATAATCAATTGTTCATGATATACATTTTTTCTTTATCATTACACTTGATATTTCACTTTATTATTGGGACTTACCGAGTGAAAGTTCGCTGACGGGCATTCCACCCACCTTTGTTTTCTTGGAATGTTCGTCAAATACCGTGGAGACTGAAGAGGTAGACATTTCTAAGGAGGAGCACGATCAGATCGAGACCCAGGCCTAAACCAGTTATCTTTTCTCAGTTTATATATGCCATTGTTTAGGCATTTCTATTCTTGTACTTTCTTTCAGTTGAAATCATGTATTGTAAATAAATCAAGTTGATTGTAAATAAAGTTGTTAAATTTTAAATTTCATGTTAATTTTCTTATCATTTTTATATTGCTTCTTTTACGCTTAGCGTATTTATTCCGAGAAATGACCTTCTCGAAATAAATACGTCGCGATCTTGCCACGTCACCGTTTCTGTTTATTGGAAAGCGGGGCGTGATAAATGGCAACACACCACCACCTACTTTACCACCTCCCCTATCGTTGCTGCTCCAATCAATGAACATACGGTGCTTTTAGAAACCATCAAAAGTCTTCTGGAGGGCCAGCAGCAGCTGACTGCTATTCTCATGAACCATCTGGAAGCCGAAGCACCTGGAGTAAAGCAATTCCGTGCGTTGCATCGAAGGAACTTTTCAGGGAAAGAGAGTCCTCTTGAGGCTGAAGAATGGGCCCAGAGTATAGAGGACGACCTTGCCGCAGCACAGGTACCCGATATAGCTTGGGTTCGTGTGGCCAAGCTCCAGCTCACAGACAATGCAAGAGTCTGATGGAAAGATGAGTAAAACCGTCTGACACAACCAATAGAGTGGAAGACGTTTCGCAATCTGTTCGATATGAAGTTCTTCCCTGAGATCGTTTTGAGATGGAGTAACAGTTTATCCACCTGCCACAAGGCTTCATGTGGGTAAAATTAGTGGATGAATATGATGCCGAATTCATCATGCTTAGCAGGTAAAGAATTTGTATCAAATTCTGTTCCGTAAAACACATCTCTATCCTGACATCATCATCTTATCAGGTTCGTCGCATATTTGATCCCGATCGATGAGATTCGGGCTAGACGATTCCAATAGGGCTTAGACCCAGAATTCAGGCGGCATTAGCCACAGGCGACTACCCAACTCATGAACTCACCCTGAAGGCAGCACGTCATTACGAAGCTGTGGTCAAGAAGAAGGGTAAACCCCAAACAGCTGGAATCAAACGCCCTGCTACACAGATGACAGGAGGAGCCTCTTTAAGGCAGACTTTTGCACCCAGAAGGCCAGGAGGATCATTTAACCGGTCCAGTCCAGATTTTTGTTTCTACTGCAAGAGAACTGGACACATGGTGAAGGACTGCAGGCGTGCAAATGGAATGTGTTTGATTTATGGTGCATCTACTCACGCGATAAGAGAATACCAAGAGTTTGCACATGCATATCTCACAAAACCCCCCACTACACCCAAAAATGTAACATTGCCATAGATTAGATGAACCGTCGGGGGGGATCCCGGCCGCCTGACTCGGCCGAGAATCGGCCAAATCGGCCTCGACTCGGCCGACTCAGTTCTCCGACCGAGTCACGGCCAAGTTACGGCCGAGTCGGCCGATTCCGGCGACGGCCCCAACATGAAAATTGTGTCTTTTCACATTCCCTATGCACTTGCAAAATTTTAGCCTCAGACCATTTCCACACCTCTTTTAAAACCCCAATTACTCCACTTTTAATACATTTTAAATAAATTTTATCACATTTTTCATTTTAACCTTTCATCTACCCTAACCCTAGCCTAACCCTATAAATACCACTCCTACCCTCTACCCTCTCACCCTAAAACTCTGAGTCAACTCTATAAAATTCTCAAGATATCTTGTGTACTTTGAAAACGAGCACGAAGCGAAGCTACGGCGAAATTCCCGGTGAACTTTCGGCGATCGTTCTAGGAGCTCTCGGCGACGAAGTGACGCACCGACAATCCCTCTCCTTCCATCTCACTCTCATTATTTTCCAAAACTCGTAAGTCCCATTTTCTATCTCTCTTTTCTATTCAAAAATACGGATTTACAAAACCCGACGGAACGGAACAAATCCGATTTCCGCTCCGGTTTCTTCATAAAACTCCACTTCTCGTTAATACAATTATGCTTAAACTCTCTCATGTTGACGAATAATAAATATTATAAATATTCCATCTTTTCTACAATATCACAAGAATCAATTTTACACTAAAATACCATGAATTCCATACAAACCAATATTACAAATAAATGCCTTTAAATATGAAATTAGGATATTTTCACTAAAAATATCACAATATAAAATCCACATTCATTACAACTCTAAAGACGAATAATAAATGCTTGGGGTGTATTTTGAAAAGTATATAAAAGTATCTTTACATAAACCCCCCTCAAGTTCTATAAATTACCCTAAGGACCCTAGTAAACATAAGTTTAAGCGGGACCAATCTCTTGAGCCTCGAGGAGCCGGAGAAGTGGGTGCTTGCCGATTTAAGGTAGACAACTTAATAATGGTGTTATCAATACGGTAATCGTCTTGGAAAAAGACACAAATCCTGCCGTCCATGTGCAGTGGTTACCGATAACATCAAAACAATCAGGACTTCAATTTACTGACTCAGAGTGAGTCTCATTATAATCTTACTTGAATATGATTCAAGTACAATTTACAACCTACAATCTACAATTTTCAATATTACAATTCAACATAAATCCATGAATCCAATTATCAATCTATACAACTTGACTGAACCGAACCATGGATATACATTCCATTTACATGGTTCTCCAATCATTCCATTTATATGATTCTATGGTTACATCCGTTTACTGATATCATGGTTTCGGTCAGTCATCCAATTATACAATTTACAATACAATACAATACAAACAAGACACTACGGGGTTTAAGGGGTAGATTGGTACGGAAGGTGTTAAAAGTGGCACGAGACTGTAAGACTTAATACACCTAACATGAATCCAGTTGCTGTTGTACCGTGGCATAAACGGTTCATTGTACTATACTTGCCTCTAGTCTCTGGCATATAGAGACTCCTCTCGTATACACTGGCATTCTTCTGTACCAAGCTACAAACAACAACGTTAATACAACATTACTACAAGATAATACAACTTTAAAAGATACCATCTTATTCTTTCTATTCTACTTTCCTCTTATCTTTGGGACTTACCGAGCGACCTGTTCGCTGACGACATTCTCTTTCTTTCCTCTTTGAATGTTGTCAGGTAATTTGGACACGACAGAAATCGAGCCTACTGCTGAAGACTTGGATCGGTTTGCTGAAGACCCAGCGCTTTAGTTTCATTGTACACATTTCCTTTCAGTACTTTACATTCCTGTTATGCCATTGTTTGGGCATCGCTTTTATTTCAATTGTATTTACTTTTCATGTATTGTACAAAAGAATGTTAATAAATAAAGTTGTTGTTTTTTTATATCTTGTCTCTTGTGTATTTACTTTTATATAGCTTAGATACGCTTAGCGTATTTACTTCAGAGTAAATACGTAGAGGACCAGTCCCGTCCTCTTCGCCGTATACCGGGAAGCGGGGCATGACAGGTTTTGTTGGTGGCTTATGCATGTCAGAGCTGTATAGGACCATACTACGCAGTTCTGTTCTGCGTGAACAAATCTAAGCAATATAAACACAAGAACCAGCAACTAAAACATTCTTTACAATTCATGATCTTTGAATCCTACAATTTCGTGTTCCTTGAATCCTATACTTTGAATCTGTCCTAACCTAAATTTTTCATTCAAGGTTATGGATTCTCCAAACAACACCAGCACCAACTTCAACAACACTCCACCACCACTACCAATCACACCTGCCGTTCCTGCTCCACCCAACGAGCAGACGGTTCTGCTTGAGGAAATCCGAAGCCTCCTGGTTGGACTGCAGCAGCAGACTGCTATATTATTGAACCGACCAGAAACAGAAGCAACCGTCAGGAAACGCACTGCCACCCAGATAGCAAGAGGAGCATAACCTACCCAACCTGTACAACCCAAGAGACAGAAAGAAACAATTAACCAGTCAAGTCCAGGTTTTTGTTACTACTGCCATAGGGATGGACACTTGTGGAGGGATTGTAGGCGCGCAAAAGGCCTGTGCCTAGTTTGTGGCGCATCCGATCATAGAATTGGAGATTGTCTCTATAGACGCAAATCAGCTCACACAACCACCATCTACCCGCAGCAGCCAGCTATCCAAACTCCTGCAACTAGTCTTGCACTCCCAGCACCCCCTCCACATGGACCATCTCTACCTAGTCAGGCATCGAGGTACCGACTTACACAGAAAAAGGTGCCGAGACGCCAAGCCTCCACCTTAGCATCCTTAGAACCTGAGTCTGTGAACCAAGGTAACTCCTTCACTTTGACCAAAACTTTTTGCAATATTTCTTTCTTCTAAATATTTTCATACACTACCAACAGTTCTGTCACAAAACTTTCTTTGAATTTGTTACACTTTTCTTTTACAAATTTCGAGGACGAAATTTTTATAAGGAGGGTAGAATGTAACAACCCTAAATTTCCTATAGAAGATTTTACAAAAAATTTCAAAAAATCCATAAAGGGGTATTTATTGCCTGAGCACAAGATATAAGTAATTATTTTGCTTTCTAATTACAACTTAAAATAATGTAACAACTCCATTTTTAGTGTACAAAATTTGCTTAAAAATTAATGTATACTTAGGGTATTTACATTTTCTGTGATTACTTTAAGTAATTAATTAGCTCCATAATTACAAGAAGGAGCTTGTAGCTCATTGGTAATACTTTGCACTGCTGAACCAAGCCACCAGAGTTCAAATCCCATACCCCACATTATTTTTAATATTGATTTTTTAAAAAACCTTTAGAATACCAAGAGTTTACATGTGCATATCTCACAAAAACCCCACTACACCCAAAAATGTAACATTGCCAGAAGTTAGATGAACCGTCGGAGGGGATCCCGGCTGCCTGACTCGGCCGGGAATCGGCCAAATCGGCCTCGACTCGGCCGACTCAGTCCTCCGACCGAGTAACGGCTGAGTCGGCCGATTCCGGCGACGTCCCCAACATGAAAATTGTGTCTTTTCACATTCCTTATGCACCTGCAAAATTTTAGCCTCACACCATTTCCATAGCTCTTTTAAAACCCCAATTACTCCACTTTTAATACATTTTTAATACATTTTATCACATTTTCATTTTAACCTTTCATCTACCATAACTCTAGCCTAACCTTATAAATACCACCCCTACCCTCTACCCTCTCACCCCAAAACTCTGAGCCAACTCTCTAAAATTCTCAAGAGATCTTGTGTACTTTGAAAACGAGCACGAAGCGAAACTACGGCGAAATTCCCGGCGAACTTCCGGCGATCGTTCTAGGAGCTCTCGGCGACGAAGCGACGCACCGGCGATCCCTCTCCTTCCATCTCACTCTCATTATTTTCCAAAACCCGTAAGTCCTATTTTCTATCTCTCTTTTCTATTCAAAAAATACGGATTTACAAAACCCGACGGAACGGAACAAATCCGATTTCCGCTTCGGTTTCTTCATAAAACTCCACTTCTCATTAATACAATTATGCTTAAACTCTCTCATGTTGACTATTAAACACTAATCAACCAAATTGATCAAGTTTCATTTCATAAAATGATGGTTATTTCAATTTATCATATTTTTCACTTAAATACCACATTATTTCAATTCTACATTTAACCCCATTAAACTTGCTATACCTTTAAGTAGATCATGAGGTAACGACCTACCTCCTCACACACTCATATGCAACATAACACGATACCCTCGAGAACTTAGAATATGGGAAAACAAACATTTTCATTTAAATACCATTTACTTAATAAAACCATTTCTAAAAGATTTAGTATTGATACATCTTTACAAATAAATACCACTTATTATGAAAATAGGATAAGGTTGTGGGCATTCAGTCGTTTATCTAAACCTGACTTTGTGGTGTCTAAGCTAGACAAGTGAGAAAGGTAACTTTAAAAGGCCCGTCTCACGGTGATTTGTAGGCGGATCCCTCCTTTCTTCACTTGTACTTACCTGGCCACAATTGGCGGTGAAGAGGCGATTTGAGATATCTCACAATTTGTCGCTTTGGACCAGTTAGGAGCAGTCTAGTTGACTTAGGAGACCCTAGAACATAGAATACGGGAAAACGACACTTTTTCTTTTAAATACCATAATTAATAAAACCGTTTTTCTTAATGATTAGTATTTATACAAATCTTTGCAAAGCGCCGCTACAACCCATTTGGGGAACCCGTTCGGGATGGTGCGGATTATCGCACATTCTCGGGCTTAGTAGTGCGAGGTTCAGACCTCCGCAAGGAGCATTCGGTCTCGAAAGATTTAAAATACGACATCTTAAGAAAACGAGATTTCTAGAATATTATAGATATATAAAAAATCTATTTTCATATAAATATATGTATATGTAACATAAACATATCTATTTTTGAAGTATTATAAATATTCCACATTTTCTACAATATCACAAGAATCAATTTTACACTAAAATACCATGAATTCCATACAAACCAATATTACAAATAAATGCCTTTAAATATGAAATTAGGATATTTTCACTAGAAATATCACAATATAAAATCCACATTCATTACAACTCTAAAGACGAATAATAAATGCTTGGGGTGTATTTTGAAAAGTATATAAAAGTATCTTTACATAAACCCCCCTCAAGTTCTATAAATTACCCTAAGGACCCTAGTAAACATAAGTTTAAGCGGGACCAATCTCTTGAGCCTCAGGGAGCCGGAGAAATGGGTGCTTGCCGATTTAAGGTAGACAACTTAATAATGGTGTTATCAATACGGTAATCGTCTTGGAAAAAGACACAAATCCTGCCGTCCATGTGCAGTGGTTACCGATAACATCAAAACAATCAGGACTTCAATTTACTGACTCAGAGTGAGTCTCATTATAATCTTACTTGAATATGATTCAAGTACAATTTACAACCTACAATCTACAGTCTACAATCTACAATCTACAATTTTCAATATTACAATTCAACATGAATCCATGAATCCAATTATCAATCTATACAACTTGACTGAACCGAACCATGGATATACATTCCATTTACATGGTTCTCCAATCATTCCATTTATATGATTTTATGGTTACATCCGTTTACTGATATCATGGTTTCGGTCAGTCATCCAATTATACAATCAATACAATTTACAATACAATACAATACAAACAAGACACTACGGGGTTTAAGGGGTAGATTGGTATGGAAGGTGTTAAAAGTGGCACGGGACTGTAAGACTTAATACACCTAACATGAATCCAGTTGCTGTTGTACCGTGGCATAAACGGTTCCTTGTACTATATTTGCCTCTAGTCTCTGGCATATAGAGACTTCTCTCGTATACACTGGCATTCTTCTGTACCAAACTACAAACAACAGCGTTAATACAACATTACTACAAGATAATACAACTTTAAAAGATACCATATTATTCTGTCTATTCTACTTTCCTCTTATCTTTGGGACTTACCGAGCGACCTGTTCGCTGACGACATTCTCTTTCTTTCTTCTTTGAATGTCGTCAGGTAATTTGGATACGTCAGAGATCGAGCCTACTGCTGAAGACTTGGATCAGTTTGCTGAAGATCCGGCGCTTTAGTTTCATTGTACACATTTCCTTTCAGTACTTTACATTCCTGTTATGTCATTGTTTAGATATCGCTTTTATTTCAGTTGTATTTACTTTTCATGTATTGTACAAAAGAATGTTAATAAATAAAGTTGTTGTTTTATTATATCTTATCTCTTGTGTATTTACTTTTATATTGTTTAGATACGCTTAGCGTATTTACTTCAGAGTAAATACGTAGCGGACCAGTCCCATCCTCTTCGCCGTATACCGGGAAGCGGGGCGTGACAGGACGCACCACAAACTATACATAGGCCTTTTGCGTGCCTACAGTCCTTCCACAAGTGTCCCTTTCTCCTGCGGTAGTAGCAGAAGTCTGGACTCCACTGGTTATTGATTTCTTCAGTTCTCCTGGGTTCGAACGATGGCCTGGAAGAGGCTCCTCCTGCTATTTTGAGTAGCAGGGCGTTTCAAACCAGCAGATTGAGGTCTGCCCTTCTTCTTTACTACTGCCTCATATCTTCGGGCAGCCTTCAAAGCCAAATTATGGGTTGGGAAATCCCCTGTAGCTAAAGCAGCTTGGATTTCCGGGTCTAACCCTTGCTGAAATCTTCTAGCCCTGATCTCAGCATTCAGTATGAGATGGGAGGCAAACCTGTTACGGTCTTGTGTTAGCTGTGTAGTATGTGATATATAATCGAACATTGAGACATATCTTACCGACTGAGCACGGTGAATTCAGCGTCATATTCATCTACCGACTTGGTCCACATTGAACCTTGTTGCAGATGGATGAACTGTTGTTCCATGTCGAAGCGGGCCGTCTCAGGGAAGTACTTTGCATCGAACATGTCGCAGAAAGTCTTCCATTCGATGGGTTGATCAAGACGACTTTCTTCCGCCTTCCACCAGACCCGTGCATTGTCCGTGAGCTGCAGTTTCGCAACACGGACCGAAGATATCTCTGGCACTTGTGCTGCTGCCAGATCATCTTCGATACTCTAAGCCCATTCCTCAGCTTCCAGTAGGCTCTATTTTCCCGAAAAGTTCTTGGGGTGTAGTTCCCGGAATTGCTTCACTCCGGGTGCTTCTGCCTCAGGACGGTTCATTAAAAGAGCAGTCCGCTGCTGCTGTCTTTCTAGGAGGCTGCAGATTGCCTCAAGCAGAACCGTCTGCTCGTTGATTGGAGCAGGGACGACAGGTGTGATTGGTAGTGGCGGTTGAGTGTTGTTGAAGTTGGTGCTGGTGTTGTTCGGGGAATCCATAATCTTGAATGAAAATTTAGGTTATGACAGATTCAAAGTATATGAAATGATAAGATTCAAGGAATATGAATTGTAAAGAATATTTTAGTTGCTGGTCTTTGTGTTATATTGCTTAGGTTGTTCACGCAGAACAGAACTGCATGGTAGAGTTCCATACAGCTCTGACCTGCATAGGCCACCAACAAAACCTGTCACGCCCCGCTTCCCGGTGTAAAGCGAAGGGGACGGGATGAGGCCGCTACGTATTTACTCAGAAATAAATACGCTAAGCATAACTAAGCAATATACATAAGAGACAAATGTGATGAAACAGCAACTTTATTTATTAACATTCTTTTACAGTACATGGAAAAGTAAATGCATCTGAATGAAAGCAATGCCTAAACAGTGGCATAATAGAAATGGAAAATACAGAATGTAAAGGAAATGTATAAGTGTAACTACAGCTCGGGATCTTCAGTAAACTGGTCCAAGTCTTCGGCGCTGGGCTCGATTTCTTGAAGGTCCGAAACACTTGACGATATTCAAAGAAGAAGAGAGAGAATGTCGTTAGCGAACAAATCGCTCGGTAAGTCCCAAAGATAATGGAGAAATAGAATAGACAAAGAGGGTGTAACTTTTAAAGTTGTATTATATGGTTAACGGTGTTGTTTGTAGCTTAGTACAGAAGGATGCCAGTGTATACGAGAGGAGTCTCTATATGCCAGAGACTAAAGGCAAATGGAAGTACAAGGCTCCGTCGATAATACCACAGAACAACGACATGGATGTAATTACGTCTTATGGTTGCTGTCTCATGCCACTTCTAACACCTTCCGTACCAATCTACCCCTTAAACCCGCGATGTCTTGATTGTATTGATATATTGTATTGTTTATACTGTTTTGTAAATGTAAATGGAAGACTTGTATTGTAAATGGAAGACTTGCCGAAACTATGATATCGTATAAATGGAAATGGATGTAACTGGATAATTATGTAAATGGAATATATCCATGGTTCAGTTAATTCAAGTTATATAGATTGTATAGATTGAACAGATTGAATATATGGATTCATGGATTCATGTTGGATTATAGTTTGTACTTGAATCATATTCAAGTTAGATTATTATAATGAGACTCAGTCTGAGTCAGACAATTAGAAAATAAATTGAAGTCCTGATTGTTTTGATGTTATCAGCAACCGCTGCACATGGGCGGCAGGATTTGTGTCTTTTTCAAAGACGATTACCGTGTTGATAACATCGTTTGTTAAGTTGTCTACCTTAGATAAGCAAGCACCCACATCTCTGGCTCCCTGAAGCTCAAGAGACTGGTCTCCTATGTTTACTAGGGTCCTTATTGTAATTTATAAAACTTGAGGGGGTTTTATGTAAAAATAATTTGTATAATTTTCAAAATACACCTCAAGTATGTTATTATCGTCTTTAGAGTTTTCATTGATGTAAATTTGATATATGTGACATTTCTAGTGAATAAAACCTAATTTTCATAATATAGGGTATTTATTTGTAATATTGAACTTGAATGGAGTTTCATGGTATTTTCATGTAAAATAATTCTTTTTGATTTAGAAAAGTTGGAATATTTATATAAAAATAATTTTAATATATTATATTTCTAGAAATCTCATTTTCTTAAAATATTTGTATTTTAAATCTCTCGAGACCGAATGCTCCTTCCGGAGATCTGCATCTCGCACTACTAAGCCCGATGATGTGCGATAATCTACACCATCCCGAACGGGTTCTCCAAATGGGTTGTAGCGGCGCTTTGCAAACATTTGTGTAAATACATATTTCTTGTAAAAAAAGGTTTTATTAGTAAATGGTATTTATATGTAAAATCTTGTTTTCCTGTATTCTATGTTCCCGAAAGGTATTGTGCTATATTGCATATGAGTGTTGTGAAGAGATAGGTCATTACCTCGTGATCTACTTAAAGGTATAGTAAGATTCTTGATGTTTAAAGTCGAAATTAAACTACATGGTATTTTACTGAAAAAAGTACAATAAAAATTGAAATAGAAATCATTTTGATATGGAACTTGTTCAATATGACTTGTTAATGTTTAATAGTCAACATGTAATGGTTTGGTATGTTTGTTTTTAAGAAAAAGTGGGATTTTTTAGGATGAACCGAATCGGAAATCGGATTAACTCCGATTCCGTCGGGTTTTATTAATACGAGTTTTTAGAAAAGTATAAAGAAGAGGGAGGTGGGACTTACGGGTTTGTAGTATAGAGAGGAGGGAGAGGAAGACGTAGGAGGTGCCGGTGCGCCGTTTCGTCGCCGGGAGCTCTTAGGGTCGTCATCGGAAGATCGCCGGAGTTTTGCCCTTCGTTAAGTCCACTTGTACACAAAAGTTTTAGAGAGATTTCTTGAGAGTTTGGACAGAATTGTGAGTGAGAGGGTGTGTTTAGGGGTGGTATTTATAGGGAAATACTAGGGTTAGGGTATGTGAAAGGTTTAATTGAAAATGTATTAAAATTGTATTAAAAATATGGTTTAATGGGATTTTAAAGAGCTCTGTTAAATTGCAGGAAATTTAAACTATACAGGAGAGTTAAGAATACAAAAAGACAAATCTTTCATGTTGGGAGATCGGCGATCCGACTCGGTTCGGCCGGCGCCGCCGGCCCAAGTTGGCCGAGTCGGGCCGATTCTCCGCCTCCACGTATCTAGCGACGTTTGGTGTACCCCCTGGGATATTTTTTTATATGTGTAGTGGGGTTTTACGGGTTTAGCACGTGTAGACTCTTGGAATTCTAAAAATATTAAAAGAAAACAATATTAAAAAATAATGTGGGGGATAGGATTTGAACTCTGGTGCTTTCGTTCAGCGGTGCAAGGTCTTACCAATGAGCTACAAGCTCCTTCTTGCTATTAAAAAGCAAAACAAATTTATATCTTATGCTCAGACAAAAATACCCCTTTCTGTATTTTTGAAAAAATTTGTACAGAAAGTTTAGGGTTGTTACATGAAGACTCGACGGTACTCTGACAGTGGGTTTAACCACAAGCACGTCAGCAGTACTAGATGTGCCTAACGGCTACCCAGGTATCTGTCGATAAGAAGGTCGACGAGCAAGCTCATCCAAACTCATACTGAGCCTATCTGTGACAATCTCCATACAGTCCGGTCTGTTCGTCTAAGAGTATCGCATATCGGGCCTAGGGGATGGTAAACGTCAGCCCCCTAACAGCGGTATAAGTTGTGTCGGAGTGTAGCCCAGAACACCTTGAGAAACTACTGGAAACCCTACCAGTAAATCTCACTTGCCCTGACCAGGGACTTTGTGTAATGGCTCTCCAAACACAGCGCGATATCAACCCCCAATACCGGGAGAGAAGAATCCTATCTAACCGCCACTGCCTCTAAGTGCTTCGGGACTGCACCCAACTACTACCTGTTTGCACGACTCAATAGAGCCGTGGTAGGGTAGCAATCTAAGAATAGTGGGAACACACTTAAGGCGAAGTAGCAGTGTCAAGTAAACGAACTAAGCTGTACTAATATCATCTGGGAACTGCTACCTGACGATAGGTATAATACCAACCAGCAATACCCAACGAGTCCGTCCAGTGTAACTCATAACCCAATGAGCATCTGCATACTGTCTCCAGTACGACGTACTGATGGCTGTGGGACAGACCATCTCCCCTGCTGGGATGAGAAGTGTATGCACTAGTCTACTCTGGAGTATTGATGCCCTGTCTCGATAATCCTACGACTAGGGACCTGTATAAGGATGTGCTTATAGACTACCCAGCCCCCACTGTTCCCCTCCGAAAGATGCAGACGCGACGGCGCAGGTCCATCTTGCCTGAATTTCGGGGTAGATGCTAATCGGTGCTATCCGTCCACCTCTCCGAAGATGCCAAGTTGATTTATGACACCATGTATCGAAGGTTTAAACGGATGCGGCCGATATAGCAGACTTCGTCAGATTCTCCCTCGTTTGAGGGGTTTTTGATTGTGGGGACGCTCTTCCCGGCAGGCGCAAGCCCCTGCAGTTAATTACGCTACCGCATCGCGGTAACAACTTTCTCCTTCTTTAGATGGTCACTTCGTGTCGTGTGTGTTTGTTTTGTTTGTGGTTGCCCGTGGATTGTATACGGAGACTAATTTATGTTGTCGCCCGTAGGGCGTGGATTAGTCCAAATCCGTATCTTCTTAGATTTGGGTTTGGGGGTTAGGTTTAAGGATACATTAGCCTCATTTGAGACTCAGATCAACTTAAACGTTTGTTAAGGATACATTAGTGTAATTTTAGACTAAGATCAACTTAACGTTTGTTAAGGACACGTTAGTCTAATTTTAAACTAAGGTCAACTTAACCATTTGTTAAGGATACGTTAGTCTAATTTTAGACTAAGATCTACTTAACGGGATCATTTAGATCCAACAAAAGAGCATTTGGGCTCTATTGTTCAGTTTAGTGACATTGCGGTCGATTAGTTTAAGGACATTACGGTCTATTGTTAGTTTAAGGACATCTCGGTCCATTGTTAGTTTAAAGACATCTCGGTCGAGGTTAAGGACATTATAGTCCATGGGTTTAAGGACCCCACAGTCCAATGTTAGTTTTAAGACATCACGGTCGAGGTTAAGGACATCATAGTCCATGGGTTTAAGGACCCCACGGTCCGTTGTTAGTTTTAAGACATCACGGTCGAGGTTAAGGACATCATAGTCCATGGGTTTAAGGACCCCACAGTCCGTTGTTAGTTTTAAGATATCACGGTCGAGGTTAAGGACATCATAGTCCGTGAGTTTAAGGACCCCACAGTCCAATGTTAGTTTAAAGACATCACGGTCGAGGTTAAGGACATCATAGTCTATGAGTTTAAGGACCCCACGGTCCATAGTTTAGAGACGTCATAGTCTGTGAAATGTGTGGTTGTCGGGACACGTCACCTCTCTGAAGACGTTGAGGAATTACAACGACAAATATCAAAGGAGTGAAGAGATGTTCCCTTGAACCAAGGTGATTTAAATGATCTGTAGTCCAATTTGGAACTAAGATCAATTAATTATATTATGAGCACATTGGCTCAGTTGAGTCTGAATTGAGGACTTTGGCCAATTTGGGCTAAGTCCAATTAAATTTGAAATATTGGCCCTTTTGTTGGACCATTAGACATTTGTCTGATTTCAGCCCACATTATTTAGCAATGCTAAACAAGAGTTTGAGGGCTTTGGTAATATTTTTTTATCTTTGATTGAGCAGTGGACATTATAGCTCTGAATTTTACTCAATTTTGAGATTCAGTTGAAGGGGAGACTTTTGCCTCTGAAGAATTAGCCGATTTGGCTAAAAGTAGTGTTAAACACTAGAGGACAACAGTGTTAAACACTAGAGATAGAACTCTCAAATTAGTGTTAAACACTAAAAGAAAATCAGTGTTAAACACTGGAAATATAATCCCCAATTTAGTGTTAAACACTAGAACATGACAGTGTTAAACACTGGAAATGAAGTTGTCAAATTAGTGTTACACATTAGAAAACACTAGTGTTAAACACTGGGAATAAATCCTTTAAATTAGTGTTAAACACTAAATAGGAATGGGTCACATGGGGCCACGTGAGGACACCCAGAGGTGGGACCAGATTCCTTTTACTTTGCTTTGCAAATATGTGTCAAACACTTTTTCATCTTTTGAGCATCACGTGTTGACACGTGATGGAGATTTATGCACTGATCATTAAAGCACTTGCTAAGGGGGGACGTAGGGACACGTAAGAGCGCCCAAAGCTCATATTTCCTTTGCTTTTTCTTTCTGTGTTTTGTAGGTCGCGTGGGAGCACGTGGGGCATTGCCTCAAAGCTTATTCCTTCTCATTTTTGGGGATCTTTTCAGGGGTTACGTGGGGACACGTGACCTTAGTCTTTTGCATGTATGGAGATCTTTTAAGTCTTTTTATTTTTTAAGAATTAAATTCTCTGTAGGGTTAAATCCTAATTATGATTTTGGAGGAATTAAATTCCTACTGTGCAAGAATTAAATTCTTATATAGGGTTAAACCCTAATCTCTTTTTGGAGGAATTAAATTCCCATATATGTAAAAGAATTAAATTCTTATATTGGGTGAAACCCTAATTTCATTTAGGAGGAATTAAATTCCTGTGAATTTGAGAGAATTAAATTCTCAATTAAGGTTAAACCCTAGTTTTGTCCATCTTGAAAGAATTAAGTTCCTATAGCTTTAGGAGAATTAAATTCTCAGATAGGGTTTAAACCCTAATTTTATCTTGGAGAAATAAATTCCTATAAATTGGGAGAATTAAATTCTCATATAGGGTTAAACCCTAGTTTTATTTTGGAGGAATTAAATTCCTATGAATTGGGAGAATTAAATTCTCTAAACTCAATTCTCCCTCTAAGTCTTGGATCTGCATGGCAGAATCTCAACCCGATGAGAATTAAATTCTCAACCTATGGGGAGATTTGCTTCTGCAGATCTTCAACCAGAGGAAGAACTAAGTTCCTTTTTTAGAAGAGTTAAACTCTTAGATTGAGAATTAAATTCTCTTTTTGAAGTTTTGATCCTTTTCCCCTTTCTCACCCAGGGTTTTCTTTCTTGAGAATTAAATTCTCCTCTCTATTTTCTCTCTGTTGTTGTTATCTCCCAACAAAGTAGATCCTCTTCTCTTCTCTTCTTGGCTCCTATTTATAGGAGAAAGAAAAGAATCAATTTGTTTTGTCAATCTTTCATTGAAAGATTTTAATTGATTTTGTAACCAACATGATCTTTTAGACCACTCAGTGAATTTTTTCACCATTGGAGTTTTAATCCAAAAGATATTCTGTTTGTTATTCTAATTTCCGGGAAATCTTTCCTTGTATAGAATCTTTCTATAAATTGGTGATTTTTAATCACCATTGGATTTTTAATCCAACGGTGCTCCACTTTACAGAGCACATTCTTTTTTGTTTGGAAAGATTTAAAGAAATATTTTTCCAGTTAGGGTTTTTGATTCCCTCTTAATTAGAATTTAATTTTATTAATTCATAGATCTTTAGGAACCCATCACGTGTTGGCACGTGACCCCTTGATTAAGTATTTGACCAGAATTTAATTCTGTTGTTTTAAAGAACTCAGAAATTATTACGTGTCAACACGTGACCATTGGTCACGTGTTGGCACGTGATGCCCCATTGGGGTTTTTCCTTGTCATTTTATTATACCTTTAATTCTTTTCAGTGAGTTTAAAGGCCTATCACGTGTTGGCACGTGACCCCATTTAATTATTTATTTTATTCAGTGTCTACAGGCTTTGCCTGTAAATGGTCACATGATGCCCGGTCACGTGATGCCCCCATAACTTTTGATCCCGGATGAATTATGAGGTCCATAATATATCAAATCGTAGGGTTTTTCGAGCCTCTTTTGATACCAGCAAAATTTAGCCATTTCACATTTGAGAGTTTGTCAAAATACAGCCCGTAAAATACTGATCACATTTTCTTAAACGTATCGCCGACATTTGATACCTTGGGCTCTTTTGCGCAAAAAAAATTTTTGGCGGGAACAAATGCCCCCCACTATTTTGCCCACATAAGTATATACGTGGGTGAAGTTGTGCAGAGTAACTCATAGCGTATGACCAGTTTCGGGTTGGTATATAATTTTCAGAATCTTGATCTGAGAAGATAATGAGCGGACACAAGCGTCGTCATTTATCATTGACTCAAATCTCGACTTTTAAGGGACATAGTTCCAAACCCTCAGCTACATGAGCCGCACCCTTCTGTTTCTTTATGTCTTACTCTGGTATAAAGTAGTTTATATGCTTCATGAGTAACTTCTCCATTTCAGTGGCATGTAGCTTTGGCAAGTGCGGCCCATAGATGGTAGATAACAGTTCATCTTGAACTCTTTATAAGGTAGCGATGGCTTATGAAACAGGGTTATGATCTGTTGCCTAAGACTTTCCAACTTTATGAGCCGTGAGGGTCTCACAAAGGCTTTTCTCCCTATGAGTCGTGAGGATCTCGTAGGTGTCTTTTCTCCTTAGGAGTCATGAGGACTCCTAAGTGCATTTTCTCCTGAGAATCGTAAGGATCCCACAAGAGAATTTTCTTTATGCGTAGGGACACTAATTTCCCCGCAAGTTGAGATGAATCGAGAGATTCTCGTAAAGACACTGATTTCCTTACGGGTCGAAACGAATCGAGAGGTTCTCGCCAAGGACGTTGATTTCCCTGAATTGAGATAACAAGCGATGGCTTAGGAAATAGGTTCAGATCTGCCGCCTAAGACTTTCCAACTTTATGAGCCGTGAGGGTCTCATAAAGATTTTTTCTCCCTACGAGTCGTGAGGATCTCATAGGTGTATTTTCTCCTTCGGAATCATGTGGATTCCTAAGTGTGTTTTCTCTTGAGAGTCGTAAGGATCTCACAAGAGAATTTTCTTCTTTACAAGTCGAGAGGACTCGTAAGTGATTGATGAGTAGACCTACTCCCGAGTCAAAGCATTGCTTCAACAGGAAGGTCGAGGGTTGACTTTGGGTTATCCGTGCACCGCCGAGTCATTGAACTGGGAACTTTGTCGTGGCTCCGCTTTGTTGACATTGTATATTCCTGCAGAGACACTGATTTCTCTGCGGGTCGGTGCGAATCGAGATGCTCTCGCCACGGATGCTGATTTTCCTGAATCGAGGTATTTGCCAAGGACACTGATTTCCTCGGAGTTGAGATGAATTGAGGTATTCCTACAAAGACACTGATTTCCTTGCGGGCCGATGTGAATCGAGATGCTCTCACCAAGGACGCTGATTTCCCTGAATCGAGGTTTTTCCAAGGACACTGATTTCCCTGGAGTCGAAATGAATCGAGGTATCCCTGCTAAGACACTGATTTCTCTGTGGGTCAATGCGAATCGAGATGCTCTCGTCAAGGACGCTGATTTCCCTGAATCGAGAAGGTTGCCAAGGACACTGATTTCCCTGGGGTCGAGACGAATCGAGGTATTCCTGCAAAGACGCTGATTTCTCTGCTGGTCGACGCGAATTGAGATGCTCTCGTCAAGGACGCTGATTTCCCTGAATCAAGGAGGTTGCCAAGGACACTGATTTCCCTGGGGTTGAAACGAATCGAGGTATTCCTGCAAAGACGCCGATTTCTCTGCGGGTCGATGCGAATCGAGGTTTTGCCAAGGACACTGATTTTCCTGGGGTTGAGACGAATCGAGGTATTCCTGCAAAGACACTGATTTCCTTGCTGGTCGATGCGAATTGAGATGCTCACGTCAAGGACGCTGATTTCCCTGAATCGAGGAGGTTGCCAAGGACACTGATTTCCCTGGAGTTGAAACGAATCGAGATATTCCTGCAAAGACACTGATTTCTCTGCGGGTCGACGCGAATCAAGGTGCTCTCATCAAGGACGCTGATTTTCCTGAATCGAGGAGGTTGCCAAGGACACTGATTTCCCTGGAGGTCGGTTAACTTGTTTTCGAGACGGAGCGTTGATCCGGCGGGGAGGTCATTGGTTGACTCTAGGTGGTCTATGGACCGTAGAGTTTTAGAACTAGGGACTTTGTCATGGCTCCGCTTTGTTAACGTTGCATCCGAATCCTGCTGGAATGAGGAGGAACGCCGTTGTTGGTCTCCAGGCTGTAGATGTGGCCGTCGAGACTTGGAACTAAGGACTTTGCCATGGCTCCGAGATTGATTTTCGCGTCTGAATCCTGCTGGAATGAGGAGAAACGCCATCGTGGGTCTCCAGGCTGTAGATGTGGCCGTCGAGACTTGGAACTAGGGACTTTGTCATGGCTCCGATCGGTGATGTCGCATCCGAATCCTGCTGGAATGAGGAGGAACGCTGTCGTGGGTCTCCAGGCTGTAGATGTGGCCGTCGAGACTTGGAACTAGTGACTTTGCCGTGGCTCCGAGATTGATTTTCGCGTATAAATCCTGCTGGAATGAGGAAGAACGCCATTGTTATTCTCTAGGCTGTAGACATGGCCGTCGAGATTTGGAACTAGGGACTTTGCTGTGGTTCCGAGATTGATTTTCGCGTATAAATCCTGCTGGAATGAGGAGGAACGCCATTGTTGTTCTCTAGGCTGTAGACATGGCCCTTGAGATTTGGAACAAGGGACTTTGTCGTGGCTCCGAGATTGATTGCCGCGTCTAAATCCTACTGGAATGAGGAGGAACGCTGTCGTGGGTCTCCAGGCTGTAGATGTGGCCGTCGAGACTTGGCTCTCTATCTGATGGAGCCTGGTGGGATGATATGGTTCCCTTTTTGTTTGTGCCCCTGGATTGTATACAGGGATCCATGTGATCTCACCTGTAGGGCAAAAGTTTCATTTTATATTATTTTTTTTGTTTTCTTTCCGCGAAGCTCTATCATTTCAGCTTATATATCGAGAAAGTCGTGATTGCCCAATCATTTTGGCTATTTTTCGCGGTGCCCAATCATTTCGGCTATTTTTTTTATTTACTCGCTGCTTTTTATTGCGAGTTGCCCAATCATTTCGGCTGTTTTTGTATGCATACATTTTTACTTGCTGATTTCGTTGCAAGTTGCCCCATCATTTCGGCTATTTCATATGCATTTTTGGCTCGCTGATTTTTTATCGCGAGTATGGAACTTGGAATCTGATGCCAATCTTAGCATCAGCATCACTGCGATTGGAATATTGCCAGGAGCGAATCATCATTGCCATGAAAGGACTTGGAATTTGATACCGATTTAGGCGTCAGCATCGCTACAACTGGGATATTGCCAGGAGAAAATCATCATTTGCCTCTGTCGATGTCGAACAAAGGTGGCTTAGCAAATAGGGTTAGGATCCCATCGACTAAGGCTTTGACTTCATGAGCCGTAAGGGTCTCATAAAGGTGTTTCTCCCTACGAGTCGTGAGGATCTCGTAGGTGCTTTTTCTCCTTAGGAATCATGAGGATTCCTAAGTGTGTGTTCTCTTATAAGTCGTAAGGATCTTACAAGAGTGTTTTCTCCTTGCAAGTCAAGAGGACCTACAAGTGTTTGTTCACCGTGTGAGCATATCCCTAGTCGCTGGTAGGACTCTGTTAGGGAAATGTTCATTCGTGCCCGTGGATTGTATACAAGGGTCAATATTAAACCGCTTGTAAGGCAGCATTGGAGGTTGTGATGGCTTAAGAACAGGTTCAGATCCCTGTAGCTTAAGGCTTTTGAACCCTATGAGCCGTGAGGGTCTCAAAGGGGAATTCTCCTTACGAGTCGTGAGGATCTCGTAAGTGTGTTTTCTCCTTAAGAATCGTGGGGATCCCTAAGTGTGTTGCTCCCTTGTGAGTCGTAAGGATCTCACGCAGGTGGTTTCTCCTTACAAGGTCGAGAGGACCTTGCAAGTGTCTTTTAACGAGATTGCGCCCTTTCGGGTTTTCACAAAACTCGTCGGTAGCCCTGCCGTTTTTACTCACGGAGCCCTTTCGGGTTTTCATCCGTGCCCATTTTGCTTACGGATGCACCGTTCTTCTTCTTCTTCTTCTTTTTAACGAGTCTGCGCCCTTTCGGATTTTCACAAACATCGCCGGTAGTCCTGCTGTTTTTACTCACGGTGCCCTTTCGGGTTTTCATCCGTGCCCATTTTGCTTATGGACATACCATTTTTTTTTACCACGTCAGCCTGGGGATGCCGCGGTCCGTAGTAGTTTATAGACATCACGGTCAGTTGCAAGTTTTTGGACATTGCGGTCCATTGTTAGTTTAGGGACATTTCGGTCCTTTGCAAGTTTTAGGACATTACGGTCCATCGTTAGTTTAGGGACGTTTCGGTCCGTTGTAGCTTTGAGGCGAAGTTTCGCCGGATGCTTTATGAACAAGTAGGTTTCTCCTTGATAGACCTTGTCACATAATCCAAGGGTTTTGGCACTGCTCCTGCCCCCAGCTCCTCTACGTTATCTCCTAACGCCGAGTGAGCTGCTTTGTTACTTAACGACAAATGAGCGATCATGTGGCAACTTGCCACATAATCTTCGGATTCTTCTGACAAGTTGTCTCCCTCATCATTGTCGTTATCTTCATTCTCAAGGATGTGACTGAGGAACTCTTGAAGCGTGACTGGGGTTCGTGCCCTCTGGTTGTATTCTTTCAGCGCGTCAATATGCTTTTGCAGATCCATGCGCTTGTCGTTAGACAGTGCGGGCTTTTTGGTCTTCTTCATTTTCTTCGAAGACTGTGACAGCTGTTCCTGGGTGCTTTGCCCATTGCTATTAATTCTCGATCTTGGACGTGGTTTCAGCATCCCGTCGATGATCTCCGGCTCTTGGGAGCTTTTCCACCTGATCGCCAGACATGTTTGAAGATCTTTCAGCATTTTTTTAGTTTTTTTCCGAAAGATCAACTTCCCATGGTGCTTCCTTTATGAATGAGCACGATGCCCCCGGCATGTCCATCTTTTTCGGAGCATGTGGTTGTGGCGGATTTACCTTCCAGTTTTCGGACAGCGCGAACTTACCCTGTTGATACTGGTCTTCAACCCAATTTTTGAAGACGTAGCAGTCTTTGATCGGATGGCCCAATACTCGGTGGTAGGGGCAGTAATTAGGATCATTGACGTCGTTCGGTTGCGGTGGGTGTCTCGACTCCGGTAGAGTAATGAGCCCATTGCGCACTACCAGTTCAAACAGTTTCCTTGTTTTATCATGGGGAAATGAGTAAGGACGTCTCAACTTCTCATCGAGGGACTGCCGCTTGTTGCTTTGGCGAACAACCCGTCTCGGGCCACTCGGTTGTTGTCAAGCGTTGGCGACGAAGGTTGCTTTCCCTTTTCCCTTTTCATTCCAAGGCTCCGTCTTTGAAGAGGAAGGCCTATGGCCCATCTGGTCCATTTGAGCCAGCTTGTCAATCAAGGCCTGGAAGGTGGTCGGCTTGAAGAACATCATGAATTGGGATATGGTCGCTTAAGGGTCAAGAGTACCCACGAACATGCCTACCGCAGGCGCTTCTTCGATGCGCTGCTCGCACTTCAACCATAGATTCCGTCACCGTATTGCATACTGAACCCATGTCTCCTCTGGCTTCACTCGGGCATTGATCAACGCCGTGATTGGGGTGCGTTCGCTAGCGCTTGCGAAACGCTGGGTGAATAACAGCTCCATCTCCGTGAATGTTTTGACGGAGTCATTTGGAAGCTCCGAATACAATTCGAAGGCCTGTTCCCGCCAAAATTTTGGCTCAGAACCCGCTCCGTATAAAATAATAACAATAAAAGAAAAAATAAATAAATAATAATAATAATAAAGGAGAAAATCTCCCTTTCAGAGCAAAGCTCTGTTCAAATCCCAAGGCGGGAAATGAAGCAACGCTTCTGTTTCCCCCAATCAGAGCAAGGCTCTGTTTTAAAAAGATAATAAAATTCAAATTTTAAGGAAGCAACGCTTCAGATGCGCTGCGCGACACGTGGCAGCGCAGTTGCGCTGCGATGTGCGCTGCGCGACACGTGTCAGCGCAGTTGCGCTGCGCTCTGCGCTACGTGACACGTGTCAAGCGCTCGTGCGTTTGCGCCAAACAGAATTAAAATTCCAGTAAGATCTTTCTGTTCTTGTTAAAACAAGAAGATTGTCTTCTGTAAAACAGAAGCCCTTGGATCAAAGATCCAACGGTGGGGAAAATTCCCCAAATCACTCAGAGAATGATCTCTTTAACAAATTTAACAAATTAATGGGCACAATATAAAGGCCCCCAGACCCCAATTCTAAAAGAGAACAACACAGAGAGACAAAAACACAGAAACAAAGAGAGAACTCCTCTAAAGAATTTTTGAGAAGAATTCAGAAAGGAGAAAGGCAAAACCTTTGAATAAAAAAGAAGAATTTCTTACGAAAAGATCATTGATCTAAGAACAAGATCAAGGATCTTCAATATAAAAATATAATAATAACAAAGGCATTGCCTTTTTTATGAACCATTGGTTCTGGAATTTTAAAGATTCTTTTCTTGAATCCAAAATTGGATCAAGATATTAAAACAGTGCCTTACACTTGAAAATCTGCACTGTTGCGCTCTTTGGTTGGCGCAAGCCACCAGAGAGCGCCACGTGTCAGCTCCAAAAACCACTTGCGCTATGCGCTTTTAAGATAAAGCATTGCTCTCTGAAATTGGCGCAACTCACCAGAGCGCGCCACGTGTCAGCAGCGCAACAGCGCAGTACACTGGCACAGCGCACTGCGCTTGCGCTCACCAGAGCGTGACACGGGTCACCTCCACATACGCTTGCGCTCAATAATTGGCGCAAAGCGCCTGACAGGCCACATGGCCACTGTCAGTTTGATTAATGCACTGCATTATTTACAGAAGGGCCAAGCCCAATTAAAAAAAGGGCCTAACAGGCCGAATAAAATGCAATGCATTACTTTAAAAAGGGCAGAGCCCAAACAAAAACAGATGTTGTGCATCATTTAAAAGGGATAAAGCCAAAATCAAAAGGCTTAGCAGGCCAAAAGATTAATGCTATGCATTATTAAACAAAGGGCAGAGCCCAAGCCAAGGCCTAACAGGCCAATCACAAATAAAAACGTTGAACATCTTTAACTGGACTTATCCCAATCATGGCCGTAAGTCCTCAAATTAAATTGACTGAGCACGGCTGCTCTCTTAAATCAATTTACATCCGGTTCAAGGGTACATCTCCGAACTCCTCTGACACCTGTCGTTGTAATCCTTCAACGACGTCAGAGAGGTGACGGGTCCCGACGGCCACAAATGCAATGGACCACCACGTCCCTAAACTGGCAATGGACCACTATGTCCCTAAACTGGAACAATAGAGCCCCAAATGCTCTTTTGTCGGATCTAAACGATCCCGTTTAAGTTGATCTTAGCCTCAAATATGGCTAACGTATCCTTAAACCTTTCAAACAGACTTTAGTCCCAAATTGGACTATAGATCCCCCAATCAATTTCGGTTCAAGGGTACATCTCTGAACTCCTCTGATATCTGTCGTTGTAATCCTTCAACGTCGTCAGAGAGGTGATGGGTCCCGATGGCCATACATGCAATGGACCACTACGTCCCTAAACTGGAACAATAGAGCCCAAACGCTCTTTTGTCGGATCTAAATGATCCCGTTAAGTTGATCTTAGTCTCAAACTGGACTAACGTATCCTTAACAAACGTTTAAGTTGATCTTAGCCTCAAATACGGCTAACGTATTCTTAAACCAAAACCCCAAACCCAAATCTAAGAAAATACGGATTTGGACTAATCCATGTCCTACGGGCGACGATATAAATTAGTCTCTGTATACAATCCACGGGCAACCACAAACAAAACAAACACTCACGACACGAAGTGAAATTCTGAAGAAGGAGAAAGTTTTTACCGCGATGCGGTAGCGTAATTAACTGCAGGGGCTTGCGCCTGCAGAGAAGAGCGTCCCCACAATCAAAAAACCCTCAAGCGAGGGGGAATCTGACGAAGTCTACTACATCGGCCCCATCCGTCTAAACCTCCGATACACGGTGCCATAAATCAACTTGGCATCTTCGGAGAGGTAGACGGATAAAACCAATTAGCATCTGCCCCGAATCTCAGGCAAGACGTCCGCATCTCCGCCGCCGTTCGGAGGGGAACAGATTCTGGCACGCCCGGTGGGACCTTTTCCTCTTTCCACTCCACACTTCGTGTGTCGTGTTCGTGAACAAATCGTGATTTGCTGTGGTTGCCTGTGGATTCGAGGTACTTAGATTTGGTGTCTTGCTCCGTGCAGAAAACAGAAGATCAATGGCTTCAAACTGCACTACCTGCAACTGCAACTCTCGCTCCATCCCTGCTGGAGGAGTGACTTATGGGCCCCAAGCAGCCTCCCTTTTCAAGATGCCAGTGGAGCAGGTAAATCAAGCCACCACTGGATTATTCTTCGGGACCATGCTCTCACCGATGAGCTTCAATGCCCCAATGACATTGCAAGAAGCCCCAAAGAAGTCGGTCTTTGATCGACTTACCACTGCCGCGGCCCCTCTCAACGGGTCGCCCAACTTCAATACCTCAGTTTTCAACAGACTGGGCCAGAGCATCTACAAGTCCGCGATACCCAAAGTTGCCATCCCAAAGCGGATAGCCATCCCGGCTCAAGCGGACGAAATCATTGGAAAGGCTTCTCCTTCCAAAAAGTCAGTTTTTACAAGGATGGCCATTCCGGCTTCTGCTCCAGGCGAGGTCCTCAAAGCTACTTCCCCTGCTCAGAGGTCTGTCTTTGACAGATTAGACATTGCTTCTCAACGGGTGTCAGTCTTCGATAGGCTAACACCAATAACAGTCTCTCCTCAAAGCAAGGTGCACGAAGAAGTCACCCTTATAGCTGAAACAATTCCATCCCCAAGACACGCTCGACGTCGCCACTGGCGCCGAGTAAGGAAGGCTGGGGGAAACTCCCCCTCTGGATTTACGCCACCAGCTCCGATGGTGGGGATCGAGGCTGCTGTTCCAACCGGGAACAGTTTTGAATTGCTGAACATGGTGCGCAGAAACTCTCCTACTGCGGTGTTGAAACGAACTCCTTCACCTGTGGAGAATACTCCAGAGAAGAAGCTAGAGCAGCCCCCTCAACGGCTTTCCTCTAAAATTTACAAAGTCTGGCGACAGGTCCAAGAGTCGGTGATTGATGAAAACTATCTCCGCTGACAGAAAAAGATGAAGGTTCGGCAGGAGAAGGATTACTCCGTCAAGCCACAAAAAGCAACAGCTACTTGGGTGCCCACTACAACGGCCCCCTCAACTCCAATCACTCAAAAGAAAAGGAGGCCGCAAAAAGCCCTTGTGAACCTGGCGAACTGTAAACGCGCTGAACACAAACACCCCAAGTCTGGGGGCATGGTGGTGCACACTGTTTATATGGCTTCTGGAAAGGAGGAAAGCCGTGCTTCGACGGGTCACCGATCGCTCACCCGACCCGTGACGAAAGCCCAGGAGCAGCAACAGAAGCTTCAGGAGATGATGACTGCAATGGCCGCACTCACCGGGCCAAAAGAAAGCCCGGAGGCATCATCAGAACAGCAGCACGAACAAGAAACTGACGCTGACTTCTTACGTGGAGTCCTCGAAAAGAATGACAAAGAAGCCGCAGAACAAGCGGCTAACATAAAACAAATGGCACTCCTCTTCCAAGATATGGTAGGGATGATGTTACAGCCGGACCCTCCAGTTGAAGACCCTCCAATCATTGTCGGAAACGACGGAGGGGAAACATCTAATCCTCTTCCGGCCCTTTCAACAGCCAAGGAGGAAACCATTTCCAAGGCCGCACTGGACGACTATATAACTCAGCAAATACGAGTTCATCAAGCGAATGAAGTGGCTGCGCAAATTGTTAGGACCAGACGACCCTATCCGAGCTGGTATGACCAAATCAGTTACCCGCCGGGATATACGATCCCTAAGTTCCACGTATATAAAGGGACAGGGAACCCGTATCAGCATGTCGCTCAATTCAGGGCCTTATGCGGCAATACTGGAAGCGATAACAAATTGTTGCTTTGCCAATTCGTCGGCAGCTTAGCGGAAACAGCCTTTGAATGGTATTCAGAGCTACCTAACGACTCTGTTAAAACATTTGCGGATATGGAGCTACTGTTTACACTAAGATTCGTGAGTGCTAGTGAATGCACCCCGATAACAGCACTGATAAATGCCAGGATAAGGCCAGGCGAAACGTGGGTCCAATTCGCAACACGATGGCGGAACCTATGGTCGAAATGCGAACATCGCATAGAAGAGGCTCCTGCAGTAGGCATGTTCGTGGGAACCCTTGATCCGCAAGAGACCATATCCCAATTCATGATGTACTTCAGGCCGACCACCTTCCAGACCTTGATTGACAAGTTGGCCCAAATGGATCAAATGGGTCATAGACCATCTCCTCCAAAGCCAGACTCTCGAAATGAGGAAGGAAAAGGGAAAGCGATCGTCGTCGCCAATACTCAACAACAGCCGAGCAACTCAAAGCCAGTTGTTCACCAAAACGACGTGCGTCCACGCTCATCACTCGAGGAGAGACTGGGACGTCCTTACTCGTTTCCTCAGAATAAAACAGGAAGACTGTTCGAGCTGGCAGTGCGCATCAGACTCATCAATCTGCCGAGTCCAAAACGTCTATTGCAGCCAGGCGATTTCAATAATCCCAATTATTGCCCTTACCACCAAATGGTAAGTCACCCGATCGAGGATTGTTTCGTCTTTAAGGGATGGATTGAAGACCAATACCTACAAGGCAAGTTTGCGCTGTCTGAAAAGTGGAAGATAAACCCACCACAGCCGCACACTCCAAAGAAGACGGACGCACCGGGGGCAACTTTTCATGTGATCTCTCACTCATTGGTGGATGATAAAGAGGCTCCTTACGCCGAGAAACCGAGGGCGGACCCTGAACCAGAAATTCTGCGGCCGTCAGATGAGATGATCGATGCCTTCCTGAATGAGATTCGTCTGAAAGTTAAAGCCAATCAAGAGCGTGAGATGGCCATACTGAAAGGAGCCAAACACCGCCGACTGGACGAAAGAGTCGAGGCACTCCCATCAAATCAAAAGACATCCGCTGCCGATGAAAACAAATTCAAGACGAGGAAAAGGTTTGCTAAAGCCATATCAATGGGAATGAAGCTACCACCCTCCGATGAAAACACTCTCGGTGGAATAGAGATGTATCCTAATTATTGCCTATATCATCAGAAGATCGCACACGCTACTGAAGACTGCGACTCCTTTAAGTGTTGGTGGCAAGGGTATGTCACTCATAGGCATTACGTCAACAGAACAAAGCGGGAAGCTCGTAGACAGCGAAAAAATACGACAGATGAGCATAAAAGAGTCGCCAGCAATTGTCACAGGGACGAGCCCGAGGGATCACGAGTTCTCACCTTTGGGAACGACCCCGGTGAAAAAACAGCCTTCAACCCTCTCTTCAAGGAATCCATCTTTGAAGAATTGAAGAATTATGAAAACATTCATCCGTGCAAGGGCATACTACCCGGAAAGAATCTCGGACCCGCAAACGACGGAGCGAACAAAAAGGATAAGAGAAAGGGAAAAATGACCTTCGTCGCCAACACTCGACAACAGTCGAGTGGCCCTAGATCGGTTGTTCGTCAAAATAATATGCGTCCACGCATATCACTCGAGGAAAGACTGGGACGTCCTTACTCGTTTCCCCAGGATAAAACGAGGAAACTGTTTGAGCTGGCAGTGCGCAACGGATTCATCAATCTGCCGAGTCCGAAACGTCCGCTACAGCCAGGAGATGTCAATGATCCTAATTACTGTCCCTACCATCGAGCAGTAAGTCATCCGATTGAAGATTGCCCCGTCTTCAAAAACTGGGTTGAAGACCAATACCAACAAGGCAAACTCGTGCTGTCCGAAAACTGGAAGGTGAGCCCGCCACAACCACATGCTCCAAAAAAGATGGATATGCCGGGGGTATCATGCTCATTCATAGAGAAAGCCCAACGGACCACTACGTCCTAAAACTGGATAATAGACCGAAACGTCGTTAAACTAACAACAGACACTACGTCCTAAAACTGGATAATAGACCGAAAAGACAGTAAACTAGATATTCGCTTCGAATACGGCGACAGCGGACCGAAACGTCCTTAAACTAATGACGGACCGAAACGTCCTTAAACTAATGACGGACCTAAAACTAGCTGATGACCGAAACGTCTTTAAACTACTACCACGGCATCCTCAGGCTGACGTGATAAAAAAAATAATAATAAAAAAAAAATAATAATAATAATAAAAATGGTACGTCCATAAGCAAAATGGGCACGGATGAAAACCCGAAAGGGCTCCGTGAGTAAAAACAGCAGGGCTACCGGCGAGTGTTCGTGAAAACCCGAAAGGGCGCGACCTCGTAAAAAAAAATAAACAGAATAAAAAAACGGTATGTCCATAAGCAAAATGGGCACGGATGAAAACCCGAAAGGGCTCCGTGAGTAAAAACAGCAGGGCTACCGGCGAGTGTTTGTGAAAACCCGAAAGGGCGCAACCTCGTTAAAGGACACTTACAGGGTCCTCTCGACCTTGTAAGGAGAAACCACCCGCGTGAGATCCTTACGACTCACAAGGGAGCAACACACTTAGGGATCCCCACGATCCCTAAGGAGAAAATACACTTGCGAGATCCTCACGACTCGTAAGGAGAACTCTCTTATGGGACCCTCACGGCTCATAAGATTTGAAAGTCTTAAGTTACAGAAACCTTAACCTGTTCTTAAGCAACCCCACACAACCTTCGATATGGCCCTACAAGTGGCTCAGTACTGACCCTTGTATACAATCCACGGGCGCGAATGAACATTTCTCTAACAAAGTCCCACCAGAGACTGGGGATATGCTCGCACGGCAAACAACCCTTGTAAGTCCTCTCGACTTATAAGGAGGAAAAAAAAACCTCTTGTAGGATCCTTACGACTTACAGAGGAACATGTACTTAGGAATCCTAACGATTCCTAAGGAGAAAACACACCTACGAGATCCTTACGACTTGTAGGGAGAAATACCTTTGTGAGACCCTTACGGCTCATGAAGTCAAAAGCCTTAGTTGACAGGACCATAACCCTGTTCGCTAAGCCACCTTTGTTCAACATCGGCAAAGGCAAATGATGATCGCTCCTGGCAACATCCCAGTTATAGCAGTGCTGATGCCGAAATCGGTGTCTAATTCCAGGCTTACGGCGAAAAGCCAGCAAGCCGCACATGCATACAAAATAGCCGAAATGATGGGGTAACTTGCAATAAAAAGCAGTAAGTAAAAATGTATGCATACAAAATAGCCGAAATGATTGGGCAACTCGCAATAAAAAACAGCGAGTAAAAATAAAATAAATAGCCGAAATGATTGGGCACCGCAAAAAAAAAGCCGAAACAATTGGGCAATCGCGACCTTCGCGATATAAAAGCTGAAATGATAGAGCATCGCGGAAATAAAGCAATAAAAAAATGATGAAACTTCTGCCCTATAGGTGAGATCACATCGATCCCTGTATACAATCCAGAGGCACAAACAAAGAGAGAACCATACCTTCCCAACAGGCTCCATCAGAAAGCGAAGCCAAATCTAGATGGTTCATAGACAACCTAGAGACAACCTCGACATTTGTCGCAATATTGCAGACACAATGTCAACAAATGAAGCGAAGGAAGATCCCTAGCTTCAGGGTCTCGACGTCAACATCGACAACTTAGAGATCACCAACGGCATTTCTCCTCACTCCAACTAGTATAGACGTGACGTCAACAACCGACCTCAGAGTCGCAACAAAACGGAGCCATGGCAAAGTCCCTAGTTCCAAATCTCAATGGCCACATCTACGGCCCGAAAACCAACAACGGTGTGCCTCCTCATTCCAGCAGGACACAGATGTTACACTATCAAGCGGAGTGACGACAAAATCCCAGCTCCACCATAGCGTTCTTCCCCCAGCAGGATTCGGACGCGCCAAAGCAAACGAAGCGAAGGCCAAATTCCTAGCTTTAAGGTCTTAACGGCAAGTCGTATAAAGCCTGAAAGACTATCGGGGATCATCCCACATCAGCGCGGAGTGGTCGCCACCTCGACGTCCGTCTCGATACAGCAGACGAAATGTCACTACAGCGCCCTTCCTCCAATAGGATTCGGACGTGACAAAGCAAATGCCAAATTCCTAGCTTCAGGGTCTTGACGGCAAGTCATATAAAGCCTGAAAGACAATCGGAGATCATCTCAGACCAGTGCGGAGTGGTCACCACCTCGACGATCGTCTCGATACAGCAGATGAGATGTCACCCCAGCGTTCTTCCCCCAGCAGGATTCGGACGCGCCAAAGCAAACGAAGCGAAGGCCAAATTCCTAGCTTCAAGGTCTTAACGGCAAGTCGTATAAAGCCTGAAAGACTATCGGAGATCATCCCACATCAGCGCGGAGTGGTTGCCACCTCGAAGTTCGTCTCGATACAGCAGACGAAATGTCACTACAGCGCCCTTCCTCCAACAGGATTCGGACGCGCCCAAACAAACGAAGCGAAGGCCAAATTCCTAGCTTCAGGGTCTTAACGGCAAGTCATATAAAGCCGGAAAGACAATCGGAGATCATCTTGCACCAGTGCGGAGTGGTCACCACCTCGACGTTCGTCTCGATACAGCAGACGAGATGTCACCCCAGCGTTCTTCCTCAAACAGGATTCACGCGACAATCAAACAGCGGAGCCACGGCAAAGTCCCTAGTTCCAAACCTCGACGGTTCACCAACAACCTAGAGACAACCGCGACATTCGTCTCGATATAGAGGACGTAATGCTAGCAAACGAAGCAAAGGCCAAATTCCTGGCTTCAGGGTCTTGACGGCAAGTCATATAAAGCCTGAAAGACTATCGAAGATCATCCCACACCAGCGCGGAGTGGTTATGACTCATCGGGGCTCTCCAAAATGAGCCTAACCTCAAGTAAAAAGCGGCATGGCAAAATTCCTAACGCTTGCTCTTCCGACGGTCAAACTGCCAAGGAGGATTGTTTGAAGACGTCTTGTCCAGACCCCGAAAGGATCAGAGACACGGCAGTCGCAGGGCTACTCGAACAGCACGATTGCCTATCGAGGAATATATCAGCTGATGCGACGGTACGACGGCCAAAACCCTAAGTACCACGGACCCTAACGGACTTCTGTCGTAAAGAGCAGAGGTTAACTGTGACGTTAGGATATTCTTGCGAGAAATGCTCGATTCGTCTCGACTCGTGAGGAAATTAATGTCTTTGCGAGAAATGCTCGATTCGTCTCGACTCGTGAGGAAAAGCCTCAGGCAGTGGGGATTAAAAAAAACCTGTTTCCTAAGCACTGGGGTCCTACAAGTCGGTCCAAAACGGACTCTTGCATACTATTCATGGACCACACTCTCCAAAGTTGAATCTCGACAAGGAGGGAAACAACCGCTTACGGGTCCTCTCGACTTGTAAGAGGGAAAATTCTCTTATAAGATCCTTACGACTTATAAGAGAAAACACACTTAGGAGTCCTCACGACCCCTAAGGAGAAAATACACCTACGAGATCCTCTCGACTCGTAGGGAGAAAAGACTTTGTGGGATCCTCACGGCTCATAAAGTTGAAAAGTCTTAGGCTACAAGGACCCTAAACTTGTCTCCTAAGCTCTCAATTCGGTGACCATGCATAACTTTGCACTACTTCACCCACGTACATACTTACGTGGGCAAAGTAGTGGGGGGCATTTGTTCCCGCCAAAATTTTGGCTCAAAACCCGCTCCGTATAAAATAATAACAATAAAAGAAAAAATAAATAAATAAATAAATAATAATAATAATAAAGGAGAAAATCTCCCTTTCAGAGCAAAGCTCTGTTCAAATCCCAAGACGGGAAACAAAGCAACGCTTCTGTTTCCCCAATCAGAGCAAGGCTCTGTTTTAAAAAGATAATAAAATTCAAATTTTAAGGAAGCAACGCATCAGTTGCGCTGCGCTCTGCGCTGCGCGCCACGTGGCAGCGCAGTTGCGCTGCGCGACACGTGGCAGCGCAGTTGCGCTAGCGCAGTTGCATTGCGATGTGCGCTGCGCGACACGTGTCAGCGCAGTTGCGCTGCGCTCTGCGTTGCGTGACACGTGTCAAGCGCTGGTGCGTTTGCGCCAACCAGAATTAAAATTCAAGTAAAATCTTTCTGTTCTTGTTAAAACAAGAAGATTGTCTTCTGTAAAACAGAAGCCCTTGGATCAAAAATCCAACGGTGGAGAAAATTCCCCAAATCACTCAGAGAATGATCTCTTTAACAAATTTAACAAATTAATGGGCACTATATAAAGGCCCCCAGACCCCAATTCTAAAAGAGAACAACACAGAGAGACAAAAACACAGAAACAAAGAGAGAACTCCTCTAAAGAATTTTTGAGAAGAATTCAGAAAGGAGAAAGGTAAAACCTTTGAATAAAAAAGAAGAATTTCTTCTGAAAAGATCATTGATCTAAGAACAAGATCAAGGATCTTCAATATAAAAATATAATAATAACAAAGGCATTGCCTTTTTTATGAACCATTGGTTCTGGAATCTTAAAGATTCTTTTCTTGAATCCAAAATTGGATCAAGATATTAAAACAGTGCCTTGCACTTGAAAATTTGCACCGTTGCGCTCTTGGGTTGGCGCAAGCCACCAGAGAGCGCCACGTGTCAGCTCCAAAAACCACTTGCGCTATGCTCTTTTAAGATAGAGCATTGCTCTCTGAAATTGGCGCAACTCATCAGAGCGCGCCACGTGTCAGCAGCGCAACAGCGTAGCACACTGCGCTTGCGCTCACCAGAGCGTGACACGTGTCACCTCCACATACGCTTGCGCTCACCAGAGCGTGACACGTGTCACCTCCACATACGCTTGCGCTCAATAATTGGCGCAAAGCGCCTGACAGGCCACATGGCCACTGTCAGTTTGATTAATGCACTGCATTATTTACAGAAGGGCCAAGCCCAATTAAAAAAAGGGACTAACAGGCCGAATAAAATGCAATGCATTACTTTAAAAAGGGCAGAGCCCAAACAAAAACAGATGTTGTGCATCATTTAAAAGGGATAAAGCCAAAATCAAAAGGCTTAGCAGGCCAAAAGATTAATACTATGCATTATTAAACAAAGGGCAGAGCCCAAGCCAAGGCCTAACAGGCCAATCACAAATAAAAACGTTGAACATCTTCAACTGGACTTAGTCCAATCATGGCCGTAAGTCCTCAAATTAAATTGACTGAGCACGGCTGCTCTCTTAAATCAATTTACATCCGGTTCAAGGGTATATCCCCGAACTCCTCTGACACCTGTCGTTGTAATCCTTCAACGACGTCAGAGAGGTGACGGGTTCCGACGGCCACAAATGCAATGGACCACCACGTCCCTAAACTGGCAATGGACCACTATGTCCCTAAACTGGAACAATCGAGCCCCAAATGCTCTTTTGTCGGATCTAAACGATCCCGTTTAAGTTGATCTTAGCCTCAAATATGGCTAACGTATCCTTAAACCTTTCAAACAGACTTTAGTCCCAAATTGGACTATAGATCCCCCAATCAATTTCGGTTCAAGGGTACATCTCTGAACTCCTCTGACATCTATCGTTGTGATCCTTCAACGTCGTCAGAGAGGTGATGGGTCCCGATGGCCATACATGCAATGGACCACTACGTCCCTAAACTGGAACAATAGAGCCCAAACGCTCTTTTGTCGGATCTAAACGATCCCGTTAAGTTGATCTTAGTCTCGAACTGGACTAACGTATCCTTAACAAACGTTTAAGTTGATCTTAGCCTCAAATACGGCTAACGTATTCTTAAACCAAAACCCCAAACCCAAATCTAAGAAAATACGGATTTGGACTAATCCATGTCCTACGGGCGATGTTCAGTCGATAAAACTGCACATTTGTAGTACATTTTTCCTACCATTTTTATATTAAAAAAGGACTTTATTATAATATATTATACATATGAGGGTTTATGTGTAAAAACATTATTTTCCATGTGTTAATATATTTTAATTATCATTTTGGTAGGAAAATGTATGCAAATATTATTGACCTAATCCTAGTAGAACAAAGTCTACTAAAATCTTATTTGAGTTGTTGTGCAGAATTTTCCAAGTTGTTATGCAGAATATATCAAAGAAATCAAGTTGTTGAAGAAATCTTGCCAAATTAAGAAGCAAACTTGGAGATCAAGTCTGGAAGCAACCGAGAGAAGATTTCTGAAATATGAAGGTGCCTAGGATTGCCAAATGTCACCAGATGAAAGCACAAGAAAAATCATCAAATGATCCCCACCCTTGAGCGCGGATCCGCGGCCAAACCCACCCTTGGGCCGCGGATCCGCCGCAATAATGATGAGTTGGAAGGCAATATTTTGGGAGATTGACAACTGCTGAATTTTACCAACTTCTCAACAATAAGATTCTGGGTTTGCACTATAAAAAGGCACCGAGAGCCTCTTGGAAAAGCTATCAAGCCGAAGAGATCACGAAGCTCCCGACGCTCACGCATCCAGGCTGATCATCGACTGTTCGACTACCTCCTTAGGAAAGATCGAGAAGCAAATCAAGTTTTGTAATCATTTTCTATGGATTAAAAGTGTAGTTTGAAGGAGTTGATTAATAAAGGTAGTTTTTTTTATTTAATTGTTTTCTTTACATTATGTTCTCCCTCTCTTTCTTTTCATCTTCTTCTCCCAACATGCGCGAGTAATTCTCCGCTTGTTAGGGTTCGTAGGATTAGGGTAGGATAATGGGCGATGAAAATAATTAAACCCTTTTTAAGTCCTATAAAGTTTAGGAACTTTATCAAAATAATCATTAACATCCTAATCGGGCGCGCTAGCAATTCCTTGCTAGTTCTGACCGCGATTAGAGATTAGATTAATAATTGTTTTGGTAAAGGCTAGATATGAACGGAGTTCCGTGTCGAGATAAGGGTTACGAGTGGGATTCCTTTTCCCTCCAGAAACCCTAATCTACACGCATCACCGTCGTTCTAGTTCTAAATCTATTAATGGATAAAAATGGTAACTTTTAATTAATTTTCCATAACTACTAAATCCTAACGAACCCTACAAGCCCTATTATTATATTATTTAAATCTCTAAAATAATCTAGATCTATATTTTACATTAAAGTAGATCTAGAAACCTTTTCACAAAATTCTTTCTTCCTCCTCTCTTTTTCAACACATCTAAAGTAAAAATAAAAGGTTCAACGTTTCCCAGAGGACGACCCGTACTCATCTCGGTCTAGCTACGTGCGACACCGTTCTGATTGCGGTTAAACTACAAACAAAACACTTTTTCGTAACAATCAAATGGCGCCGTTGCCGGGGATACGTGCGTAATTTTTTATTTTTACTATTTGTGTTGAATTCTTAGACGAGCCATATCATTATTAAAACAAAACCGCAAATTGCATATTTAACGATTTGTGTGTGGATTTTTGCAAGGAGATCTGGAGTCACAGAATTGAGGAAAACGGGAAACAGAGACATTTTTACAGATCCAGAGGAGCACAGAAGGCTATACAAAAAAATTCAGCAACTGTTCCTTCTGCCACGCGGCGGAACCGCGGCATAAAGGCACTTCCTGCGGCGGAAACGCGGCAGTTTAGAGGGATCAAGGCCACAGAATTCTCTGGTATCTTTCTTAACTCCTTCTCTCTCTCCTCAAATCCAATAAAATCTATTTTCTGCAGGATTCTTTGCAAAATCGCGCCGCTAAAAAATCTTTTTGCAAAAGTTTTGTGATTGGTTTTGTTTTGCATATTTTAATACGGATTCTAAGGGGCAAAGACCAAATCAAGATTAGGTATGGATTTCATCACCCTTCCTAAGCCCGACAAATCACAAACCAAGCATATAGATCAACCCTTCATTAATTTAAAAAAATATCTAGACCAGACTCTAAGGACTGTCGCGCTCAATAAGGACAGATGAAGGTCGTGGGTAATCTATCGTTTATCCGCATTACCTTTGTAGTGCCTAGGCAAGTGTGACAAAGGCTAATGGTTTTTAATTAGGCCCACGACGTGGTTCCTTCCCACTTACCTGGCACTTATCTGGCTACAAGGGTAGTACGGAGGCGGTAGAGGATTGATCCTGCGGCTTGTCCTTTGGAAGTCTAGGAGCGGTCTAGAGACTGACCTAGGTAACCTTAGTTCTAGGGTTGCTTGTGCATCTTAGGGAGATTTGTCTTGAGTCCCACTTTTTCAAAACAAGCCAATTTTAAAACACACACACGCTGCCACTTGCACTAAACCCGCTTAGTGCATGCTCGGCTGGACACGGGATCCTAGTGCCCGTCTTGTCCGCGTTCCTGCTATCGACGCCGAAGTCGGTACTTCTTCATCTTCTTTTCCCCCACCACACACCACATCGACCGTGATGGACGGCACTCCATCTAATTATAACACCACGCTGCCACCGCCCGCAGGTGAGCAGAATCCACCGCGCATCTCTCTCCAAGAGAGATGCTATCCTATCAGTGGTCCTCTTCCTACTTGTCTATCTCTTCCACCACCTAACGGGGATAATTTCGAGATTAAACCCCACTACATCAATCTGCTGCCTAAATTTCACGGGCTTGAATCGGAAGACGCGTACGTTTTCATCACCAAATTCGAGAACGTATGCGCAATGATGGGTACTTCACAATTGACTTTAGATGCTATGCGCTTACGTCTTCTCCCATTCACACTGTGCGACTTGGCAGAAAAATGGCTTTATAATACTGCCGCACACTCTATCGCTAATTGGGATGAATTCGTCGTAGCATTTCTTAAGAAGTTTTACCCAAATCATAAGACTGCACATGTTAGGAGCGAGATCAACCAGTTCACCCAGCTTCCCAATGAACCATTTTGGAAGTGCTTTGAACGTTTCAAAGATCTGCTTGTCCAATGCCCCCATCACGGAATACAAAAATGGGATTTATGTCGGATTATATATGAGGGCATTAATCCAGTGACAAAGCAGATGCTTGAAACAATGTGTCAATGCAATTTCATGTCTAAAGATGACGGTGAAGCTTGGAAATATCTGGAAGATCTTGCTGAACACACGTTGCAGTGGGAAAGCGTAAGACCACCTTCAACTAAGGGAGGTATTCACCAGCTCGATGTTTCTATCGCAGTGAAAGCCGAAATGGCAGCGATACAGAAGAAACTCGATGCTATTGAAAACAAGTTCTCAACATTCTCTCTAAATCAGGTCACGCTTCCTAAGACCGTTTGTGGTTGCTGTTCGGATCCTTCACACTTAACGGAAGAATGTCCTATGAATGCATCATTTCAAGCTAATGCTGCTTTTCAGCAGCGACCTAGAAATGATCCTTATTCTTCCACATATAATCAAGGATGGAGGAATCATCCTAACTTTGCTTGGAATCAAAACCAACAAAGTAATTATCAAAGACCTCCTCCACAGCAACCACAACCACAGAATCAGCCCCCCTTTCAGTCACAAAATTTTCAAAATCCGGCCAACATTTCTACACCACAAGTGGCCGGTACTGACAACTCACTTGCACAAACTTTGGATATGTTCATGAAACAATCCATGCAAAATTCGGCTGTGATAAGGTCTTCTATTGATACCCTAACGAAAAACTCCTCCTCCCATGGTGAGAGTATTAAATCAATAGAAAACCAAATCGCACAGTTAAACGCCGCAATGAGTGCGAGAGAGAAAGGGAAACTCCCATCTCAATCCCTACCGAATCCTGTCCATTCACAAAGTCATAATGTGAATGCCATTACTACGTTGAGATCGGGGAGAGTGCTGAATAACCAAGTGGGTGAGCAATTTGATGATAGTGACACATTTGATACCCCTTCTTCTTCTTCTTCTTCCCCTAATTCGTCTAGTCCCCCACCTTCATCCGAGCATATTCTCCGTTTTCCCCAAGGCTCGAACCCTTCGCTCATTCCGCCAAATCTATCTAAGTCGATTCCCACTCCAGTTTTGGGATCGAATCCGTCCCCACGGTCTTCTCCACAAACGTTGGTACCAAAACTTATTGATCAAGCACCTTATCCAAACAGGTTAAGGGGCAACAGACCAAGTCCACAAATGGAGAAGATTGTGGAAATTTTTAAGCAAGTTAACATAAACATTCCTCTCCTAGATGCTATTCAACAAGTTCCGTCATATGCGAAAATCCTAAAGGACTTGTGCACCAGGAAGAGAAAAGTTCAAGTACCTAAAAAAGTTTTCCTTGCGAGTAATGTGAGCACTGCTTTTACACAACAACTACCCAAGAAACGAAAGGACCCCGGAAGTCCTACAATTTCAATTTCTATTGGGGGTAAAAATATTAATCGTGCTCTACTCGATCTAGGTGCTAGTGTTAACTTGCTTCCGTATTCTGTTTATGAGCAATTAGGGATCGGAGAGTTAAAGCCGGCGCATTGCACTCTTCAGATGGCCGATCGATCTATCACCCAACCTAGGGGTGAGCTAGAGGATGTGTTAATCAAAGTCGGGGAATTCATATTTCCTGTGGACTTTATCGTTATTGATACACAACCTGTAGCAAACCCACGCAATCAAATCCCGGTGATACTCGGTCGACCCTTTTTGGCCACTTCCAACGCAGTAATCAATTATAGAAACGGCTCTATGACCCTATCCTTTGGAAAGAAGTCAATTGAGCTTAACATTTACAAGTTGGGAAGTGAACCCTCCGAACCCTATGCTCATGTGTGTTCTGTCGAATTAATGGATGTCGACAGCAGCGAATATGATCAACCTCATAATTCTGACTCTTTTCATATGTTGTTGCTTGACACAGACTCTTCCACCGAGTTGTCCGGGTCAACATCTAACGCTGATAAGGAACTTTTTATAGAGTCTGACGATCACCCCATTTTTTCTGATGACATTATTTTTTGGGGTATCGATGAAAGCTTTGAAGAAATTTTCGCTGATGAACTCGGATTTTTACAAGACACGGGTGTTGAGATGAATCAACTCCAAGATGAAAAAATTGGACCTCCACCCCTTCTTTTGGACAATCATGATAATGCGAGTAATCCATCATTACTATCACTATGTCGTCTCTCAAAATTGAGACGCAATCTTTTACACCTCTTGTCACCTCCCCACTTCTTCACGTCAATAGGTGACATGTTCTTCCACCAACCTTGGTGCTTCATCGATAAAATTTTTGAATGGTTGGTGTTGACCTTCGGTTTTTGCAAAGCTTGGCATTGACCAATAATCTTGACCCCCTCGTGTGATTTTAAAAGATTAAAATTGTTTAACTCAAGTTTGGGGGGTGGTATATTTTGGGCTCTTGAAAGAAAATGATTTTTACAAAATTGTGAGCCAAAAATAAGTTTGGGGGAGGATTTTCACTTTCATATATTCTTGCCCCCATTAATAATTTCCTCCCAAGTCTACAGGTTTTTGAGCTTAACGAATGATATCAGTGAGGACACTGCTGTAAACAGGTTTGGGGGAGGTTTGTGCTTATTTACGCATCAATTTGCATCATACTTTGCATAAGCACAACATTTTCAAAAATTTCAAAAATTTTCTTTTATAACAAAAGAGTAGAAAGTGAAAAATTACATCCAAAAGATAGGAATAGTTTAAGAAAACCAAGAAAATTAGAAGTTTTCTTAAACGAACTAGTAATAAGTAGTTATGAGCTGTTGTCCCAAGGGTTAGTAAAATGAAGGAAGTCACTAATCTGAGGATAAAAATAAGTCTGAAAAATAGTTTCTATTCTGGAAGCCGAACATTTGAATGTTGATACCCTACAATATGCACCTACACACGTCTTGAAACTCGGGATAGTAGAGGATACCTTGAAATGCTCTTGTCTAAAAGCCAAAGTATGAAGGAAATGATGAAGAAAATATAAAAATGGTGAAAAGAAAAATGAACACTGGTTTTGTTATCGCCAAGACAGCAATAAAAAAAATATAGCGAGGGTGCCTCTTCACCTAGTGCCCTAAGGCCAACTGGTCTGGGAGTCACTGCTAAGCCTTAGGTGGTGCAAGACGAGGAAAATATTATCACCAAATCTGCAAACACATGAGTAATCGGTCGGTTAGTACCTCAAGAAGTATTAACGGTCGCATGAAAATGTGTGAGAAGTTCTAAGTATTCATCAAATTAAAAAGTACTAAGGTAGATGGACAAGTGTATGATAGCTTGAATTGAATTCTCCGGGTGTAGGGATGTTCTTTACACACACGTGGGGTTATATGATCAATGTTTGGATGAAAGGTAGGAATGAAGAATAAAGACGATGTTTTATTGAGGGATGATGTGATTTCTAACATTTTTCATGACTATTAAGATAGGGCTCATGACAACTGAAAAACTAGTATAGTTGGAAACTCTTATTTTCAAAGTCTTTCTTTTATGGTTCTTATCTTTATATGTAAATTTCACCATCTCTCTTTTGTTATTGGATTTTGTGGGTGTAATCCGCTGAAAACCCTCAGGAGACAACACTCCTCCTACTAGGGACACCTAGAGGTTTAACGGCTTGTTGCACGTGCTCAGTGCAATCGTGTGTGCCTACGAAAGTGTGCTTAGTTTTCTCCTTTCTTTTTCTCCTCTTAAAAAAACTAGTTTGCTCGGGACGATCAAAGATAAGTTTGGGGGTATTTGTTCAGTCGATAAAACTGCACATTTGTAGTACATTTTTCCTACCATTTTTATATTAAAAAAGGACTTTATTATAATATATTATACATATGAGGGTTTATGTGTAAAAACATTATTTTCCATGTGTTAATATATTTTAATTATCATTTTGGTAGGAAAATGTATGCAAATATTATTGACCTAATCCTAGTAGAACAAAGTCTACTAAAATCTTATTTGAGTTGTTGTGCAGAATTTTCCAAGTTGTTATGCAGAATATATCAAAGAAATCAAGTTGTTGAAGAAATCTTGCCAAATTAAGAAGCAAACTTGGAGATCAAGTCTGGAAGCAACCGAGAGAAGATTTCTGAAATATGAAGGTACCTAGGATTGCCAAATGTCACCAGATGAAAGCACAAGAAAAATCATCAAATGATCCCCACCCTTGAGCGCGGATCCGCGGTACCCTTGGGCCGCGGATCCGCCGCAATAATGATGAGTTGGAAGGCAATATTTTGGGAGATTGACAACTGCTGAATTTTACCAACTTCTCAACAATAAGATTCTGGGCTTGCACTATAAAAAGGCACCGAGAGCCTCTTGGAAAAGCTATCAAGCCGAAGAGATCACGAAGCTCCCGACGCTCACGCATCCAGGCTGATCATCGACTGTTCGACTACCTCCTTAGGAAAGATCGAGAAGCAAATCAAGTTTTGTAATCATTTTCTATGGATTAAAAGTGTAGTTTGAAGGAGTTGATTAATAAAGGTAGTTTTTTTTATTTAATTGTTTTCTTTACATTATGTTCTCCCTCTCTTTCTTTTCATCTTCTTCTCCCAACATGCGCGAGTAATTCTCCGCTTGTTAGGGTTCGTAGGATTAGGGTAGGATAATGGGCGATGAAAATAATTAAACCCTTTTTAAGTCCTATAAAGTTTAGGAACTTTATCAAAATAATCATTAACATCCTAATCGGGCGCGCTAGCAATTCCTTGCTAGTTCCGACCGCGATTAGAGATTAGATTAATGATTGTTTTGGTAAAGGCTAGTTATGAACGGAGTTCCGTGTCGAGATAAGGGTTACGAGTGGGATTCCTTTTCCCTCCAGAAACCCTAATCTACACGCATCACCGTCGTTCTAGTTCTAAATCTATTAATGGATAAAAATGGTAACTTTTAATTAATCTTCCATAACTACTAAATCCTAACGAACCCTACAAGCCCTATTATTATATTATTTAAATCTCTAAAATAATCTAGATCTATATTTTACATTAAAGTAGATCTAGAAACCTTTTCACAAAATTCTTTCTTCCTCCTCTCTTTTTCAACACATCTAAAGTAAAAATAAAAGGTTCAACGTTTCCCAGAGGACGACCCGTACTCATCTCGGTCTAGCTACGCGCGACACCGTTCTGATTGCGGTTAAACTACAAACAAAACACTTTTTCGATATAAATTAGTCTCCGTATACAATCCACGGGCAACCACAAACAAAACAAACATTCACGACACGAAGTGAAATTCTGGAGAAGGAGAAAGTTGTTACCGCGATGCGGTAGCGTAATTAACTGCAGGGGCTTGCGCCTGAAGGGAAGAGCATCCCCACAATCAAAAACCCCTCAAGCGAGGGGGAATCTGACGAAGTCTGCTACATCGGCCGTATCCATCTAAACCTCCGATACACGGTGCCATAAATCAACTTGGCATCTTCGGAGAGGTAGACGGATAAAACCAATTAGCATCTGTCCCGAATCTCAGGCAAGACGTCCGCGTCTCCGCCGCCGTTCGGAGGGGAACAAGGTCGTCTCCGCCAAACTGCCAACGAATTGGCAAAGCAGTAATTTATTGTCACCTCTGGTGTTGCCGCACAGAGCCCTAAATTGAGCAACATGCTGATGCGGATTTCTAGCCCCCTTATATACGTGGAATTTGGGGATCGTGTATCCCGGCGGGTATTTTATTTGGTCGTACCAACCCGGATAGGGTCGTCCAGTTTTAACAATTTGCCCAGCCGCTTCATTCGCCCGATGAACTCGTATCTGCTGAGCGATATAATCATCCAGGGCGGCTTTGGAGATTGTCTCCTCCTTGCCTGTTGACAGAGCCGGTAGAGGATTTGATGTCTCTCCTCTATCATCTTCAATTATTACTGGAGGATCTTCAGCCGGAGGATCCGGTTGTATCATCATCCCGACCATGTCTTGGAAGAGAAGCGTCATTCGTTTTATATTGGCCGCTTGTTCCGCGGCTTCTCTGTCCTTCTTTTCAAGGACTCTGCGTAAGAAGTCAGCATCGGTTTCTTGTTCATGACGCTGCTCTGATAACGCCTCCGGGCTTTCTTTTGGCCCGGTAAGTGTGGCCATTTGCGTTAGCATTTCCTGAAGCTTCTGTTGCTGCTCCTGGGCTTTTGTCACGGATCGGGTGAGCGGTCGGTGACCTGTCGAAGAGTGGCTTTCCTCTTTTCCGGAAGCCATGTAAACAGTATGCACCATTATACCCCCAGACTTGGGGCGTTTGGGCTTAGCGTCTTTGTGGTCTGCCGTAGTCACATGGGCTTTCTCTGGCCTCCTTCTCTTTTGAGCAGTTGACGTTGAGGGGGCGTTGCAGCGGGCACCCAGGTAGCTATCGCCTTTTATGGCTTGACAGGATGGTCCTTTTCTTGCCGAACTTTTACCTTTTTCTGTCGGCGAGAGTAATCTTGATCAATTACTGAGTTCTGAACCTGTCGCCAAACTTTGTAAATTTTGGAAGAAAGCCGCTGAGGGGTTGTTCCAGCTTCGCCTTCGATGCATTCTCCACGGGTGAAGGAGATCTCTTCAGCACTGTAGTAGGAGAGTTCCTGTGCACCTTGTTAAACAGTTCAAAGCTGTTCCCGGTTGGAACAGCAGCATCGATTTTCACCGTTGGAGCTGGCGGAGTCAGTCCAGAAGGAGAGTTGCCCCCAGCCTTCCTTACTTGGCGCCAGTGGCGACGTCGAGCGTGTCGAGCCGTTAGGATTATCTCAGCTGTAGGAGTGACTTCCTCATGCCCCTTGTGTTGGTCAGAAGTTGTCGTTGTCAGCCTATTGAAGACTGATGTCCGTTGAGTGGGGATGGCCAACCTATCGAAAGCAGACTTCCGAGCAGGTGAAGCAGCCTTGACGATTTCGCCTAAAACGGGAGCTGAAACAGCCAGTCTTGTGAATACCGACGCATTGACGGGGGAAGCCGCCTTGACGACTTTGAGAGCAGGAATGGCTATCCTTTTTGGGATAACCCTTTCTGGTATCACGGGCTTCTTCATGGGCCCAAATGAGCTTTGGCCCAGTCTGTCAAAGACTGAGGCACTGGATTTGGGCGACCCGTTGAGAGGGGCCGCTGTAGTTGCAAGCCGATCAAAGACCGACTTCTTGGGAGCTTCATGCGATGGTACAGGGGCGTTAAGGCTCATCGGTGGGAGAATGGTCCCGAAGAACAATCCAGTGGTGGCCTGAGTCACCTGTTCCACCGGCATAGTGAAGATGGAGGCCGCTTGGGGCCCGTAAGTCACTCCTCCGAACGGGACGGAGCGAGAGTTGTAGTTGCAGTTAGTGCAGTTTGAAGCCATTGATCTTCTGTTTTCTGCACGGAGCAAGACACCAAATCTTAGTACCTCGAATCCACAGTCAACCATAGAAAAACGCGATTCGTTTGCGAACACGACACACGAAGTGTGGAGTGGAAAGAGAAAAAGGTCCCACCAGGCGTGCCAGAATCTGTTTCCCTCCGAAAGACGCAGACGCGACCACGCAGGTCCATCTTGGCTGAATTTCGGGGCAGATGCTAATTGGTGATATTTGTCCACCTCTCCGAAGATGCCAAGTTGATTTATGACACCATGTATCGAAGGTTTAAACGGATGCGGCCGATGTAGCAGACTTCGTCAGATTCCCCCTCGTTTGAGGGGTTTTTGATTGTAGGGACGCTCTTCCCTGCAGGCGTAAGCCCCTGCAGTTAATTACGCTACTGCATCGCGGTAACAACTTTCTCCTTCTCCAGATGGTCACTTTGTGTCGTGTGTGTTTGTTTTGTTTGTGGTTGCCCGTGGATTGTATACGGAGACTAATTTATGTTGTCGCCTGTAGGGCGTAGATTAGTCCAAATCCGTATCTTCTTAGATTTGGGTTTGGGGGTTAGGTTTAAGGATACGTTAGCCTCATTTGAGACTCAGATCAACTTAAACATTTGTTAAGGATACGTTAGTCTAATTTTAGACTAAGATCAACTTAACGTTTGTTAAGGACACGTTAGTCTAATTTTAAACTAAGGTCAACTTAACCATTTGTTAAGAATACGTTAGTCTAATTTTAGACTAAGATCTACTTAACGGGATCATTTAGATCCAACAAAAGAGCATTTGGGCTCTATTGTTCAGTTTAGTGACATTGCGGTCGATTAGTTTAAGGACATTACGGTCCATTGTTAGTTTAAGGACATCTCGGTCTATTGTTAGTTTAAAGACATCTCGGTCGAGGTTAAGGACATCATAGTCCATAGGTTTAAGGACCCCGCAGTCTAATATTAGTTTTAAGACATCACGGTCGTGGTTAAAGACATCATAGTCCATGGGTTTAAGGACTCCACAGCCCGTTGTTAATTTTAAGACATCACGGTCGAGGGTAAGGACATCATAGCCATGGGTTTAAGGACCCCACAGTCCGTTGTTGGTTTTAAGATATCACGGTCGAGGTTAAGGACATCATAGTCCGTGAGTTTAAGGACCCCACAGTCCAATGTTAGTTTAAAGACATCACGATCGAGGTTAAGGACATCATAGTCCATGAGTTTAAGGACCCCATAGTCCGTAGTTTAAAGACGTTATAGTCTGTGAAATGTGTGGTTGTCGGGACCCGTCACCTCTCTGAAGACGTTGAGGAATTACAACGACAAATATCAAAGGAGTGAAGAGATGTTCCCTTGAACCAAGGTGGATTAAATGATCTGTAGTCCAATTTGGAACTAAGATCAATTAATTATATAATGAGCACATTGGCTCAGTTGAGTCTGAATTGAGGACTTATGGCCAATTTGGGCTAAGTCCAATTAAGTTTGAAATATTGGTCCTTTTGTTGGACCATTAGACATTTGTCTAGTTTCAGCCCACATTATTTAGCAATGCTAAACAAGAGTTTGAGGGTTTTGGTAACAGTTTTTTATCTTTGATTGAGCAATGGACATTATAGCTCTGAATTTTACTCAATTTTGAGATTCAGCTGAAGGGGAGACTTTAGCCTCTGGAGAATTAGCCGATTTGGCTAAAAGTAGTGTTAAACACTAGAGAACAACAGTGTTAAACACTAGAGATAGAACTCTCAAATTAGTGTTAAACACTAAAAGACAATCAGTGTTAAACACTGGAAATATAATCCCCAATTTAGTGTTAAACAATAGAACATGACAGTGTTAAACACTGGAAATGAAGTTGTCAAATTAGTGTTACACACTAGAAAACACCAGTGTTAAACACTGGGAATAAATCCTTTAAATTAGTGTTAAACACTAAATAGGAATGGGTCACGTGGGGCCACGTGAGGACACCCAGAGGTGGGACCAGATTCCTTTTACTTTGCTTTGCAAATAAGTGTTAAACGCTTTTTCATCTTTTGAGCATCACGTGTTGACACGTGATGGAGATTTATGCACTGATCATTAAGGCACTTGCTAAGGGGTCACGTGGGGACACGTGAGAGCGCCCAAAGCTCATATTTCCTTTGCTTTTTCTTTCTGTGTTTTGTAGGTCACGTGGGAGCACGTGAGGCATTGCCTCAAAGCTTATTCCTTCTCATTTTTGGGGATCTTTTCAGGGGTCACGTGGGGACACGTGACCTTAGTCTTTTGCATGCATGGAGATCTTTTAAGTCTCTTTATTTTTTAAGAATTAAATTCTCTGTAGGATTAAACCCTAATTATGATTTTGGAGGAATTAAATTCCTATTGTGCAAGAATTAAATTCTTATATCGGGTTAAACCCTAATCTCTTTTTGGAGGAATTAAATTCCCATATATGTAAAAGAATTAAATTCTTATATAGGGTGAAACCCTAATTTCATTTAGGAGAATTAAATACATGTGAATTTGAGAGAATTAAATTCTCAATTAGGGTTAAACCCTAGTTTTGTCCATCTTGAAGGAATTAAATTCCTATAGATTTAGGAGAATTAAATTCTCAGATAGGGTTTAAACCCCAATTTTATCTTAGAGGAATTAAATTTCTATAAATTGGGAGAATTAAATTCTCATATAGGGTTAAACCCTAGTTTTATCTTGGAGGAATTAAATTTCTATGAATTGGGAGAATTAAATTCTCTAAACTCAATTCTCCCTCTAAGTCTTGGATTTGCACGGCAGAATCTCAATCCGATGAGAATTAAATTCTCAACCTGATTTGCTTCTGCAGATCTTTAACCAGAGGAAGAACTAAGTTCCTTTTTTAGAAGAGTTAAACTCTTAGATTGAGAATTAAATTCTCTTTTTGAAGTTTTGATCCTTTTCCCCTTTCTCACCTAGAGTTTTCTTTCTTGAGAATTAAATTCTCCTCTCTTTTTTCTCTCTATTGTTGTTATCTCCCAAAAAAGTAGATCCTCTTCTCTTCTTGGCTCCTATTTATAGGAGAAAGAAAAGAATCAATTTGTTTTGTCAATATTTCATTGAAAGATTTTAATTGATTTTGTAACCAACATGATCTTTTAGATCACTCAGTGAATTTTATTCACCATTGGATTTTTAATCCAAAAGATATTCTGTTTGTTATTCTAATTTCAGGGAAATCTTTCCTTATATAGAATCTTTCTATAAATTGGTGATTTTTAATCACCATTGGATTTTTAATCCAACGGTGCTCCACTTTACAGAGCACAATCTTTTTTGTTTAGAAAGATTTAAAGAAATATTTTTCTAGTTAGGGTTTTTGATTCCCTCTTAGTTAGAATTTAATTTTATTAATTCATAGATCTTTAGGAACCCATCACGTGTTGGCACGTGACCCCCTTGATTAAGCATTTGACCAGAATTTAATTCTGTTGTTTTAAAGAACTCAGAAATTATCACGTGTCAGCACGTGACCCTTGGTCACGTGTTGGCACGTGATGCCCCATTGGGGTTTTTCCTTGTCATTTTATTATACCTTTAATTCTTTTAAGTGAGTTTAAAGGCCCATCACGTGTTGGCACGTGACCCATTTAATTATTTATTTTATTCAGTGTCTACAGCCTTTGCCTGTAAATGGTCACGCGTGGGCACGTGATGCCCGGTCACGTGTGGGCACGTGATGCCCCCATAACTTTTGATCCCGGATGAATTATGAGGCCCATAATATATCAAATCGAAGGGTTTTTCGAGACGCTTGCGATACCATCAGAATTTAGCCGTTTCACATTCGGGAGTTTGTCGAAATACAGCCCGGAAAATACTGATCACATTTTCTTAATCGTATCGCTGCCATTTGATACCTTGGGCTCTTTTGCGCAAAAAATTTTTTTGGCGGGAACACCCACTAGTGTGATCGCCATCACAACGCTGACAGTCAAGCAAAGATCTAAGGGCTCCATCAATATGTATTAGCGATATGTTAAAAGAAACATATACACATATTAAGATAGATACAAATCAAGTAGCATACTACTATATCGAGCAAGATTGTCGTAAATCCGTGTATATATCCCAAGCTTCCAAAATGTAATATACAAACTAGTACTATACAATAATGGCCACCATGGCATACATATCCAATAAACCCAACCGTAACTCAAGAGAACTTAGCATCTAGAGATTGATTAGTGAAAAAGATGCATTTGTATTTCGGGATGATGAAATGACATCATTCATCTATAAATTGAAGGGCTTTTGTGTTCCGGGATGATGAACTAACATCATTCATCTATACATTAATATTGTAGGATTTAGTGCTTAGTGGCACGACTCGGGTTTCAGCCCGAGAGTCTATTACCGTGATTACGGGCATACACATGATACTGTTGAGTTACGAGAAAGATTTTTTTAACTGATTTCAAATACCATTAGAATAAACAATACTTAGTGACATTGACACCTTAGTTTCACATGATATGATGATTTACCATGTTCTGACAGTTATATCATATGTCATTCTTGTTTTTGTTCATTGTTTGCCTACACGTAATCAGTTCATGTTATAATTATCTATCACGTCACTTTATTGCCTTTATTATGATCATGTTATTTTCGACGTTCTGACGTATAGGTTTTGTATGGCCCAAATTCATTGCTAGTAGAACCAAAGGATCAAGAGTGCTTTGTAGAGATAGCCGAGTTTTGAGGTACATCTTCATTTATCTAGGTCATTAGGATGTTTTATTTATTCCAGAAACGTGTTTTATTTCATTACATACACGTATTTTGTGAGTCCATAAGGGACTAAAACTTGTATACCGTTTACTTATTAGTTATTTGAGACTTTGTTATTTCAGCAATTGTTTTTTTATAGTTTTTTTGGTGGCAATGGACATGCATTAGAATTGTTCTTATTTCTGTTTCACTTGATTTATTGCAAGAAACCTTAATGTGATTATGGGAGGATGGTTCCTTACCATAGGTAGTATGGCTGGCCAGATTACGTTCTCGTATTTCTGCGGTTGGATAGGTATGCCCTAAAGGCCATTTATTGAATTGGATGCTGAGGATATATATATGTACATAATAGTCTTGCTAGATATGATAATATGCTATTTGGTTTGTTTTTATCTTAATATGTGTATATATTTTACTTGTTATTATGTATCGTTAATACATGTTGATAAAACACATAGGATCATTGCTTGACTACCAGCGTTATGATGGAGATCATACTCATGGTGGCTGGGTAGTCTATAAACACATCCTTAAATGTCGCTATTCGCAGGAGTATCGAGACTGATATCGATATTCCAGAGTAGACTAGTGTATATATTTCTTATTCCCGAAATGGGATATGGCTGGTCTCACAGCCATTAGTGTACGACACTAAACATTGTATACATGTGCTGATTAGGTTATGAGTTATACTGGACAGACTCGCCAAGAATTGCTAGATGGTATTATACCTATCGTCAGATAGCAGTTCTCTGGTGATATAAGTACATGGTAGTATGTTGACCTGGCATCATCATTTGTCTCGAGTGTGTTCCCAGTGTACTTAGATTACTATCCTACCATGGTGTAACACCCGAGCCCAATAATACTATTTATATTACTAGTTGAGGGTTGTCTATTGCTCATTCCAATTTTCCTGATTTTCTGGTGTTTATTGCTAAATTTTAACCGGTTAAGTCATTTTGGCACATAACAAATTTTAACTCCTAAAATGAAATTTAAGATGTCCATGTTGGCCTACTCGTCGCCACTAGTCGCGTGGTAGCGTCCGCGTGTCGAGATTCCGTCCCGTTCGGCTAAACGGGCAAGTTCGGACGACTACGTGCGCGTGCAAGTGTCCGACTTGGGGGCATGCATTTTAATCATTAAACACCTCCTTTCAAAATTTGGAACTCGCTTAAAATCCTATAATTTGAATTTGGAGCATTTGGGCGCAACCCGGGCGCGATTTGGAAATGTTTCATTTAGCGCCAAAAAGGCCCATTTAATAAAATATTATGAAGCTGTATATTTATATATATTATCATACCTTAACGTTAAAATCTTTTCTTTAAATCTTTTAAATTCCTTTTCCTAACATCCCCAGCCAATCACGAGCTCCCAATTGAGCTCGTGGGCCCCACCTCCTCTTTCTCTATCTCTGTCTCTCTCCTTATTCTCTTTCTCTCTCTCTCTCTCTCTAAATCTTCCTCTCTCTCTCCAATCTCCCTCTCTCTCTTCCTCTATTTAAATTCTCATGCAGCCGCCTTCGTCCCCACGCAACCACGAGAAACCCAACGAAACCCTAACCCTAGCTCCTCGCAACCTCACCGCCGACCTCCTAACGACTTCGCCGTCGCCGTCACCACCTCGTCGACCTCACCGCACCTTCCTCCCCTCGTTCTCCCGCTCTTTCCCGCACCTGCACCCAACCCCGACGTCGCCTCCAAACCCCGCAGACCTCGCCGTCGACGCGACCGTCCATCGCCGACGACTCCCGCGACACCCTCTCACCCTCCTCGTCCCGACCTCGTCGTCGCTGCCCTCCTCCCCTCGCCGGACCACCAACCCGAGCCCCTAAACCCATCGTCTACCCTCCGCTGTTCGCCGGAGAACGCGCCGGCGATCATCTCCGTCGTCACCAGAGCCACCTCCTTCTCCTCCCCTCGACCACCAGAGCCGACCACCCTCTCCTCCACTCGCCGCAGCACTCTCTCCCGCACACCCCGAGGCCTTCAGCCCTTGCTGCCGCCGCCGGCGTTCCAGCGCCGTCGAGCTCGCCGGGGTCACCTGGTATATCTCTCTGTAAACTTCCTCTTCCTTCCTTCTGTGCTTATCACCCCGTTGATCGTATTAGGTTATTGTGTGTTGCTAACTTGTTGTCGCGTTTTGCCGGAATCCGACCGTGCCGTCTTGGCGAACCCGACGCTCCAGCGAAGCCCCCTGGTCCGTGTGATTCCGTTGTTATCTGTTAGGACTCGATCCGTGGCCCGTGCTATCATATCGTGTTTTCTGCCGACATCGCATCCGTGTTCCAGATTGCAGAACCGTCGAGGCAAGTATCTGAATACTTGCTCTAACATGCTAGCGTGCGAGATCTAGTCTTGCCACGCGTTTTGAATTCATACTATAAAACAACTTAATGATGGTAATGGATATCATATTATTGCAGTTATCTTAACCTGGAATCGTTACAACAGTTCCTCGTAATTAATCAACCCACATCAATCCATATTTCAGCTAAACAAAACGACTGAATCATATCTGCTTAAACTGTTAAATCATTCACGAAACAATTATTATACTTAATGTAAATTCCTGTAGCTTCATTACTTCAGAATTGTGGATATTGATTTACCTTGTGGCTATTGCACCCTAAAGATGATTGAACCTGTTAATAAGAGAATACAAACATCACTGTGGTTATATGGAATATTGTGGTTAATTACTGTTTCCTGCTGCTGTCCATTATTGATTGTATACCTGTTGTGAGCACTTACCCGATTGCACGACATATTGGCCTGACCCTGCTACACCTGACATATGCATACATACTGACTCATCCTGTTGTACCATGACATTACTTGTTTCATGATTTCATGCCTAATGCCGACAAACCTGACCATTCCTGCTGTCGATCCAGACAGATCTACTTTTACTTGACCTTGTGTTGGCATTAGTCCTTGACTACTGAATACCTGACCTGACATACATAGTTTGGGGGTATGGGGAAATCAAAGGTGAAACCGACTTGTAACTCAACAGTTCGATACATTGTTCTGATCAGTCTTACGGGCTTGGCCAGCTCCGGAGTGTTGATGCTGACATCACTCGTCCATCCTACTACCTTTTACTGCTTAGCGGCACGTCTCGGATTCAGCCCCGAGGGTTATGACCGTGGTCCCGGGCACGCACGAGATACTATTGAGTTACATCGACGATTCATCAATTGGTTTCAAAAACTATAGAGTAGAAAACCTGATAGGACAGTTTAGTCACCATTGCACATTACCCTGCTTGTTATTACTGCTTTATTCATGTTCATACTTGCATTGCTTATTACCGTGTTTATGCTATATACTTGATGTCATGACGCGCTGACGTCTGGGTTTTGCATGGCCCAGATTCCGTACCACTGTCGACGACCGAGCAGGAGTACTTCAGCCAGCAGGCTGAACAGTGAGTCCTTAGGATTTAGTTTATTTATTTCTTTTCATTTCCAGATGTGAGCCCGCATTATGGGACGTACTGTTTATTCATTGTATTGGATCATTAGCTTCCGCACTTATTGTTTATTGATTCTTGTTATTATGGATTTGGACATGTATTAGATTAGTTTTTATCTTGTTCTTGATATCCTTACAACCGTAATGTGACTGTGGATGGATACTTCCTACCCACAGGTAGTATGGTTGGCTATGTCACGTGCCCAATCTTGCGTACTCTGGGAAGCGGGGCGTGACATGGTTCTTTTGGTATCAGAGCCATAGGTTAATTGGGTTGATTCTTTGTAGTTGGGTATCGCACCCGATACACGAATCAGAATACCCGTGATTAGGAAACATGTCCTGCCACTTTGACCATTTTACCATCCTTGAATCATTCTTCCGGATCATGTCGACATGCAAACTTACTTTGCAATTGTCAACTCAAAACCTAACTTCTTGTTATCTCTAGGACTTAGGCGACTTGGGTGGAGTTAAGTAATTGCGGCTATGATACCGCGGCATAGCTACAATGCAGCACTCTATTTAAGTATCTTGGAGTTCTAGCCTTGATCTATACTCGAAAACTATCATCATGCTAATGTTGGGTACTTTGATTTCCAGGATTTATGGCCGGTACGAGTTTGGAGATGGACCAAAGAAGTGCGGTCTTAGCCGCCAGGCGTAGAGTGATAAGGGGATTGCTGGAGAGTCTAAAGGAACAGACCGAGCTGGAACCGGCATTTGCACTGAACCAAACGTCTGTACGTAGAAGAATTCCGGTGAACAGACGCAGCGTAGCACCAATGAAGAAAACAATTGTGGGTGATCGGAAAGGGAGCGTGATTTGTAACTACTGCCATATATCCGGACATGTGCGAAGGGAGTGTCGTAGGAGGCTGGGACTCTGTTTTAGATGTGGAGCGGCAGATCACGCCGTTATTGCTTGTCCGTCGAAGCCTCGCACGAAAGATGTTACACAGAAGCCTCCGCAGGGACCGTTCCAAGGACAGGAACCGCTTACTCAAGGACCAAAGCAGGCTCGAGCGTTCACGTTGACAGCTGAGGAAGCTAAGGCATCAGGAGAAGTGGTTTCAGGTAATTTTTACTCGTTCATGGTTTTCCCGCTCTGGCATTATTTAATTTCGGAGCATCCCACTGATTTATGTCATCCAAATTTATAACTACACACTCGATTACCTGCACGACCCTGTCTAGTTTCTGGGATATACACACTGGGAATGGGAAAATCATAGCTAGTAAGGAATGTAGAGATTGTACAGTTGTTGTTTGCGGACGGGAGATTTTGCAGATTTCTTGGTGATAGATACGGGCAGTTATGAGGTTGTCTTGGGGATGGATTTTCTTGGCACTTTCCACGCCCACATTGACTGTAGGGCAAGGAAGGTAAATTTCCAGATTCCCGGACATCCTAAGTTTACTTTCATTGGAGGAAGCAGTTCTGTCGGGCCAGTCGAGTTTGGGGCTAGGCCGACGAACAATGTTCTTGCGGCTATGGTAGTGGAGACTAATGAAGAGCCGGCAGTTGTCCGCGACTTTATGGATGTGTTTGAAGATATTTCGGGCTTACCGCCGAAGCGAGATGTGGAGTTTGCGATTGACCTTATTCCTGGTGCAGCGCCAGTATCAAAATCTTATTATCCGATGGCACCGGTGGAATTGGAAGAAGTTAAGAAACAAGTGGGTGAATTACTCGAGAAGGGATGGATTCGAAGCAGCAACTCACCTTGGGGAGCTCCAGTTCTCTTAGTAAAGAAGAAGGATGGCACAAGAAGGATGTGCATTGATTATCGAGAATTGAACCGGGTGACTATTAAGAACAAGTACCCGATCCCTCGCATTGGAGAACTTTTCGAGCAGCTTAGTGGCGCGAGGGTATTCTCGAAACTGGACTTGCGATCAGGATATCATCAGGTCCGAGTGAAGGCAGAAGACATTTGCAAGACGGCGTTTCGAACTCGATATGGGCATTTCGAGTATTTAGTGATGCCCTTCGGAGTGACTAATGCGCCGGCAATATTTATGGATTTGATGAACAGGATCTTTTCACTTTTCTTGGACCAGTTTATCGTGGTGTTCATCGACGATATTCTGGTATACTCGAAGAGTCCGGAGGAGCATGCTGAGCACTTAAGGATCGCACTGCAGACGCTGAGACAAGAGAAGTTGTTTGCGAAGATGAGTAAGTGTGAATTCTGGCTGGAAGAAGTGAAGTTTCTGGGGCATGTCGTGTCGGGCGATGGAATCGCCGTTGATCCCGAAAAGATTACAGCAGTTCGGAATTGGCCTGTTCCAAAGAATGTTGCAGAGATAAGAAGTTTTCTTGGACTCGCCGGTTACTACAGAAGATTTGTGGAGAACTTCGCTCGTTTAGCTGAGCCGTTAACCAAGCTTACGCGTAAGGAGGTACCGTTTGTTTGGACGGATGGATGTGCATTGGCTTTCGAGACGTTGAAGCAGAAGTTGATAACCGCCCCGATCCTGACCGTACCGGATAATTCAGGAGGACTGGTGATTCATAGCGACGCATCTGGAAAGGGATTGGGATGTGTTTTAATGCAGAACGGGAAAGTCGTCGCTTACGCATCGAGACAGCTGAAGACTCATGAGAAGAACTATCCGACTCATGACTTAGAGCTTGCAGCCGTGATCTTCGCCCTGAAGATTTGGAGACACTACCTTTTGGGCGAGAGAGTTGAAGTCTTTACAGATCACAAGAGTTTGAAATATGTGTTCACTCAGAAGGAGTTGAACATGAGGCAACGCAGATGGTTGGAGCTGATGGCCGACTATGACCTTGATCTTAAGTACCACCCGGGAAAGGTCAACGTCATGCCGGATGCGCTGAGCCGGTTACCAGCAATTCAGATATTGACTGCACAGAGAGAGATCATTGCGGATTTTCGGAGATTTGACTTGGAGGTTGTGCTACCACATGCTACAGGACAGTTCATGCAGTTGCAAGTACAATCGTCCTTAGTTGAGAAGATTAAAGCGGCACAATCGCAGGATCCTAGACTGCAAAAGTTTCGAGAGCAGGTTGGAGCCGGACTACGAACCGATTTACTGATCCATGAAGATGGTTCGTTGAGATATGGTATCCGTGTGTGTGTGCCAAAAGGAGATGTGCGTGAAGAGCTTATGAAGGAGGCACACAGTTCAGCTTACTCTGTACATCCAGGAGGGACAAAGATGTACCGAGATATTCGACAGCATTTCTGGTGGGAAGGTATGAAACGGGAAATTGCTCTCTTCGTGGCTAAGTGCTTGGTGTGTCAGCAAGTCAAGGCTGAACACCAAAGGGTTGCTGGTTTGTTGCAACCACTTCCGATTCCTCAATGGAAGTGGGAACATATAACCATGGATTTCGTGACGGCTTTACCGCGGAGTCCAAAGGGCAACAATGCTGTATGGGTGATTGTCGATCGGTTGACCAAGGCAGCTCACTTTATTCCTTTTCGGGTTGGTCAATCGACAGAGACTTTGGCAGAGCGGTACATGCAGGAGATTGTCAGATTGCATGGAGTACCGGTAAGCATCGTGTCCGATCGGGACACTCGGTTCTTGTCGCACTTTTGGAGGAGCTTACAAGAAAGTTTGGGGACTCGATTGAAGTTTAGCACAGCTTATCATCCTCAGACTAATGGACAATCAGAGAGAACGATCCAGACCCTTGAAGATATGTTGAGGGCTTGCATGTTGGACTTCAAAGGTTCTTGGGAAGATCATCTACACCTGGTGGAGTTTTCGTACAACAATAGCTTCTAAGCAACTATTCAGATGGCCCCGTTTGAAGCACTGTATGGTCGTAAGTGCCGTTCACCTGTTTGTTGGGATGATGTTGGTGAACGAAGGTTACTAGGACCAGATTTGGTGGTGCAGACAGTCGAGAAGGTGAATACGATCAGGAAGCATATGAAGGCAGCTCAAAACAGACAGAAGAGTTGGGCCGACACGTCAAGAAGACCTCTAGAGTTCGCCGTGGGTGATTTGGTATTCCTGAAGATATCACCGACTAGAGGGGTGATTCGCTTTGGAAGTCGGGGAAAGCTTAGTCCTCGTTTCGTTGGACCCTTCGAGATATTGGAGCGTGTTGGAGAAGTATCGTACCGGTTGGCGTTACCACAGTCTTTAGCAGGAGTTCACGATGTGTTTCATGTGTCTCAACTACGGAAGTATGTTCGTGATGAGACTCATGTCTTGGATCATTCGGAGTTGACCGTTCGGGAGGACCTGACTTTTGAGGAGCGACCAGTTGAAATCAAGGATCGAAGAGAAAAGGTTCTTAAGAACAAGGTTATCCCTCTTGTGCTAGATTCTTGGGGTAACCGATCGCATGGAGAATCCACTTGGGAGCGAGAAGACGAGATCCGACAGAAATTCCCTCACCTTTTCCGGTAGTTACCTATCTTGTATTCTTGGAATTTCGAGGACGAAATTCTTTTTGTAGTTGGGTATGATGTAACACCCGAGCCCAATAATACTATTTATATTACTAGTTGAGGGTTGCCTATTGCTCATTCCAATTTTCCTGATTTTCTGGTGTTTATTGCTAAATTTTAACCGGTTAAGTCATTTTGGCACATAACAAATTTTAACTCCTAAAATGAAATTTAAGATGTCCATGTTGGCCTACTCGTTGCCACTAGTCGCGTGGTAGCGTCCGCATGTCGAGATTCCGTCCCGTTCGGCTAAACGGGCAAGTTCGGACGACTACGTGCGCGTGCAAGTGTCCGACTTGGGGGCATGCATTTTAATCATTAAACACCTCCTTTCAAAATTTGGAACTCGCTTAAAATCCTATAATTTGAATTTGGAGCATTTGGGCGCAACCCGGGCGCGATTTGGAAATGTTTCATTTAGCGCCAAAAAGGCCCATTTAATAAAATATTATGAAGCTGTATATTTATATATATTATCATACCTTAACGTTAAAATCTTTTCTTTAAATCTTTTAAATTCCTTTTCCTAACATCCCCAGCCAATCACGAGCTCCCAATTGAGCTCGTGGGCCCCACCTCCTCTTTCTCTATCTCTGTCTCTCTCCTTATTCTCTTTCTCTCTCTCTCTATCTCTAAATCTTCCTCTCTCTCTCTCCAATCTCCCTCTCTCTCTTCCTCTATTTAAATTCTCATGCAGCCGCCTTCGTCCCCACGCGACCACGAGAAACCCAACGAAACCCTAACCCTAGCTCCTCGCAACCTCACCGCCGACCTCCTCACGACTTCGCCGTCGCCGTCACCACCTCGTCGACCTCACCGCACCTTCCTCCCCTCGTTCTCCCGCTCTTTCCCGCACCTGCACCCAACCCCGACGTTGCCTCCAAACCCCGCAGACCTCGCCGTCGACGCGACCGTCCGTCGCCGACGACTCCCGCGACACCCTCTCACCCTCCTCGTCCCGACCTCGTCGTCGCTGCCCTCCTCCCCTCGCCGGACCACCAACCCAAGCCCCTAAACCCATCGTCTACCCTCCGCTGTTCGCCGGAGAACGCGCCGGCGATCATCTCCGTCGTCACCAGAGCCACCTCCTTCTCCCCCCTCGACCACCAGAGCCGACCACCCTCTCCTCCACTCGCCACAGCACTCTCTCCCGCACACCCCGAGGCCTTCAGCCCTTGCTGCCGCCGCCGCCGTTGCCTCGCCGGCGTTCCAGCGCCGTCGAGCTCGCCGGGGTCACCTGGTATATCTCTCTGTAAACTTCATCTTCCTTCCTTCTGTGCTTATCACCCCGTTGATCGTATTAGGTTATTGTGTGTTGCTAACTTGTTGTCGCGTTTTGCCGGAATCCGACCGTGCCGTCTTGGCGAACCCGACGCTCCAGCGAAGCCCCCTGGTCCGTGTGATTCCGTTGTTATCTGTTGGGACTCGATCCGTGGCCCGTGCTATCATATCGTGTTTTCTGCCGACATCGCATCCGTGTTCCAGATTGCAGAACCGTCGAGACAAGTATCTGAATACTTGCTCTAACATGCTAGCGTGCGAGATCTAGTCTTGCCACGCATTTTGAATTCATACTATAAAACAACTTAATGATGGTAATGGATATCATATTATTGCAGTTATCTTAACCTGGAATCGTTACAACAGTTCCTCGTAATTAATCAACCCACATCAATCCATATTTCAGCTAAACAAAACGACTGAATCATATCTGCTTAAACTGTTAAATCATTCACGAAACAATTATTATACTTAATGTAAATTCCTGTAGCTTCATTACTTCAGAATTGTGGATATTGATTTACCTTGTGGCTATTGCACCCTAAAGATGATTGAACCTGTTAATAAGAGAATACAAACATCACTGTGGTTATATGGAATATTGTGGTTAATTACTGTTTCCTGCTGCTGTCCATTATTGATTGTATACCTGTTGTGAGCACTTACCCGATTGCACGACATATTGGCCTGACCCTGCTACACCTGACATATGCATACATACCGACTCATCCTGTTGTACCATGACATTACTTGTTTCATGATTTCATGCCTAATGCCGACAAACCTGACCATTCCTGCTGTCGATCCAGACAGATCTACTTTTACTTGACCTTGTGTTGGCATTAGTCCTTGACTACTGAATACCTGACCTGACATACATAGTTTGGGGGTATGGGGAAATCAAAGGTGAAACCGACTTGTAACTCAACAGTTCGATACATTGTTCTGATCAGTCTTACGGGCTTGGCCAGCTCCGGAGTGTTGATGCTGACATCACTCGTCCATCCTACTACCTTTTACTGCTTAGCGGCACGTCTCGGATTTAGCCCCGAGGGTTATGACCGTGGTCCCGGGCACGCACGGGATACTATTGAGTTACATCGACGATTCATCAATTGGTTTCAAAGACTATAGAGTAGAAAACCTGATAGGACAGTTTAGTCACCATTGCACATTACCCTGCTTGTTATTACTGCTTTATTCATGTTCATACTTGCATTGCTTATTACCGTGTTTATGCTATATACTTGATGTCATGACGCGCTGACGTCTGGGTTTTGCATGGCCCAGATTCCGTACCACTGTCGACGACCGAGCAGGAGTACTTCAGCCAGCAGGCTGAACAGTGAGTCCTTAGGATTTAGTTTATTTATTTCTTTTCATTTCCAGATGTGAGCCCGCATTATGGGACGTACTGTTTATTCATTGTATTGGATCATTAGCTTCCGCACTTATTGTTTATTGATTCTTGTTATTATGGATTTGGACATGTATTAGATTAGTTTTTATCTTGTTCTTGATATCCTTACAACCGTAATGTGACTGTGGATGGATACTTCCTACCCACAGGTAGCATGGTTGGCTAAGTCACGTGCCCAATCTTGCGTACTCTGGGAAGCGGGGCGTCACATGGTTTTAAAGAATTATGCAAATAGGTAATAGTTGGGTGTAGTCCCGAAACACTTGGAGGTAGTGAGCGATAGAAGGAATTCGTTTCTTTCGGTATAAAGAGTTGATGTCGATCGCGCTGTGTACGGTTGGCCATTACCATAAGATCTAGACCTAGGCGGATGAGATTTACTGATTGGATCAATAGTTTCTCGATTGGTCATGAGCTAGATATCGGCATGACTTATCAGGTTATTAGGGATCTGACGTTTTCCACCCCTCTAGACCTGGTATGTGACACTCTCAGACGAAGAGACCAGACTGTACGGCGAATGTCACTTATAGGCTCAATAGGGGTTTGGACAAGCTTGCTTGTTGAGCTTTTTTCGACAGATACCTGTGTAGCCGTTACGTACAGCTAGTATCACCGACGTGCTTGTGAGTTAGGGATGTGATCCAGTAGCTCACTACCAGTGTATTGTCGAGTATTTAGAGTCCCACACACAGGGTTTCCCGGCACCGGCGAAACGATATAGTTGTGGTACAATGGTATGTGCAAGAGTTCGATTAAAATACGTGTATTGGATACACTGACGGTAATCGGACGTTTGGTAATACTGGCCGGTCTTTTGGAAAGACGGATATTAAATCAAGTTTTAATTTAATATATTAATACATATATTGGATATATGTATTTACTAGTATTATGTCACATATTCTTATCATCTAACTTTTGCATATTAGCGCAAATGGAAAATGTATATTGTGTGTTTGCATATCAATATATTTTCCAATTTCTTTTTCTCTATTCTCTTTTGTGTGCATGTGTTCATCACATGTCCTAGGGTATACACCCATCCCATTTTGGATGGACAAATGGAGGAGAGAGGAATGGGCAGACACTTGGAGGAGAGAGATGAGAAGGGTATATGAGAGTATACTCTCATATCATTTTAGTTTATGCTTTCATTTCTTTTTCTTTAAACTTCTTCATTTGCTTTCTAGTTTTCCATCTCTAATCACAAAATAGACGAGAAAAAGAATAGGCAATGAGAAAAAGAAAGAGTGATAGTAAATTACATCACTTGAACTCTTAGATTAGCAAACTAGAAGTTCAAGTTGTTTCAAGTGGAGAAGCTAAAGCCTAAGCTAGAAGCTCTCAAGGTGGATCCATTTTTGACCGAGAAAATCAACATCCAAGCATGTTCCCTCATCTAGGAGTCTAGCCAGAGTTCATCCAAGAAGCAAATGAAGATGCTTCAAAAGTTGTTGTCTCTAAAATTCTTGGTTGCTCTCTCTTTTAGTTGCAAGTTATAGTCTTTATGTTTGATTCTAAGGTTTTAGTTAGTTTGCTTCTCTAGATTTTTTTCTTAAAACTCGCTTCCGCAAGGCTTTTGAACTCTTGTAGAGGCTGAGTAACTAACATATGCTGGGCAGATTTAGGATTTTCTTAGTTTGGGGAACATAGAGGCCTTTTTATTTTATGATAATTATACTTGGAGGTCGTTGGTCAAGGTGGAAATAGTTAATTTGCTACCGATGCAATACGTCCAGATAAAAAAGACAGAAAAACGATAACTTTCATACATCTTCCGGACAGTTTTGTGAGGCCTGTCCCGTGTATGTGTGTGTTGGCACTGGCCTGTAAACCCTAATCTATACACACCACGCACACAACACACTCACACACTCCACACACAAGTACACACGCATCCAGAGGTCCCACGATTTTGCCTCGAAAGCGTTAATTTATAGCAACTTCCCACGCACTGGCCCGTAAACCCTAATCTCTACACACCCACGCACAAAACTCACACACTCCACACAACACACTCCACACACGAGCACACACGAATCCAGGGCATCCAGGAATTTGCCTCGAAAGTGTTAATTTATGGTCACTTCCTCTTTTGGGGTTCCTAGGTTGGGGTTCGATCCCGTACTCTTCCCAAAAGGGAAAGTGTCCATACCGCTATTGCTCATTGGTGTAGTATGACCAGTATATTAAAGACTTTTATCAATGTAATGGTTCTTTTTATTGAATGCTCTGGACCATGTAGTTGATTTTGACTGATTACCATAATAAAATGATCTGTAAACATAATCATAGACGACGAGGATGATGAATGGATAACCTACACTAGTTGCTTAATTTTAAAATTTAGATAACAAGATAAGGATAAAAACGTGTACCCAACAATAAATTAAGGTCTTATTAACTTGCTGCTATCAAAGTAGGGGATGTAAAAGATTGTTACAAGCTAAATATATATTAGGCGCTCTTAATTATTTATCCCACATTGGAAGTTGACAAAAATTAGAACAAGGTAGGGGGCATTAAAAGAAGGGGTGCTTTGAAAGTAAAAGTTATCTTTGCGCTTGGGGCAATGGCGTAGTTAATGAGGTAATACCGAGACGTGTCAATTGCTGGTTGAAAACTATTTCCAAACCCTCTCCTCGGCCCAGGGTTCATCCCGGTGCCGTTGAGAATTTCTGGAAGGGCTCCCTCTTGTTCAATTTTATGAAGTTTAGTATTTTTTTAATTCCCTGTAAATTCAAGGAACGTGTGTACATTTTTCATGATGACTTGATGCCTTCCGATTAATACAGAAACATAGACGAAGTCAAGAATGCATACCATTAATTGAAAGTTTTCTCGGTGAAAAGATTGGTTAGGAACACACCTATGAAGAAATAAAGAAATACTTCAGTAGATCCATTCGCCGATTCTGATGGTTTAGTTTCAGGCATCATAGGACCGGAAGCCTTCGAACTTTAACCTTTATATTGGGTATTTTGTGGCCTTACATTGAAATATGGAGTATGATGCTAATTTGGTATTTTTAGACTGTATACCAAGGTTAAATATGGAAGCTCGATAGAAAAAAATTGTAATTTTCGGTTTTCGGGTTAAAATTGATGGAGCTGCTCTAGAAATTGACTGTCGATACTTGTTTAATTTTTAATTCCGCTAATATCTTGATAATAGTCCGCCCTAAGAAAGGAAAAATAATAGTGAGGAGATTGAATAATAAGAAGGAGAAGAAATCTCACAATGATACAATGCATATATATTTTTTGAGGAAAATGGTTGGATAATTACCCCCAAATATTCATTAAAATGATTTTAGTGAGTTGCACCAACTCCTTATTCTCCGCCAAACGAATGCAAATTCAAAAAGAAAAGAAATACAAGAAATGCCCAAAAAGCTTATTCTCCACGGATAACTGCTTATCATCTATCCATTAGGAACTATGCTCTCTTGATTGTCACCGTCTTATGTGGTCTTCTGTATCTTTTGCTCGAAGTGTGGTATGATCTTCCTTAATTAGCTTTGTTTTGTGAAGACTTTCATCAATAGGAAGGTCTCTTTTTATTTATGTTGTGGACCATGCAGCTCATTTTGGCTGAAATAGCCTGTAAAAGTAATCATAGACAATGATGACGAGTAAAATCTGTAGAAAGGTGAGGTTTTAGGTAATAAGATAAGAGGGGAAAACACATAGTGAATAATAAATCAGGGACCTTGTTGACTTGCTACATCAAAGTATGGGATGCAAAAGATTAGAAGGTTAAAGACTGGGCGGTCAAAATAATTATCCCACATCGAAGTTTAATACAAATTCGAACAAGCAATGGGACTTTAAAAGTGGGGGCATACAGCTAAACAAGAAGTATCTCTGCGCTTGGGGCAATAACACAACTAATGAGAGAATACCGAGGTGTGTTAATTGCTGGTTGAAAACTATTTCCAAACCTCCTCATTGGCTCGGGTTTCCGGTGCCATTGAGAATATTTGGAGAAGGGTAAAGCCCTACAATTCTCAATATTAAAATTTTGCATGCAAGGAAGTCTATATTAAAAGATTTTACGTATGTAAGGAGGGAGACAAGAAGTTTACATTGTGGATGGGTGGAGAGGTGTAAGGATGAAGAGGAAGATGTTAAGGATGAAGGGGAAGATGAAAATTTTTCCACTGTGTAATGAAGACATGGTGATATGCAATGGGGAAGATGAAGAGGATGGCTGATGGAGGAGGCTGAGATCTTGTTGTCCTCCGTCGATCCTGTGATGGTAGTCTTTGACGGCTGAGATTTGTTTTGGAAATCGTTAAGTCTGGATCTCAATGGGTTGGTGTTTGACGCCGAGCTACCTGCAAAGAAGTTCCGGGATGGGTGACCACCGTAAGACCCTCCGACGATCAAATTAGTGCCGAGGTATAAGTGCATAGTAGCGGCGTATTGGAATGAGTTCGAGTTACCTGAGTCGTCTGAAAGAGAGGTTCATATAGGGGTTGCATGGCACGAGCAGGCGCGAGATCTTCGCCGTTAGTTATCGTCCCAGCGTTATCCCCGTCTTCAATTGCGGGATGCGTCCATTAATAAGGGGATGCACTAGCGTGGGACACGGATCGTGGGAAGGCGGATATCTCATCCTAGCGATATACACGGAGCCGTTGCGGGGTGTATGGGATCCGCGCTCTTGATTGATCGGGAGGAAACCGAGAAAGCTCGACATGTCAGGAGCTCGGAGACGAGCCGGGTGGCCGAGGAAGCTCGGCGTGTCAGACGGCTCGAAGACGAGCAAGGAGACTGAGGAAGCTCGGAGACGAGCTATTGGTAGTTTCCTAGGTGAAGATGGAATGTATTCTCGAAAGGTCGGATACGTTCCTCGAGAAGGGGATCTCGAGAAATGTCCCTGATGCAACTCGTTTATTCCACCCCCGTAGCCTTCGGGACACGTCATCCGCCATGTGTCGTAATCTGGGGAGATACCACTTGTGAGCATCATCATTAGCCCCCCACTCTCGTTTCGACCTATTCATGGATCGGGTCGAGAGTGGTCTGCTCGGTTTTCCTTTCGCTCATTTTGGCGCCAATAATCATAATGCAGATCGTCCGGGAACGGCATGGCGTTTGATGGTTGCGTCGTTTCGATCTTTGGTCCTACGTGTCGCCTCGTTGTTCACCTGAATTTTCGTGCGTATCCCCGATGGCGTCAGCGGATCAGTGAAATGATTGCGCTTTAAAGAGGGGGCGCCGTTTGAGTCGATTTGTCGGTCGAGATATGGGCCACGTGTCAGCCGTTGGTTGGCGGAGGAGACAGGCTGTCTCTGACTCCTGCAGTGGAAGAGACATCTCCAATGGCCGATCGCCACGTGGATCCCCACTGACCGCTGGGCGTGACGTTTCGTTTTGGCGGGAATAAATCTAGGCCGTAAGATGTTCTCTTCTAGGGTGTATAAATAGGAAGGGACCATCCTAAGGCTGACACTTTGCTCAAATTCTTTTTCATTGCTAAAGATTACCCGGCGCTCCATCCTTTAGATCGGATCCTCTGTTGATTTTTCCTCGGCAAGTCCCTTCCTTTAAATCATGTTTGATGTCTTCATCTAAGGAGTCCGTAGAAGTAGTAAGGGTAGAGTCGGAAGATGAGGCACCCGCTGTTGGGGCCGAGTCCAGTGGATCTTCCTTCTCTTCGGCTTTAGATAGAATAAAGAGTTCTTTTTCTTCTTCGTCCTCTGTATCAGGTTTGCCCCCTAGAGTCAGGGTTGCCCCTGTCGCTCGCCGCCGGACAGCGATAAGGGCCCCCAAGGTGCGCATCGGGTTGCGCAACAGGAACATCTACGATGTGTCCTCCGTTTTGAAGAGTCTGGACGAGCTTTCCGAAATTCGGGCTCGATTCCACATCCCCTCTAACTATTCACTTTTCTTAGCTAGAGAGGGTGAGCCGGCGGATCAGGTACGGAGAAAGGAGATTGCCCTGTCTCTGGAATCGTACCGGGCAGGAATGCGTCTGCTCTTCCCCACCGAGATTTGTAGGGTGCTTCGTTGTTTCTACCTTGCCCCGAACCAGCTAGCGCCGAACTCGTGGAGAATCCTTCTCGGGTTTCTGGTCCGGTTAAAACATGAAAATATCTCCTTCAGTTTGACTCTCCTTGTCCTTTTCCTTTGCTATAAGAATTACCTCGGCACCAGTAAGGATGAGCCGAGCTGGGTGTATTTCTCGTATAAAAGCGTAAGGGTGGGACGGCCGGGTCAGGGGTAGTAGTCGTTCATTCTTCCATCCACGAATGGAAGGAGGAGTTTGTATTCGTCGGGCCGCTAGAGGGTGAGGATTGTCTTGTACCTACACAGTGGCACATGGCCGATTGCCCGAGGGCAAAGCAGTCGACTTCCCCCGAAGCGAGAGTGGTGTCCCAGTGGGAGCTGATCCAACGGGCGGATGTCCTGCCATCCGAGTAGGCATTGAGCTGGGTTGGTGTAACGACTGTATACCTTATATACGTAATAAAAACATTTTATAATTTTATTGCGATGTCAAAACCATTATTTTACTGTTTATATTGGTAGAAAATACTTTTAAAATATTTTTCCATGTTTAAAATGAATTAATATGATTTTTAGGAATTTTTTTGAAATTTTAAGAATTTAAATGTTTTTTTTATCGAAGGGAAATTTTTTTATAACCGACAAGGAGATCTATTTTAGACCAAATTTGGTTGCAAAGATATAAAATATCAAAATACATTTTATATAATTTTTCTAGATTTTAAAAATATTTTTTACCATTTTAAAATAATTTTTAGAAGCCAAAAACAAATTTTAAAACATTTTTTTAACTATTAAAAATTATTTTATTTTATTTTATTTTTCAGCCAGGCCCCACACACGTGAGAGAACATGGATCGTTAGATCTGGTCGGCCAATAGTTGGATCTGGCGTTTACTGTAGCAATAAATAAATAAATAGTTTTTTAATCCCAGAAATCCGTATAAATAGCCCTGAACTTCTAAAATTCACCACAAATTATCCGTTCGACACAAAAATCTCAAACTATTTCCAGAGCTTTCTATTTGAGTCCTCTATACTCTGAGACAAGTCTCAAAGGTAGAAAAATTCTCGGCTGCAAGATATTTATTTTCTAGTACAACCCGACGTTCACCGAATTTCATTTTTCTAGATCATTTCAGGTAAGATCTCTCAACACTTGATCTATTGTTATCTTCATCATAACAATATCTATCTGTGAAAAATATTTTAGGATCTAATTATGAATATTTAACTGTATTATCTATTTTATGAGTTTTGACGATTAAAATCGATATTAAACCATGTTAATATAATGAACTTTTATCATTTATCCTTCACGATAAAATCACGGTGTAACGGACAACACCGGATTCATGCTTGAACATATGGAACTAAGTCTTAAAACAACTATCATGACCGGGACAACTTTTTATGTAATTATTCTATAGTGATAAATAAAGGTTATCGATAATTAGTTCCTTAATATTAAAACATGGAAAAATTATAGTAAATTTTTATATATTGGTAAAATTAATGATAAACCTGTAAAATCATATTTTTTGCTAATTTGGGTATTTCACAACAAATACCATGCTATGTAACTTTTATTGCACTTTTACGTTTAAGTACCATTCAAGCAATAAAATTGTTTTCTAAAGGATTTAGTATTTATACAAATCTTTGCAAAGCGCCGCTACAACCCATTTTGGGGAACCCGTTCGGAATGGTGCTGATTATCGCACATTCTCGGGCTTAGTAGTGCGAGATTCAGACCTCCGCAAGGAGCATTCGGTCTCGAAAGATTTAAAATACGACATCTTAAGAAAATGAGATTTTTAGAATATAAAATATATATTAAGATTATTTTTGTATAAATATATGTATATTTATCATTAAAATACCTATTTTGTTATGATATAAATATTCCATCTTTTTCTAAAAGTCACAAGAATCAATTTACCTTAAAATACCATGAATTTCATACAAAACCAATATTGCAAATAAATACCAATTATTATGAAAATATGATATTTTAACTAGAAATATCACAATATAAAATCTACATTCATTACAACTCTAAAGACGATTAATAAATACTTGGGGTGTATTTTGAAAACTATATAAGAGTATTTTTACATAAAACCCCTCAAGTTCTATAATTTACCCTAAGGACCCTAGTAAACATAGGTTTAAGCGGGACCAATCTCTTGAGCCTCAAGGAGCCGGAGAAGTGGGTGTTTGCCTATCTGAGGTAGAAAACTTAACAACGGTGTTATCAATACGGTAATCGTCTTTGAAAAAAATATAAATTCTGCCACCCATGTGCAGTGGTTACCGATAACATCAAAACAATCAAGATTTCAATTTACTTTTCTAATTGTTCTACTCAGACTGAGTCTCTTTAATAATCTGACTTGAATATGATTCAAGCACAATCTACAATATTACAATTCAACATGAATCCGTGAATCCATATATTCAATATATTCAATTTATATTGACCGAACCGAACCATGGATATGCTTCCATTTACATGATTCTCCAGTTACATCCATTTACTGATATCATGGTTTCGGTAAGTCATACAATTATACAAACTATACTACAAGACAATACAAATTGCAATGCAAATAATACAATCAATATTTCGCGGGGTTTATAAGGGGTAGATTGGTACGGAAGGTGTTAGAAGTGGCACGAGACTGTAACCATAACACACCTAACCTGAATTCAATTGCTGTTGTACCGTGGCTGAACGGTTCCTTGTGCTCCGTATACCTTAGTGTCCGGAATAGTGGGACTCCTCTCGTATACACTGGCATTCTTCTGTACCAAACTACAAACAACAGCGTTAACACTAAATACAACATTATAACAATATACTCTCTATTCTGTCTATTCCATTCATATTGTAACGATCTAGAAATCGTTTTGTGCCTGTTTCTGTTTTTGGATGAAATTCGTCGGTATTTTCAGTTTTATACCGATTGCGATCAAACGGCCATATCGACTTACCAGCACCTAGTTTTGAGAAAATAAAGCTTGTGCGCACACTTTGAGAGTATATGGGACGTTTTGGTGCAATTTGAATTTTTCTCATTTTTAATGTTATTTTAATCCGGTTTGCACTTTTCTGGAAATCTTTGCTTTTCAACTTTTCTTAAAAATTCTCCTAAGTTAACTAAACCTTATGGCATGGTTGTGTGGCCTAGGTTTATTGGATAAAAGGAAAAGAAAAGAATTGAAAAGAATTGAGAAGAAGGTGCATGCATGTGTGTGTGAGTTTGACTTTGCATTAAATGCATTTTTATGAGGAAATTGCCTAGGAAATTGCCTCTCTTTCTCTCCTCCTCACACTTGGCCGAGCTCACCTTCCCCTCTCCTGCCTTGGGCAATTCTCTAACTCCTTTCTTCATGAAACCCTTCACAAATACTCAAATCCTTCATAAGTTTTCACAAAAATCATATTTTGTGCATGATTTCTCACTTGGATGCCTTGGAGTGTTCTTGAGCTTGGATCTTTGGCTTCTTTTGTGTAGGTAAATTCTTTTACTGTTATTTATATGTTTAGTTTAGCTAAATAGTTTCAGTTTAGATGTTTAAATTAGGGTTTTGATGCGAAATATCGTATTTTTAGTGTCGGTTTGTGGTTTCTAGAACCTGCTGTGATCCGGGATATTTACTGGGAAATTCAATATAGTGGTTGTGATGTACTAGAGAACCTGGAGCACCACCAGTAAGACGACACCCATGGCACCTGCCTGGGCCGGCGAGCTCTTAAGGAGGGGCCGGCGACGCCGGCCAGAGAGTGGAGTTAGGGTTTGTGGTTTTGCCTGTAGGTGTCTGCTATGTTTAGGGTTCCTCTGGTCTTGTTGAAATTGTTTAGTTTTCACAGTAGGAAAATCTGGGATCAATTGTGCAGTTTCTAGTGTTTCGTGTTCGTGCGATACGTGTTACGACACGCGTCGTGCCGTTTTCGTGGTTTCGCTCTTAAGTCGTTTTCGTCGTGTCGCTACTCTCGTTAGCCACGATACGAACACTTAAGAGGTGTTTGTGTGTTGCTGTGTCGGTTAGATATAGCTAGTTCGTATTTCGTAGCTATTATTGATATATGTATATTGTTGTTGTTTATATGTTGCAGGTTCGCAGACGAGAACTACGGACACTGCCACAGAGGGATTCAGGTGGTAGATTTCATCTAGCTTGGAGTGTGGGTGAGTAGATTTAACATCTACAGGGGAATCGCCCGCATGGCGTTATGCGTCTGGGCTAGAAACCTTTACCTTTGTCGCATATTCTATATCATGTTTAGAATTGCGCATATACCTTACTGCTTAGTGATAGTTGTGATTGGACTAGTATCCTTAGGACACTGCACTATTATTGACGGCTCAGATTGCGAGAGCACTGATTGGATGCCACACACACCGTCAATAATTGCCATGTCATACACGACCATATTTTAGAAATGCTATTGTATGGTTAGGGACATTGTGACTTTGATACATATTTCTTACTGTTATATTTAGACTTGACATGCTAGTTCCTGTTTACCTATAAGATGTTGTACCATTAGTGCTAGGTACATATACACCTAGGGACATAGATACAGGTGTACATGCTTTTCATACTTTACCTATACCTGATAGGTATATTACATCATCACATAGATACAGGTGTACTTGCTTTTCATACTTTACTTATACCTGATAGGTATATTACATCATCATATTGGCAGGTGTACTTGTATTTCATACTTATACCTGATAGGTATATCACATCATCATATAGGTAGATACCTATAGTTCTGCTTTACGATTCATGTATTCATTTATTATCTGGTGAATGCTATGCTTTTCCTTTATACGCTTTCATTACAGTTTCATATTGCGTATATTTATTCATGGATTATCGCATTGTTATATGGATTTTTCATGATGTTTTCTGGATTTGGGAACCGTGGTAGTTCATGAACTTATGCATACATTGAAACACCCGGTTTCCTTGAGATGATATTATAGCATCCACCATGAGATTTATCGGTGCGGATATATATCCTATGCGAGGAGGCGTCGTGAGCCGCATGAGGATACATGGTGGGGCCCGGAGGTACCCCGAAGCAAGAATGTTGTCGGAGTGAGTCGACGTCGCATTGAGGCGATGAGGCCTAGGGGAGCCATACTTTCCGATGACATTACCAGAGACTCGGCGGATATCAGGGGGATACCGTTGGGAGTCATGTGCGTATCGATACGTCGAGAGACGAGGGGCAGAGCGAGGCACTCGAGCTCTCGGGATAGCGTATGATACGTACTTATCAGTATTTCAGTGTCGATGCTTGACACATTGGTTTTATGATATTTCTAAATACTCTTGTATATATAACAGGGGATTGAGCCGCTGTTATATATGCCTTTACACCAATATTAGTGGAATGGGACGCTAATATATGTGTATTGCCCTCATCATATTTATTTATGTCATTATATTTAGGATGTTAGAACTGTGCTGGAGATTTGACTTGAGACTCATGAGATTCATTGGGATTGGATGATGATATCGTACACACTAGAGATGTGAGATCCACTTAGTGTGGTACATATGATATATGTGAGATAGACTGATATTGTACAGACGAGATATGTGGAATCCACTAGCTGTTGTACATGAGATATATGTGAGATATACCTGATATTGTACATACGAGAGATGTGAGATACACTAGCTGATGTACATTGGATATTGAGAGATATACTGATACTGTACATACGAGAGATGTGAGATCCACCTACTGTTGTACATTTGACATGGGAGATATACTGTTGTTGTACCTATTAGTTATGTGAGATCTATTCGATGTATACTTTCGACATTTATGTGAGATACATTTGATAGAGCGGATTTGAGGAGATGTGACAATTAGATGATATGAGAGCCAGTTTTGAGGATTGATTGAGGATTGGGATTTGATTTGTCTTACTGGATTTTGATCCTACCACGACGTCAGGATTCCGTGGAAATGACATATTTCACTCCATACCTCATCTTTATATACTTGTGCACTATTTCTATGTATTAGGAGTACCTGTGAGAGTACCTTCATGAGAGTTGCACATTTACTTTCTCATATCCCCAGAGCATGATTATTGCATACTGTTGTCACATCATTATTGCTTGATATATTGGTGGTACTGGTGAGTGTACTTTCCATTATTTCGTACTCATGACCATTATATTTGAAATGTCAGATATTAGATTCATGCTGTACGTTCATTCTCGCGATTACCTGCATATGTTATTTACTATTCACGAGTTGGCAACTCACCCCCGTTGTGCCACAGGTATTGCTGGAGTTTCCCCAAAGTAGTCAAGGCAAGCTTTTCAGCTTTTCAGCTACACACTCATCTATCATCTTTTGGGTTGCGGATACCACTTCGCCTGTTAGTGTGCAGTTTTGCCCAGGTGGGTTTTGTGGTTATCTGAGATGTATTGTATATTCGTTGTATATTGTACTCTCCATCTATTACCAGTTTGTTGTGACTTAGAGACTTGGTGAGGACGATTTGTATATTACTGTGGATTTGTGGATTTTATACAGTTTCTTTCTTTTGTCTCTTATTTCTTCGCTATGGCGTCGTATATCTGTTGTGGATGTTGATTTCCGCCGTTGGGCGTGGATTTTGCTCCTGTTTGGGATGCTTTATTTTATATTCATGTTGTACCCTTTTTAGGGGCTGGTTTTATAAAGGAGGTGCTGCCAAAATTTTAAGGAAAATGTGGACTCTTTTAAAAGAATTTGGGTTGTGATTTCAAATGTTTCCAAAACTTTATATTATCTTTTCCGTATTTTTATGGTTTAGATTTCTGGGTTTTGGCTTTCTTTTACTGCGTTACGTCTGGAGGTGTTGCGTAGTATTAGGGCCATCACGTACTTTTTTTCGGGTCGTGACAAAGTTGGTATCAGAGCGTGGTTTTACCTTTCGGAGTGTAGAATGACCTGGTATGATGGAGTAGGTAACCTAAGCGGAGTAACGTAGTGTGTGTATGTCTGCAACATACTCACGATACAGTATTTCGCCTAAAGTGCCTAAGTACAAATTTCTTGAGATTTCTTCCTTGATGATTCATATCCTTGAGATTCGATTTCCTTGTTCTTATCGAATCATATCTCTATTTATAGCCTTGCCATCGATGAATACGGGGACTCAGAGTGATGCAGCGAGAGCCGAGGTCAGGGTTAGCTCGGGTGAGACGAGCACTGACCAGGAGGGCACTCGTGCTGCACAGGTTCAGACGGATCAGCCTTCGACTGATCAGATCGCTAGACTTGTGAAAGAGATGCAGGATTTGCGCCAGACGATGAGATCATTAGTTGATGTCATTAGAGCGCAGCGACAGGAGGTTGTCACCCCAGTTACTCAGTTGTTCCTTGGGATCAGCGTGCAGCAGTCTGTCACTTACGTAGCACCAGTGGATGTAGCCCCAGTCGACGAGACACGTATTCCAGAGACTTTGCGAGTTCCAGGACAGTGGAGGACCCGTACAGGTGTGCCAGTCCAGGGACAGAGGTTCAGTCGTCGTGATAGGTTTCGTGCACGGCATAGGAGTACAAGAGGTGTGAGACGAGGACAGTCGTCTAGCTTTTATCCCCAGGATGGTCAGCAGTTTTCTTCCGGATGTTATCGGTGCGGGAGTTTGGATCATCGGGTTAGAGTTTGTACTGAGCCACGTTGTCGCGAGACAGCTATACCACAGAGTGGAGGATTTCAGCCAGTTGTGGGTAGGAGGCAGACACGAGGGTTTGTTTCTACTCAACCGGACGCCCGGACGTCCAGTGCAGATTGGTCAGGTATCCTTGTTCTTGTTCTTTGATGTACTTGTTGGTTTTTCGCACTTTGTGCCGTGGTTGGGACGAGGATCTTGTTAGCTAGATCAGCCGTTTTTGTTGTGTTAACTTCTGGCAGCGATTCTTTTGTTGTGCGACACGTATTTCAGTCGTATGCCAATTGGTGAGGAGATTTTGCCGTCATTGGATCCTTCTAGAGATGTTGGATTTGACGTTCTCCTGGGCATGGATTGGTTAGTTACGTGTTAGGCGTCTGTGGACTACCGTGTGGAAACAGTCAGGATTTGTTTTCCCGGCGAGTCAGTTCTTGTTGTGCAGGTGGATAGTTGTGCCGCCTTTCACAGCTTGAATTCAGCCTTTTTCGCTAGTCAGCTTTGGAGGAGATGTCGTGGATTCTTGGCGTTCATTCGAGATACCGGAGCCACATTGGGATTGTTGGGCCGGGTAGTTATCGTGCAAGAGTTCTTCGACGATATTCCAGGAAAGCTAGCGAAATTCAGGGAGCTTAAGGATCTGCTGCAGAGTTGTTTGTTGGGAGGTTTGTGTGTCCGTGTGTTTCGCTTTTGGGAGTTCCTAATTCTGTTCGTTCTGGAGAAAGACGACAGTTTGCGGTTGTGGATTGATGGATCGTCAATTGAACCGGCTTGCGGTGCGGTTAGGTATCTGTTACCTTGTTTTGATGATTTCTTCGATCAGCTCCAGAGTGCGAGACTTTTTCTAAGTTTGTTTGGGATCAGGTCATCATTGTTGCGGGTTCGGAATGATGGCATTCCGAATTTTGCTTTTGTGCGTGCTACGGGCAGTGGTGTTTTGGTGGTGTCGTTGGACTCGCCAATGCCCTAGCAGCATTTGTGGATATGATGCACCAGATTTCTTCAGGCCGTTCCTCGACAGTTGCTGTAGTGTTTTGACGACATTCTGGTCAATACTTTGTGTCTTGAGGAACAGGAGCAGCTTTTGAGACTTTGTTTTGCAGACATTGGGAGAGCCCAGTTGTTGCTAGATTCTCGGAGTGTTCCTTCAGGCTTGTTTGTGTTGACTCCTAGGTCTTGTAGTTACGGGAGACGGTTTTGTATGGTTCCGAGGGAGATCGTGACCGTACAGCTTATGCCCAGACTTGTGTTCGGACGGAGGTCCTTTGATGTTGGGCTTAGCAGGTTTTTACCGCCGTTTCGTGCAGGATTACTAGAGTATTGTTGCACCGTTGACTGTAAAGACCAAGTACGGAGGGTTCTTTTCTTGAACTGAGGCATGTGTACGGAGTTTTCAGCAGTTGGAGATTCGGTTAGCAACTGCACCAGTTCTTTGCTTTTGATTCGGAGACCTTGATTTGTGACAAGGTTGTGCTAAGTTAGGGATGCGTTTGTGTACCTGATGTTATCGGGTAGAGACGTGAAATCCAAGAGTAAGCACATCAGTCAACTCTCTATGTTCATTCAGGTTCCGCCAATGTTGACGTGACTTGTGAGATAGTTACGGGTGGACAGGAATGTAAAGAGAAATTTCAGGTTTCGTCTCAAGGTGTTTGTTTGGTTTGTTGTTTGCGGCAGTTGGGATCGTCACTCGCCATTGTTAGGATACTTTCTGATAGTTGTTATCAGGAGACATTTCAATTGGCAACTTTTAGGTTTAGTCAGGTAGTGTCGATCACCAGTCTGTTTTTCTGACTCAGCGTAGTAGGATTTTTGGACCTCAGCTTGTCTAGAGACTTCGGAGATGTTCCAGTTGGTTCAGGTCAGGATGATAGTAGCCCAGTGCACACAGAGGTCTTATGCCGACCATGTGGGTCGCAGACTTGAGTTCGCAGTGGGAGATCATGTATTCCTACGGACTTTGCCGATGAATGACATGTTGAGTTTTGGGAAGCTTATCCCAGGATTTAGGTTCTTTTGGAGATCCTTTATGTGAGTTAGTTTTCGTTGCTTTAATTTGGCACTTCCGCCCAGATTATAGATTATTCACCCCGTTTTCATGGTGTTGATTTTGCAAATACCTTCATTTCTTTTTCACATGATTCAGCACAGACCATTACTGTGGACGCGATCTTTTCGTTCACCAGCAACCATTGGTGTAATGGTTCGGCAGGTGAAGAAATTTCGGTCAAGGGTCTTGCCATCTGTGGAGAGTTCTCTTGGACGTAGCTGTATAGTGAGGGGATCACTTGGGAAGCTGCGAGCGAGATTTGGGAGTTTTGTACTCTTCTTTTTGAAGGTATGCTTGGTGAAAATTTTAAATTCGGGGACGAATTTTTATAAGGGGGGGAGATTGTAACGATCTAGAAATCGTTTTGTGCCTGTTTCTGTTTTTGGGTGAAATTCGTCGGTATTTTCAGTTTTATACCGATTGCGATCAAACGGCCATATCGACTTACCAGCACCTAGTTTTGAGAAAATAAAGCTTGTGCGCACACTTTGAGAGTATATGGGACGTTTTGGTGCAATTTGAATTTTTCCCATTTTTAATGTTATTTTAATCCGGTTTGCACTTTTCTGGAAATCTTTGCTTTTCAACTTTTCTTAAAAATTCTCCTAAGTTAACTAAACCTTATGGCATGGTTGTGTGGCCTAGGTTTATTGGAGAAAAGGAAAAGAAAAGAATTGAAAAGAATTGAGAAGAAGGTGCATGCATGTGTGTGTGAGTTTGACTTTGCATTAAATGCATTTTTGTGAGGAAATTGCCTCTCTTTCTCTCCTCCTCACACTTGGCCGAGCTCACCTTCCCCTCTCCTGTCTTGGGCAATTCTCTAACTCCTTTCTTCATGAAACCCTTCACAAATACTCAAATCCTTCATAAGTTTTCACAAAAATCATATTTTGTGCATGATTTCTCACTTGGATGCCTTGGAGTGTTCTTGAGCTTGGATCTTTGGCTTCCTTTGTGTAGCTAAATTCTTTTACTGTTATTTATATGTTTAGTTTAGCTAAATAGTTTCAGTTTAGATGTTTAAATTAGGGTTTTGATGCGAAATATCGTATTTTTAGTGTCGGTTTGTGGTTTCTAGAATCTGCTGTGATCCGGGATATTTACTGGGAAATTCAATATAGTGGTTGTGATGTACTAGAGAACCTGGAGCACCACCAGAGAGACGACACCCATGGCACCGGCCTGGGCCGGCGAGCTCTTAAGGAGGGGCCGGCGACGCCGGCCAGAGAGTGGAGTTAGGGTTTGTGGTTTTGCCTGTAGGTGTCTGCTATGTTTAGGGTTCCTCTGGTCTTGTTGAAATTGTTTAGTTTTCACAGTAGGAAAATCTGGGATCAATTGTGCAGTTTCTAGTGTTTCGTGTTCGTGCGATACGTGTTACGACACGCGTCGTGCCGTTTTCGTGGTTTCGCTCTTAAGTCGTTTTCGTCGTGTCGCTACTCTCGTTAGCCACGATACGAACACTTAAGAGGTGTTTGTGTGTTGCTGTGTCGGTTAGATATAGCTAGTTCGTATTTCGTAGCTATTATTGATATATGTATATTGTTGTTGTTTATATGTTGCAGGTTCGCAGACGAGGACTACGGACACTGCCACAGAGGGATTCAGGTGGTAGATTTCATCTAGCTTGGAGTGTGGGTGAGTAGATTTAACATCTACAGGGGAATCGCCCGCATGGCGTTATGCGTCTGGGCTAGAAACCTTTACCTTTGTCGCATATTCTATATCATGTTTAGAATTGCGCATATACCTTACTGCTTAGTGATAGTTGTGATTGGACTAGTATCCTTAGGACACTGCACTATTATTGACGGCTCAGATTGCGAGAGCACTAATTGGATGCCACACACACCGTCAATAATTGCCATGCCATACACGACCATATTTTAGAAATGCTATTGTATGGTTAGGGACATTGTGACTTTGATACATATTTCTTACTGTTATATTTAGACTTGACATGCTAGTTCCTGTTTACCTATAAGATGTTGTACCATTAGTGCTAGGTACATATACACCTAGGGACATAGATACAGGTGTACATGCTTTTCATACTTTACCTATACCTGATAGGTATATTACATCATCACATAGATACAGGTGTACTTGCTTTTCATACTTTACTTATACCTGATAGGTATATTACATCATCATATTGGCAGGTGTACTTGTATTTCATACTTATACCTGATAGGTATATCACATCATCATATAGGTAGATACCTATAGTTCTGCTTTACGATTCATGTATTCATTTATTATCTGGTGAATGCTATGCTTTTCCTTTATACGCTTTCATTACAGTTTCATATTGCGTATATTTATTCATGGATTATCGCATTGTTATATGGATTTTTCATGATGTTTTCTGGATTTGGGAACCGTGGTAGTTCATGAACTTATGCATACATTGAAACACCCGGTTTCCTTGAGATGATATTATAGCATCCACCATGAGATTTATCGGTGCGGATATATATCCTATGCGAGGAGGCGTCGTGAGCCGCATGAGGATACATGGTGGGGCCCGGAGGTACCCCGAAGCAAGAATGTTGTCGGAGTGAGTCGACGTCGCATTGAGGCGATGAGGCCTAGGGGAGCCATACTTTCCGGTGACATTACCAGAGACTCGGCGGATATCAGGGGGATACCGTTGGGAGTCATGTGCGTATCGATACGTCGAGAGGCGAGGGGCAGAGCGAGGCACTCGAGCTCTCGGGATAGCGTATGATACGTACTTATCAGTATTTCAGTGTCGATGCTTGACACATTGGTTTTATGATATTTCTAAATACTCTTGTATATATAACAGGGGATTGAGCCGCTGTTATATATGCCTTTACACCAATATTAGTGGAATGGGACGCTAATATATGTGTATTGCCCTCATCATATTTATTTATGTCATTATATTTAGGATGTTAGAACTGTGCTGGAGATTTGACTTGAGACTCATGAGATTCATTGGGATTGGATGATGATATCGTACACACTAGAGATGTGAGATCCACTTAGTGTGGTACATATGATATATGTGAGATAGACTGATATTGTACAGACGAGATATGTGGAATCCACTAGCTGTTGTACATGAGATATATGTGAGATATACCTGATATTGTACATACGAGAGATGTGAGATACACTAGCTGATGTACATTGGATATTGAGAGATATACTGATACTGTACATACGAGAGATGTGAGATCCACCTACTGTTGTACATTTGACATGGGAGATATACTGTTGTTGTACCTATTAGTTATGTGAGATCTATTCGATGTGTACTTTCGACATTTATGTGAGATACATTTGATAGAGCGGATTTGAGGAGATGTGACAATTAGATGATATGAGAGCCAGTTTTGAGGATTGATTGAGGATTGGGATTTGATTTGTCTTACTGGATTTTGATCCTACCACGACGTCAGGATTCCGTGGAAATGACATATTTCACTCCATACCTCATCTTTATATACTTGTGCACTATTTCTATGTATTAGGAGTACCTGTGAGAGTACCTTCATGAGAGTTGCACATTTACTTTCTCATATCCCCAGAGCATGATTATTGCATACTGTTGTCACATCATTATTGCTTGATATATTGGTGGTACTGGTGAGTGTACTTTCCATTATTTCGTACTCATGACCATTATATTTGAAATGTCAGATATTAGATTCATGCTGTACGTTCATTCTCGCGATTACCTGCATATGTTATTTACTATTCATGAGTTGGCAACTCACCTCCGTTGTGCCACAGGTATTGCTGGAGTTTCCCCAAAGTAGTCAAGGCAAGCTTTTCAGCTTTTCAGCTTTTCAGCTACACACTCATCTATCATCTTTTGGGTTGCGGATACCACTTCGCCTGTTAGTGTGCAGTTTTGCCCAGGTGGGTTTTGTGGTTATCTGAGATGTATTGTATATTCGTTGTATATTGTACTCTCCATCTATTACCAGTTTGTTGTGACTTAGAGACTTGGTGAGGACGATTTGTATATTACTGTGGATTTGTGGATTTTATACAGTTTCTTTCTTTTGTCTCTTATTTCTTCGCTATGGCGTCGTATATCTGTTGTGGATGTTGATTTCCGCCGTTGGGCGTGGATTTTGCTCCCGTTTGGGATGCTTTATTTTATATTCATGTTGTACCCTTTTTAGGGGCTGGTTTTATAAAGGAGGTGCTGCCAAAATTTTAAGGAAAATGTGGACTCTTTTAAAAGAATTTGGGTTGTGATTTCAAATGTTTCCAAAACTTTATATTATCTTTTCCGTATTTTTATGGTTTAGATTTCTGGGTTTTGGCTTTCTTTTACTGCGTTACGTCTGGAGGTGTTGCGTAGTATTAGGGCCATCACGTACTTTTTTTCGGGTCGTGACACATGTCTATTTATGAGACTTACCGAGCGATTTGTTCGCTGACGACATTCTTTTTCTTCTTCTTTGGAATGTCGTCAGGTGATTCGGACTCACTGGAGATCAAGCCCACCAGAGAGGATTTGGACCAGCTAGATTTCGAACCAGAATTTTAGATTCCTTGTACATATTTACATTCTGTATTTTCCATTTCTGTTATGCTACTGTTTTGGCATAGCTTTCATTCCTATTTACTTTTCCATGTACTGTAAAAGAATGTTAATGAATAAAGTTGCTGATATATTTTGTCTCTTTTGCATTTTACTTATATTGCTTAGATACGCTTAGCGTGTTTACTTCAGAGTAAATACGTAGCGGCCTTGCCACGTCCCCTTCCCCGTACACCGGAAAGCGGGGCGTGACAGTTGGGCTCAGTCCTGCGCGTTTCTTGGGTAAGTTAGGCTTTCGACGATCTGTTTAGACTTTACCAAATTTCTTTTGATATTTTAGTGTCACTAACCCCCTTTTGTTTGTGCGTCCCTTTTTTTTTGCAGAGCCCATGGACCGAGAAAAATTCCTAGCTGCCATGGCTGCCAAGACTCACAGGAAAAAGGCCGGGGGTGCAAGCTCGTCCCGACCCGGTCCGAGCTCGGCCCCGAGGTCAACTCCACCGCCTAAGCCTTCCGCCACTCTCTGAGTTCCAGAAGAACGCCGTGGGGGGAGCCATAAGCACTCGCGGGATCCGGTGCCTCGGACGCGAGAGAAGGAGGAGGAGGATGAGCCCGCTGAAGTCCCCCTCAAAAGGCAGAAGCGGACGGTTTCCCGGCTGCCTCCTTCCGGGACCCCAGTGCAGGAGGGCGACTTCTGTATTGAGGTGCCCTCGGGGCTCTCCGTCGCTGACAGCCTGTTTTCCGACATGGAGCAGGCGACCGGGGTTAAAATACCCCTAGGGACCATGAAGGCCCAGGTGGCCGCTATAGCACAAGAAGCGGTTCAGATCGGTTCCTGTCTTTTCTCGAAATATTTCTTAAGTCCTATTTTCTTGGTTTGGACTTTCTAACCCGTTTGCTGCTTTCCATAGGTCCTCCACCACCACGCATTCCTCGTCACTATAGAATCAGAGGAGGTAGCCCCAGCCATGAAAAATACGGGTGAGTCTTCCAAGTTGGAGGAGGAGCTCCGCCTCCAACTGCGGCAAGTTAGGAGAAGGTGGCTCTCCTCGACACTCGTCTGGTTGCCGCGGGGCTGATGAACTCTAGGCTGAAGGAGTCACATCGGCTTTTGGACGAGTCCAACCGGGCTATTCAAGCCAAGTTGGAGGAGGTGAACGGATTCTACCACACGATGAAGAAGTCGAAGGACGTCCTCAAGAGGGATGTCAGGATGGCCTTAGATGCGGTGAAGCTCGCCGAGTGCCGGACGTCGAAGGCCGTGGTGGCGTATAAGGCGTCGGATCAGTTCTACGCCGATCTTCCCGAATCCGCGGCCGTCGGGTGGCACAGCGCCCTCGATGCCGTCAAGGATTCTGCGCTGGGGTTCGATATCAGCGAGCTCCGTGCTAAGTATCCCCTGGCCGAGGAGGTGCCGCAGGGGGAAGTCGCTGAGGCGGCCATTAGGGGCGAGGCTGCCGGTGGAAGCCCCGACCCCGAGGTCGCATTTTTGGTCCCCGAGGTTGATATTGAGCAGGGAGAGATCCTTCCCGAGCGAGCGGATTGAGCTTTCCTTCCTTGGGGATTTTTTTTTCAAAAATTTTTGTAAGCCTCTGGGCATTTTTGTAAGGCTGAGGAGCCCAGAATGCCTTGTATTTATTTTTGATTATAAATAAAGTACACCTTTTCTTTACCCAAATGTTTGCTCACTGTGTAAGACCTTTTAGCTCGTATACTTTTGTTCGAATCTTCATTCTGCAAGTATTTTTAGCTCGTAGATCTTTTCATCTTGTAAGTGTTAGGCCGGTATCCACCCCTTCATAGTTGTTGACCGTTCATCGAGTAACGACGAACGATAGCGCCAAGTATAGGAAGGTCGATGTCCGGATCGAGGAGGTGATCGTGCATCGAGTATGAGTCGATTGGTGGTTAAGTGTAGCAAGGTCGGTATCTTCCTTTCTACTCAGCTGCCTCATCATAAAGGCTTTGATCCACAACATTGTTGGGCAGGAAGCTACCCACTGCGAATGGACAAAGCAGAAAACTACTCGGTGGCCTCACAAAGAGGGCTTTGATCCACAGCGTTGATGGGAAGGAAGCTACCCGCTGCAGATGGACCGAGAAGGAAGCTACTCCGGGGCCTCGTGAGGAGGGCTTTTGATCCACAGCGTTGACGGGCAGAAAGCTACCCACTGTGAATGGACCGAGCAGGAAGCTGCTCGGTGTCCTCGCATAAAAAGTATTGAAAATTTTGGGATTTTTAAAAATATCGTAATTTTCTTGTGTAGCAAGCAAATTATTGAAAACGGAAGAAAATATAAAATTTTGATATTTTAAAAAAACATCAAGATTATGTCGGTGTTGCAAGCAAAAATATTTAAAATTCAAAGAAAACAAGAAAAATTATTATTTTTGTGTGTTTTACATACAAAAGAATGAAAAATTTATAGAAAAAAGAAAATTTCAGAATTTTTAAAATTTTACAATTTTCTTGTACTTCATGCAAAACATTAAGGCCATGTTTGGACATAGAGGTAGGATAACTGTAGTTTATTTTTAAGTGGACGTAGGGAAATACAAATTGTGGTTTGCAAGTCCCACCAAAAATGGAGTTTACAAAATTTTGATCAAGATGGAATTGAGATAACTGCGGTTATCTCAACATTTGGACTGAGAAAACTACAATTATCTCAACTTCAAAATGAATGTCAAATAAGGTAAAATTAACATTTTGGAGTTGTGTTAGAAAATTTCTCGAATTTTGTGTGCTATAATTTACAAAATATTTAAAATTTTGTGATGTTTAGAATTTTTTGCAATTTTTGATGTGTTGTATCATGAAGCGTATTGAAATATAAAAGTAAACAGAAAATATAGAAATTTTCATGATTTTTGTGTTCTATACGTAAATATTGAAAACTGAAGGAACAAAAAGTTTTGAGATTTAAAAAAAAAATTCGCGAATTTCGTGTGACCAAACAAAATATTTAAAAACCAAAAGGAACAGTAATTTTTTGATATTTTTGAAAATTTCGCAATTTTGATGTGCTATATATAAGCAATGCGTTTCAGAATTTTCATGTGATATATCAAGTAAACTTTCGAAAAAGCGAAAAATATAATTTTTTTTGAAAATATGTCGATTTTCCTATGCTATAGAAGCAAAATATAAAAAATTGAATAAAACGGAAAATTATGCGAGTTTTAAAAATTTCACGTTCTTTCAAGTGCGAGCATGAAAAACCAAAGAAAACAGAAGATTTTTGGATTTTCTTAAATTTCAGGACATTTGTGAGACAAGCAAAGAATTGAAAAAATCGAGAAAAAAACACAATAGTATGAGATTTCTAAATTTTCAAGATTTTCTTGTGATATAGCACGAATTTTTTTTTAAAAAATAAAACATTTGAAAGTTCCGAAATTTTTTGTTTCTTATAGCAAAAAATATTATTAACAAAAGAACAAAGAAATTTTAAACATTTTCTTAAATTTTTTGATTTTCATGTAATATGACATGTAAGATATTGAAATTTTATGATTTTCTAAAAAGATATATCCGTGTGCTGTATATAAAAAGAAACAACTGAAAAACCGCAGAAAACAAGAAATTTCAAGATGTTTGAAAATTTGTTGGTTTTTGTGAGTTATATTATACAAAATATTGAAAGATGAAAGAAAACAAAAAAATTTGAGATTTTGAAAATTTTGCTATATTCTGTTATATAAAGTATGCAAAATATTGAAGTACCGTAGAAAACATAAAACTTTTTGTTTCTTAAATTTGAAGAAAGCATAAAATATTGAAAATATTGAAATTTCACGAATTTTGGATGTTATAAAATATATAATATTTTGAGAAAACAAAAGGTTTTGGGTTTTGGGAAATATCGTAATTTTCGTGTGCTATAAACAAGATGATAAAAATCTAAAGAAACCTGAAAAATTTTGTCAGCCCATCTGCTATATTTTGCAAAATATTGCAAAATGCTAATAGAAAGGAAATTTTTGAGATTTCTGAAATTTTAGAATTTTTAAGATTAATTAGTTATAATTGAATAAGCTAATAGTAATGTGTCTGTAATTTAACCTCAAAATTCAACTACAAGTAGTAGTGAAAGAAAATAAAACATAAAAGTTTCAGATTTTTGAAAATATCGCAATTTGTGAGTGCTTACAAAATGTTGAAAAACCGAAAAATTTAAAAATAATTAGAGTTTTGAAAATTTTGTTATTTTCATTTGTTATAGTTAGCAAAATATTTTAAAACTGAAGAGAAAAAAATAGTTTGAGATTTCTGAAAATTTTACAATTTTTTTAGCACATAAAACATTGAAAATTTAGTTATTTTTGATAATTTCACGATTTATGTTTTTATGATATTTGTATGCAATGCAAATTACTTTGTCGAACATGGAGGGTTTTTTATTTTATGCTTATTAGATTTGCACATCGGGGTAGTCCAGATGGAAATAGAATTATTTTGGCTATTGATGCAATTTGTCTTGATAAAGGAGATAAAAAGACTAAGGTTTTCAGACATCTTCGGGACAGTTTTGGGAGATATCATGGGGTGAAACTGGGTCAGATTGCGTGGGTTTTTGATAAATTTTTTTTATCCAAACCGAAAATTAAAATCTAAACTCAAAACTCGTCCGAACCCGACGGGTTTATAATGTGCTAAACCCAATACCACAACTTCGGGTTTCGGATGGGTTTCGGGTTTATGCGAGCGGGTTGGTTTTTCGGGTTTTGACCATTGTAATTTATTAAAAAAATTAAAAGTATAATAATGGAGTATATTCTACCGCATATATATATATATACACACACACGTACAAAATTTATAGTTCTATATAACTATATAAATTATATATGATAGATTTATAAACTATACTTGAAAATTGTACTAAATCACAATAGGTATTTTATAATATTTAGAATTAAATTTCTATATAATATATCGAGTTGTATCGGATATAGAAAGCGCCTTTGGTTCGGGTCAGGTTTAAGGTTCGGACAGACGGGTTTAACACTAAACACATACCCAACCCGATTTTTTTTTATCTAATCTTCAAACTACCGATTGGGTTTGGACGGATATAGGATGTCCAAAAAACCCGGAAAAAACGGCACTGGTCGGACCAGGTTCGGGTCAAACCCTACCCCACTTTCACCCCAGAGACATGTAACCTGTGCATAGAAGATTTTTATCAATAAAATGGTTTCTTTTGTTGTGCACCATGCAACTCATTTTGACTTATTAATATATTAAAATAGTCCGTAAAAATAAACATTATTTTAATATATAGAAAAAAGCTGCAAGGAGGGAGCCAGATCCGGCCCCGTTTTGTCTTCTTCTTCTTCAGAATTTTAGATTCCACTCCACATTTTGGTAATTATTTGTATTTGGCCCCCGAAATGTAAACTTTATCTTATATATCTATGTATGTTGAATATTAGCATGTCCCCCCAATTAATCCGATTATTTGTGTTAGGCCTCTTAAAAGTAAACTTCACCTTATATCAACATGTATTAAAAAAACATGTTCTTCTACATTTATTTAAATGTTGGTCAGAAAATTTTGGCATTTACAAAAAGAAAAATTGTTGATATCTTCTCGGATATATTTTTCATATATATTTCTTAAGACTTTACTTTATGGTTATCAAATTGTGATATTACTGTCGATTTTCGGTTTTGATTTTTTTTTTATTGTCGTGACCATGTTAACTTTGTATTTATGAGTATTTTTTTAATATGACTTATTTATATTCATTTTCTACCGATCTCAATATATATAGGATTAACGTTTTTGTTGATGCCTCTTTCTTCTTCGTACAACGACCCGTGCATTTGCACGGGGCTTGTTGCTTCAGGCCCTTCTCTAGCTATGGTTTTTTTATTAGAACCTTTAATATTTTCTTTATGCTTCAACATTTAAAGTTCTTTAAGCCTTACAGCAATGGAATAGGGGGGAAATGTTGTTTTCTTCTAAATTGTTCAATTATATTCTACTAAGATTGTTCTATATGGGTTGTCAATATTCAACAATTTTCAACTTTATGATACTTGGTTAAACTCGGTATCCATATCTTAAGGATGGTTGCTTCAGCCCCTTCTCGTGGTATGGTTTCTTATTAGGACCTTTAATATTTTCCTTATGCTTCAACATTTAAAGTTGTTTGAGCCTTATGGCAATGGAATATGGGGAAAATGTTCTTTTCTTTTAGATTGTTCAATTATATCCTACTAAGATTGTTCTACACATGGGGCTGCCAATATTCAACGTTTTTCAACTAAAACTACAATTTATTGTTCTATAATAACTTTATGATACTTTGGATAAGCTCAGTATCTTCAACTCTTTTCTATATTAGTTGTAATATGAATACATGATGCAAACATTTTTGCTTAGAAGCATTTTTTATCATGACCCCATGCAACTGCACGGGCCCACTTGCTAGAAGACAATGATGATGAATGGGTTACCAACACCAGTAGATTGATTTGATAAATCTGTAAAAAGGAAAGGTTTTAGGTAACAAGACAGGGGGGGAAAACATCTGGTGAATAATGAATCGAGTCCCATGTTGACAAGGTACATCAAAAAGTATGGGATGTAAAAGATTACAAGCTAAATATAAGGCGGTTATCATAATAATCACACATTGAAATTTAACAGCATTGAGAACAGGAACGAGGGTTTAAAAGCAGTTCGATATCTTTGCGCTTGGGGGCAATGACGCAGCTAATAAGGTAATACCGAAGCACGTCAAGTGCTGGTTGAGAACTATTTCCAAACCCCCTCCTAGCCTGAATTCATGGTGCTGTCGAGAATTTCAGGAAGAGCTCCCTCTAACAAAGGATTAAGCCCTGCAATTCTTAAATTTAAGACTTTTGTTAAATGTTAAATTAAAACAAGTTTATGTTTTCTTGATTCCCTAAAATTCAAGGCATCTATGTTGCCATACGATTTAGAATTTCATGAAATCCTAATTTTAGTAAACCGTGTATGCAAACTATGGTTTAATTTTAACTTGAACCTAATCATGGTGTCGACTAGGCCTAAGTAATCATTTGTTGCTGCTCTGCAAATGCCTTAAACTGGAAAATTAAAAGAAAGAAAATTGATAAGTTAACTACAGTAGAATATCAACACTTAAAACCATAGACAAAGCCAGAAATGAAACAGATCGCATTTGTTTACAGCACATTATGAAATTACAAGAGAATGCATTTCACAACATTTTGTTCATGCTCTATGAACACTTCTTTAAAGAGAAAAGAAATTGTTCGAGTTGATCCATTATAGTTCCAGACAATATGATGACCAACCATTCTGCCCCGAACTATTTTCTTTTGTGATGTTTGGTAACCAAAATTAAGACGAAGATGCAACCGAGCAGTAATATAGTCTTGTAATATAGTCTGACGTTGTAAAATTTTATCTAATTGATCAATCAGAACAAGAAAAATTAAGCTAACTTACATCTTTTTATGTAAATCTGTACAAGCGATGCGCTTACTCGGCCCTTATATTCTCGGAAACCTGCTCTGATGATCACATATATCACGGTATGACTGAAATATGTGCAGCAATCTACACAAGGTGGGTGCAAATTAATTAGCACCCCACATACTACAAAATGACTTGGGTAATGGGAGTTTGCAAATTTGAGCAGTTCAAAAGCTTCAACTGCAACGTTTTTGGTCAAGAATCAAGAAGGACGAGAATCTTCGAGGGAAAATCCAGATGCCTTAGCAAGATCGGATAGCTCCTGCTCCCCGCTCAAAGGCTGCAAAATATTCGTCATCATGCAAATCATTTGTAGAATTAATACACATGACGACATACCCACCTTTTTGGCAAAAAAATTGGGGGGGGGGGGGGGGATGGGTCCAACTCCCTAGGCTAAAAAACAATGTTCAAGCCCTTAGCCAAAAAAAGCCTTGTGAAAAACTCCCTATCTTAAAAAAGCAACATGTTTAAGTCCTTTTATGTACTTCATCCACTTTATATTTTGCAATATCCCTATATATCATCAGCTAAAAAGATACTACATATACTCTATAAGTACTATATATAACTGAATAAGTACTATATATACCCTGCAAGTTCTACATGTATACTGTAAGTACTATATATATATGAGTAAATACTACATATAATTGTATAGTTTATACATTTAAAATCCTTACACGTTATATAATTAATTTTGGAAAAATACCAACACTCCAAAATATTTTCGGTATTAAATAATTCTTCTCTCTAATTATTTTGGAGTATAAGTTTTTTCTCAAAATTAGTCATGTAAATCGCAAATATTTTAAAATGTAGTAGTATTCGGTTGTATATGTAGTAACTTTGTATGTATATATAGTACTTACCAAGTATATGTAGTAACTTGGACTTCTGTTAATATAATAGTTTAAAAGGGTAGTATAGAGATATTAGAAAATATAATTACATGAGAGACTTAAACATGTTTTTTTATAAGGAGTTTTCCACAAGGTTTTTTGGGTAAGGACTTAAACATGTTGCTTTTTTAGCATAGGGAGTTGCAACCATTTTTCCTCCCCAAAAAAGGAAGAGTAAAAATTGCATTGCCATATATGCAGTATAAGAAAGAGTAAAGGGGCTCCACGCAGCGTGCTGTGCGAGACCCACACATGCGCTGGGTGTGTTGAGCAGTGCACCGCACAGGGTGCGTTGCGTAGTGCCTCTTTTCCCTATAAGAAATTAGCTTGCTTTTGTAGAGACCAAGAGAAGCTTCACACAGCTGTTCATAGAGTATAAGGGTTTGAATCTGAAGGGCATGCATTTGGGTGCATATATTTCACTATATTCCAATTCCAGAAACATTTTCCCACCATTTTAAGGGACATTTCCTATGTTTAGTAGTAAAATTCACATCTTTTTTTATTAGAGACTCGATTCAAGTTTGTTTTGTCTAACACTCATCCTATTACCTTCAAATAGTGTTACGGTTTTCATACATGTCTAAGATACCAAAACTGCTTTTCCTTCAACTAATATTTAATTGATGTTTACTTCTAACCATTGAATGGCCCATGAATGATCATTTCTTCTTGTTAAAATTTTGTTGTTTTTGCTTCTCATTCATCTTAATAATCTCATGTCATCCAAACTCTGTGCCCCCCTCCAAACTCTTTAATGCTAATATTTTTGCCAAATGGAAGTTGCTGTCATCGTCTATTTTTTTTTTAACTTCAATTGCATCATAGGTTTTTTTTATAGGTGATCTTTTTTAAATCACAAACCCAAATTCCCAGATAGCACTTTATAATTAAAAGTGTGACAAACAACAAAAAACAACATTAATAGTTAAGTTTCCCCTAAATTTATAGGATTAATAACATCAAATCTTTTTTCACGGGTTGACTCTATTAACTACCATCACCATTACTCCATATTTATATTAGCAATAATCATATCCCTTGTGACTCCTTCAATTCTGGTTCTCTTTGGACTACCCCCAATCTTAGCATCTTCTTCAAGACTGTGCCACTCCCCTAATCACCATAGAATATTGCAGTCAGACGTGCAGACAATTTAAAACTATATGTGGGAAATGATCCCATAAATATATTAAAATAATATAGCGCTCTCCAAAAATTGACTTGAAACCTTCACTCTCAGTGTCCTTGCACATCCCGGTCCTCCTTTTTTTTCTCTCCTACCTTTACTTAAACTATTAGTCAATCAGAGTCATAAGCAAAATGTCTCCAGTCTCTTGTACATGTCAAGACCATTTCACGTTTCAATAATTTATTTTTCTCTTCTTTCCTCAATTTGCTGTAACCTCTAATCTCCCATTAGTGCATTCACTTTATCAAATTTTCTCATATTTCCAGTTTCAGCCCAAGTTCCCATTTCAACATTTATGTATTACCCAATACTGAGGTTTGTAAGAGCTTATTTTCACATATAGTCCACCGAGCCTTACTGCTTCTCACTTCATCGAACAAATTAATTTTTGGTCAAGAATTTGTGATATGGCGGCAAATGCATAAAGACCATATGCCAAATAATAGTATTATGAGAAAATTATATCTATACCTTATCTTTTATAATCCATGTTGGAAAACCTTCAATTGCAGCATCCGAACACGCCTTTGCCATTGTTCTTCCTTTACCCGCCCCCTCAGGAAAGCACTCAATGTAGTCAAGAACTTTCATGGCTTCACGCCCGAACATCTGCAACATCAAATGATCATCAATTTATTACTTAAAATCCGAATCGGTGAACTGAATTCTCCAAAACTTGTCAAAAAATGAATACCTGGTAGATATTTAAATTTTAGTCTTTCCATCAAACAAAGAAATCAGTAAAATGATATAAAGGATACATGTCTATATATATAATCTCCAAGGTTTAGGGAGAGAGGATACCTGCTTTTGTTCTAAGCAATGAGAGCACCAGAAAGCACCATACATTTTAGCGCCAATGGAGTGGAGGTGCTCTGCGAGAGATATAGCCCATGGGGTTGATTGATTTGTTATTTCAATTTCATATGGTTCTAGAGTGATCTCATTTGATCTGTAGGAATTGAAAAACAGGAAACATAAGAAATAAAGCTTTTATTAATAGACTAAATTTAACCGAGATGAAAAATGAGAAATGAATAAACATGTTCACAATAATTAGTTTGCAATAACGTACATGAAAATATGGAAAATAAAATGTTGCTCTTTTTAATGAATAAAATACTACTTTCGCAAGTATCAGGTCGAGGTTCCATGGAGTCAAGAAGATGCTAAAGATTTTGAAGGGATTAGAGCATAATGAGACATGAATTTCACCTGCCAAAATCAACTCTAAGACCTTCAGCCAAATATTACAACCAGAAACGCAAATCACTCTTTCATATTTCTTTCTTAAGTTTGCAACCGAAAAATATTTATTTCTTTCCTATTTCTTTCTTAAGAAAATCAACATTTAATATATATAAGCTGAAGTAAGACGACAATGTATTTTCCAAATTCAGGCACAACTTCTTAATTCATCAAATACACTGCTCGTCACTGTTATTATATGCAACAGATAGATGTTTCTATATGAGATGCATATCTATGTCAAGTTGCAAAAATCTCCCGGGGGTTGGATCAAACAGGAAAGAAACCTAAGAGTGGTTCTAGGTTTGCTCTTAATAACCATATGAGCTGAATTAGGATACGACACAGTTAATCTAATTATTAAATCATGCAGAAATTAAAGACACACCTGGAGATCGGAGGTATAGCCAAATATGAACTGCTTAATGCAGTGATAACTATACCGGCAATGGCCAATTGTAGACCTACTGTCTTTTGAATACTTTCCAAGCCAAATTCCTACAAAAGACAAGACATCTCAACTCTATGTAATTCTGATAATATGTTACCTGAAGCAGCGGAAAATTGATGACAAAATATAGTGGCATTAAAAAGTCTCATAGAGCGCACCTTTAATGTAATGAAGAATAAGCTGAAAGATAGAACAGCTGACGTCAGGCAATATGCACAAGATGTCCCAGATAATTGTGTGCTTAAAAGGTACAGAAAATAAGCACTTGCTGTTGCCATCGATGTAGTGGTCCCAAGCAAAATCAGGCGCTTATCAGAGTCACCAACTACAGAGAGCAAATTCTTCCTGGTCTGCTGAAAAGAAAGTAGAGCAACCAAACCATATGCCACCATACCGATCATTGAAAGAGGAACACCTACCAATGTAAAATGATCAAAATGAAATCCTCTTTTCGAACATGCCAACTTCACATACCGAATATTTTAACAACATGAAAGCCAGCAAAATAACTAGAAGTTATAAACTATGAAGATCATTTGGGAATCAGCGGTGAATTCAGAAATTTTGGACAGTGGGGGCACGCCACAAGCAACAAAATTTTATTGAGGAGTCTAACTACATGATAGCTATTTTTTTTATACAATTCAAGAATTAAAACTAATTTGGTTCCATATCTAAAGTTATATTACTAGAATCCTTGTCTATTTAAATAAAAGTCGAAATAAATGTGTTTCTATCAAGTGTCGAACCCACAACCTTTCACAAAAGAGAAAAACATCTTACCACTTGAGCTGGACATCATCTTTACCATTATGATATAGAAATATATATAACATATACATAAAACACCGAAACTCTTAAGTCGATATCTGTTTTCCCCCAAATTTGAGTGGGGGCACATACCCCCTCTCCTCTCTATTTGAGTCCACCCCTGTTTGGGATGCCTTTCACATCAGAGAACAAGGCGACGACAAGTAGTTTTTCATGTCTCTCGGAGAAGAATGTGATAATGGTGTAAGTTATATACTATATCAATAAGAGAAAGTTTCAATTTGCAGTCCCCAATCCATTCATGCTTTAGGGCATCAAGCTCATTAGAACAATGTTGAGTAAGCAATCGAGATATACTGAGTTGACCCATGCAGGAGTACTATTCCACTTACGAAGGTAGGTGTGGATGTACATGCATGCACGCTTGAACTATAAGAATGAAATTACTGATAATTCAGTATATTTGCTTACTTCGCTTACAAAGTGCAATAGGATTTTACAGTATACATCATAAAATTCCCTTTCCCACCCACCCCCAATGAGTTGTTTCTTTCTTGTGTTTCTTCTTTTTCGTATTTGGCCTAATGTGCGGCCAATCAATTTTGAGTGTGTTTTGTCCTATTTTATTGTACAATGTTCATGTGTCCAAGTTTCCCATTTACATTGTCTTCTCATGTTCATGATGGATACATCATTCAGTTAATAATTTGCCCAATCCATCATTCGATGAACAACATGTTATATCCTGATAACACAATTGAAAATAGACAATACTAAGTGTTGTTTATTCGTTAATATATAAGATTCCCAACACCAAATCCTTCTCTTGGTAGCCCAATATACTATCTGGCGGCTGCTCATCCTCGAAAGTTGATTTCTCATCACCCTCAAGTTACAAATGCATAACCTTGATTTCCCCTTGTTATCTCCAAATATATACTCAAATGTTGCTATCTAAGACGGATCAAACTTAGATGAACCCATTAGGCCATTACAGATTCCATATCATATACGAAACCTTCATTACTTCTACTGCATTGAAATCTTAAGATAATAAATTTAGTCTACTTATAAAAAGAAAAATGGAACGCACAGTACCAAATATATAAGAGTAGTCACTGTTGAGGACATCGCTGCAGCTCCCACCACCAGCAGCACAAAAAGCCTCAGAATTTGTAATCTTCAAGAAAGTAAGATACCCAGTTTCAAGAAACCCTAAGGTTCCAAGCCCTGCACACCAACTGCTTGTAGAAATGCCCAAAAGAGAACCCTTCTCCGCAACCTCAGAATCAAGTTGGGGAGAAGGATCAGTAGAGCACCTGAGGGGAATCACTGCTGATCTCTGCAGCAATTAGATAAAGGTTACTCCTTTTTGAATAAATCATAGCAAATTTGCAAAGATAAAGAGAGAGGTAGAACCTTGAATCGAGATAAGGAGGAAAAAGGAGTGATGGAGGAGGTTGAGGGGAAAGGAGAGCGAGATATGGCGAGGGCTGCTGCGAGGCTCGCCATTGATGAACAATTGCTGAGTTCTGTAACTTTTGTCTAGGGCTAAGCCCAAAACGAGTGTGAGGGGTGCTTTGCAAAGTTTGATGTGGATTTTTCAAAATTTTGACTAAAATTTCGCTAGAATACCAAGGGAAAAAAATGTTTAAACTTATTTGGGAAAATTGTCAAAAAAATCCCTGACAAACTTTTTAACTGTCAAAAAATCCTTGGTCCAAAGAATCTTGTCAAAAAGACCCTGACAAACTTTTTGGCTGTCAAAACACCCTTGGTCCCAAGAATCTTGTCAAAAATACGACAAACTTTTCCCTTGTCAGAAACCCCATAGACACAATATCTCTATAGTTTACTGCGGTATCTAATAAGCTGCATATGCATAGTTTCTTACAATATGCATGAAGCTAAATTACATATTTGTATAGTTTCTTCCAATATATATCTAAGCTCTATTAATTTTATGGTTCAGTTTTGTCTAGCACTAAGCCCCAACAAGTGTGACATGGATTTTGGTTTTTAAAAATACTGGCTTAAATTTCAATACAATACCAAGCCAAATATTAAAAACTTTAAACTTATTTTTTTGAAGATAAACAATTTTTCCATGTGCTACACACGTGCAAGAAACTTTTAAATAGAATACCAAACAAAAAGACTTTTAAACCTTTTTTTAAAATATAAATAACACACTTTATAAATCTGCAGATAAATATGGTGAACTTTGAACTTTGTTAAAATCTAGTATCGTAATAATAATGCAATTCAAAGACAATGTACAATATGAAGTTGATGAACACTGAAAGTCCATGGTATTTTCTTTTGGCTAAGTTTCAACTTGCTAGTATGAACTTGGGGTATTTTTCTGGAACATTACTTTGAACTTTTAAATTGATGGAATGCTATCATAAATTTTTAGAGTATCAAAAAGAAACCCTAACGGCGTTAACTAGAAATAGGAAACGGTTATAGTATCCAAGAATAGTGCTTTGATTCTTCTGGAAAGGTATGGCATGGCCGCACCGGTTTAAAAGTGCCAAACAGGGTAAATTTCAGGGATGTATTGTGTAATTAACCCTTAAAAAGTTGAGAATATTATTCATGGGAAGTTCCCCAAGTTCATGTAATTAAGTCAAATTTTTTTTTGGGTGAATGGCTATGTCTGAGACATTTACCTTAATTTATTCTATAATATTTATCTGGCAAATGATGATGGTTAATTGAATTGACATGCATTTTTGCTGAAATATTTAGTCACCTTGTGATCTCTAGAAAGACTAACAATATGATCTGATGGTTTTGAGACATAAACACTAAGAACGGTTTAAAACATTGTTAGAAATAAAAACATTTCGTAATACAACGAAAAAAGACCTTTTGAAGATGGTTAGCATAAACATATTAAATTACATGAAATCCATAGAATTAGATGATCTTTCTAATCGTGTTCAACAACAAAGACCTAGCGGGGAGCTTAACCATTCTAGAAGATGAGTATTTCATACAAGGTTAATTCTTTTACCTTTTCTTAAGACAGGGGTTTTAGTCTTACTGGCGATCACTTAAAGTTTATGCCCAAAGGAGAGGAGCCAACTATATATTTTACTTATATAAGTGTACACGGGCTTTTAACATAGACGGACTCCATCAACAAGACTCAAGCTTTATTGATGTTTGGCACATCTTATGTTTTATGCTCATGCACTTCTCATACTTTTTCCAATATGATACTATTTTAATATACACATCTCAATAGAAATAAATGGTTGTTCTTGAATTTAAGTGAGGATAAAGAAGATGGAGAGAGCGATGCGATCATTAATAATAAGTATAAGGAGGAGAACAAAACAAATTAATATACATGTGCCTATGCTTTTGTTAACGATAGCAAGAATTATTTCATGATTCAACAATATTCTGCCCAAATGGAACTAGAGAACTTCTAATTGAATAATATGTCGATAATCTATGTATGGAGGCTCTCCTTTAACATAATGTTTGTAGTGGTTAACTAGGGTTAGAAACAATAATGTTTCATAACCAGTGAATATGACAACACCATCAACCCTTTTTGTCATTGGTGATGATGTACAATCTGCATCATCTATTCTCGTGGATTGCACCACCATCATCTATCTGTTGTACAAACCGTTGTACCGCGCGTCGATCCTGGAAAGAATTATATAGGCACAACCCAACGAACAAATTAATGATAAAGCGCAGCGGAACCGAAACATGATCCAAAATTTCAGGATCGAATGAAAAAGATATAACTGACGGCTAATCAGACTATCCAGAAAAGAGCACAACAAGCAACGACTAACACAAGATATGGCCAGGTTCGGTCCCAACTGGGCCTACTATTGAATGCAACCGCAACAAGAAACTTCCACTAGAGAAATAATTACACGAGATACACCGATCCCTTTTACTCCCCTTCAACTTACAAAGTAAATCTCTCACACATATGCTCTTTTCTGGGTAATAAATACAAACCTTCATATCTCCGCGAAAAAACTGTTTTAATAGAAAACTCGTCTTCGCCAAGATTATTCTCCCACAAAGAACCGTGAGGACTTTTAATTCGGAGAGAACACTTGCTTAGCTTATTTTATTTGACGGTTGGAAACTTAGCGAGTTTTGGGTCAATGACTCCAAAACCAGAGTCATTAGGCGTGGAGACACCCCAATGACTTAATTACCCAAGTTACCAAGGCCACAAAATAAAAGACTCATTTTATTTTAAAATATTCCGAACTCAGTGAAAACGGAGATTTAACCAGCTTTTCTTTTAAATCCAAAGACGTTATATGTGGATAAGGTGTGTAATCACTCCAACAAGATTCCAAATGGCTTATTTTTCAGACTTGTAGTTTCATATTAAAACATCAATAATACCCTTCATATTCACCTTACTTTATGAACTATTCTTGATACTTACTTAACTCAGAACAAATCTGTTTGATCCTAAAGATATTTATCAATTTTAAAAGTTTACAGACATGTTAGACTTTCATCAAATTCTCAAAAACGTACGACACGTGTAAAGTGTTATAAAAGACGTATATCAGCTATGGTTAAACACAAAAGAGGGTTATTTTTCGGGTCGTCAGTCTCACAAAAAGGATTTAGTTATTTCTAACTTATTAACCGAACCATCAGACTTCGAATCTAAGTTCCCCCACTGGCTAACATGAAAAAGGTTTTATATTTTTAGGAATTTTTTTCAATATTTATGGGTTTTTTAATAAGCCTGCAATGCAGAATATACACATGATGCAGCAAAATAAACGCAGTGCTCACTCCCAAACCTGAGTTTTACGATGTCCTCATCGTTGCCCCCGTCTCCGGTAGCTAGACTTAGACATCAGGATGAGAATTTTATTCAAAGAAAAAGAAAAAAAACCTAAGACTAATTACAACATTTACAAGTTAAAAGATTGGGTTAGTCCAGAAATTAATACCAGCCATTTAAAAATTTTGTCTATATAGTGCAATGGCTGGTAAAAAAATATGTATATACAAAAGAAAAAGAAAAAGAAAAGTTATATGTTAGATGTTAGTGAAGGGCATGGATGTGTAAAAGTAGGGATCAGAAGACCCTGAAGATGAAAATGAAGTTTTGAAGAGGTTGAAGAATCGTTTCCTGGATGAATTGAATGTTCAAAAAGCACGTGTTGAGTTCCAAAGTCAAGTTCGTTTAAAAACTGGAGTTCATCCGCAAAAAATTCGGCAAAAGAAAGGTTCTTAGGATGTTTTCAAATTGATCCTCACTTAAACTCACCCAGAATATCAAGTTCATCCGCAAAAATTTCCTCAAAACTCGACATGAAAGAATGTTTTTCAAGGCTGCTTTCCTCTCTATGATCTTTCACAATCCTATTCCTATTGTTACAGCTCACAGACTCTCCCAATACAATTTCTCCCTTATCACATTCACAAGTGGGTAGGTTCATATCATTTAAAAAAGTAGGTTCCCACACTAACGTTTCTTTTGAAACAATATCATTGGGTGATACAAAAATTGTGGGTTCCTGATCATTGATCTCTTCAAACAATCTTTCTAAACCATACCTGACAAATTCATAAGGTTCCTCTTCTAAAATTAGAGTGCAAAAATCAGTCGGTTCAAGAATTTCCTCTTCAACTAAAATTTTGGTTAAATCAATCTCTAAATCACAAGTGATAAGAGGCTCAGTGGATACCTGAAGGCTAGTGGTGGACTGACTTAGAGGGTTTTCTTGTGTGTCATGGTAATACTCAGTCAATTCATTTGTATCATCATCTATGAAATCATCAAAATTCGTTTGATTGTTTATCTCACTTGGAAGACTTCCTAGATGACAGACATTAACATTATTGGGTTCCGATTGACTGTATTCACTCCCTAGAATCCTCACAGATAAATGTTTCGCGTGTTCCTCTATTCTAGCCAATGATTGAGCTTGAGCAAGAAACAATTGCTCAGACTGCTGTATGCACAGGGCTAGTGTAGAAGCTGATTGATTCTCGACCGCAGTCATTACTTCAATGCCCTTCTCTAAAGTGGTCAACCTAGCATCCATCTCACTATCATACCCTAATGATGTGTCAGTTGTTTCAGGTAAGGAGGGCTGTGATGGTGGTGATGTTAAAGAAGTCAATCTGTCGACCTCTTTCTCTAAATCTTCAATCATTAGGTCTCTAATTGAAGTGTGACTGGGTTCAAGAGTGTTAGGTGGGTGACCATTATAAAAAATCTGGGACGGTAGGTCACCCCTTAAGAAAGGACAATTGTCATGAATGTGGGAAGAATCTTGGGAATTTGAACAAATGAATTGGGACTGAGTATAAACAAAAGAATAAGAATCATGAAAAATTGAATTAAATCGTGTATCACCCATATTAACAAGAATTCACAAATATCATAAAAACAAAGAATATCTCATCCCTAACAGTTTATGTTATGCTAAGTCAACTGGACCTGCTCAAGAACCTGATTGTCGAAGTAAAACTGTGTCGAGAAACAGGCTCAATGTTGGAGATAGTGCCCTCATAGTCAATTATTGGATCGCGGGTACGTGATTGCAATGATTGCGGAGGACCTATACCGGTAGGACAGTCTTACTCGAGATGATAGTATGCTATCTGGTTTGCCTTTATCAGTCGTGTACATGTTCAGGTGACTGATTGCATGTTACACTTTGATAGAGCCCTTAGGATTTTGCTTTACTACCAACAGTATGATGGCGATCATATACGTGAGAGTTGGGTAGTTTATACGCATATCCTTAATTGTGGTCCCTAGTCGTGGGAGTTTCGAGACAGGGCATCGATATTCCGGAGTAGACTAGTGTGTACAGTCGAGACCCCGACGAGGGGCGGTGGCCGGTCTCACAAGCCACTGGTGTCAGTTGGATCACCTAAGATGTATACAGGTGCTCATTGGGTTATGAGTACACCGGACAGGACTCGCCGGGAATCTGCTAGTTAGTATTATATCTACCGTCAGATAGCAGTTCCCTGGTGACATGTGTACAGGTTAGTTCATCGACCTGAGGTCGTCATTTGTCTCGTGTGAGTTCCCACTGTGCTTTGATTTCTACCCTACCACGGCTCAAAGGAGTCGTGCAAACAGGTAGCTTTTGGGTACAGTCCCGAGCCATATGGAGGCACGTGAGCGGATCGGCAGGGGATTCGTCTCTCCCGGTATTGGGGGCGAGGTCGTGCTGTGTCTAGGAGAGCCATTACACAAAGTCCATGGCCATGGCAGGAGATTTACTGGTAGGTACTCCAGTAGTATCTCAGGGTGTTATTGGGCTTCACTCCGACACGACTTATACTGCTATTGGGGGTCTGACGTTACTAGCCCCCTAGGCAGATATGCGATACTCATTGACGAACGGACCGGACTGTATATACATTGTCATTGTTAGGCTTAGTAGGGTTTCTGGATGAGTTCGCTCATCGGCCTCCCTTGAGTTCGCTCATCAGCCTCCCTTGAGGTCAGTCCATGGGCAGCCGTTACGCATAGCTAGTGCCGCTGACGGTTTGTGGTTAAACCCACTGCCAGGGTACCGACGAGTCATTAGAGTCCCCCACAGACAGTTTCCCAAGTTCGGGCGAAACGTTGTAGAGGCCGTATGGTTTTATGGCAGGGTTCGAAAAATGCACGTGCGTTTACGCACGTGTCGATTTTCGGACAGGTGATACTCGTCGGCTTTGGTTTAAGCTGGATCCGAGTACTATATTGAGTAGGTATAATATCTTTGTCTCAGTTGCATTTGTATTCGGTCGTAATACAAATGCGGGTATATTTATACAGTTTCGGGGTTATCCTGAAAGTCGTTTCAGGATCACTTTTGGAAGTTGCCAGTTTCCAGTTTTCTATCAGCCGTCTTTTAACATTCTGTTAAAGACGGATTTATCTTTTCTTCAGATATGATGAGTCAGTGTTCTAGAAGATTCTAGATGAGGTGACTAGGATTAATTGGTGTTGAGTTTTCATTGGATGCATTAAAGGCATGATGAGGTGTTTATGTGAGTCATGCTTTGTTTTAATGATTCTTGTTTTGGTTAAGATATTTTGAAGTGAGAAGCTTTCTCTTGTGGTCACCCCCCCTCTCCTACGGTCACCTCCCTCTTGCTATATATGGCCGGCCCTCTCTCTCCTCTCTCTCTCTCTCACTTGATGTTTCATTTTGGTTAGAAAAGATTATGATAGTATTCGGGGTGTATGGAATTTTACAGTTCATTTCATTCCATCACCCGATTTCCACGACAACTTCATTAACCGATCGTCCACGGATTTGGACGAAGTGAGACAAAGTCATCTACTCATTCTCTACATCATTCTTGGTCGTCTCTTTTAGCAAACTTGACGATCGAGTTGCCTCAAGTCAGAGGCGGGAGCCCGTTTAAAGAATCGATCATGTGGTGCCACCTCGACGAAGGAATCGGAGATCGACGAGATCGGAGCAGCCGCAACGGAGCGTGGGATGATGGTTAAAGAACGAAGGACTCGAATCGTTCGGTATAACCTTTCTACACTCTTTACAGTTTGTTAGTTTAGCAATAATGGCAGATCCGGGTTAAAGTATACGATAGCGCCAGTTTAAAAGTTTTTGTTCCGCATTTGGCGTCTGTAGACTGCCGGGGCGCTAGCGTAGACTTACAGTGGTATCAGAGCCTCACCATTTTTCTATACTAACTTGTGCTAACGCGTTTAAAACATCGATCGAAACGAAAATCAAAAATCGCATTTTTCTAGCTTGACAGTTTCTGTTAATTTTAAAACTGGTCAAAATGACATTTGGACCATACCAGAAAATCAAGCAGGGTTTTTTAGGAAAACTGCAGAAAAACGACAAAGTGATTCGACTGTTTAGCCGCGGATCCGCGGCCCAAGCATGGGTTTGGCCGCGGATCCGCCGCAGTAATGTGACATCTCTCTGCCAATTTTCTACAGTGCATTCTATGATGGAAATTGGGATTTTTGGTATATATCGTTTGGGCCCAGGTTTTGTTACTGTTCACCAGTAAGTCGTGGGGCCCACTTTTTGATATTTGGTCGATCGAAATTTAAACATGTTAGTTTACAGTGCTTACATTATATCTCCGACCGGGAATGCCATTTGATCGGTAAACCGCGTTTGATTGCTATAGTTCTTTTAGACGGGTTTGCGAACGTGACATTCGCGTTGATGTTCTGTTTTGTGCTGTGATGTTGCGGATTTGTCGTGGTGGATAGCAGTGTGCAATGATAGTACAGTTTGTGTTTATTTGTACATTTGATATTGCGGGGCGAGCGTCCAACATGTGGACAGCCGTCACTGCCTGTTGTATAATATTCTTTTGGGGCACGACCAGGTTGCGGTCGATGTACCTATTGTACTATTTTTCATTACTGTACTAGGTTTTACCCCAAGACGGAGTGCACGGATAGCCGGGTTCTGAGAAGCAACGGGTCCGCATCTCATGGCTTTGAGAGGCAGAGGGGCCCCACTCTAGAATTGGCAGACTATTCGCCGCACTCGTAGGGGGTACAGGTTGACCCAAGGAGGGGTGCCCAAGATTACCGGATTCCGTGGAGTGCTGGGTGGTCCATTCACTATGCTGTAGGGGGCTGCCTCGCTTCAGGTTTTGGCGGGTAACTTGCCGCGCCCGTAGGGGTCTAGGTTTCATTGCACAGGCTATCCACACGACAGGGGAACGTTGAGTTTCAGCAGCAGCTCTGTGAAACTCGGGGATCCCAGATATCTGTATTGTTCTATGATGCTTATTATTTTTCTGTAATGTTGCATATTATCACGCCTGGAGCGATTATTGTATATTGGCTTATATACTATTAGATGTTGTATATGTTTTACACCCGCGCTAGTCCAGTCCACGCTCTGTCGTTAGTTAAGTAACTTAACGAGTGATGACGGGACCCAGTGACAAATGCGGATGGCATATACGTACATTTTATTTTCGTTCTTTTCTGGTGTGATCGATTGATGGGACTGCATTGATTCTGATCAATGCAAAGTAAAACAAACCAATTTACAGTTGTTGGAACAAATTTAAAAGGTATTATTGCAAAGACGTTTCCTTTTGTTATGCATAGCGGTATTCAGTGGAATATCCTGCACCTCATTCGACAGGGCAAGGGCCGATATCCCTTCACCGGGACTGACCCCTTGGGCAGAAGTTTGCGTCAGCGTAATAACTTCACTATAGTCGATTACAAGTTGCTTTGCATAGCGGTATTCAGTGGAATATCCTGCACCTCATTCCACGAAGAAAGAGCCGAGATCCCTTTACCGGGAGTGACCTCTTTAGCAAAAGGTTTTCGCCACTATATTTTAAAAAGCTATCAGGTTCCTTCAGCGATATCAAGTTCACTACGTTAAAGGTTTTTCGCCAAAAACCAGCCGTAGCCCTCCGTCACTTCTTTTGGGTATTCAGTAGTATTCAAGCTATGTATTTTGACCTAACGCCAAGGCATAGTGTTTGGTAGCTGCTGGGTATTCAATTGTTGCATAGATAGATGAGTTAGTTTGGGACAGCCGTTCTGCCATTTTGACCTAACGCCAAGGGCATGTGCGGGTGTGTTCAAATTAACAAGATAGTGATGGGTAGAACTTGGCATGTGACTTATGACATTTTGACCTAACGCCAAGGTTATAAGAGCATGGGGCAAAAACAATATCGGGAGTTTCTAAAGAAACTGAAACTTGCCAAGTATGCGCATACCATCTGGAGTATGAGTAACGTGGATGCATTCCATCACGTTATCATGCGATGAGAGTTGGATCCCGATTCCCACTGATGAGTTGGTTTACTCTTCGGGTGATCCCGATTGATTCTTCTTTAGGTTTGGAGGAGAATTTGACAGGACAGTGGGAGGTTTTCGGATTAGATAAAGTGATGACCATTCTGATCTAGGTTAGAGTGCACGCAGAGTGTTTCTTTTCTCTCTCTCTCTCTTTGGCAGCGACCTTTGACCGACCCTAGACTATGACTCAGTGACCAGGTTGACCGAACCTTCTTAATATACTGGCTTTTGGATTGTCTGAGTTGCATAAGTCATTGCCACTCCTTCTTTTACCCTTTGCATTTCTCAGAACACCATTATTACTACGGATATCCACTTCCATTGGATAGATCCATCGTATGGTTATATACGAACTCGAAGGGACTTCTTCGAGGATGGATCCAGGTTCAGGAGAAATAAAATTGGTTTATTCAGTTGTCTTTTATTATCACCTTCTCTCAGGTTGCGAGAGCTCCTTGGTTTAGGAGAGTACACCTATTACGCTTATTGGATAGTCTTATTCCAAACCATAGGCTGGTGCCGAAAGGTAGGGAATGAAGAAAGCCAATTAGCCTAAGTAGGGTGTGCAGAAGGTAATATGTAAAGACAAAATAAAGGGATTAGAAAGAGGGCAAAGTAAATTGCGACTGATATCATTCACGACCAAAACTGCGTACTTCATCGCCACTCCTATTTCACCTTTAAAAAGAATAAGGTATTATTCAGTTGTCTTTTATCATCACCTTCTCTCAGTTGCGAGTACTCCTTGGTTTATGAGGGTACACCTATTATGCTTACTGGATAGTCTTCTTCCAAACCATAGGCTGGTGCCGAACGGTAGGGAAGGAAGAAAACCATTTAGCCTAACGATGGTGTACAGAAGGTAACGACTAAAGATAAATAAAGGGATTTGGAGAGATGGCGATAAAATATACGGTTGAAGTCATGAATTTGATTATGGAAGAGGCATTGCTATGAATACCAGGATACCCCTACGAAACATTTTCATGTTTCAGTGCATTGTTAAAGGAAAAACTGTTTTCCCGATTAGACACTTACTCCAAGGGTATGTATTTACCAGGTTTCATTCTCATATCTGTATGGTTTTACAGATGATGAGTGGGAGTAAGATATTGGGAATTAGGTGATCATCCTCATTATATCGGAATTCGTTGTAATTGGTGATATTTGAGGAAATCGCCAGGGTACAGTTTTCCACCTACAACGCACAGGTTTTGAGTTGTTTAACTCAGCGGACTTATACAGAGTATTGTATGTTGTCCAGTGTCCATCAGGACAAAGGGGTAGGTCCTCGTACTATGTTCTATTTACTTATAACTTCTCTAGTATTTAGACGAGTGTTTCGTAGAAATACAAGGTCTAAGTTTTGAGAAGTTGTGGGTATAAGAATAAAGTAGAGAACCAGGTGTCACAAGTATCGGGATTCTTCAAAGAGATCGAAGATGTAGATTCTTGTGATTGGTATTCAGATGATAGTGATGGTTTTGAGAAACGTGTTTCTCTTTCAGGTTACTCATAATTGGATGGATTCCTAAGTTGAGTAATGCTGATTAGCCTCTTTCCATTAAGTTGATATGCACTGGAGACAGCTGCATGGATTGAATCTTGATTCCAATTAAATAAGTGCCAAAGTTTCTATATTGGATATAGAATAGTTCGTACCTTAAAAGATATTGAGGTACGGGGAGTTGTCCAGCTTATGCTTAAAACCAGACTATGGATAACTCAGGGCACGTTTCTGTAATGGCTGTTTGTGGGTTGACCCTGGCTATGACGAGGGTTGATATTCTACCATTTGGAAGATCAATAGTGATATTGTTCTTGACTCGCCACAGTTTTAGTAAAATGGATCTTTTTCAGAAAACAGTAGTGGGAGTATGGTAGAACTGGAAGTGATTCCAGAACCGCAAACGATTACGGAAAATTTAATAGGACCTATATATTCAATCAGGTTTGACATTCCAATAGCCACTCCGCAGGTATGGTAGGTAACCTCAGACGCCCGAGAGGTATTTCGGTAGCCTCAGAGACGGTGACAGGGAGGTTCTTATCTACCCAGACTTGACACTACTGTTGTTCCAGGATATGAGACCCGGTAGGAGGGTTATCGTAGTCAGTGGGAGCAACGGAAGCATAGTGGGCAAGTAGCTTATATCTATTTATAGACTTGAGCAGTTATAGCGGAGATAGATCATCTAATTTTGATGTGACAGTCATGGTTTTGACTTCAATCAGAATAGGGGATGGATCTGTTAAGAAGGTAGTAGGGTGTGATGTCATGGTATCTGGATGACATACACAGAGTAGGAAGTAAAATTCCTATACTACGATCGGTTGTACTGTGGTCGTCACACAATTGTTTCTCCAGACAGGATATGGATATAATATTTGACATTCTGGTTTCTAGATCTATGGTTTTAGATCTGGATTTGGGTAGTTTCCCAATGTGGGTACTTTGACAGATATTCTAATGGTTTTTGGAATAGTTGACTCCTAGCATGGTGGTGTACCTGCAGGTGATGGAGTCACCCTCTCTAAAGGTGTCTTACAGACTAAAGGGGAGAGGGATGTGCATGATTGGCAGATCACTTGCTTAGGCAATTGAGTCAATCATGAGATGTCAAGTACCACACCAAATGTTGGTTTTGCACTAGATGCAATAAGTTTGTATTAATCCAATCCTGGAGAAACATAAGGAAGCAGTTTTAGAATATAAGTACATGTTCTACGGATTTGATGACGGCAGCCTCCTTCGGGAGACGGTTATCATTCCAGGCTTCAAAGGTAACATGGTTGACAGAGTGATTGTCAGAGTTATAGTTTTTCCCTCTGACGAAGAGGGACAGTATTATGGACAGGTGGTCCAAGAGGATACTGTGGGTGGCATGGTGCCGGATACTGATTAGGTTCAGTGATCGATACAGTCTAAGAAGTTTGGATTTGGAGTTCATTTATGAACTAGGTCCCATCAGATATCCAGACATATTCTAAGACAGGAGTTACTCGATTCGGGAGATGGCTTTCTCCGCGAACTTGAGATTTAGAGAGATATAGAAAGAAACTTCTAGGCGGATCCACTCACTGAGGCTATTTCTCGAACACAATAGTTTTACAAACGGGCTTTGTGAAACTGATTAGTAGAGGAGTTGGGTGTTGGTTTCACACGGGCTGTGAGTACGCAACATTGCAATAATTAGCCTTGAGTGCAAGTGGGAGATTGTTGGAGATAGTGCCCTCATAGTCAATTATTGGATCGCGGGTACGTGATTGCAATGATTGCGGAGGACCTATACCGGTAGGACAGTCTTACTCGAGATGATAGTATGCTATCTGGTTTGCCTTTATCAGTCGTGTACATGTTCAGGTGACTGATTGCATGTTACACTTTGATAGAGCCCTTAGGATTTTGCTTTACTACCAACAGTATGATGGCGATCATATACGTGAGAGTTGGGTAGTTTATACGCATATCCTTAATTGTGGTCCCTAGTCGTGGGAGTTTCGAGACAGGGCATCGATACTCCGGAGTAGACTAGTGTGTACAGTCGAGACCCCGACGAGGGGCGGTGGCCGGTCTCACAAGCCACTGGTGTCAGTTGGATCACCTAAGATGTATACAGGTGCTCATTGGGTTATGAGTACACCGGACAGGACTCGCCGGGAATCTGCTAGTTAGTATTATATCTACCGTCAGATAGCAGTTCCCTGGTGACATGTGTACAGGTTAGTTCATCGACCTGAGGTCGTCATTTGTCTCGTGTGAGTTCCCACTGTGCTTTGATTTCTACCCTACCACGGCTCAAAGGAGTCGTGCAAACAGGTGGCTTTTGGGTACAGTCCCGAGCCATATGGAGGCACGTGAGCGGATCGGCAGGGGATTTGTCTCTCCCGGTATTGGGGGCGAGGTCGTGCTGTGTCTAGGAGAGCCATTACACAAAGTCCATGGCCATGGCAGGAGATTTACTGGTAGGTACTCCAGTAGTATCTCAGGGTGTTATTGGGCTTCACTCCGACACGACTTATACTGCTATTGGGGGTCTGACGTTACTAGCCCCCTAGGCAGATATGCGATACTCATTGACGAACGGACCGGACTGTATATACATTGTCACTGTTAGGCTCAGTAGGGTTTCTGGATGAGTTCGCTCATCGGCCTCCCTTGAGTTCGCTCATTAGCCTCCCTTGAGGTCAGTCCATGGGCAGCCGTTACGCATAGTTAGTGCCGCTGACGGTTTGTGGTTAAACCCACTGCCAGGGTACTGACGAGTCATTAGAGTCCCCCACAGACAGTTTCCCAAGTTCGGGCGAAACGTTGTAGAGGCCGTATGGTTTTATGGCAGGGTTCGGAAAATGCACGTGCGTTTACGCACGTGTCGATTTTCGGACAGGTGATACTCGTCGGCTTTGGTTTAAGCCGGATCCGAGTACTATATTGAGTAGGTATAATATCTTTGTCTCAGTTGCATTTGTATTCGGTCGTAATACAAATGCGGGTATATTTATACAGTTTCGGGATTATCCTGAAAGTCGTTTCAGGATCACTTTTGGAAGTTGCCAGTTTCCAGTTTTCTATCAGCCGTCTTTTAACATTCTGTTAAAGACGGATTTATCTTTTCTTCAGATATGATGAGTCAGTGTTCTAGAAGATTCTAGATGAGGTGACTAGGATTAATTGGTGTTGAGTTTTCATTGGATGCATTAAAGGCATGATGAGGTGTTTATGTGAGTCATGCTTTGTTTTAATGATTCTTGTTTTGGTTAAGATATTTTGAAGTGAGAAGCTTTCTCTTGTGGTCACCCCCCCTCTCCTACGGTCACCTCCCTCTTGCTATATATGGCCGGCCCTCTCTCTCCTCTCTCTCTCTCTCACTCTCACTTGATGTTTCATTTTGGTTAGAAAAGATTATGATAGTATTCGGGGTGTATGGAATTTTACAGTTCATTTCATTCCATCACCCGATTTCCACGGCAACTTCATTAACCGATCGTCCACGGATTTGGACGAAGTGAGACAAAGTCATCTACTCATTCTCTACATCATTCTTGGTCGTCTCTTTTAGCAAACTTGACGATCGAGTTGCCTCAAGTCAGAGGCGGGAGCCCGTTTAAAGAATCGATCATGTGGTGCCACCTCGACGAAGGAATCAGAGATCGACGAGATCGGAGCAGCCGCAACGGAGCGTGGGATGATGGTTAAAGAACGAAGGACTCGAATCGTTCGGTATAACCTTTCTACACTCTTTACAGTTTGTTAGTTTAGCAATAATGGCAGATCCGGGTTAAAGTATATGATAGCGCCAGTTTAAAAGTTTTTGTTCCGCATTTGGCGTCTGTAGACTGCCGGGGCGCTAGCGTAGACTTACACTCAAGATATACGGATCACGTAACCAGGTAAGTGCAAGAGAGAAGGGGACGTTTTCCAACACTTTCGCGAAGTTCCTTAATTAGATAACCTTTTCTCTTGAACACTTGCTTAGACACCCCGTGAACGATATACCGTTAAGCGATATTGTAAACACAGTCAACTTCTACTACTGAGCGCGAAGTCCTTAAAGTCGGAGTTCTAATTGATTTTAAATTACTGAGGGTATGCAAGAATGCGGTTTTGTGATTTGTGGGCCACGGAGAAAGGTGATGAAATCCTTTACCGTATTTTGTTTGGTCTTTTTGCCTTTAATTTCCGTATTAAGATGCAAATGCGCAATCAATAAAAGAATTCAAAAAAAATTAAGCAATTCAGCAATTCTTTTTCTGTTTAAGTTTAAGCGCTGCAACAAATATGGTTAGTTTTTTGTGCAATTGGTGGCAAGCTTGTGCGAAGAATCCCGCAGAAGATAGAAATATTGGAATGCGTCGGATTCAAGAGGAATGTGTTAGGAAATACGTACCGATATGATTTGGTTAAGAAAACCCCTTTTTGAAGTGATCCGAGTCTTTGATTGTTCGCTTGGGCGGATCAAACTACCCGGATCTTTGGCACTGTACTTCACTAACGTCTTAGAATTGAATTTGTGCCTCGCTCCGCACGATCGCTGGTCGTAATTCCTAAAAAACCTGAAATGTCGGAAAATACGATATTTAGTGTCAAAAAGCGATATATATGCCCCAATTCCTGCACACTCAAAATTACAAAAATCAAATAACACCACTAGAGTACTGGCAACACACTGGAGATCACAAAAAATAAAAATAAAAAACACCCCCATTGGGCCGGCGAGCTCGGATTTATTACTGATGTCGCCGGCCAAATGAAGTTGGTTTGTACACAAATTTTGTGTGAGTTCTCTAGGCTAGCTAAGTGATCTTATGGTATAACTTGATTTTTAAAGTAAAATTCAGGGTGTTAGCAGGTCTGAAGGACAAAGAACAAGTTAGAAAAAAATTCGTATTGTTAGTTTTGAAAAAATTGAGTTTAAAAGTTAGTTTTGTTAGTAAAAACCAGAAATAACAATACCCAATACTACCAAATCCCCGACAACGGCGCTAAAAACTTGTTGGGAATTCACCCGGGAGTGCAAACGCCTATGTTTTGGAAACGGATATGATTTTAAGGAAATGGAATGCGCACACGAGACCGTTCTCGTTTTAAAATTTATAAACCGCAAGTGCACGGCGCGTTGTAGCAAGCCGGCAAGTACGGGTCGATCCGTAGGGAATTGTGTATTGGGTCTTGTTGTTTAAGGTTCAACAAATAATGAATGGTTGGTTTGTCATGAAAAATGAAAGAATATGAAAATGAAGAAAAGCAAGAAAAGAAGCTAAGAAAGAAGTGGTTGTGGGTTTGGCTCGGAAGGTCGAATCGCGACGATTCCTTCGACACTTCTCTTGATCATGAGTTGTCCGTCCTTACGCCGTTCCCGGCATGAAGCATAACTTGTCAAGGCGGTTGCGGAGCACAAGTCATCAAATTCCGATATTCGCCGCCAAAACACGAAACGAGTCCGTTTGTTCACTTACCGTTTGTATGTCCGAGCTTAGGGTATCAACATTAAGCACGAGAGTTAGCAAGCTTACCACAACATCAAAAACACAAATTAGTTAATGAGAGCAATTGATTTTAGTGTTGAGTTTGCTAAGTGTTTGTGATAGTATACAGTATATGAAACCAAGAGATTGTCAAGCACTTGATCACAAAATACCATATCTAAACCTAACAACCTTAACACTAAATTGATTTTAACTTAAACATTGAAATGGGGAAAAAGAGTGAATATGGTATATGAGAAGATTACAAAGTAACCATGTTAAAAATACCCTATCACATCAATACATAAACAATCTTTAAGTTAGAATCATATCGATACGCACATTAAACATTAACAAGAGGAGGAGGAGGCAAAGCCTTTCATCTCACTTCCTTACCATTACCACAGCCAAAGAAGATTAGTAGCATGATAATGAAAAGAAAAGCAAAGCAAGTAAAAGAAGCAAGTAATAAAAGAAACAACAATGTTATTAACACTTGAAAAAAAAGGTACAAGATATTGATAACTTGTTTAACCTCTATAATGAAGCTCTCAAGAGAAAGCTTTAAGAGGGAAGAAGAAGAAGAAGAAACCAAGTGAAGCTCACACAATTCTCAAGCCTAAACCAAAAACAAAAGCAAACTATCAAAAAGTATATATTACATGTTAGAGCCCTTCCCTTGCTCACTGATCTGGCTTTTATATGCACCAAAAAAGATTAAACAAGTAATTGAAATAATATGATGTGACTGCAAGGAAAGGACTGTGAAAAGATTGGGACAATTGGGGCAATGGGGGCCGGCGAGCTCGAAAATAGTGGGGGTGTGGCCGGCCAAAATCCGAGCTAAGGAGCTCGTCTTAATGTGGTGGTCTTATGTCTACTCCAACATCATCCTGGTGCAGTTTGATTTGTCTAAAATAACCTGGTTTGCATGCAGAGATTTGGAGGGAACTTGAAGCAATGCATCACATCAAAACATTTTGCATTTATAACTCTTGTCCCCCCATGTGCCCACTTCATCATGTCTTGTGTGCCATGGGTAGCCCTACCATGGTCCTAATGCCAAAGAGCATGTGTACACTTGTATTGTGTTGGACCAAAATTGTGTGCACACATTTATTTTGCAAAAGCTCTTTGGATATCGGTCGGTTTTCTGTTCTGTTTGCAGTGTCGGCTCCCAAACTCTATATCCGTGATATTGAGTTTGTTTCCAGTATTTAATCATGAACACCTGTAATTTGTAATTACTGAGTAGACAATGGTTACAAGTACCGATATATAACAAAATAGATAATGAATGAGCGGTATTAAAATGCAGTTTTCTGTGATGAACAGTTGGTCCGTACATGGTTACAAAGCATGACCTTACTGCCACCAAGATACAACATCGAGATGGTTGAATTATAACAACAAGCCTTGTTATTGTGTTCATCAGCATTTCCTGCCGCTAGACTATCCCTACAGGTTTGAGGATGCTCACTTTGATGGTCATCGGGAGTTTCTTGGGCCTCCAGCCCCATTGTCCGGAGAGGACGTAATTGTTCAGTGGGATGGATACAATAACATAACCTTCGGGATAGATCTGGCAAGACAGGACACTCTACCCTTCCGGTACAAGTTAAGCATTTTCTACGAGCTACCGTACTGGTCAACAAATTTAGTACGTCATTGTTTGGACATCATGCACATCGAGAAGGGAGTATCCGATCACGTATTTAACTTGCTTCTTTGTAAAGATGGAAAATCGAAAGACAACTTCCGTGCTCGGATGGATCTTCATGACTGGGAAATTAAAAGTGATTTGCATCCTAAACTGATAGCAGGTAAACCAGGATAGTTTCTACTTCCCAATATTGTGTATCATATGTCACAACAGGAGAAGAAAAGATTCCTGCTGGTGTTACATGATTTGAAAGTTCCCACAGGTTTCTCAGGATCATTTAGTAAGAAGATAAAGATTATGAAAGGAAAGATCGATGGGCTGAAAAGTCATGATCACCATGTTATTATGGAGCATCTTCTCCCATTATCCCTTGTTCAGTCGAAAATATTAGATATAACATTTTTCTTACTTTTCTTAAATATTTAAAGGCGTTTATTATAAATATAGAACATATGTCGGTTTATCTGCAAATTTACTCTTTGCCATATGTTTATATATTATAATTAACATTATGAAGGAAAATATATGCATATAATATTTATAAGATATTTTGGTAATTAAAAATATGCATATCATATCAAATAATCTTGATCAAATTTCTTAAATATTTATTACCATATAAAATGATTAAGATTATATCTCTAAATATAACAAATATTACTAATATTATTCATGGAGATATTGTGCAGATTTAGCTCAGGTCAAGAAATCAAGATATTCAAGATGCCAGGATAAAAAATCTGCTAAAATCGTAGAATCAATACTGGCAGAGACTCAGTAAATATTTGAAGAATTCAGGCATGGAAAAAATCTCCACGTGTCAACATGAGAAGGCCCCAGAAGTTTGGAACCCTAACTCCCCCAAACCGCGGCGCTTCTGCGGCCATTAGCATCAATTAGCGGCGGATCCGCGACCATTTAATGGTCGTAAGATCTGTGATTTTGGAAATTGGATCTTAATGGCATATCTAAACCTATGAGATCTAGGGTTTCTGATTTGAGGGCTATATAAAGAATCGAGGGCTAAAATAGAGAATCATCACTTTTAACACGAAGCAAGTCACCGTCGAAGAACAAGAGATCCACGATAGGTCCGCGATTCGACGTGATAGAGCGACGTGAATATCGACGGAACATCTACTTCCTATGAGGCGGAGATCGAGAGAAACTTCTTCTTGTAATCTAAATTCGAAGGATTTGTACTTGTAATGTTGATTAATAAAGATAGATCATTTACTTAATTATTTCTTTTAATGTTGATTAATAAAGGTAGATCATTTACTTAATTATTTCGCATTTACATTCTGTATTTAAATTCTGCATTATGATTTCCTTCTATTTCTATCATTTCTTCTTCTTCTCAAAACATGCGTGAGTAACTTTACACTTGCTAGGGTTCGTAGGATTAGGGTAGCTTAATGGATGATAAAATCTCTTAACTTCTTTTACATTTTATAAAGTTTATAAACTTCAGCAAAATAAATGTTAACATCCTTATCGGGCGTGCTACCAATTTATTGATAGTCTCGACCGTGATTTGAGATTAGATTAAAAATTGTTTTGGTAAAGGCTAGACATGAATAGAGATCAATGCAAGGATAAGGGTTAAAAGTAGGGAAACCCTAGTCTCTTCCAAAAGAACCCTAATCCACATTCATCACTATCGATCTAGTTTTAAATCTATTAAAAGATAAAAGGAGTCATCTTTAATTAATCATCCATTACTACTAAATTCTATGAACCCTATAAGCCTTTTCTTCATAGATTCTATATCCGTATATCGTAGATCTACAACCAATCACCCCTTCTTTCAATCAACTCATCTAAAGCAAGTTTAAAAGTTCGACGTTTCCCTGAGGACGACCCGTACTCATCTCGGCTAGCTACACGCAATACCGTTATTGATTGCGGTTACTACAAACACTTTTTCACACCAATCAAATGGCGCCGTTGCCGGGGATACGTGCCTAATTTTTTTCCTTGCTATTCGTGTTGAATTCTTATCCGATCCATATCATAAAAATAAAACAAAACCGCAACTTGCATATTTAACGATTATTGTGCGAATTTGCAAGAGGATCTGAAGTCACTGGAATGATAAAATAGAGATTCAGAGACATCAAGTAAAGCCCAGAGGAGCAAAGGAGGTGACTGAAGAAAAAAATAGCAGAAGAACCCTAATTTTAGCCGCGGAACCGAGGCAGTAACAGGCTATTGGCGGCAAAACCGTGGCTCTGTGGGTGAATTAGGTCGCCAGAAATCTTCAGGTATCCTCTCTGATTCTTTCTCTCTCCTCTAGAAATCCAATAATTTGATTTTCTGCAGGATTCTTTGCAAAATATCACCGCTCAAAAAATCTTTTGCGTGTTTTCTAATTGGTTTGTTTTTGCATATTTTTAACCGGACTTTAAGGGGTAAGACCAAAATTCAGATTAGGTGGGGATTTCATCACCCTTCCTAAGCCCCACAAATCACAAAACGAGCATCCGCATAATCCTATATTAATTAAAAAATATCTAGACCAAGACTCTAAGGACCATCGCGCTCAATTAGGATAGAGAAAGGTAATCTATCACTTATCCACATTTCTTTTGTGGTGTTTGTTCCCCTCCGAATGGCGGCGCGGCGATAGGGAGACGTCTTGCCTGAGATTCGGGACAGATGCTATTTGGTTTTATCCGTCCACCTCTCCGAAGATGCCAAGTTGATTTGGCACCGTGTATCGAAGATTTAGACGGATGCAGCCGATGCAGCAGACTTCGTCAGATTCCCCCTCTTTCGATGGGTTTTTGATTGTGGGGACGCTCTTCCCTGCAGGCGCAAGCCCCTGCAGTTAATTACGCTACCGCATCGCGGTAACAATTTTCTCCTTCTCCAGAATTTCACTTCGTGTCGTGGGTGTTTGTTTTGTTTGTGGTTGCCCGTGGATTGTATACGAAGACTAATTTATGTCGTCGCCCGTAGGACGTGGATTAGTCCAAATCCGTATTTTCTTAGATTTGGTTTTGTGATTTTGGTTTAAGGATACGTTAGACATATTTGGGGCTAAGATCAACTTAAACGTTTGTTAAGGATACGTTAGTCCAATTTGAGACTAAGATCAACTTAACGGGATCGTTTAGATCCGACAAAAGAGTATTTGGAGGCTCTCTTGTTCCAGTTTAGGGACATAGTGGTCCATTTCCAGTTTAGGGACATGGTGGTCCAATGCCAGTTTAGGGGCATGGTAGTCCAATGTTCCCATTTTGAGGTCGCATATTGGTTTAAGGACGCATTAGTCCATGAGTTTAAGGACCCCACAGTCCGTATTGTTGGTTTAAGGACGCATTAGTCCATGAGTTTAAGGACCCCACAGTCCGTAGTAATGTGTGGCTGTCGGGACCCGTCACCTCTCTGACGACGTTGAAGGATTACAACGACAAATATCAGAGGAGTTCAGAGATGTACTCTTGAACCGGGTGTAAATTGATTTGGGAGAGCAGTCGTGCTCAGTTCAATTTAGTTTGAGGACTTATGGCCATGATTGGGTTAACTCCAGTTGAAAATGTATAACATTTTATTTATCTTTGGCCTATTAGGCCTTTACTTGGGCTCTGCCCTTTTATTAATGCACAGCATTGGGCTTTTAATTAAATGCACAACATTTGTTTTGGTCTGATAGACCTTTGTTTGGGCTCTGCCCTTTTTTAAAGAACGCATGGCATTTTTATTAGACCTGTTAGGCCTTTTTAATTGGGCTCTGCCCCTCTTTTAATAATGCAGAGCATTAATGGTCTGATAGTGCGCCACGTGGCCTGTCAGGCGCTCTGCGCCAATTGAGGAGCGCAAGGCGCAAGCGCATTTGAAGGTGACACGTGTCACGCTCTGGTGAGCGCAAGTCTGTTAGCGCAGTGCGCTGCGCCAGTGCGCTGCGCTAATGCGCTACTGACACGTAGCGCGCTCTGATGCAGTGCGCCAATTTAAGAGCGCGGTGCGCTATATTTTGTGAGCGCAAGGCGCAGACTGACACGTGGCGCTTCCTGGTGACTTGCGCCAGTCCAAGGAGCGCAACAGTGCAAATCAAGAGTGCAAGGCACTGTTTCATGGCCCAGAGCGCATCTTGATCCAATTAAGATCAAAGAGAAGAATCTTTTGAAGAGGTTCTTTCTTCAAGATTCAAGAACCGTAGGTTCAACAAAAGGCAATGCCTTTATATAGATCAAAAGATCTGATAAAGAAGTAAATTACTTCTTTTTTATTATTATTATTATTATTTATTCAAGATCTTGATCTTGTTCTTAGATCATTAATCTTTTTAGAAGAAATTCATATTTTTTCAAAGGTTTACCTTTTTTTTTGGAGTTCTTCTCAAAGTTTTAGAGGAATTCTCTGTTCTCTATCTCTGTATCTGTGTGTTTTAGACTTGGAGTCTAGGGGCTTTTATATAGTGCCAATTGATTTGTTAAATCAGTTAAAGAGATTTTTCTCTAAGTGATTTAGGGATTTTTTCCCGAGTGATTTAGGGATTTTTCCCCACCGTTGGATCTTTGATCCTAGGGCTTCTGTTTTACAGAAAATAATCTTCTTGTTTTAACAAGATTAGAAAGATCTTTCCAGAATTTTTCTATTTTAAATGCTGGCACAGCTGGTGCAAGCGCGCCTGCGCTTGACACGTGTCGCGCAGCGCAGAGCGCAGATCATCTGAAGCATTGCTTCCTTTATTTTTTATTTTAAATAGAGCCTTGCTCTGATTGGGTGCGCTGTCTTGGGTGTAGCGCTAGCGTGTCAGCTTTTGACACGTGGCGCGTTGCGCGCGGCGCAAGGAATCTGAAGCGTTGCTTCAATTTTTGAATTTTTGAAATTCAAACAGAGCTTTGCTCTGATTGGGGGAAACAAATGCCCCCCCACCGTTGCGCTCACGTGGCACACACGTGAGTGCAACGGTGGCAAGATCCTAACCGTCGGATTAACTCAGGAGTTGAAGGGGCGCACAAGCGCCTATAAATAGGACCCTTGGTCCTCAACAGATGATCACTATCTTCAAGATTTCTCATTTTCAGAGCCTTGCTCTTGCTTTCAAGAACTTCAGAGCCTTGCTCTTGCTTCCAAAGTTAGAACTTTTTAGAAAAAACTTTAGGTAAAAATTAATCTTAAATTAAATTAATTTTAATTAATAGAGCCTTACTCTCATAGATCTTTTGATCTAAAGAAAACCCTTTTGGGGTTTCACCAACAGAGCCTTGCTCTCAAGAATCTGTTTCAGGGTTTCTTAACCCATGAACAGAGCTTTGCTCTTTGGCAAAACATAGATCTTTTGATCTAAAAATGAAGAACTCTTAAGAGTTTTCATGGATCTTTAAGATCCCAAATTTTTTTAATTAATAATAATTTTTTTAAATTAATTTTCCTTTGATGGATATTTCCATCATTATCACAGAGCTAGGCTCTTTTAATCTTTTATGGAATTTTATTCCCTTGAGACCAGAGTTTGACAAGTGTCACTCTGTGACAGAGCTTTGCTCTGAAAGAGAAGATTTTCTCCTTGTCTCTAGGGATATCTCATTAATGAGAATATTCTTTTAGGAATCTCCTCATTAATTGACAGTCTCATCCAATGATGGGGCTGTCTTATTAACTGATGTATTGTTATCTAGATTTTGTGGGTCCCCCTTTGGTCCCCCTACACTGCATTGCAGTGTAGTATCAAGCGTCAGGCTTTTAAAATTAAATTATGACACTGAAGGCTGAATCTCGATTTTCTTTGCAGGCAATCATGTTTGCTGATCTATCTTTCCCATTTGTTCGCTCAGAGGAAGGATTTCCCGAGGCGCCGATAGACCGAGAGGTGCTCGCTCTCATTAAGGATCATGACCCCGAGCACAAGAACCTTCACCTGTGGGGTAGGTGGTATAATGAAATCATCAAGGGTCTCCGAAGCTTCGGTTTCGCGACGCCGTCTGAGCCCATTTCGTCGATCCCCTATGAGGATGAACCCCCGGTGAAGTATGCCGTGGAGGTCGTGAACTGGAATTCGGAGGATCTTCTCCAGCCTTCGATTGGTGCCATTCCCGTGCAGCCGCCGCCGGCCGTGGACATTTTGGGGCGGCGCATATGTCAGGGTGAGGCACGCCCTTGGGGACAGGCTTATAACCTCGGATTGACCCCTCGACAATCGGCCTGATATTTGCAGTGGGCTAGGTATATCTTGTCAGCGAAGAAGACGCATCTGATGAAGATCGGTTTGTACCCTGCCGTCTACGCCTCGCTTTTTGAGTACTCTGCTCCTCCAACGTAGTGGGTTAAGGCATTCATAGAACAATGGAACATCCTCACCCATACCTTCCTTCTATCGGACAGGGAAGTCTCCATCTCCCTGGAAGAGTTCGCCGAGATCTCGGGTTTGCCGGTGAGGGGAGAACATTATGAGGAGCTGCTTCCTCCTGACGAGTGTCTTCGCCACCAAGCCACTGGTAATAGGCCTAACACCCGAGAATGCCATTCAGCACCAGTTTCCGAGTCTGGTGAAGGTGCCGAACATATACGAAGGTCTCTATTTGGAATCGGGAGTCCGGGGAGTCAGTTTTGTAGATTTCATCGCCCGCTTTCTTCGACCGGAGATCCTATCGCAGCGGAGTGAAAAGTTCGCCAAGCTCGACGACCCCTTCGGCTTCGGCTTAGATCGTCGACCGGCATTGGAAGATGATCAAAAGGATTTCTATCTCCCCGATGCCGCCATCATGCCCTTATCAGAAATCGCCGCCCCGGGCATTGATGAGGAGACCATCTTTTTAGGGTTTCTGGGATTGTGGTTGTGCTGGTTCGCGCTCCTCATGCACCCGCGCTACATGAGGCCGTTCGTTTTCTACCCAGCGCATCGGATGGTGGCTGGCCTACAATTGTCGATCGGAATCGCCGGGCTGGCTCACCTATACAATGGACCCAGCGTGGCGACAGACGCAAATGAACCTGGGGTGCAACCTGCCAATTTCCCGATGCACTACTTCACTTCATGGATGGAAATGCATGTGCTCGGGGTATTCGGCATTCATAAGAGCCCCGCGTTTTTCGAGAAGTGCAGACTCCCAAGAGTCATGCGGTTGATCGGCTCCTCGATTGTGAATCCGCCTCCGCGGGAGGCTAGGGGGTTGCTCCTTCGTCCGCACCTGGTCGGAGCGAGGATTTCTTTCATGGAAAAAGTCATGACTATCGGCTCAGAGACCTCCAAGGCGGTGTTGGCACTGCGTGATGGTTTTAAGGACGGGGCTTCCGTATTGAAAGACCGGGAGATTCTTCACCTCTAATCCATCCGGCCGGGCTTCCTGGTGTTCAGGCAAAACGACATGGCGCTCTTCATGAGGTACAACCCCCACCGGTTCGCCCAACAATCAAGCTATAACCAGGGGGTCCCACTAGAGGCGTTTTTAGAAGAGCCCGCGGCCACCATGGAGGGGATACAGAGCGCGATGCACCATTTTATGCGGCTGAATACAGGCTCCCACTTCTTTATCAGCGAGCCGAGCTGTGTCCCCCGGGTCCTCCACGTGTACGTGGCTTGGTACGCGCATGCGATGGGTGCCGTCATCCGAGAAGAGAAGCGCATGTTGGTTGACCGCAAGGGTGCGCCTCCCGGCAGCGACCGCAAGGCTCCCCTAAAGCCAAGAACCCCTGTCGTTCCTCCGCTGAAAGATGCTGGAGCTGGAACACCGCGCGTACTGAGACCTCTACGCGGATTGCCGCCTCGTGATACCGTGGACGCTCCCTCAGCGCCCCGTGCTCCACTGGAGACGGTGAATGTAGTTTTGCTCGAGTCTGGCGTGGGCTCAGACATTGGGACACGCCGCTCTAAGGTGCCCGCGAAGCGTAAGATGATTTTGGCGGCGACCGGGGCCCGCGCGCAAAAGAGGAAGAAGAAGTCCATTCTTTCTCTGGATGCCGTCCTCGGCTTAGAGCCTCAAGCCCCTCTCACCGAAGGCTTAATCGAATACGGGAGCAACGAGGGTTTCTTGGTAAAGCCAGAAGACACCGACCTGGCGGTCGCCATTGAGGCCTCTGAGAGATCGGCAAGGCTCGAAGCGTGGTTGGCTAAACTCGCTCAATCAGGTAATCATTAGTTGCACTCTTTGTCATTTCATCGTACTTTTATCATTATCTTTGACTAATGCTTTTCCCCCTTTTTTAACAGGCGTCACCACTGAAGAAGCTATCGCCGCTTCCCTCAAAACTTTCCAGGAGGAGGAAAGGAAACGCGCTCTGTCGGGCGTTGGTATGTTTCGGCTCGCTGAGTCTTTATTCTCTTTTTTTTTATAGCCAATCTAATCTTCTCTTTGTCTCTTTGCAGGGGCCGTGCAAGCCGATGCGGGGACTCTCCCCGGGCCAACTACCGATGTCCCGGTCTCTTCGGGGGTGTCGCGAGAGACCCGACTCAAAAAGCCGATGAGGGATGCCTTGAAGGCTTTGGAGGCGACTCTAAACGCGGACGACGACGCCTTGTTGGAAGCTTCCAAGAGGTCCGTCGTGACGGCCCGGGAAGAGAGGAAGCGCTTAAGGCACGAGGCGAAGGAGCGCAGAGCTGCTTTGGCTGTAGGAGCGGGCCCAAGCACCATTATTCCCGCTGCTTCTCCTTCCGAGGAGCCTCTGGTCGCCTTGTCTACCGCTCATAGACAGGCGGCGCGTGCAGTTCGGGAGGCCAACGATCGATCCACCTCAGGTAATGTGTCTTTCGAGACTTTGTTGTAAGAATTGTAAACCTATCGGTTCTTATATATCTTGTCCTGCAGGGCCAAGTCCAACCGAAGGGGCGGCGGAAACCATCGAGCCTGAGGGGACGGTGGAAAAGGTACTGGCTGAACCCGAGCCGACGGTGGGTGACGTAGCCGGGGTTGCTGGACCTGAGCTAGTAGCTGATGAGGCAGTCACGCCTACTATGCTCGAGAAGGTTGCCGATGCCGAGCGCGAGGTGGCGGCAAATGAGACAGCTGCTATAACCGAGCCTGGGGCAGCAGCGGATGGAGCGCCTGAGACCGACGACCCTATGGAAATGGTGGATGAGACGGCCACGACCGCTGAGCCCGAGGGAGTAGCGGGTAAGACATGCATGATTCTTGAGGACGAGCCGACCGCTCTTTCTCAAGAGTCTGGCAATGCTCCGATCATTGCTCTCCCCGCTTACGGTCCTCCGTCGTCTCCTGGCCTTGCGAGCACGACGACGGCTCCCGTAGAGTCTGGCGATGAAGCGTCGGGAGGTGGTCTCATGTCAATGGAGGGAGACGCCGTCGTTTCGGCTGGATCATCATCAGGTAAATTTCGGGTTACCGTCCTTCTTTTTATCTTGTAATCCTTCCTGACAGATTTACCTTTGTTTTTAAGGCAGGTGCGGCCAGTGCTGACGCCCCATTGCTCGAGGGAGCGCCGTCAGCCACTACCTTGACGGTGGCTACCTCTCTTCCTTCTCTCGCGCCGTCGCAAATATTGGAAGGTATGGATTTGTAACCCATTAGTTTTATCTCTCGGCCGTATAATTCATGTATTGACGTTATACTATTGCGTCTTTGCAGGAGTACTTTTTGATCACCTTTACCAGGTGCTGCACTCGCACTTCTCCTTCCCGTCGGAGCTCGCCTCCTCCTGTGGCGCTGGTAAGTATAGTTTTCAACTAATACTTTTTCTTTTTCCAATAATGGACTTGTTTATGATTTTTCCTTACCCTGATTATAGTGTTACGGATCGAAGGGGGAGATGAAAGATCAGTTGCGCCACCGGTCCTCCCGTCTTTGCCGCCTGCTGCAGCCGGTATAGTAAATTCCCTCATTGATGACTTTTTTTTATATTTCTTGAACCGTCATCTGATTGTGTTTTGTTTTTTTTAGCTGTCGTTCCGGTTCCGGTCCCTTTCGAGTCTCGTGTTATCATGTCGGTCGGACCCTTTTCCAGACGTCCGTCCTCGAAAGGCGCCGCGAATAGTCTGCGCATGGTGAGCGACTACATTGAGGAGCTTGACGTGGAGACTCCTACACCTGCCGCAGATTTTGCTGCAGAGGTTAACCTAATGCTGGCGACGCTTGTAAACTTCCATAACGAAGGCATCGTCGTGTAACATTTCAGTAAAATATAATATATTTTTAGGAATTTTTATAATTTAATATTATTTTATTGGATATTTTAATATTTCGGTATAATTAAATACCGATAAATGGGGAAAATTCTGAAGAAAAAATTATGGAAATTCTGAAATACGTTATTTAGTGGTAATTGTGTTTAATGTAGGGTTTTTGGTAAAAAGTTTACCAAAACGGCTTTTAAATATTTTATCTGGTTTTATGAATATTTTATCAGAATTTTATCTAGACTGCACACACTTGTGTATGTTATCTTGGGTTAGTCTAGGGTTACCATGTTGAGATGACCATGGTGGCTTAAACCTTTTGGTTAAGTTAAGTAGGTTAATTAAGGGTTTGGCTTTGTTAAAAATTGGATTAGGTTGGGGTTGACTTGTGGCTGGAGAGAGAGAGAGAGAGGTGGCTATAGGTTATGTCACCCCATTTCATTTCAAACTTTTTACTTGTCTTTCAAACTCTCTCTCACTCTCACACATCACACCACAACAATTCCTGCATCAGCAGCATCATCATGGCTGCAACTGCAGCTGAGGAAAAACATCAGCCCCATTATCAAAACATCAGCCCCCATTATCAACACTTCAGCCCCGAATCTCTATCAACATCAGATACTACAACACCACACCATCATACACCACAACTTCAGCCCCAACACCACTCCAGCTGCTACTACAGCAAACACAATCAAATTTCAAACCTCAGCCCAAAGCAAACAACAGCAACTGCATCAGCAGCATCAGCAAAGAGAAAACAGCCAATGGAAGCAGCTCAGCTGTAGAAACAGCACCCCACCAGCAACCACACACTCCTCTTCTTCTTGATCTTCTCTTCTGCTACATCCTAGGATCCCTTGAGGTATAATCTCACAACCCAACCCCTATCTTGCAAAGTTATAGTTGTTTAACTGAAATTTTAGTGTTATTAAGTAGATTAGTGCTAGTTTAGGAGAATTTGAGTGAGATGTGGCCAAGTGATGGTTTTGATGGTTAGTATAACCTTATTAGGTGTGTTTGAGACCAGTTAACCCCAGAATACCCCAGATTTCCAGTAAGTTACCTGAAAGTTTCGACTTGGCGTATTTTAGCAATTTTGTCAACTTATTGACCTTTCTGAGATCTGCTCTCACCCCGGGAACCCCAAAATAAAATTGACTTGGCAGTAAGCTGTGCAGGCACCCTGGAACCATCCCACAAAACCCTAGCCCCCACCTCAATATTCTGGCCGCAGATATATTCCCTCTGGCCGCAATTTGCGGCCAGAGCAGTAGGGAACTGCCTCGTTTTGCGTGCACGACTCTTTTACCTGTAAACTTGGCCCCTGGTATGTCTAGTTTTGTCTGGTTCTAATCAGGGTAGAATCTGGGTTGATTTTCTTGAGTTGGCGCATGATTTACGACTTGTTTTCGTATGGATTTTGGTATTCGATGATTCGTGACTGTCGGGTGGCGTTTGAACGCCAACGGCAGAGGGATATTGACTGTGTTTGCACGCAAGGCCACAGTTTTTTACCTATGGGCGTAGCGTGCACCATTTTGGCTTCCGACATGGTTTTCATGTGTTTTAGCGTGTGATATTCTTGTAGGTACCCCACGTGGCGTCGAAGCATTGGAGATGCAAATGGCGACATCGGCACCGGTACACATAAAGAAAAGTGAGTAGATTTATATCTACGGGGAGAAGTCGGGTGGATGGCGTATAGCACCCCTGCAGTCCGATATCTAGTATACCATATATACTGTACTTATATATGATAGCTTATGTATGACTTGGTTGTTTAGAATGTGTTAGGTGTACTATGCTTAGATTAGGGTTAGAAGTAACTAGTGTGGTTCCTAGTCGCGAACCCTAGAATAGGTTTACACCCACACGCACACACGTGCATATTTGCTGTGTTCATACTGTGATGACGAGGATGTTGGAGGACATTGGATGTGAGTCGATGAGTTTAGGCATAGTGCCATGATATCGGTGATGTGATGTGATTCGTATTTGGGATACGATGTATGATTCTTAGCGGGCCTTGGGACGTGTGTTTTACACACGCATTATTACTTATTTAATGGTATCGATTCGTACTAGATCTAGATCAGTATCCCAGATTATGTGATATGATGATAAGGATACCAGATAATTGATGTGATGATTGTGATATTGACCTATACCAAGTTATTGGGATGCCGTACGACGATTTACCGTACGAGCTTTATATTGATGATTGATCCGCACTCATGACCTGAGGGTGTCAGATAATATACGGTATAGTATGCGGTACTATTAAGCCGGGATCACCGACTACTATCTTTATATTTATATATATATCGACTAAGATTTAGGTGGTTTCCATATCCCTCCCGATTGACCTGATAGTTAGATCGGTAGTTAGTATAGTAGATGATAGACTAGACCCGAGTCATACCATTTCAAAACTAACGAATCGGGAATATTTTAAAGACAGGCAAAAAGGAATTCTACGGATAATTTCAAAAGGGCATCTTTTCTTTAAAACACCGTAGCCCTTATTTTACTAAAAACCCCAATTCGTCTTATTTCAAAAAGGCAAAACTGCATGACACTTACTTATTGATGTAGATTCTTCACTATAGCATTGATTATTTGGTTCCGCATATTCATATTATTTGCAGCGCAATACTTGTGTTTTATTGAGATATTACCATCATGCTGTTAGGACACCAGCACCATTATTGATGATGCGTATGTTCCACGTACACTATTTGCCGGCTCACACACTTCATCATCGATAATTGCCATGCCACTACACTGTAGTACTGTTGCATTCATGATGTGATTCTTACATGGCATATTGTACACTCATACCTGTACACATACCTAGATGATTCTGGTTTGGTTAGAGATTTAGGGTCCGTAAGATATTCTTTAAAACTGATTCATTTTAAAAAGGGCGGTTTCCCTCGACATGCGCATATTACTATTCCATGTTGCATGACTTACTGATATGCTTACCTTTCTTTACATGTCGCATACATCATGTTTGATTATACGCATTGAGATATGTTGTTTCCATGATATTTCTGGATTTGGGGACCGTGGATGTTTCCAAAGAAAAATTGTAATTGTTTTAAAAATCCGGTCACCCTTGATATGATATTTCAGTGCATCCACCATGCGTTTTCTCGGTTCCAGAGAGCTTGTGTGGGTATACCCGATTCGAGGAGCGGTAGGCACCGATTGCGGGTACATGGTGGACCCGGTGAGGTATCCCGGGACAAGAAGACTCGTATATGCTAGACGGTGAGCCCGGCAGGGGAGTACTACCTACCGGTGATAGTATTTGGGACCCATCGGTGATCCGGGGGATATCGACTGGAGTCATGAGATGGATATGAGGGCCGACCAGGGTGTGTGGCGCCTGAGATACATGAGGATTTACGTGTCGATGCTAGGCACAGGTGTTCATGATGTTTTCGAGTGTCGATGCTAGGCACTCATGTTCCATGATTTGATTATATCCTCATATTTCCATGCATATGCTTTACGATATTTACATGCATGATGCTTGTTGTCATTGGGTGACACGTGGACGAGATCCACCGATTTACAGATATTGATTACCTAGTTGGAGGATATCCACATACTACTAGATTCATGTTATAGCTGACATTGATTCATATTGATTACATCGATCATACCTCATTTGTATATATAACAGTGGATGAGGACGCTGTTATATATACCCTTACACCAATATTAGTGGAATGAGACGCTAATATATGTGTATTGATATCAATTTAGATACTCCATCATATTACTTCATGCAGACATACCTCATATTTATGACATGTTATTACCTAAGGCATTGGCACGAGTACTTGGCACTACATAAATGTATAGATGTTACATTGCCACCTCAGCATGCTTCAGACTTTTTCATTTGAGGTTTATATATGTTGATCGTATGACCTAGGATTGCGTCATACATGCGATTTTCTGTTCGTAGATATTTTTCTATTCACGAGTTGGCAACTCACCCCCGTTGTGCCCCTGTTCTTGCAGGCTGCCGTACAGGTTTCATTACGGCTTGCGGCACTGCTTCTTTCGGGTGACTTGCTGGTAGGTGGGTTTATTTGTATCGTACTCATCATTATACATTGTATATTATATTTCAGTTGTATCTAGAAGTTCCATCAACCAAACATGTACTTATTGAGATAGAGATCAGTGATGTTTATTCTTCGACCTTAGAAGTCGCACGTTATATTTCTCTGGGTTTCATGCTGTTGAGTTCCCTTTTCGGTTGTGATCCTCGCCTTTAGGCGTTGTATATTATGTTGCAAACTGGTTGATTTACATTTGGTTCTTCCTTCACTCCACTACTTTTCTTGGTTTGGATTTCTGGGCTCGGCTTACTTAGAGCACGTACGCCTGGAGACGTTCGTAGCCTAAGTGCCGGTCATGTTCCGTACTTTCGGGTCGTGAAAAAGTTGGTATTAAAGCGTTAGGTTTTACCTTCGGAGCTTAGGATGACCCTTGGTTGATGGAATAGGTGACTAAAGTAGAGTGACGTACCGCGGGTATGTCCGCGGCATATTTACGACACGCCACTCCACTTAAGAAGCCTTAGGATGTACATTTCTTTGTTCAGTATCATATTCATTCCTGATCTAGCCTCATCGGTACCCGTGATGTTTTACTGCTACGATTACGGGCAGGGAGAGCTATGGCTAGAGTTGCGGTCAGCATGAGCTCGTTACGAACGAGGACTGATCGGGGTGTAATTCCGGCGACACCCGATTGTAGAGGTGTGTCTTTTGGTTGTGTTTTCTGGTGACATGGGAACGTCTCGAGTTAGTATTGATGATTGTGACCTCTTGTGGAGGAGAGTTCTTGGTTTTACACCGGATGATCGGGCCATTGTTAGAGCTGCCAGTTGGGAGAGGACTGTCGATGTACAACATACCTCAGAGATTATGATGTCACCTACCGTGCAGGCAGATGAGCCAGCTGTTGCTGAGATTGATAGGATGTCGCTTCCGGAGCTTACGAGCGGAGATCGCCGGAGCTTCCAGGCAGATACAAGACAGATGATAGCTAGTCTACCCGAATTGAGAGACGAAGGTGGTTCATCCGATTTTTGCGCCGGAGCAGGCCCTGTTGAGTTGAAGATTTCCAGTGTGGGGAGTCTTACACAGATCTAGAGCAGTCCGATTTAGAGATGACCGCCAATGTATCGCCTTTCCTGGAGGATTAAGGCGCTGATCAGCGTACAGACGAAGGAGCCAGTTGCTGCTGCGAACGACGATATATTGCCCCAGATGTTGGAGCTATTGCAGTACGGGATGTACTAAGAGATGATAGAAGGCCGCTAGTCACCGAGGATGAATGACTAGGACATGTGGATCGTTCGCTACCCCGATGCGAGGTCATCAGATAGATTGGTTCCAGCTAGAGACGACTTCACGCGGAGACGTTGAGAGTAGACAGAGACGATCGAATGTCAGAAACCTACTATTCAAAGTTTAAAGTATTCGGCAGGACGTGCAGGCAATTCTATGGACCCTTTAGAAGAATGAAACCCTAACTCGACTTAATGGCCGTGTGAAAGCCTTGGAACCTTAGGGTTTACGGCAGTTCTGCGGCGCCATTAGTGAGGCTTGGGTTTGCCCTTCTACGGCTGGACCACTGATGCTGTGGTGTGTACTCAATACTGTTAAACTGTACCCAAGATGTTGAGCTCTTGGGGGATTATGAGGTTCTGACAAGTCGATCGGATGGTTCGACATCATTCGGATATCATGTGATGGGACACACTGCTTGGGAGACTCCAGATACAAGCATAGCCATTGGAGAGCAGTCCAGCAGGCCAGAGTTCGGCATCGTCGACGGGATAGTTGACCAGGTTCGGATAAAGGACCTCACCCAGATGTGTTGTGAGTTGATCGAGGACGGACGAGTATTGAGTATTCCTCCGATGTTTGGGACGCGTTCCCGAGAACCTGTTCGGCCAGACGTATTCTACCGAATGATGAAGCTACAGAGTACGCGGTTTCGAGTTCGAGCGAGGTCTCCTGTGAGTTCCCACTGTTCTTTTATTACTACCTTACCACGCTCAAAGGAGACGTGCAAACAGGTTTTAGTTGGGTACAGTCCCGAGCCACATGGAGGCAGTGAGCGGATCTTCGGGGGTTCGTCTCTCCCGGTATTGGGGGTGAGGTCGCGCTGTGTCTAGGAGAGCCATTACACGAAGCCCTCGGCCGAGGCAGGAGATTTACTGGTAGGTATTCCAGTAGTATCTCAGGGTGTTCTGGGCTACACTTCGACACGACTTGTACCGCTTTTGGGGGTCTGACTTTTACCAACCCCCTAGGCCCGCCATGTGATGCTCATAGACGAACGGACCGGACTGTACGGATATTGTCACTGACAGGCTCAGTAGGGTGTCAGGATGAGTTCGCTCATCGACGTCCCTTTTGGTCAATAGCTGGTGGCCCGTCACGTATGGCTAATACCTCTGACGTGCTAGTGGTTAAATCTACAGCCATAGTATAAACGAGTCTTTAGAGTCCACCATACATTCAGTTACTCAAGCTTTCGGGCGAAATGCTGTAGAGGCCGTATGGAGATATGGCAAGGTCCGATCAGATACGTGCGGTATTGCATGGATCAGGATCGGACCGTTTGTACTACAGGCCGTATGGATATATGGCAGGGTTCGATCAGATACGTGCGGTATTGCACGGATCAGGATCGAACGGATATTACTAGCCGGCTTTGGTTTAAGCCGGATCCTAGTATAGTACCGTGTAGATTTTGTCTCATTGCATTTGTATTTCGGTCGGAATACAGATGCGGGTGTGTATACACAGTATCGGGGTTTTCCTGTAATTTATTACGGGACCAGTTTTCTGGAGTTGCCAGTTTGCTTTCCGCTTCGGCCATATTTCTTTGTATCTTTCATTGGCTGAAGATTGGTGGAGGAGGGCTTATTTGCATTTGTGCAAATAAGCATTTTGGAGGGTTGTCTTTGCACATTGTGGTGTCATGATGGTTGAACCATGACCTTGACTTCTTGACTTCTTCATGATGGCTTGACCTTTTGAAGTCATCATGCTTGATGATGGTTGCTTGACTTTCTTTATCATCATGGTTTTGATGATGGTTGTGGTTGAGTGTGGATGTGTTTTGTGATCATGTTCTTTTATGATATCATTTGATTCCCTCATGCATTATTGTATGGCCTCTCTCATTTTTTTGATGGACTCTCCATTCTCACTCACCCCAAGTGCCATGGCTGGCCACTTCTCTTTGGGGCTGTCCAAACATTTTGGTGGGGGATTTTGGTTCATTTCATGTTGTAAAAATCCCACAAGATCAATCTCCAAAACTCCATTCCTCCACCATCTCAAAAGGCAACTCCATACAAACCCTAAATGAGATATAGATCTCTACACTATTCTACAGCAAATCTTGGGCACGTCGACTCGCCAGCTTCGTGCCCGAGTTGGCTCGGTATTGAGGTGGGAGCCCGTAAAAGAAGCAGGCAACGTGGTGCCCTTCCGGCGACGAGGTGGAGACCGGAGATTCCGCGGGAGATCGGGACGACGACGAGAAGACCGGAGGACTCGGATCACTCGGTATATCTCTCTTCCCCATCTTGTAGTTAGCTAGGACTAGTTAATAGCCCGATCCGGGTTTTAGTGCGCGGTGGTGCCGGTTCAAGAAAATTAAAGTTAACCATCGCTTCCGCATTTGGCCTCGGGATGGAGGCCGGGGCACCGCCGTGCACTTACAGTGGTATCAGAGCCTCGCCATTAACATAGTCTAGTTTTGTCTAATGTGTTTTACATTTCCGATCGAACAATTTTCCAAAAACCGTATTTTTCTTCACATCAGTTTCTGTCGAAATTTTTTGAAGTCCAAAAATTTTTCAGGTTGTTTCAGAATGATGTGTAGGACAATCTAAGAGTTCTGGGAAAATTTGGTCTCGTGAACAGTCTAAACGACCGCGGAACCGCGGCCAAACCCATGCTTGGGCCACGGTTCCGCCGCGACTTGAACTGATCAGTGTACCAAAATTTTCCAGAAAGCTCTTGGGTTGAAAATATGGGTTTTGGAATATTAATTTTAGGCCCAGAATTTCTTGATGTGCTACAGTAGTACTTGGGGCCCACTTGTTATAATTTTGATCGATCGGATATTATAAACACATTTTTCACAGTATTTACATTATATCTGCGACCGTGAATGTCACTTGATCGGTAAATCCAGTTTGACTGCTATAGCCCGGTTAGACGGATTTGCGAACGTGACTTTCACGTTGATGTTCTGTGTATTGCTGTGATGTTGCGGATTGGTCGTGGGGATAGCCTGGATGCAATGCTAGTACAGTTGTGGTTGTATTATGTACATTTGATATTGCGGGGCGAGCGTCCGACATGTGGACTGCCGTCACTGCCTGTTTGTATTATTTTTTTAGGGCACGGCCAGGTTGCGGTCGATGTACCCGTTGTATGTATATTTTACTTTTTGTACTAGGATTATCCCAAGGAGGGGTACACGGATAGCCGGGTTCTAGAGGGCAACGGGCCCGCATCTCATGGCATTGAGACGGAGGGGGCTTCACTCTAGAATTGGCGGGCTATTCGCCGCACTCGTAGGGGGTACAGGTTGACTCAGGAGGGGTGCCCAAGTTACCGGATTCCGTGAAGTGCTGGGTAGTCCATTCACGTTGCTGAAGGGGGCTGCCTCGCTTCAGGTTTTGGCGGGTAACTTGCCGTGCCCGTAGGGGTCTAGGATTTCATTGCACATGCTATCCACACAACCAAGGGAACGTCGGGTTTCAGTAGTGGCTCTGTGAAACTCGGGGATCCCAGATATCTGTATTGTTCTGTGATGCTGTACATTTCTGTGATGTTGCATTTTATCACGCCTTGAGCGAATATAATATATTGGTATATATATTAGTAGATGTTGTATATGTTTTGCATCCGCGCTAGTCCAGTCCCCGCTCTGTCGTTAGTTAGCTAACCTAACGGGTAATGACGGGACCCAGTGGCGAATGCTGATGGCATATACGTACATTAGTATATTTTCGTTCTTTGTGGTGTGATCAATTGATTGGACTGCATTGATTCGGATCAATGCAAGTTAAAAACAAACCAAATCTGATGTTGTTGGAACACTTTTGAAAAAGCTGTTATTGCAAGGACGTTCTCTTTTGTTTTGCATTGTGGTATTCAGTTGGAATATCCTGCTCCTCAGTCGACGAGGCAAGGGCCGAGATCCCTTCACCGGGAGTGACCCCTTGGACAAAAAGTTTGCGTCAGGGCATTAACTTCACTATAGCCGATTACTTTTGCTTTGCACCGTGGTATTCAGTTGGAATATCCTGCACCTCATTCTACGGGGAAAGAGCCGAGATCCCTTCACCGGGAGTGACCTCTTTAGCAAAGGTTTTCGTCACTATATTTTTAAAAGCTATCTGTTCCTTCAACGATATCAAGTTCATTATGTTAAAGGTTTTCGCCAGAAACCATTCGTAGCCCTCCGTCGTTTCATATGGATGGTCAATAGTATTCAAGCTTTGTATGTTGGCCAAAGTCAAGGCACAGTGATTGGTAGCTATTGGGGTATTCATATGCAGCATAGATAGATGCGTTGGTTTGGGACAGTCGTACTGCCATTTTGGCCAAAGTCAAGGGTAAGTACGGGTGGGTTCAAATTAACCTGGAGAATGACGGGTAGAACTTGACATGTGACTTGTGATATGTTGGCCAAAGTCAAGGTCATAAGAACATGGGGTAGAAATCACATCGGGAGTTTCTAAAGAAACTGAAACTTGCCAGATATGCGCATACCTTCTGGAGTGTGATGATGTGAGCGGATTCCGTCACGTTATCATGCGATGATAGTTGGATCCCGATTCCCATCGATGAGTTGGTTTACTCCTCGGGTGATCCCGACTAATTCTTCTTTCAGGTTTGGAGGAGAATTTGACGGTACAGTGGGAGGTTTCCAGATTAGATAAATTGGTAACCATTCTGATCTAGGTTAGAGTGCACGCTGAGTGTTTCTTTTCTCTCTCTTTTTGGCAGCGACCATTGACCCGACCCTAAGACTATGACTCAGTGACCAAGTTGACCGAACCTTCTTAAACACTGGCTTTTGGATTGTCAGAGTTGCAAACCTCATTGCCACTCCTACTTTTACCCTTTTCTCCAGGACACCCCGTATTACTACGAACGTCCACTTCCATTGGACAAATCATCGTATGGTTATATACGAACTCGAAGGAATTTATTAGAGGATGGTTTCTGGTTCTGGAGAAAACGGATAGGACTATTCAGTTGTCTTTTCCTTTTACCTTCTCTCAGGTTGCGAGTACTCCTTGGTTTAGGGGACAGTACACCCATTACGCAAATTGGATAGTCTTCTTCCAAACCATAGGCAGGTGCCGACCGATAGGGAATGAAGAAAACCAATTAGCCTAACGATGGTGTACAGAAGGTATTAGGTAAAGACAAAGAAAGGGATTAGAAGGAGGGCAAAGTAAATTGCGACTGCTATTCACGACCAAACCAAGTATTTCATTACCACTCCCATTTCACCTTTGTATTTCTCCAGGACACTCCGTATCACTACGAAGATCCACAGTTTATTGGATACTCCATCGTATGGTTATATACGAACTCGAAAGGAACTTGTTCCAGTTCGGGGATGGATTCTGGTTCAGGAGAAATAGGAATAAGGTTTATTCGGTTGTCTTTTATCTTCACCTTCTCTCGCTTTGCGAGTGTTCCTAGGATTAGGACAGTACACCCATTATGCTTATTGGATAGTCTTCTTCCAAACCATAGGCTGGTGCCGAACAGTAGGGAAGGAAGAAAACCATTTGGCCTAAAGGGGTGTGCAGAAGGTAATGACTAAAGACATATAAAGGGATTTGGAGAGGTGGCAAAGAATTATACGGTTATAGTTGTGAATCTGGATAATGGAAGAGACATTACTAGGAATACCGGGATACCCCATCGAAACATTTCAATGTTTCAGTTTCGCTGTGTACTGCTAAAGGAAAACTGATTTCCCAATTAGACACTTGCTCCAGGGTATATATTTACCAGGTATGATTCTCACATCTGTATGGTTTTACAGATGATGAGTAGGAGTAGGTTAGTGGGAATTAGGTGATCATCCTCATTATATCAGGATTCGTTGTAATCAGTGATATTTGAGGAAATCACCTGGGCTGTTTGCCGGTCGGCAAATATTTGGTTTTGAATATCCGCTGTTATGCACCAATTTCAAATTGATATATCTGTACGTCTATTTTTCATAGAGTGAGATATACCTTTTTGAAATTATGTCTACGACATTTGCCTATATCAGTGAATGGTTAGGTAAGGAGCATTAAACAGTGGTGTAATTCTTCTTAACCATAAGTACAGTTTTCAACCTACGACACACAGGGAATGAGTTATCAGACTCAAGGGACTTATACAGAGTATTGTATGTTGTCCAGGGTCCATCAGGACAGAGGGGTTGGTCCTCGTACTATATTCGGTTTACTTATGACTTCTCTAGTTTTTAGACAGGTGTTTCGTGGAAACACAGGGTCCGAATTTTGAGAAGTTATAGGTATTTGAATAGAGTAGAGAACCAGGTGTAGCAAGTATCGGGATTCTTCAAAGTGATCGAAGATGTAGATACTTGTGTATGGTATTCAGTTGATAGTAATGATTTAAAAGAACTTGCTTCTCTTTCAGGTTACTCATAATTGGAAGCATTCCTAAGTTGAGTAACGCTGATAGGCCTCCTTCCATTTAGTTGACATGCGCTGGAGACAGTTGCATGATTTGAATCTGGTTCAATTAAATCAGTGCCTCTGGTTCTATATTGGATATAGAACAGTTCATATCTTAACGTTGTTAAGGTACGGGGAGTTGTCCGGCTTATGATTAAAACCAGACTCTGGATAACTCAAGGCACGTTTCTGTAATGGCTGTTTGTGGGTTGACCCAGGCTATGACGAGGGTTGACTTTCTACCATCTGGAAGATCAATAGTGATATTGTTCTAGACTCTCCACAGTTTTAAATAAAATGGATTTTTTCAGAAACGGTAGTGGGAGTATGGTAGAACTGGAAGTGATTCCAGAACCACAAACGATTACTGAAAATTTGATAAGGAACCTAAACATTCAATCTGGTTTGACATTCCATTGGCCACTCCGTAGATAAGGTGGGTAACTTCAGGCACCCGAGAGGTACTCCGGTAGCCTCAAGAACGGTGACAGGGAAGTTCTTGTTTACCTACACTTGCCATTGCTGTTGTTCCAGACTGTGAGACCCGGCAGGAGGATGAGTATAGCGTCGTTCTAAACTTGCTTCAGAAGTGTACATTTATATGACTCTGCCAGAGGGTTGTCGTAGTCAGTGGGAGCAGCGGAAGCATTGGTGGATAGTTGGCTTATGTCTATTTATAGACTAAAGCACATGTAGCGGAGATAGATCATCAATTTCTGATGTGACAGTCATAGGTTTGACTTCATCAGAATAGGGGATGGATCTGTTGAGAAGGTAGCAGGGTGTGATGTCATGGTATTTAGATGACATACACAGAGTAGGAAGTGATATTCCTATACTATAATCGGTTATACTTTGGTCGTCACACAGTGGTTTCTCCATAAAGGAATTGGATCTTATATCGTACATACTGGTTACTAGATCTATGTTTTTAGATCTAGATTTGGGTGGTTTCCCAATTAAGGGTACTTAGACAGCATTCTAAGAGTATTTAGAATGGACGACTCCTGGCACGGTTGTATACCTGTAGGTGATGGAGTCACCCTCTCTAAAGGTGTCTTACAGACTGAAGAGGAGAGGGGTGTGCATGATTGGCAGATCACTTGCTTAGGCAATTGAGTCAATCATGAGATGTCAAGTACCACACCAGATGTTGTTCTTGCACTAGATGCATTAAGTTGACATTGATCCAATCGTGGAGAAACAGTCGGAAGCAGTTTTAGAACATAAGTGAATGTTCTAGGGATATGATAACGACAGCCCCATTCGGGAGACAGTTATCATTCCAGGCTTCCAAGGTGACCTGGACGACAAGGAGGTTGTCAGAGTTATAGTTTTCCTTCTGACGAGGGGCAGTATTTTGGACAGGTGGTCCAAGGAAATACTGAGGGAGGCATGGCGCAGGATACTGATTAAGTTCAGTTGACGATACAGTCTAAGAAGTTTGGATTTGGAGTTCATTTATGAGCTAGGTCCCATCAGACATCCAGACACATTCTAAGACAGGTATTGCTCATTTCGGGAGATGGGTTTCTCCGCGAACTTGAGATTAAGAGAGACATAGAAAGAAACATCAAAGCGGATCCACTCACTGAGGCTATTCCTCGAACGCAATAGTTTCGCAAACAGACTTTGTGAGACTGACTAGTAGAGGAGTTGGATGTTCGGTATCACACGGGCTGTGAGTATGCGACATCGCAATAATTAGCCTTGAGTGCAAGCGGGAGATTGTTGGAGATAGTGCCCTCAGAGTCAATTATTGGATCACAGGCACGTGATTGCAATGATTGAGGGAGGACCTGTCCCAGTAGGACAGTCTTACTCGAGATGATAGTATGCTATCTGGTTTATCTTTATCATCGTGTACTGCTTTAGGTGACCTGACAGGTCGCTATTACACGTTGGTAGAGCCCCTAGGATTCTTGCTTGACCACCAGCAGTATGAGGGCGATCATATACGTGGGAGCTGGTAGTCTATAAGCACATCCTTAAAAGGTCCCTAGTCGTGGGAGTTTCGAGACAGGGCATCGATACTCCAGAGTAGACTAGTGTATACCGTCGAGACCCCGATGAGGAGCGGTGGCCAGTCTCACAAGCCACTGGTGTCAGTTGGTTCACCTAAGATGTATACAGGTGCTCATTGGGTTATGAGTACACCGGACATGACTCGCCGGGAACATGCTAGTTGGTCTTATACCTGACGTCAGATAGCAGTTCCCTGGTGACATGTGTACAGGTTAGTTCATCGACCTGGGGATCGTCATTTGTCTCGTGTGAGTTCCCACTGTACTTTGATTACTACCCTACCACGCTTAAAGGAGACGTGCAAACAGGTTTTAGTTGGGTACAGTCCCGAGCCACATGGAGGCAGTGAGCGGATCTTCGGGGGTTCGTCTCTCCCGGTATTGGGGGTGAGGTCGCGCTGTGTCTAGGAGAGCCATTACACGAAGCCCTCGGCCGAGGCAGGAGATTTACTGGTAGGTATTCCAGTAGTATCTCAGGGTGTTCTGGGCTACACTCCGACACGACTTGTATCGCTTTTGGGGGTCTGACTTTTACCAACCCCCTAGGCTCGCCATGCGATGCTCATAGACGAACGGACCGGACTGTACGGATATTGTCACTGACAGGCTCAGTAGGGTGTCAGGATGAGTTCGCTCATCGACGTCTCTTTTGGTCAATAGCTGGTGGCCCGTCACGTATGGCTAATACCTCTGACGTGCTAGTGGTTAAATCCACAGCCATAGTATTGACGAGTCTTTAGAGTCCACCACACATTCAGTTACTCAAGCTTTCAGGCGAAAAGCTGTAGAGGCCGTATAGAGATATGGCAAGGTCCGATCAGATACGTGCGGTATTGCACGGATCAGGATCAGACAGTTTGTACTACAGGCCGTATGGATATATGGCAGGGTTCGATCAGATACGTGCGTTATTGCATGGATCAGGATCGAACGGATATTACTAGCCGGCTTTGGTTTAAGCCGGATCCTAGTATAGTACCATGTAGATTTTGTCTCATTGCATTTGTATTTCGGTCGGAATACAGATGCGGGTGTGTATACACAGTATCGGGGTTTTCCTGTAATTTATTACGGGACCAGTTTTCTGGAGTTGCCAGTTTGCTTTCCGCTTCGGCCATATTTCTTTGTATCTTTCATTGGCCGAAGATTGGTGGAGGAGGGCTTATTTGCATTTGTGCAAATAAGCATTTTGGAGGGTTGTCTTTGCACATTGTGGTGTCATGATGGTTGAACCATGACCTTGACTTCTTGACTTCTTTATGATGGCTTGACTTTTTGAAATCATCATGCTTGATGATGGTTGCTTGACTTTCTTTATCATCATGGTTTTGATGATGGTTGTGGTTGAGTGTGGATGTGTTTTGTGATCATGTTCTTTCATGATATCATTTGATTCCCTCATGCATTATTGTGTGGCCTCTCTCATTTTTTTGATGGACTCTCCATTCTCACTCTCCCCAAGTGCCATGGCCGACCACTTCTCTTTAGGGCTGTCCAAACATTTTGGTGGGGGATTTTGGTTCATTTCATGTTGTAAAAATCCCACAAGATCAATCTCCAAAACTCCATTCCTCCACCATCTCAAAAGGCAACTCCATACAAACCCCAAATGAGATATAGATCTCTACACTATTCTACAGCAAATCTTGGGCATGTCGACTCGCCAGCTTCGTGCCCGAGTTGCCTCGGTATAGAGGTGGGAGCCCGTAAAAGAAGCAGGCAGCGTGGTGCCCTTCCGGCGACGAGGTGGAGACCGGAGATTCCGCGGGAGATCGGGACGACGACGAGAAGACCGGAGGACTCGGATCACTCGGTATATCTCTCTTCCCCATCTTGTAGTTAGCTAGGACTAGTTAATGGCCCGATCCGGGTTTTAGTGCGCGGTGGTGCCGGTTCAAGAAAATTAAAGTTAACCATCGCTTCCGCATTTGGCCTCGGGATGGAGGCCGGGGCGCCGCCGTGCACTTACATGATCCGCACTCATGACCTGAGGGTGTCAGATAATATACGGTATAGTATGCGATACTATTGAGGGGGGATCACCGACTACTATCTTTATATTTATATATATATCGACTCAGATTTAGGTGGTTTCCATACCCCTCCCGATTGACTTGATAGTTAGATCGGTAGTTAGTATAGTAGATGATAGACTAGACCCAAGTCATACCTATTTCAAAACTAACGAATCGGGAATATTTTAAAGACAGGCAAAAAGGGATTCTACGGATAATTTCAAAAGGGGCATCTTTTCTTAAGAACACCATAGCCCTTATTTTACTAAAAACCCCAATTCGTCTTATTTCAAAAAGGCAAAAATGCATAACACTTACTTATTGATGTAGATTCTTCACTATGGCATTGATTATTTGGTTCCGCATATTCATATTATTTGCAGCGCAATACTTGTGTTTTATTGAGATATTACCATCATGCTGTTAGGACACCGGCACCATTATCGATGATGCGTATGTTCCACGTACACTATTTGCCGGCTCACACACTTCATCATCGATATTGCCATGCCACTACACTGTAGTACTGTTGCATTCATGATGTGATTCTTGCATGGCATATTGTACACTCATACCTGTACACATACATAGATGATTCTGGTTTGGTTAGAGATTTAGGGACCGCAAGATATTCTTTAAAACTGATTCATTTTAAAAAGAGCGGTTTCCCTCGACATGCGCATATTACTATTCCACGTTGCATGACTTACTGATATGCTTACCTTTCTTTACATGTCGCATACATCATGTTTGATTATACGCATTGAGATATGTTGTTTCCATGATATTTCTGGATTTGGGGACCGTGGATGTTTCCAAAGAAAAATTGTAATTGTTTTAAAAATCCGGTCACCTTTGATATGATATTTCAGTGCGTCCACCATGAGTTTTCTCGGTTCCAGAGAGCTTATATGGGTATACCCGATTCGAGGAGCGGTAGGCACCGATTGCGGGTACATGGTGGACCCGATGAGGTACCCGGGGCAAGCAGACTCGTATATGCTAGACGGTGAGCCCGGCAGGGGAGTACTACCTACCGGTGATAGTATTTGGGACCCGTCGGTGATCCGAGGGATACCGACTGGAGTCATGAGATGGATATGAGGGCCGACCAGGGTGTGCGGCGCCTGAGATACATGAGGATTTACGTGTCGATGCTAGGCACAGGTGTTCATGATGTTTTCGAGTGTCGATGCTAGGCACTCAGGTTCCATGATTTGATTATATCCTCATATTTCCATGCATATGATTTACGATATTTACATGCATGATGCTTGTTGTCATTGGGTGACACGTGGACGGGATCCACCGATTTACAGATATTGATTACCTAGTTGGAGGATATCCACATACTACTAGATTCATGTTATAGCTGGCATTGATTCATATTGATTACATCGATCATACCTCATTTGTATATATAATAGTGGATGATGACGCTGTTATATATACCCTTACACCAATATTAGTGGAATGAGACGCTAATATATGTGTATTGATATCAATTTAGATACTCCATCATATTACTTCATGCAGACATACCTCATATTTATGACATGTTATTACCTAAGGCATTGTCACGAGTACTTGGCACTACATACATGTATAGATGTTACATTGCCACCTCAGCATGCTTCAGACTTTTTCATTTGAGATTTATATATGTTGATCGTATGACCTAGGATTGCGTCATACATGCGATTTTCTGTTCGTAGATATTTTTCTATTCATGAGTTGGCAACTCACCCCCGTTGTGCCCCTGTTCTTGCAGGCTGCCGTACATGTTTCATTACGGCTTGCGGCACTGCTTCTTTCGGGTGACTTGCTAGTAGGTGGGTTTATTTGTATCGTACTCATCATTATACATTATATATTATATTTCAGTTGTATCTAGAAGTTCCATCAACCAAACATGTACTTATTGAGATAGAGACCAGTGATGTTTATTCTTCGACCTTAGAAGTCGCACGTTATATTTCTCTGGGTTTCATGCTGTTGAGTTCCCTTTTCGGTTGTGATCCTCGCCTTTAGGCGTTGTATATTATGTTGCAAACTGGTTGATTTACACTTGGTTCTTCCTTCACTCCACTACTTTTCTTGGTTTGGATTTCTGGGCTCGGCTTACTTAGAGCACGTACGCCAGGAGACGTTCGTAGCCTATGTGCCGGTCATGTTCCGTACTTTCGGTTCGTGACACGTCGCGTCTTGGGTTAACCATTGCAGGGAGATTGAGGCCCGCCTGCATCAACTGGAGCTTATGCGTCCTGCCCCCGAGGTTTTGGCCATGAGTACTCAGCGGGCGGCATGGATCGAGCAAAGCGCTTCTTGCTTCCGCTATCTGGAACAAGAAGCGGCTTTAAGGCAGAAGGAGTGCCAAGAGACCTCAAATGAGTCTGCTCGATTGCGTGTTGAGGTCGACGTGAACGCTGCCCGGGTGAAGGCTATCTTTGAGGGTCTTCTGCAAAGTATTTCTGACGGGCTAGCACTGAAGCGGAAGCTCGATACCGTCGAGCGTGATGCCCAAGATTGCGAAGCAGCTCAGCAGGCAGTTGAGGAGGAGCTTTCATCCTACATGCAGCAGCGGGCCCAGGTGGAGGCGGAGTTGGCTGCGGCAGCCGATCAGGAGAGGGCGGTGAAGGAAGCGCGAGAGCAACTTGCAGATTTGCTAAAGACGCTTCCTTCTCCGTGAACATTTTGTATCATTTGTAATTGTAAATAAAATGTATTTGTTTCTTTTATTCTTTACCACAATCTATCTTGTACTCAATCAAATTTATGAATAAAAGATAGACATTCTTCAAAATGTCTTGTGTCATTTCTCTGCCTTCTCCTTCTTTTATTATCAGCATGTTACCTTAGTAAACACGGTCAACAGATGATAGAACGAGCATCCTGTCTTGGCTTCTTCAAGAGGTAGTGATGGCTTAGGAGGTAGGTTTAGATCTGCTGCCTAAGACTTTTCAACTTTATGAGCCGTGAGGGTCTCATAAAGATTTTTCTCCCTACGGATCGAGAGGATCTCGTAGGTGCATTTTCTCCTTAGGAATCGTGAGGATTCCTAAGTGCATTTTCTCTTATAAGTCGTTAGGATCTTATAAAAGAATTTTCCCTCTTACGGGTCGAGAGGAACCGTAAGCAGTTGTTTCCCTCCTTGTCGAGATTCGACTTTGGAGAGTGTGACCCGTGAATAGTATGCAAGAGTCCATTTTGGACCGACTTTCAGGGTCCCAGTGCTTAGGAAACAAGTTTTTTAATCCCCGCTGCCTAAGGCTTTATCTCGCTAATCGAGACGAATCGAGAAGTTCTCGTGAAGACACTAATTTCCTCACGAATCGAGACGAATCGAGATGCTCTCGTCAAGGACGCTAATTTCCCTGAATCGAGGAGGTTGCCAAGGACACTAATTTCCCTGGGGTTGAGACGAGTCGGGGTATTCCTACAAAGACGCTGATTTCTCTGCGGGTCGACGCGAATCGAGGATTTTGCCAAGGACACTGATTTCCCTGGGGTTGAGACGAGTCGAGATATTCCTGCAAAGACGCTGATTTCTCTGCGGGTCGACGCGAATCGAGGTGCTCTCGTCAAGGACACTGATTTCCCTGAATCGAGGAGGTTGCCAAGAACACTGATTTCCCTGGGGTTGAGATGAGTCGGGGTATTCCTGCAAACACACTGATTTCTCTGCGGGTCGACGCGAATCAAGATGCTCTCGTCAAGGACACTGATTTCCCTGAATCGAGGTATTTGCCGAGGACACTAATTTCCTCGGAGTTGAAACGAATCGAGGTATTCCTGCAAAGACACTGATTTCCCTGCGGGTCGACACGAATCGAGGTGCTCTCGTCAAGGACACTGATTTCCCTGAATCAAGGAGGTTGCCAAGGACACTGATTTCCCTGAATCGAGGTAATGTGTCTTTCGGGTTTTATATGAGTTACCGTCAAGACTTGGCTCCGTTTTCTGATGGAGCATGGGGAGGGAAGATATGTTTCCTTCTTTGTTTGCGTCCCTGGATTGTATACAGGGATTGCTATGATATCGCCTGTAGGGAAAAAGTTTCATTCATCATTTTTTTTAATTTTATTTCCGCGATGCTCTATCATTTCAGCTTTTATATCGCGAAAATAGCTATTGCCCAATCATTTCGGCTATTTTTCGTGGTGCCCAACCATTTCGGCTATTTATTTTACTTTTACTCGCTGCTTTTTATTGCGAGTTGCCCAATCATTTCGGCTATTTTGTATGCATACATTTTTACTTGCTGCTTTTTATTGCAAGTTGCCCCATCATTTCGGCTATTTCGTATGCATGTGCGGCTTGCTGGCTTTTCGCCGTAAGCCTGGAATTAGACACCGATTTCGGCATCAACACCTCTACAACTGGGATATTGCCAGGAGCGAATCATCATTTGCCTCTGTCGATGTTGAACAAAGGTGGCTTAGTAAACAGGGTTATGATCCTGTTGACTAAGGCTTTTGACTTCATGAGCCGTAAGGGTCACACAAAGGTATTTCTCCCTACAAGTCATGAGGATCTTGTAGGTGTGTTTTCTTCTTAGGAATCGTGAGGATTCCTAAGTGCATGTTCCTCTGTAAGTCGTAAGGATCTTACAAGAGGGTTTTCTCCTTATCAGTCGAGATGACTTACAAGGGTTGTTCACCATATGGACATATCCCTAGTCACGGGTGGGACTTTGTTAGGAAAATGTTTATTCGTGCCCGTGGATTGTATATAAGGGTCAGTACTGAGTCACTTATAGGGCAATATCGAAGGTTGTGTGGGTTTCTTAAGCACGGGTTTAGGTCTCTGTAACTTAAGACTTTCAAATCTTATGAGCCGTGAGGGTCCCATAAGAGAGTTCTCCTTACGAGTCGTGAGGATCTCGCAAGTGTAATTTCTCCTTAGGAATCGTAAGGATTCCTAAGTGTGTTGCTCCTTTGTGACTCGTAAGGATCTCACGCAGGTGGTTTCTCCTCACAAAGTCGAGAGGACCCTGTAAGTGTCCTTTAACGAGGCTGCGCCATTTCGGGTTTTCACAAACACTCGCCGGTAGCCCTGCTGTTTTTACTCACGGAGCCCTTTCGGGTTTTCATCCGTACCCACTTTGCTTATGGACATACCGTTTTTTATTCTTTTCTCTCTTTTTTATTCTTTTTATATAACGAGGTCGTGCCCTTTCGGGTTTTCACAAGACTCGCCGGTAGTCCTGCTGTTTTTACTCACGGGGCCCTTTCGAATTTTCATCCGTGCTCATTTTGCTTATGGACATATCGTTTTTATTTATTTTATTATTTATTTTATTATTTTTTTTGTATCGGCTTTGTGATTGTAAGTCCAGACTATGAGACCCGGCAGGAGGATATTTTGTGATATTGCAATCCACCGTAGTTTATCGACATCTTGGTCAACAACTAGTTTTAGGACGTAGTGGTTTGTCATTAGTTTAAGGTCGTTTCGGTCCACTGTTGAAGAAGGCCGGCTACTACTTATAGAGTTTGGGCTTAAGAAGATAGCGAGCGGACATAGTCGTCGTCATCTATCATTGACCTAGGCTGTAACTCATTAAGCGTAGTATTTCTTTAGGAAGCGACCGTTTATTGGCCTGAAAGGCCTTTCACCGTGCATATCCATAAGTAGATAAGCTCCACCCTGGTAGACCTTGTCTATGATGTACGGGCCTTCATAGTTCGGCTCGAATTTTCCCCGCTTGGCGCGATTGGGGATCATAGGTCTTTTGACCACTAGCACAAGTTTGCCTTGGCGGAATGTCCTCGGCCTAGTCAATCTTTCATATGAGTGCGTCATCTTTGCTTTATAAACCTCCAGATTTTGTTACGCTATGAGCCGGGTTTCATCAAGGGCATCAAGCTCCTCAAGCCGAAGGTGAGCATTTTCTTCGTCCGTCAGCTCGTAGTGGACTGCCACTCGTAGAGAGGGTAACTTTATCTCGAGGGGGAGTACTGCTTCTGTATCGAATACCAACACGTACGGCGTTGTGTTCGTGGCCGTCTTGAACGTAGTTCGATACGCCCAGAGAGCTTCTTGCAGTCTCTCGTGCCAGTCCTTTTTATTTCGGGACACCGTCTTCTTCATGATCTTCTTCAAGGTCTTATTGAAAGCCTCAGCTAGACCGTTAGCTCGGGGGTTATAAACTGAAGAATATCTCCAGTCTATGTTGTGTTGTTTCGCGAAGCGGCTGATCTTATGGCTTCTGTAGGCTGGCCCGTTATCGGAGATGATCCGTCTCGGCGTTCCAAACCGATAAATGACGTGCGTCTTAAAGAAATGGAGGATATTCTCCGTCTTCACTTCCCTCAACGGTACTGCTTCTTCCCATTTGGAGAAGTAATCAGTCGTCGCCAAGATGAAACGATGTCCCTTGGACGATGCTGGTTCGATATGGCCGACTATGTCAGTTCCCCACATTTCGAACGGCCAGCTAGCCACCGTTGGATGTAGTGGATTTGGATGCTGGTGGATGAAGTCCCCATGGATTTGGCATGAGTGGCATTGCTTCGCATATTCGAGGCAGTCCAGGATCATCGTGGGCCAATAGTAGCCCATTCATTTAATCTTCAACTTCATCTTCGGGCCTGCTTGGTGAGAACCGCAAAGTCCGTCGTGAACTTCCTGAACGACTCTTTTCGCCTCTTCAGGTCCCAGACATCTCAACCACAGAGAATCAAACGACTTCTTGTACAGAGTATCATTGACGAAGGCAAAAGACAGAGCTCGTTTCATGAGCTGATGTCTTGAGGACGCATCTTCAGGCGTTCGACGGGACTTGAAGTAGTCTATAAAGACTTCTCTCCAATCCTCAGCCTTCCCCGGGTCTTTTATTTGCATAGCCATTTCCTCAGTCACTCCCTTCTTTTCGGATGATTCCGGAGATATTTCTGCTGGGGCCAGCACCCGACGACTTTGTACCACGATTCTTACGTCATCGAGGTTCTCGTCGGCCAATTCTTTAGCGAGCTTAGCTAGTGCATCTGCTTTGCTATTTTCTGCACGTGGTATGCTTTCCAGCATATAGGAGGGAATTTGAGTCAGCAGTTGTTGTACTCTCTCGCCATATTTCACCAGTTCGGGTTTGCACGTTTGGTAGTCGCCATTTACTTGACTGACGACCAGTTAAGAATCTCCATATATGAGGAGGTTTTCAATTCCTATGTCGATGGCGATCTCGAGGCCTGCTATCAAAGCTTCGTATTCAGCTTCATTGTTCGTCCTCGGCTCTATTAAGGAGAAAGCAAAGCGCATTATCCCTCCTTGTGGAGTTACGAAGATGAGGCATACCCCCGATTTGATTATAGGGGTGCTTTGTTGGCGCTTCTTCATGGAAGATGCTCCATCAAAATAGAGTTCCCATCGGGTATCACTACCATCGATCGCATCAAACGCATGTTCGTCTGGCAGTTCGCAATTCAAAGGAGAATCGGCCGGTATCGGATGCTCAGCGAGGAAGTCGGCGATGGCCTGGACTTTCACCGCCTTAAGAGGCTGATAGGTTATCGAAAACTCCATCAAGAGCAGGGCCCATTTAGCGAGTCAACCTGTCAGTATGGCCTTTGACATTAAATATTTGAGAGGGTTCACCTTCGATATGAGACGGACTTCATGTGCCAAAGCATAGTGCCTGAGCTTTGTTATCGCGAAGATCAACGCCAGGCAGTGTTTTTCGATGGGGGAGTAGTTGCTTTCTGCCCCCAGAAGAACTCGACTTAAGTAATAGAGAGCTCTTTCTTTCCCTTGGTCGTTCTCTTGTGCCCATAATGCGCCTAAGGAACCTTCGAGGGTGGTTGTGTAAAGAATGAGAGGCTTTCCCTTGACCGGAGCAGCCAACACTGGCGGATTCTGCAGATATTGCTTGATTTCGTCCAGCGTGCTCTGGCATTTGTGATCCCAAACGAAAGGGGTTCCCTTCTTTATCAGGTGACTGTAAGGGCGGCACTTGCCCGAAAGGTTGGCTATAAATCGCCGGATATACGCGAGCTTCCCTTGGAGAGACCGCAATTGCTTGAGAGTCCTTGGGGGAGGTATTTCCATGGTCGCCTTGATCTTTGACGGATCTATCTCGATACCTCGGTGTCGGACGATGAATCCTAAGAATTTGCCCGAGGAAACTCCGAACGCGCACTTGAGAGGGTTCATCTTCAAGTTGTATTGTCGCAGGCGTTGAAATACGGTCTTCAGGTGCTCTAAATGCTCCTCGTATGATTTGCTCTTAACCATGAGGTCGTCGATATAGCATTCGACGATTTCATATATAAGGTCATCAAAGATCTTTGTCATGGCCCTTTGATAGGTGGCACCGGCGTTCTTTAGACCGAAGGGTATCACCTTATAGCAGAATATACCCAAAGGGGTCCGGAAAGTGGTATGCTTATGGTCTTCGGGAAGCATCTTTATCTGATTATATCCTGATGAGCCGTCCATTAAGGAGAAAACCTCGTGAGTGGACGTGTTATCTATCATCAGCTCGGTGACTGGCACTGGAAAATTGTCTTTCGGGCAGGCTTTATTGAGATCCCGGAAGTCTACACATATGCGCACCGTCCCATTTTTCTTCATCACCGGGACGATGTTGGCGATCCAATCGGGATACTGAACTTCCTGGATGAAGCCAGAGTCAATTAGTTTCTTAACCTCGGCGTTGATGCTCATCTCAAGTTCAAGCCGCATTCTTCTCGGCGCCTGTTTGACTGGTTTGATGTCCGGGGATATGGCCAATTTATGCACAGCAATTTCCGGATCTAGTCCTGGCATCTCGGAATAGTTTCATGCGAAACAATCTCTATGCTGCATAAGCACGTTTTTTAACGCAGCCACCCTCTCTTTAGACAATAGCTCACTGACGAATGTCGGTCGCGGATCGTTCGCCGTCCCTAACTCAATTTTCTTGAGCTTATCTGCAGTAGTATGTATTCCATCCTCTAGCTCTTTCGGCGCTGGTGGAAATTCTGAGATCACCCCGTCGTTGCTGTTTTCGAAGCACCAGGGATGGTCATCCATATTCTCGGGCTCTTCTTTTGATATTGTTATCATATGACAAGGGTTCCCGCCGAAAATTTCTGCGCAGAAGAGTCCAAGGTATCAAATGGAAGCGATACGCTTAAGGAAATGCGAACCAATATCTTCCGGCCTGTATTTTGATAAGTTCCCGAAGGAGGAACTATTAAATTCTGATGGTATTGGAAGCATCTCGAAAAACCCTTCGATTTGATATATTATGGGCCTCATAATTCATCCGGGATCAAAAGTTATAAGGCATCACGTGTCCACACGTGATTGACCTTTAAGAACCCGCTGGAAGAGTTAAAAGATATAATAAAAACTCAGAAAAGACCCCAATGGGGCATCACGTGCTCACACGTGACCATGGGTCACGTGCAGACACGTGATGGGCTTTTAAGGCCTCTAAAATAATGAATAGAATTAAATTCTAAAATCTGTTCCCTGATTAAAAATCAGGAAATACTTCAACGAGCTATCACGTGCTCACACGTGACCAATGGTCACGTGTTGACACGTGATGGTTAAAACAACAACATAAACAAGCGGCTGTTAAAGGAACCAATTTGGAGGTCACGTGCTCACACGTGACCAAGGGTCACGTGCTCACACGTGACCAAGGGTCACGTGCCAGCACGTGACAGCACGTGACAGGCTTTGAAAGCCTTACAGTTTAATAGAATTAAAATTCAAAATTTCTCTAAAATCTTTCGAAATAGAATTAAAATTCTAAATTTCTCTAAATCTTTCCAAATGGAAAAGGATTATGGGGACCGTTGGATTAAAAATCCAATGGTGATTAAAAACCACCAATTTATGGAAAAATCTTAAATAAGGAAAGATTTCCCTAAATCTCACCGAAATAACAAACATAATATCTTTTGGATTTAAAATCCAACGGTGAATAAAATTCACTGAATGATCTAAAGGCTCATAGTAATTATGAAATCAAATCAAATCTTTCAATGAGAGATTTGCTAAACAAATTGATTCTCTTCCTTCTCCTATAAATAGGAGCCAAGAAAAGAAGAGAAAGGGGGATCTACTTTTTTGAGAGAAAAAAACAGAGAGAGGAGAATTTAATTCTCAAGAGGGAAGAAAAGAAAGGAGAATTTAATTCTCAACAAAGGAAACCCTAGGTGAGAAAAGAAAGGGAATCAAAACTTCAAACAGAGAATTTAATTCTCAAAATCCAAGAGTTTAACTCTTATACAAAAAAGAACTTAGTTCTTCTTCTGGTTGAAGATCTGCACAGAGCACATCTCCCCATAACTTGAGAATTTAATTCTCATCGGGTCGAGATCCTGCCATGCAGATCCTAAACTTAGAAGGGGAATTGAGTTTTGAGAATTTAATTCTCCTAAAACAAAACTAGGGTTTAACCCTAATCAAGAATTTAATTCTTTTACATATCTGGGAATTTAATTCCTTCAAAAAGAAATCAGGGTTTCATCCTAAATAAGAATTTAATTCTTTCACGATAGGAATTTAATTCCTCCAAAATCGTAATTAGGATTTAACCCTACAAAGAATTCAATTCTTAAAAGATCTCTGTTCATGAAAAGAACTAGGGTCACGTGCCCCCACGTGACCCTTGAAAAGATCCCATGCAAAGAACTTTGAAGCATCACCTCACATGCTCTCACGTGACTCCCAAAACGCAGAAAGAAAAAGCAAAGGAAATGAAAGCTTTGGGCGCTCTCACGTGACCCCTCAGCAAATGCTTTAACAATTGGCGCACAGATCCCCATCACGTGCCAACACGTGATGCTCTAAAATAAAAACAAAAGTGTTTAACAATTATTCACAGATTTGAGGATAAACCAAAAGGAGATCTGGCTCCACATTTAGGGCGCCCTCACGTGTCACCACGTGACCCCTAATGAGTATTCTAACAGACCAGAGCGGGGGCCTCCATCACGTGCCAACACGTGATGCTCTAAAATAAAAACAAAAGTGTTTAACACTTATTCGCAGATTTGAGGATGAACCAAAAGGAGATCTGGCTCCACATTTAGGGCGCCCTCACGTGTCACCACGTGACTCCTAATGAGCATTCTAACAGACCAGAGCGGGGGCCTCCATCACGTTCTCAACACGTGATGGCCGTCAGAATTAAAAGAGTTAAACACTGATCTGCAGAATAAAATAAGGGAAATCAGGGCGCTCTCACGTGTCCACACGTGACCCCTCTCTCCTTAGTGTTTAACACTAATCTGAAGACTTTGTTCCCAGAGTTTAACACTGATTTGCTTTAGTGTTTAACACTAATTTGAAATCTCTGATTACCAGTGTTTAACACTGATTTGCTTTAGTGTTTAACACTAATTTGAAAGCTCTGTTGCCAGTGTTTAACACTAGTTATCTTTTAGTGTTTAACACTAAATTGCTAATCTTATTCCCAGTGTTCAACACTGTTGGTATTTAGTGTTTAACACTAGCTTTAGCCCAATTGGCTAAGTTTCTAGAGGCAAAGCCTCTCCTTCAATGGACCAACAGAGGGCCAATATTTCAAACATAATTGGACTTAGCCCAAACTGGCCATAAGTCCTCAAATCATCTTGAACCGAGCACATCTGCTCTTTCAACCAACTCATTGGTTCAAGGGTACATCTCTGAACTCCTCTGATATTTGTCGTTGTAATCTTTCAACGTCTTCAGAGAGGTGACGGGTCCCGACGACCACACATCAAGACGGACTGTGGGGTCCTTAAACCCACGGACTTATGCGTCCTTAAACTAAAATACGGACTGTGGGGTCCTTAAACCTACAGACTTATGCGTCCTTAAACTACCTATGGACCACCACGTCCCTAAACTGGCGATGGACCACCACGTCCCTAAACTGGCGATGGACCACCACGTCCCTAAACTGGAACATGGACCACTACGTCCCTAAACTGGAGCAATAGAGCCCTCAAATGCTCTTCTGCTGGATCTAAACGATCCTGTTTAAGTTGATCTTAGCCCCAAACACGGCTAACGTATCCTTGAACATTCAAATGGACTATAAAACTCCAAATCGACTTTGGTTCAAGGGTACATCTCCGAACTCCTTTGACACCTATCGTTGTAATCCTTCAACGATGTTAGAGAGGTGACGGGTCCCGATGGCTATAGACATAAAATGGACCACCATGTCCCTAAACTGGAACAATAGAGCCCAAACGCTCTTTTGTCGGATCTAAACGATCCCGTTAAGTTGATCTTAGTCTCAAACTGGACCAACGTATCCTTAACAAACGTTTAAGTTGATCTTAGCCTCAAATATGGCTAACGTATCCTTAAACCCTCAAACAGACTTTAGTCCCAAATTGGACTACAGGTGTCCCAACCAACTTTGGTTCAAGGGTACATCTCTGAACTCCTCTGACATCTGTCGTTGTAATCCTTCAACGTCATCAGAGAGGTGACGGGTCCCGACGGCCATACATTCAATGGACCACCATGTCCCTAAACTGGAACAATAGAGCCCTCAAATGCTTTTTTGTCGGATCTAAACAATCCCGTTAAGTCGATCTTAGTCTTAAATCAGACTAACGTGTCCTTAACGAACGTTTGAGTTGATCTTAGCATCAAATATGGCTGACGCATCCTCAAACCAAAACCCCAAACCCAAATATAAGAAAATACGGATTTGAACTAATCCACGTCCTACGGGCGACGAAATAAATAGTCTCCGTATACAATCCACGGGCAACCACAAACAAAACAAACACCCACGACACGAAGTGACCAGCTGGAGAAGGAGAAAGTTGTTACCGCGATGCGGTAGCGTAATTAACTGCAGGGGTTTGCGCCTGCAGGGAAGAGCGTCCCCACAATCAAAAACCCCTCAACGAGGGGGAATCTGACGAAGTCTGCTACATCGGTCGCATCCTTTAAACCTTCGATACATGGTGCCATAAATTAACTTGGCATCTTCGGAGAGGTAGACGGATAACACCAATTAGCATCTGCCCCGAATCTCAGGCAAGACGGTCCATGTCTTGGCCGCCATTCGGAGGGGAACAGATTCTGGCACGCCCGGTGGGACCTTTTTCTCTTTCCACTCCACACTTCGTGTGTCGTGTTCGCGAACGAATCGCGGTTTACTGTGGTTGCATGTGGATTCGAGGTACTAAGATTTGGTGTCTTGCTCCGTGCAGAAAACAGAAGATCAATGGCTTCAAACTGCACTGCCTGCAACTGCAACCCTCGCTCGGTCCTTGCTGGAAGAGTGACTTATGGGCCCCAAGCGGCCTCCCTTTTCAAGATGCCAGTAGAGCAGGTAACTCAGGCCACCACTGGATTATTCTTCGGGACCATGCTCCCACCGTTGAGCTTCAATGCCACAATGACGTTGCAAGAAGCCCCAAAGAAGTCGGTCTTTGATCAGCTTACCACTGCCGCGACCCCTCTCAACGGGTCGCCCAGCTTCAATACCTCAGTTTTCAACAGACTGGGCCAGAACGTCTGCAAACCCGCGATACCCGAAGCTGCCATCCCAAAGCGGATAGCTATCCCGGCTCAAGCGGACGAAATCATTGGAAAGGCTCCTCCTTCCAAGAAGTCAGTTTTTACAAGGCTGGCCATTCCGGTTGCTGCTCCAGGCGAGGTCCTCAAAGCTGCTCCCCTGCTCAGAGGTCTGTCTTTGACAGATTAGACATTGCTTCTCAACGGGCGTCAGTCTTCGATAGGCTAGCACCAATAACAGTCTCTCCTCAAAGCAGGGGGCATGAAGAAGCTTATCCAACAACGGAGGTGATCTCATCCGCACGACATGCTCGACGGCGCCACTGGCGCCGAGTGAGCAAGGCTGGGGGCAACTCCCCCTCTGAGATAACTCCGCCAGCTCCAACGGTGGGGATCGATGCTGCTGTTCCAACCGGGAATAGCTTTGAATTTCTGAACACGGTGCACAGAAACTCTCCTACCGCCGTACTAAAAAGATCCCCTCCTCCGGTAGGAAATGTTGCGGAAGCCAAGCCAGAACAGTCCTCTCAGCGGCTGTCCTCTAAAATCTACAAGGTCTGGCGCCAAGTCCAAGACTCGGTGATTGATCGAAATTTCTCCCGCCAGCAGAAGAAGCTGAAGGTTCGGCAGGAAGAAAACCGTCCTGTTAAGCCACAAAAGATGACGACTACTTGGGTGCTCACGACAGCGGCCCCCTCAACGTCAACCACTCAGAAAAGAAGGAGGCCAGAGAAAGCCCCAGTAAACGTGGCAGACCACAAAGACGCTAAGCCCAAACGCCCCAAGTCTTGGGGCATGGTGGTGCACACCGTATACATGGCTTCTGAAAAGGAGAAAAGCCGTGCTTCGACGGGTCACCGACCGCTCACCCGATCCGTGACGAAAACCCAAGAGCAGCAACAGAAGCTTCAGGAGATGATGATTGCAGTGGCCGCACTTACCGAGCCAAAAGAAAGCCCGGAGGCATCATCAGAACAGCGTCACGAACAAGAAACTGACGCTGACTTCCTACGTAGAGTCCTCAAAAAGAAGGACAGAGAAGCGGCAGAACAATCTGCCAACATAAAACGAATGGCGCTTCTCTTCCAAGACATGGTCGGAATGATGTTACAGCCGGATTCCCTAGCTGAAGACCCTCCGATCATTATTGAAGACGATAGAGGGGAGACATCGAACCCTCCCCCGGCTCTTTCAACAGCCAAAGAGGAAACCATTTCCAAAGCTGCACTAGACGACTATATTGCTCAACAAATACGAGTTCACCAGGCAACTGAGGCAGCCGGTCAAGTTGTCAAAACGGGGCGACCCTATCCGGGTTGGTATGACCAAATCAGTTACCCACCGGGATATACGATCCATAAATTCCACGTATATAAAGGGACAGAGAACCCGCATCAGCATGTCGCTCAATTCAGGGCCTTATGCGGCAACACTGGAGGCGACGACAAGCTGCTGCTTCGCCAATTCGTCGGCAGCTTAGCGGAAACAGCCTTTGAATGGTATTCGGAGCTACCTAACGACTCTGTCAAAACATTTGCGGAGATGGAGCTACTGTTTACACAAAGATTCGCGAGTGCTAGTGGACGCACCCCGATAACAGCACTGATAAATGCCAGGATAAGGCCAGGCGAAATGTGGGTCCAATACGCAACACGATGGCGGGACCTATGGTCGAAATGCGAGCAACGCATAGAAGAGGCACCTGCGGTAGGCATGTTCGTGGGCACTCTTGACCCTCAAGCGGCCATCTCACAGTTCATGATGTTCTTCAAGCCGACCACCTTCCAGGCCTTGATTGACAAGCTGGCCCAAATGGACCAGATGGGCCATAGGCCTTCCTCTTTAAAGACGGAGCCTTGGAATGAAAAGGGCAAAGGGAAAGCAACCTTCATTGCCAATACTCAGCAACGACCGAGCAACTTAAAGCCGGTTGTTCGCCAAAATAACGTGCGTCCACGCCAATCCCTCGAGGAGAGACTAGGACGTCCTTACTCGTTTCCTCAGAATAAAACGAGGAGATTGTTTGAGCTGGCAGTGCGCAACAGACTCATCAACCTGCCGAGTCCGAAACGTCCGTTGCAGCCAGGCGATGTCAACGATCCAAATTACTGCCCTTACCACCAAGCGGTAAGCCATCTAATCGAAGATTTCTTCGTCTTTAAGAGATGGATTGAGGATCAGTACCAACAAGGCAAGTTCGCGTTATCCGAAAACTAGAAGGTGAACCCGCCACAGCCTCACACTCCTAAGAAGACGGACACACCGCGGGCATCATGTTCTTTCGTAGAAGAGACTCCATGGGAGATCGCTCTTTCAGCCAAGACGAAAAGAATGCTGAAAGATCTCCAAACATGCCCGGCAATCAGGTGGAAGAATTCGCTAGAACCTGAGATTATCGAGGGAATGCTGAAGCCGCGCCCAATTCCCAAAACGGGTGGTGATAGTCAAAGCGCTCACACCCAGCCGTCAAAATCTTCGAAGAAGAAGAAGAAGAAGACCAAAAAGCCCGTGAAGCCTGGTGACAAGCGTACGGACTTGCAAAAACAGATTGACGCGTTGGAAGAATACAATCAAAAAGCGCGGACTCCAATCACACGCCGAGAATTTCTCAGCCACGTCATTAAGGACGGGGATGATGACAATGGAGAAGACTCGTCGGATGAATCTGAAGATTATGTGGCAAGCTGCCATGCGATCTCTCACTCGTCAATAAATGACGAAGAAGCTCCTTACACAGAGAATCTGGGGGAAGATACTGAGCCAGAACTTCTAGGACCATCAGACGAAATGATTGACGCATTCCTGAACGAAGCTCGTCTAAAAAGCAAAGCTGATCGGGAGCGCGAGATGGCCATATTTGAAAAGGCCAAACGCCGGCGACTAGACAAAAGGGTCAAAACACTCCCACCAGGTCAAAGTACATCTGCTGCAAATGAAAGCAGGATCAAGACAAGGAAACGATTCGCCAAAGCCATATCGATGGGGATGAAGCTGCCCTCTTTCAGAGAAGATTCTCATGGCGGTATACATCTTGATGAAGCGGACGTACATCCTAACTTCTGCTTATATCATCAGAAGATCGCACATCCTACTGAAGACTGCAACTCCTTTAAGTGTTGGTGGCAAGGGTATGTCGCTCACAGGCAACACTTCAACAGGACAAAGCGTGAAGCTCGTAGACAGCGGAAAAATACGACAGATGAGCATAAAAGAATTGCCGGCAATTGTCATAGGGTTGATCCCGGGGGATCGCGAGTTCTCACCTTCGGGAGCGACTCCAACGAAAAAGTAGCCTACGGTCCTCTCTTCAAGGAATCCATCTCTGAAACCAAAGAATTGAGGAGCTGCGAGAACATTCAGCCGTGCAATTGCATGCTACCTGGAAAGAATCTCGGACCCGCGAACAAGAGATCGAACAAAAGGGATAAGGGGAATAGAAAAGCGACCTTAGTCGCCAACGCTCAACAACAGCCGAGTGACCCGAAACCGTTTGGTTGTCAAAACAACAAGCCGCGATACCTCAATGAGAAGTTGAAACGTCCTTACTCGTTTCCCAGAGATAAAACAAAGAGACTGTTCGAGCTAGCGGTGCGCAGCGGGCTCATCACTCTGCCGGATCCAAAACGTCCGTTGCAGCCAGGTGACGTTGACAATCCTAACTATTGTCCCTACCACAGAGTAATGGGTCACCCACTCGAAAATTGCTATGTCTTCAAAGGCTGGATTGAGGATGAATACCAACAGGGCAAATTCAAGTTGTCTGACTACTGGAAGGTGAGCCCGCAACAACCACATGCTCCGAAAAAGATGGACATGTCAGGGGCATCGTGCTCTTTCATAGAGAAAGCCCCATGGACCGAAAAGTCCATAAACTAGAAACTCGCCTCAAATATGGCAACGATAGACCGAAACGTCGTTAAACTAACGATGGACCACTATGTCCTAAAACTGGCTGCGGACCGAAACGTCCCTAAACTAACGACGGACCGCAATGTCCTAAAACTTGCAAATGACCGAAACGTCGTTAAACTACTATCAACCCGCGGCATCCTCAGGCTGGCGTGGTAAAAAAAACGGTATGTCCATAAGCAAAATGGGCACGGATGAAAACCCGAAAGGGCTCCATGAGTAAAAACAGCAGGGCTACCGGCGGGTGTTTGTGAAAACCCGAATGGGCGCAACCTCGTTAGAAAAAAAAGAATAAAAAAAAACGGTATGTCCATAAGCAAAATGGGCACGGATGAAAACCCGAAAGGGCTCCGTGAGTAAAAACAGCAGGGCTACCGGCGAGTGTTTGTGAAAACCCGAAAGGGCGCAACCTCGTTAAAAGACACTTACAGGGTCCTCTCGACCTTGTAAGGAGAAACCACCCGCGTGAGATCCTTACGACTCACAAGGGAGCAACACACTTAGGGATCCTCACGATTCCTAAGGAGAAAATACACTTGCGAGATCCTCACGACTCGTAAGGAGAACTCTCTTATGGGACCCTCACGGCTCATAAGATTTGAAAGTCTTAAGTTACAGAAACCTTAACCTGTTCTTAAGCAACCCCTACAACCTTCGATATTGCCCTACAAGTGGTTCAATGCTGACCATTGTATACAATCCACGGGCACGAATAAACATTTCCCTAACAAAGTCCCACCAACGACTAGGGATATGCTCACACCGTGAACAAACACTTGTAGGTCCTCTCGACTTGCAAGGAGAAAACACTCTTGTAAGATCCTTACGACTTGTAAGAGAAAATACACTTAGGAATCCTCACGATTCCTATGGAGAAAACACGCCTACGAGATCCTTACGACTTGTAGGGAGAAATACCTTTGTGAGACCCTTACGGCTCATGAAATCAAAAGCCTTAGTTGACAGAATCCTAACCCTGTTTACTAAGCCACCTTTGTTCGACATCGACAGAAGCAAATGATGATTCTCTCCTGGCAATATCCCAGTTGTAGCGATGCTGATGCCTAAATCGGTATCAAATTCCAAGCCCTTTCACGGCAAATGATGATTCGCTCCTGGTAATATCCCGGTTGTAGCAATGCTGATGCCTAAACCGGTATCAAATTCCAAGTCCTTTCATGGCAAATGATGATTCGCTCCTGGCAATATTCCAGTTGTAGCGATGCTGATGCCAAGATTGGTATCAGATCCCAAATCCCCTGCTCGCGAGAAGAAAAAAATCAGCGAGCCCCAAAAAAAAATGCATACGAAATAGCCAAAATGATGGGGCAATTTGCAAACAAAATCCACAAGGAAGAATATATGCATACAAAAATAGCCAAAATGATTGGACAACTCGCAATAAAAAGCAGCGAGTAAAAAGAAAAATAGCCGAATTGATTGGGCAAAGCGAAAAATAGTCGAAATGATTAGGCAATCGCGATTTTCGCGATATAAAAAGCTGAAATGATAGAGCATCGCGGAAAGAAAAAAAAAGATGAAAGAATGAAACTTTTTGCCCTACAGGTGAGATCACATCAATCCCCGTATACAATCCAGAGGCACAAACAAAGAGAGAACCATACCTTCCCAACAGGCTCCATCAGAAAGCGAAACCAAATCTCGACGGTTCATAGTCAACCTAGAGATAACCTCGACATTTGTCGCAATATTGCAGACACGATGTCATCAAATGAAGCAAAGGAAGATCCCTAGCTTCAGGGTCTCGACGTCAACATCGACGACTTAGAGATCAACACCGGCATGCTTTTTCCCTCCAACCTGATGCAGACATGACGTCAACAACCGACCTCAGAGTCGCAACGAAACAGAGCCATGGCAAAGGCCCTAGTTCCAAATCTCAATGGCCACATCTGCACCCTGGAGACCAACAACGGTGTGCCTCCTCATTCCAGCAGGACACAGATGTTACACCATCAAACGGAGTGACGGCGAAATCCCAGCTCCACCTCAGCATTCGTCTCGATACCGCAGATGAGATGTCACTACAGTGTCCTTCCTCCAACAGGATCCGGACACACCAAAGCAGATGAAGCAAAGGCCAAATTCCTAGCTTCAGGGTCTTGACGGCAAGTCATATAAAGCCTGAAAGACAATTGGAGATCATCTCACACCAGCATAGAGTGATCACCACCTCGACGTTCGTCTCGATACAGCAGATGAGATGTCACTACAGCGTCCTTCCTCCAACAGTATCCGGACACACCAAAGCAGATGAAGCAAAGGCTAAATTCCTAGCTTCAGGGTCTTGACGGCAAGTCATATAAAGCCTGAAAGACAATCGGAGATCATCTCGCACCAGCATGGAGTGGTCACCACCACGACATTCGTCTCGATACATCAGACGAGATGTCAACAACAACGTTCTTCCTCCAACAGGATTAGGACACACCAAAGCAAACGAAGCGAAGGCCAAATTCCTAGCTTCAACGTCTTGACGGTAACTCATATAAAACCGGAAAGACAATCAGAGACCATCCCACATGGAGTGGTCACCACCATGACATTTGTCTCGATACAGAGGACGCGATGTCAGCAAACGAAGCGAAGGCCAAATTCCTAGCTTCGGGGTCTTAAAGGCAAGTCATATAAAGCCGGAAAGACGATCGGAGATCATCTCAAACCAGTGCGGAGTGGTCACCACCTCGATGTTCGTCTCGATACAGCAGACGCAACATCATCAAAAGGAGCCACGGCAAAATCCCTAGTTCCAAACCTCGACGGTTCACCAGCAACCTAGAGACAACCACGGCATTCGTCTCGATACAGAGGACGCAATGCCAGCAAACGAAGCAAAGGCCAAATTCCTAGCTTCAGGGTCTTAACGGCAAGTCATATAAAGCCTGAAAGACTATCGGAGATCATCCCACACCAGCGCGGAGTGGTTATGACTCATCGGGGCTCTCCAAAATGAGCCTAACCTCAAGTAAAAAGCGGCATGGCAAATTCCTAACGCTTTCTCTTCCGACGGTCAAACTGCCAAGGAGGATTGCTTGAAGACGTCTTGTCCAGCCCCCGAAGGGATCAGAGACACGGCAGTCTCAGGGCTACTCGAACAGCACGATTGCCTATCGAGGAATATATCAGCTCATGCGACGGTACGACGGGCAAAACCCTAAGTACCACAGACCCTAACGGACTTCTGTCGTAAAGAGCAGAGGTTAACTGTGACGTTAGGATATTCTTGCGAGATCTGCTCGATCCGTTTCGACTCGTGAAGAAATTGATGTCTTTGCGAGAACTTCTCGATTCGTCTCGACTCGTGAGATAAAGCCTTAGGCAGTAGGGATTAAAAAAACCTGTTTCCTAAGCACTGGGGCCCTGCAAGACGATCCAAAATGGTCTCTTGCATACTATCCACGGGTCACACTCTCCAAAGTCGAATCTCGACAAGGAGGGAAACAACCGCTTACGGGTCCTCTCGACTCGTAAGAGGGAAAATTCTCTTGTGAGATCCTTACGACTTTCAAGAGAAAACACACTTAGGAGTCCTCACGACCCTTAAGGAGAAAATACACCTGCGGGATCCTCTCGACTCGTAGGGAGAAAAGTCTTTATGAGACCCTCACGGCTCATAAAGTTGAAAAGTCTTAGGTGGTAGATCCTAACCCTGTCTTCTAAGCCATCATCGCCCTGCAAAGAGGTCAAGATGGACCATTTATGAGCCACACTTGCCAAAGCTACATGCCACTGAAATGGAGAAGCTACTCATGAGCATATAAACTACTTCACGCCAGAGTAAGACATAAAAAATGGAAAGGTGCGGCTCATGGGGATGAGGGTTTGGAACTATATCTCTTAAGAGTCGAGATTTGAGTCAATGATAAATGACGACGCTTGTGTCCGCTCGTTATCTTCTCAGATCAAGATTCTGAAAGTAATATACCAACCCAAAATTGGTCATACGCTATGCATTACTTTGCACTACTTCACACACGTATATACTTACGTGGGCAAAGTAGTGGGGGGCATTTGTTCCCGCCGAAAATTTCTGCGCAGAAGAGTCCAAGGTATCAAATGAAAGCGATACGCTTAAGGAAATGCGAACCAATATCTTCCGGCCTGTATTTTGATAAGTTCCCGAAGGAGGAACTATTAAATTCTGATGGTATTGGAAGCATCTCGAAAAACCCTTCGATTTGATATATTATGGGCCTCATAATTCATCCGGGATCAAAAGTTATGAGGCATCACGTGTCCACACGTGATTGACCTTTAAGAACCCGCTGGAGGAGTTAAAAGATATAATAAAAATCCAGAAAAGACCCCAATGGGGCATCACGTGCTCACACGTGACCATGGGTCACGTGCAGACACGTGATGGGCTTTTAAGGCCTCTAAAATAATGAATAGAATTAAATTCTAAAATCTGTTCCCTGATTAAAAATCAGGAAATACCTCAACGAGCTATCACGTGCTTACACGTGACCAATGGTTACGTGTTGACACATGATGGTTAAAACAACAACATAAACAAGCGGCTGTTAAAGGAACCAATTTGGGGGTCACGTGCTCACACGTGACCAAGGGTCACGTGCCAGCACGTGACAGGCTTTGAAAGCCTTACAGTTTAATAGAATTAAAATTCAAAATTTCTCTAAAATCTTTCGAAATAGAATTAAAATTCTAAATTTATCTAAATCTTTCCAAATGGAAAAGGATTATGGGGACCGTTGGATTAAAAATCCAATGGTGATTAAAAACCACCAATTTATGGAAAAATCTTAAATAAGGAAAGATTTCCCTAAATCTCACCGAAATAACAAACATAATATCTTTTGGATTTAAAATCCAACGGTGAATAAAATTCACTGAATGATCTAAAGGCTCATAGTAATTATGAAATCAAATCAAATCTTTCAATGAGAGATTTGCTAAACAAATTGATTCTCTTCCTTCTCCTATAAATAGGAGCCAAGAAAAGAAGAGAAAGGGGGATCTACTTTTTTGAGAGAAAAAAACAGAGAGAGGAGAATTTAATTCTCAAGAGGGAAGAAAAGAAAGGAGAATTTAATTCTCAACAAAGAAAACCCTATGTGAGAAAAGAAAGGGAATCAAAACTTCAAACAGAGAATTTAATTCTCAAAATCCAAGAGTTTAACTCTTATACAAAAAAGAACTTAGTTCTTCTTCTGGTTGAAGATCTGCACAGAGCACATCTCCCCATAACTTGAGAATTTAATTCTCATCGGGTCGAGATCCTGCCATGCAGATCCTAAACTTAGAAGGGGAATTGAGTTTTGAGAATTTAATTCTCCTAAAACAAAACTAGGGTTTAACCCTAATCAAGAATTTAATTCTTTTACATATCTGGGAATTTAATTCCTTTAAAAAGAAATCAGGGTTTCATCCTAAATAAGAATTTAATTCTTTCACGATAGGAATTTAATTCCTCCAAAATCGTAATTAGGATTTAACCCTACAAAGAATTCAATTCTTAAAAGATCTCTGTTCATGAAAAGAACTAGGCTCACGTGCCCCCACGTGACCCTTGAAAAGATCCCCTGCAAAGAACTTTGAAGCATCACCTCACATGCTCCCACGTGACTCCCAAAACGCAGAAAGAAAAAGCAAAGGAAATGAAAGCTTTGGGCGCTCTCACGTGTTATCACGTGACCCCTCAGCAAATGCTTTAACAATTGGCGCACAGATCCCCATCACGTGCCAACACGTGATGCTCTAAAATAAAAACAAAAGTGTTTAACAATTATTCGCAGATTTGAGGATAAACCAAAAGGAGATCTGGCTCCACATTTAGGGCGCCCTCACGTGTCACCACGTGACCCCTAATGAGCATTCTAACAGACCAGAGCGGGGGCTTCCATCACGTGCCAACACGTGATGCTCTAAAATAAAAACAAAAGTGTTTAACACTTATTCGCAGATTTGAGGATGAATCAAAAGGAGATCTGGCTCCATATTTAGGGCGCCCTCACGTGTCACCACGTGACCCCTAATGAGCATTCTAACAGACCAGAGCGGGGGCCTCCATCACGTTCTCAACACATGATGGCCGTCAGAATTAAAAGAGTTAAACACTGATCTGCAGAATAAAATAAGGGAAATCAGGGCGCTCTCACGTGTCCACACGTGACCCCTCTCTCCTTAGTGTTTAACACTAATCTGAAGACTTTGTTCCCAGTGTTTAACACTGATTTGCTTTAGTGTTTAACACTAATTTGAAATCTCTGATTACCAGTGTTTAACACTGATTTGCTTTAGTGTTTAACACTAATTTGAAAGCCCTGTTGCCGGTGTTTAACACTGGTTATCTTTTAGTGTTTAACACTAACTTGCTAATCTTATTCCCAGTGTTCAACACTGTTGGTATTTAGTGTTTAACACTAGCTTTAGCGCAATTGGCTAAGTTTCTAGAGGCAAAGCCTCTCCTTCAATGGACCAACAGAGGGCCAATATTTCAAACATAATTGGACTTAGCCCAAACTGGCCATAAGTCCTCAAATCATCTTGAACCGAGCACATCTGCTCTTTCAACCAACTCATTGGTTCAAGGGTACATCTCTGAACTCCTCTGATATTTGTCGTTGTAATCCTTCAACGTCTTCAGAGAGGTGACGGGTCCCGACGACCACACATCAAGACGGACTGTGGGGTCCTTAAACCCATGGACTTATGCGTCCTTAAACTAAAATACGGACTGTGGGGTCCTTAAACCTACGGACTTATGCGTCCTTAAACTACCTATGGACCACCACGTCCTTAAACTGGCGATGGACCACCACGTCCCTATACTGGAACATGGACCACTACGTCCCTAAACTGGAGCAATAGAGCCCTCAAATGCTCTTCTACTGGATCTAAACGATCCAGTTTAAGTTGATCTTAGCCCCAAACACGGCTAACGTATCCTTAAACATTCAAATGGACTATAAAACTCCAAATCGACTTTGGTTCAAGGGTACATCTCCGAACTCCTCCGACACCTATCATTGTAATCCTTCAACGATGTCAGAGAGGTGACGGGTCCCGATGGCTATAGACATAAAATGGACCACCATGTCCCTAAACTGGAACAATAGAGCCCAAACGCTCTTTTGTCGGATTTAAACGATCCCGTTAAGTTGATCTTAGTCTCAAACTGGACTAACGTATCCTTAACAAACGTTTAAGTTGATCTTAGCCTCAAATATGGCTAATGTATCCTTAAACCCTCAAACAGACTTTAGTCCCAAATTGGACTACAGGTCTCCCAACCAACTTTGGTTCAAGGGTACATCTCTGAACTCCTCTGACATCTGTCGTTGTAATCCTTCAACGTCGTCAGAGAGGTGACGGGTCCCGACGGCCATACATTCAATGGACCACCATGTCCCTAAACTGGAACAATAGAGCCCTCAAATGCTTTTTTGTCGGATCTAAACGATCCCGTTAAGTCGATCTTAGTCTCAAATCAGACTAACGTGTCCTTAACGAACGTTTGAGTTGATCTTAGCCTCAAATATGGCTAACGCATCCTCAAACCAAAACCCCAAACCCAAATCTAAGAAAATACGGATTTGGACTAATCCACGTCCTACGGGCGACGAAATAAATAGTCTCCGTATACAATCCACGGGCAACCACAAACAAAAAAAACACCCACGACACGAAGTGACCAGCTGGAGAAGGAGAAAGTTGTTACCGCGATGCAGTAGCATAATTAACTGCAGGGGCTTGCGCCTGCAGGGAAGAGCGTCCCCACAATCAAAAACCCCTCAACGAGGGGGAATCTGACAAAGTTTGCTACATCGGTCGCATCCGTTTAAACCTTCGATACATGGTGCCTTAAATCAACTTGGCATCTTCGGAGAGGTAGACGGATAACACCAATTAGCATCTGCCCCGAATCTCAAGCAAGACGGTCCATGTCTTAGCCGCCATTCGGAGGGGAACAACAAGTACTAGCTCGCTTCCAAGACCGATGTGGATCTGGTTCTGCTCTCGTGTCTTTGGGTTAATGCTTCTGTGGCGGCGTTACCTTCCAGCTGTCAGATAGAGCATACTTACCGAGCTGATACTGATCTTCGACCCAGTTCTTGAAGGTGAAGCAGTCTTTGAGAGGATGGCCTATTACTCGATGATAAGAGCAATAGTTCGGGCGAGAGGCTTCGCCTGCTTGCTCGTGGTGTTTAGACTCATGCAGTGTAAGCATCTGATGTTTTATAGCGAGGTCAAGTATCCCTATTGTCTTATCTTGAGGAAAAGAGTATGCTCGACTCATCTTCTTCATAAGGGACAAATCCAGACCGCTCGATTCTCGCTCGTGTGGCTTCTTGTTCCCGCTTTGTTGTTGTTGAGTGCCTTATCCGCTTTTTGACTTTTTTATGCCTCTACGTCGGGCCTTTTTTACAACAGGTTGACAGGGAGGGGCCTTTTCATCTCTCGCAGCTTGTTGGAGAAGGCGTTGCGTCCTAGCTTTTTCGTGGATGGCCATTTCGCGGTTGTGGTCGTCTCGAACTCTTTGACCAGCTTCCCTTATAATCTTGTCCATTTGTTCTTCGAATGACGGACTGGGCACTTTTGCATCAGGAACTTTTTCTGGTTCAGGATTAGCGTCCTCCCATTGAGCATCCCCTTCTTCATTGAAGTCATGTACGACGTAACAGTCGCGGAGTAGCTCTCGTTTCTTGGACCGAATGTATCCATGCCCGATTGTTTCCATCCTCCCACTAGGCAACTTGTGCTGAGTTCCGGGAACGTTCCAGATCCTATCATAGAATTTGGCTTTTCGAGCGGTCTGTTTGAAGGGTATCCCTTGGCGCTTCAACAGCCTTTTCAATCCTTCTGTATAATATCTAGGCAGACGGATGGGCTGAAGCCTATCAAGCGTAGGATCCGCACCATGCCAGATTTCTTTCTCCATTTTGGTTTCTTCAGAGCGGTAGAATAGAATTGCCTTTTCGCCTTCTCGCCTGGGAGGGATATAGAACGTCCGCAGCTCCTCTACACTGTAGGTATCGAGTGCATCCAGTTCTTTACGATGTTTAAGCGGAACCATGGCGACTTGCAGACTTTGCTCTTTGTCAACGGATATTTGTATTGAAGGCCGAGGAGAGAATATGGCATGGACCTCATCTTCCGAGTCACTACCAAAGATCAACGTAGGAGCAGTTGGTCCCGGCTTGTTGTATTGGGGTGGACCCGAATAAACTATTTCTTCCTCTTCCTCAGTATCACTCCTGAAGACAGGGATGGTGGCGTTAGCTTTGTTCTCCGGTTTGTGACATCTCTCCGTGTCCTCGAAATCCGGTAAGAAGTATTTTGCATCTTCATATTTGCGGACTTCGTTCACGGAGAATGGGTTCAGCTCTCCTGTTACGGTATACTCGAGACCATCCTTAAAATATTTCATACACTGATGTTGTGTAGAGGGAATGATGTTATACTCATGTAATTAGGGCCGACCGAGCAAAGCATTATAGCATGTCTTGGCGTCTATAACGTGGAATTTAATGTCCTTGATGAGTAGCCCAAAGCATAACGTCAGTATCACAGATCCGAGAGTCCGTGATGATTGAGAGTCGAACCCGGAGATAGTGATCTTATCTCGAGCGAGGTGCTGGACGCTCATGCAGATTTCTTTCAACACCCGTACATTGAGGAGATTGACGGAGGACCCGTTGTCAACCAAGATTTTGCCTATCTTTATATCATGGCAATACCCTGAGATATAGAGGGGACGATTGTGTTCGCACGTCCCGAGTAGGAGGTCTTCATCACCGAAAGTAACGTCGGCTGTGTTCACTTCTTCCAGCTCGTCCTTCATCTTTTCTTCGGCGAGAAATGCTTGGAATTGTTCTGGCTCTTGTAGCGCTTTGATCAATGAATCCCTTGCTCCCTTGGATAGTAAAAAGGCGTCGAGAATGCTGAGCTGCGAGGGTAGCTTCCTCAAGTGTGCCAGAACGTTGTAATCCACCTTATTTTTCTTTGGCGGGTCCTTGGCGGTTAGCTCTTCCATGACTTGGTCATCCAGGGCGATATCCTCAGAGACCTTTTTTTCCTTTATCTTTTTTATTTGAGGGTCCGAGATTCTTTTCAGGTAGCGTACGATTACGCAGCCGGATATTTTCGCAGGCCTTCGGCTCTTCCTCTTTTCCCGTGGTGGACTCTTTAAAGAGAGGGTTAAGAGCCATTTCCTCGTCAGAGTCGCTCCCGAATGTGAGAATTTGCGCTTCCCCGGCATTAACCATGCGACAATCGCCGGTGATTCTTCTGAGCTCCTCGGTTGTACTTTTCCGTTCCCGACGAGTTTTGCGCTTCTCCCGCTTAAAATGTTGCCGGTGAGCAACATATCCCTGCCACCATCTATTGAAAGCTTTGCACTCTTCGGTGGGGTGCGAAATCTTCCGATGATATAAGCAGTAGGAAGGGTGCATTTCTGCTTTGCCGGCAATGTTTCCTTCAGAGGGTGGTAGCTTCATCCCCATTGATATGGCTTTAGCAAACCTTTTCCTCGTCTTGAATTTGCTTTTATCTGCGGTGGATGTCTTTTGATTTGACGGGAGTGTCTCAACTCTTTCGTCTAGTCGTCGGCGCTTGGCCCTTTCAAATATGACCGTCTTGTGTTCCCGATCAGCTTTACTTTTCAAAAGAGCTTCGTTGAGGAATACATCAATTGTTTCATCCGATGGCCCCAGAAGTTCCGATTTAGAATCTGCCCCCAGCTTCTCAGTGCAAGGAGTTTTCTCATCATCCGTAAACGAGTGAGAGATCATATGACAACTTGCCGCGTAACCCTCAGATTCATCCAACGAGCTTTCTCCATCATCTTCGTTCTGAAAGACGTGGTTGAGGAACTCTTGGAGTGTGATGGGAGTCTGTGCTTTCTGGTTGTACTCCTCCAGTGCGTCAATCTGTTTTTGTAAGTCCATGCGCTTGTCGCCAGGCTTCACGGGCTTCTTAGATTTCTTCTTCTTCTTCTTTGAAGATTTTGGCGGCTGGTTGTGGATGCTTGGGCCATCACCACCAATCTTTGGAGTTGGGCGCGGCTTCAGCATCCCTTCGATGATCTGGGGTTCTAGCGGATTCTTCCACCTGATCGCCGGACATGTTTGGAGATCGTTCAACATCCTTTTGGTTTTAGCTGACAGCACGACCTCCCATGGGGCTTCTTCAACAAGAGAGCACGTTGTCCCCGGCATATTCGCCTTTTTAGGGGTATGAGGTTGCGGCGGGTTCACCTTCCATTTTTCAGACAACGCGAACTTGCCTTGCTGGTATTGGTCTTCAATCCAGTTTTTGAAGACGTAGCAATCTTCGATCGGATGACCCAATACTCGGTGATAGGGATAGTAATTGGGATCATTGACGTCGTTTGGATGCAATGGACATCTTGACTCCGGCAGATTGATGAGTCTGTTGCGTAATGCCAGCTCGAACAGTCTTCTCGTTTTATCCTGGGGAAAAGAGTAAGGACGTCCTAGCCTCTCCTCAAGGGGTATACGTGGACGCATATTGTTTTGACGGACAACCGGCTTCAGGTTACTCGGCTGTTGTTGAGTATTGGCGAAAACGATCGCTTTTCCTTTTCCCTTCTCATTTCGAGAGTCCGGCCTTGGAGGGGACGGTCTATGGCCCATCTGGTCCATTTGGGCTAATTTGTCGATCAAGGCCTGGAAGGTGGTCGGCTTGAAGAACGTCATGAACTGTGAGATAGTTGCATGAGGATCTAAGGTGCCCACGAACATGCCCACCGCCGGCGCTTCTTCAATGCGTCGTTCGCATTTTGACCACAAGTTCCGCCACCGTATCGCGTATTGGACCCACGTCTCGTCTGGCTTCACCCTGGCATTAATCACTGCTGTTATCGGGGTGCGTTCGCTGGCGCTTGCGAAACGCTGGGTAAACAACAACTCCATTTCAGCAAATGTCTTGATAGAGTCGTTTGGGAGTTCGGAATACCACTCGAATGCCATCTCCGACAAACTGCCAACAAACTGGCGAAGCAACAGTTTGTCATCGCCTCCAGTGTTGCCGCATAAGGCTCTGAATTGAGCGACATGCTGATGTGGGTTCCCTGTCCCCTTGTACACGTGGAATTTCGGGATCGTGTAGCCCGTCAGGTATTTGATCTGATCATACCAACTCGGATATGGTCTTCCCGTCTTGACAACTTGACCGGCTACCTCAGTTGCCTGGTGAACTCTTATCTACTGAGCTATATATTCATCCAGGGAAGCTTTAGAAATTGTCTCCTCCTTGGCTGTTGACAGAGCCGGTGGAGGATTCGACGTTTCTCCTCTGTCATCTTCAAGGACAATCGGAGGATCTTCGACCGGGGGATCCTGCTGGATCATCATACCCACCATGTTCTGGAACAGAAGGGCCATTCGTTTTATATTGGTTGCTTGCTCCGCAGCCTCTTTGTCCTTCTTTTCCAATATTCTCCGAAGGAACTCGGTGTCGGTTTCTTGCTCCTGGCGTTGATCCGAGGACGCTTCGAGGCTTTCTTTTGGCCTGGTGAGTGCGGCCATCGCAGTCATCATTTCTTGGAGCTTCTGCTGCTGCTCCTGAGCTTTAGTCACCGATCGCGTAAGCGGTCTATGACCTGTGGATATACGGCTGTCCTCTTTCCCGGACGCCATGTAGACGGTATGGATCACAATGCCCCCGGACTTAGGGCGTTTAGGCTCACTGCCTTTGACATTTGCCGCGGGCGTGGAGACTTTCTCCGTCCTTCTTCTTTTTTGAGTAGTCGACGTGGAGGGAGCCGTTGCAGTGGGCACCCAAGTGGTTGTCGTCCTTTGCGGTTTGACAGGACGGTCCTTTTCTTCCTGAACTTTAACCTTCTTCTGCTGGTAAGAGTGATCTTGAATGATTACTGAGTCCTGAACCCGTCGCCAGACCTTGTAAATTTTGGAGGACAGCCGTTGAGGGGGCTGCTCCGGCTTTGTTTTCTCCGCGGGTGGAGGAGATCTTTTCAGCACGGCAGTCGGAGAGTTCTTGCGTACCCTCCTTAGCGGTTCAAAGCTGTTCCTAGTCGGAACAGCAGCATTGATTTCCACCGTTGGAGCTGGTGGGGTTAGCCCAGAGGGGGAGTTGCCCCCGGCCTTCCTTACTCGGCGCCCGTGGCGACGTCGAGCGTTTCGAGCTGTTGGGGCTGGTTCGGCGATGGGGATGGTTTTGTCTTGCCCCCTGTCTAGATGAGGCGCCGCTAGTGCTAGCCTCTTGAAGACTGATGTTTTTTGAGTAGCGGTATCCAATCTGTCAAAGACAGACCTTCGAGCAGGAACGGGAGCCGGAATAGTCAGTCTTGTAAAGACCAACTCTTTGGCAGGAGAAGCCGCCTTGACGACTTCAGGAGCAGAGATGGCTATCTTCCTTGGGATGGCCACTTCAGGGGTCATGGGCTTCTTGGCAGGCCCATCAGAGTTCAGGCTCAGTCTGGTGAAGACTAAGGCTGCCGGCTTGACATTAGATGACCCGTCGAGAGGGGCCGTGGTGGTGGTGAGCCGATCGAAGACCGACTTCTTTTGCGCTTCCTACGGCAGCGGGACATTAACGTTCACTGGCGGGAGCATGGTCCCGAAGAACAGACCAGTAGTAGCCTGAGTCACTTGTTCCACCGGCATAGCAAAGATGGAGGCCGCTTGATGCCCATAAGCCACACCTCCAGGTGAGGCGGAGCGTCGGTTGCATTTGCATTTGGAGCAGTTTGAGCAGTTGGACGCCATTGCTGTTTAATTTCTGCACCAAGTAAGAGACCGAATCTTAGTAACTTGAAACCCGAGGGCAACCATTAACAAACCGCGATTGGTTCGTGAAAGACGACATACGAAGTGTGGAGTGGAAAGAGGAAAAGGTCCCACCGGACGTGCCAGAATCTGTTCCCCTTCGAATGGCGGCGCGACGACAGGGAGACGTCTTGCCTGAGATTCGGGGCAGATGCTATTTGGTTTTATCCGTCCACCTCTCCGAAGATGCCAAGTTGATTTATGGCATCGTGTATCGAAGGTTTAGACGGATGCGGCCGATGTAGCAGACTTCGTCAGATTCCCCCTCTTTCGAGGGGTTTTTGATTGTGGGGACGCTCTTCCCTGCAGGCGTAAGCCCCTGCAGTTAATTACGCTACCGCATCGCGGTAACAACTTTCTCCTTCTCCAGAATTTCACTTCGTGTCGTGGGTGTTTGTTTTGTTTGTGGTTGCCCGTGGATTGTATACAGAGACTAATTTATGTCGTCGCCCGTAGGACGTGGATTAGTCCAAATCCGTATTTTCTTAGATTTGGTTTTGGGGTTTTGGTTTAAGGATACGTTAGCCATATTTGGGGATAAGATCAACTTAAACGTTTGTTAAGGATACGTTAGTCCAATTTGAGATTAAGATCAACTTAACGGGATCGTTTAGATCCGACAAAAGAGCATTTGGAGGCTCTCTTGTTCCAGTTTAGGGACATAGTGGTCCATTTCCAGTTTAGGGACATGGTGGTCCAATGCCAGTTTAGGGACATGGTGGTCCAATGTTCCCATTTTGAGGACGCATATTGGTTTAAGGACGCATTAGTCCATGAGTTTAAGGACCCCACAGTCCGTATTGTTGGTTTAAGGACGCATTAGTCCATGAGTTTAAGGACCCCACAGTCCGTATTGTTGGTTTAAGGACGCATTAGTCCATGAGTTTAAGGACCCCACAGTCTGTATTGTTGGTTTAAGGACGCATTAGTCCATGAGTTTAAGGACCCCACAGTCCGTATAGTTGGTTTAAGGACACATTAGTCCATGAGTTTAAGGACCCCACAGTCCGTAGCGATGTGTGGTTGTCGGGACCCGTCACCTCTCTGACGACGTTGAAGGATTACAACGACAAATATCAGAGGAGTTCAGAGATGTACCCTTGAACCAGGTGTAAATTGATCTGGGAGAGCAGTCGTGCTCAGTTCAATTTAGTTTGAGGACTTATGGCCATGATTGGGTTAAGTCCAGTTGAAAATGTATAACATTTTATTTATCTTTGGCCTATTAGGCCTTTGCTTGGGCTCTGCCCATTTATTAATGCATAGTGTTGGGCTTTTAATTAAATGCACAACATTTGTTTTGGTCTGACAGACCTTTATTTGGGCTCTGCCCTTTTTTAAAGAATGCATGGAATTTTTATTAGGCCTGTTAGGCCTTTTTAATTGGGCTCTGCCCCTCTTTTAATAATGCAGAGCATTAATGGTCTGACAGTGCGCCACGTGGCCTGTCAGGCGCTCTGCGCCAATTGAGGAGCGCAAGGCGCAAGCGCATTTGAAGGTGACACGTGTCACGCTCTGGTGAGAGCAAGTCTGTTAGCGCAGTGCGCTGCGCTAATGCGCTACTGACACGTGGCGCGCTCTGGTGCAGTGCGCCAATTTAATAGCGCAGTGAGCTATATTTTGTGAGCGCAAGGCGCAGACTGACACGTGGCGCTTCCTGGTGACTTGCACCAGTCCAAGGAGCGCAACATTGCAAATCAAGAGTGCAAGGCACTGTTTCATGGCGCATAGCGCATCTTGATCCAATTAAGATCAAAGAGAAGAATCTTTTGAAGATGTTCTTTCTTCAAGATTCAAGAACCGAAGGTTCAACAAAAGGCAATGCCTTTATATAGATCAAAAGATCTGATAAAGAAGTAAATTACTTCTTTTTATTATTATTATTATTATTTATTCAAGATCTTGATCTTGTTCTTAGATCATTGATCTTTTTTCAAAGGTTTACCTTTTTTTTTGGAGTTCTTCTCAAAGTTTTAGAGGAATTCTCTGTTCTCTATCTCTGTGTCTGTGTGTTTTAGACTTGGAGTTTAGGGGCCTTTATATAGTGCCAATTGATTTGTTAAATCGGTTAAAGAGATCTTTCTCTGAGTGATTTAGGGATTTTTCCCCACCGTTGGATGTTTGATCATAGGGCTTCTGTTTTACAGAAGATAATCTTCTTGTTTTAACAAGATTAGAAAGATCTTTCAAGAATTTTTCTGTTTTAAATACTGGCACAGCTGGCGCAAGCGCGCCTGCGCTTGACACGTGTCGCGCAGCGCAGAGCGCAGCGCAACTGCGCTGACACGTGTCGCGCAGCGCAGAGCGCAGATCATCTGAAGCGTTGCTTCCTTTATTTTTTATTTTAAATAGAGCCTTGCTCTGATTGGGTGCGCTTTCTTGGACGCAGCGCTGGCGTGTCAGCTTTTGACACGTGGTGCGTTGCGCGCAGCGTAAGGAATCTGAAGCGTTGCTTCAATTTTTGAATTTTTGAAATTCAAACAGAGCTTTGCTCTGATTGGGAGAAACAGTGTCTAGGCAAGTGTGACTAAGGAAAGTGGTTACTTAATTAGGCCTGCTATTTTTGGTGATTCGTATAGTGAATACCTCCCACTTACCTGGCACTTACCTGGCCACAAGAGTAATAAAGAGGTGGTAGAGAATTGATCCTGCGACTTATCCTTTGGAAGTCTAGGAGCGGTCTAGTGACTTGACCTAGATGACCTTAGTTCTAGGGTGGATTGTACATTTTTTGTGATTATTCTCACGTCTGACACTTTTCAAAACAAACATTTTTAAATCATTCTCACACACGCTGCCACGTGCGCTAAACCCTCTTAGTGCATGATCGGCTGGACACGGGATTCTAGTACCCGTCTTGTCCGCGTTTCTGCTATCGACTCCGAAATCGGTACTTCTTCATCTTATTTTTCCCCTCCACCCACCACATCGACCGAGATGGACGGTTCTCCATCAGATTTTACCAATACACCCCTGCCACCACCCGTAGGTGCACAGAATCCACCACGCATCTTTTTTCAAGAAAGATGCTACCCGATACGCGGTCCTCTTCCTACTTGTCTATCTATTCCACCAGCTAATTGGGATAATTTTGAAATTAAACCCCACTTCATCAACCTGTTGCCCAAATTTCACGGGCTTGAATCCGAAGACGCATACCTTTTCATAATCAAATTCGAAAATGTATGTGCAATGATGGGCACTTCACAACTTTCTGTGGATGCTATGAGATTACGTCATCTCACTTTTACCTTGTGCGATCTAGCAGAAAAATGCCTTTATAACACTGTCGCACACTCTATGGCCAATTGGGATGAATTTGTTATAGCATTCCTTAAGAAATTTTATCCCAATCATAAGACCGCCTATGTTCGAAGCGAGATTAACCAGTTTACCCAGCTTTCTAATGAACCATTTTGGAAATGCTTTGAACGGTTTAAATATCTGCTTGTCCAATGTCCTCATCACGGAATCAATAGATGGGACCTTTGTCGAATTATATATGAGGGTGTTAATCCAGTGACAAAGCAGATGCTTGAAACCATTTGTCAATGCCATTTCATGTCTAAAGACGATGGTGAAGCATGCCAATTCCTGGAAGATCTCGCTGAAAAAACTTTATAGTGGAAAAGCGTTAGACCACCATCAACATCATCTACGGGAGGTATCCATCAGCTTGATGTTTCCATCGCAGTGAAGGCCGAAATGGCTGCGATACAAAGGAAACTCGAAGCCATAGAAAAAAGTCTCTTCAGCCTCCCTAAACCAGGTTATGCTCCCCAAAACCGTGTATGGTTGCTGTTCAGACCCATCACATCTGATTGAAGAATTTCCTTTGAATCCTCCGTTTCAAGGTCAAGAACATACTAATGCTACTTTTCAATAACGACCTAGAAACGATCCTTATTCTTCCACATATAATCAGGGATGGAAGAATCACCCTAATTTTGCTTGGAACCAAAACCAAACTTAAACTCAAATTACGTTCCCAAGCCAAAATAACTATCAAAGGGTTTCTCCACAGCAATAGCAACCACCACAGAGTCAGCACCCCCTTCAACCACAATCCTTTAAAAATTCGGCAAACAATTTTGCACCCTATAATAATTCTTTCCAAACGGCCGGTACCGAAAAATTCTCCGCACTCGATGAAACTTGGACACGTTTATTAAACATTCCTCACAAACGACGGCTAATTTAACGTCTTCTATCCAAACGTTAGTGCAAAACACTGCTTCTTACGGTGAAAGCATCAAATCAATAGAAGCACAACTTGCACTGTTAAATGCCGCGATGAGTGAGAGAGAGAAAGGGAAACTTCCATCTCAACCTCTACTAAATCTTGGCCACTCACAAAATTATAATGTGAGTGTCATAGCCACGTTGAGATCAGGAAGGGTGCTGAACAACCAAGTGGGTGAACATGTTGATGACGTTGATGTCGATGATATTAATGATACCCCGGCTTCTACTTCTTCTACTCCTACTTTGTCTAGTCCACCACCTTCTTCCGTGCCTATTCTCCGTCTTCCACTAGGCTCGAACTTTCTGCCCACTTCCTCGAGTCAACCTCAAACGATCCCAACTTCAATTTTGGGATTGATTCCATCCCCACAAACTTCTCTATAAATGGTGGACTAAACCCTTATTGATAAAGCTCCTTATCCAAATAGATTAAGGGGCCACAGACCAAGTCCCCAATGGAGAAGATTGTGAAATTTTTTAAGCAAGTTAACACAAATATTCCCCTCCTAGATGCTATCCAACAAGTTTCGTCCTATGCGAAAATTCTAAAGGACTTGTACACTAGGAAAAGGAAAATTTAAGTACTTAAAAAAGTTTTCTTAGCGAGTAATGTAAGCATTGCTTTTACCCAACAATTACCCAAGAAGCGAAAGGACCCCGGGAGTCCTAAAATACATATTGCTATTGGGGGTAAAAATATCAATCGCGCTCTACTCGATTTAAGTGCCGGTGTTAACTTGCTTCCGCATTCTGTTTATGAGCAATTAGGGATCGGAGAGTTAAAACCAGCGCACTGCATTGTTCACCGCCGAAAGACGCGACCGGGACGTTGGGACGTCCGGCCTGAATTTTGGGGGCAGATGCTATTTGGATTTATCCTTCCACCTTTTCGAAGATACCAAGTTGATTTATGGCACCGTGCATCGGAGGTTTAGACGGATGCGGCCGTTGTAGCAGACTTCGTCAGATTCCCCCTCATGTGAGGGGTTTTTGATTATGGGGACGCTCTTTCCTGCAGGCGCAAGCCCCTGCAGTTAATTACGTTACCGCATCGCAGTAACCACTTTCTCCTGCTCCAGATGGTCACTTCGTGTCGTGTGCGTTTGTTTTGTTTTTGGTTGCCCGTGGATTGTATACAGATACTAATTTATGTTGTCGTCCGTAGGGCGTGGATTAGTCCAAATCCGTATTTTCTTAGATTTGGGTTTAGGTTTGTTTAAGGACCGTTAGTCTTGTTTTAGACTAAGGTCAACTCAAACGTTTGTTGAGGATACATTAGTCTAATTTTAGACTAAGATCTACTCAACCGGATTTTGGGATCATTTAGATCCAAAGAAAGAGTATTTGGACTCCATCGTTTTAGTTTTAAAAAAAGATTCGGTCCGTTGTGTTTAAGGACATCATACTCCATATAGGTTTAAGGACATTATAGTCCATGGAGTTTAGTTTAGGGACGTTGCGGTCCATTGGGTTTAAGGACATCGTAGTCCATGGAATGTCTGGTTGTCGAGACCCGCCACCTCTCTGAAGATGTTGAAGAATTACAATGACACATATCAGAGAAATGAAGAGATGTACCCTTGAACCAATATTGGTTGGGAGATATGTAGTCAGGTTTAGGACTAAGACCAATTAGGGAAATTATGAGTGCATGTGCTCGGTTGGTCTAAATTAGGGACTTGTGGCCAACTTAGGCTTAGCCCACTCAGTTTTGATTAAAATGTTGAACATTTGTTTGGGTGTTGAACATTTGTTTGGGCTCAGTCCCTTTTTGTTCAATAATGCTGAGCATTAATTTGGGTTCTGACACCCCTCTTTCTTTTTGTCTTTTATTGAGTGTTGAACACTCTTTATGGCACAGAGCGCTTTATGTACAGAGCCTTTATGTACAGAGCACTTGGCGCTGAGAGCCAGACTTGGAGCGCTAAAGCACTTATTTTAAATTGGAGCGCAAAGGCGTTTCTTATAAAATAGCGCCCACGTAAGGAGCACGTGGCGCGCTTGGCGCTGAGCGCCAAACTTGGAGCGCTTAAAGCGCTTCTTTTAAATTGGAGAGCTAAGGCACTTCTTATAAAATAGCGCCCACGTGAGGAGTGCTTGGCGCTGAGCGCCAAACTTGGAGTGCTTAAAGCGCTTCTTTTAAATTGGAGCGCTAAGGCGCTTTTTATAAAATAGCGCCCAGGTGAGGAGCACGTGGCGCGCTTGGCGCTAAGCGCCAAACTTGGAGCGCTTAAAGCGCTTGTTTTAGATTTGAACGCTAAGGCGCTTCTTTGGCAGCTCTGATTAGTTTTGAGCTCTGAGAATTAAATTCTCAGTTTATAAGAAACTTTGTCTCATGGATCTAAGAACTGAGTTTCATCTTTTTATGAAGAGATGTTTATATCTCTTCTGTTTTTGTGAAAGACTTGGTCTTATAGATTTGTGATCTAGAAAAAGAACTAAGTTCTTCTGATGTGAAAGTTGAACTCTCAAATATAGAGGAGATGTTATGATCTCTCTTCTTTTTATTTACCTTGAAGAAAATTTCTTATTCTTAGAGCTTGCTCTTCTCTTTTTCTTTTCTGAGAACTTGAAGTTTATGGGAGGGTTCTTCTGTTGTTTGAAACTTGTGGGGAGGTTCATCCTTCCAAGACTTGAAGTCTTGGGTCCTTTATATAGGGGAGGCTGATTTTTTGAATCAGTTAAGGAAATCTCTCATTGAGAGATCTCTGATTGATTTGGGGGTGTTTCCCACCATTGGATCTTTGATCCAAGGGCTTCCGTTTTACAGAAGATATCTTTCTTATTATTAACAAGATTGGGAAAATATTTTCCCAAACAGAAATTATTCTGTATCTTGGTGATTTTTAATCACCATTGGATCTTTGATCCAACGATGCTATGATTTACAGAGCACAGTCTTTCTTATTTGGAAAAATTTGAGGAGTATTTCCTCAACAGAATTAAATTCTATAATTTGGTGATTCGTTCATCTCAGTTGGATCTTTGATCCAAGGGTGGAGAAAATTTAGTTCTAGCACTTGGTGCTCTCATGCTTTGCACGTGAGGCGCTGCCTCAAAGTCTTTGACTCTTAGCGCAGGCGCACTTGGTGTTGGCGCTCACGTGCTTTGCACGTGAGGCGCTGCCTCAGAGTCTTTGACTCTTAGAGCTGGCGCACATGGCGCCTGCGCTCTCATGCTTTGCACGCAAGGCGCTGCCTCAGAGTCTTTGACTCTTAACGCTGGCGCACTTGGCGCTAGCACTCTTGTGCCTTGCACATGAGGCGCTGCCTCAGTTTAAATTTCAAATTTTGAACATAGCTTTGCTCTGATTGGGGGAAACAAATGCCCCCCGCCGCTGCGCTCACGTGGCTCACACGTGAGTGCAGCGGTGGCAGCCTTTCCACCGTTGGATTGTCTTGGAGGTCGGATCGACTTCCAACGCCTATAAACAGGGCCTTTGGCCCTTTGAGATGACCTCTGTTCATCTTCTTATTTCTTTTTCTTGAGAATTTAATTTTCCCTCAGAGCTAAGCTCTCTACCTTAAAAAATTTCTTAGAGTCAAAACTCTGCCCAAATTTGGTAAGGATTAAACTTATTAACAGAGCTTTGCTCTTCTTAGATCGTAGATCTTAAAAAAATGTTTTAGGGTTTTACCCATTAACAGAGCCGTTCTCATCTTTAGATTATAGATCTGTTCATCTTCCATGAAGAACTCTTAGAGCTTGTTCATAGATCTTGAAGCTCTTGGAGTTTTTAACTTAGTAAAAGCTTTGCTTTTTAGGGTTCTGAAGGATTATTCCATCGTTTTCACAGAGCATAGCTCTTAGAGTTTTTAGGGAATTTTATTCCCCTCATAATTAGAGTTGACAGATGTCACTCCTTTTTGCAGAGCGTTGCTCTCGAGAGAGTTTAACTCCTTGGCCCGAGGAGTCTCTCATTAAATGAGGATCTCTTTTAGGATTTCTCCTTTATTTACGCAAATTTGAATTTGTTGGGTGTCTTAATCAGAACTTGTTTTCTCCGTGAGGATATCAAGAGTTGCTTAAATTCCTGTGTCTGTTTCAATAAGCATTTTCTTGATCAGTCTGATCACTAAACTCTTACTGATTTTCCTTTTTAGACACTATGGCCGCTCATCTGTATGATCTTAACGAGATTATTTCTTATGGAGACATTCGTGCACAAGGCTGTTGTCAAGACTAGGAGTTTATAAATTCTCAATGCGCTGAGATCATGAGCCGCTTTAATGAATACAACGGTCGACTACTTCCTTGTCTCTGCGATCTTTTGAAGATCGTCGTGAGAGCAATTTGGAACGCACTTTCTGAATTTTATGAAGCCGTACCGCTTAAGGTACCAGATGATGCCGAAGACAAGGTGCATTCAGTATATCTGATGGGCCTGATCTCGAAGATACGGCGAGATAATCTTGTTGATATCTTGCACCAAATTTTCCAACAGACGACGATAATCGCTGCCTATTGGAGGACGGACGACATTAGCGAGGATCTTGACGCTTGCATTCGTGAGAGGATGCACACGAAAATGGTCAGAGAGGCCAGAAGCATTTTAGACGGCCTTACTTCTGAATTTCTCAACACATGTCCCGGATTTAATGTTTTACGATTGTAAACATTTTTTAATGATGTTTTTGTCTTACTGTTTTCATCAATGTAAGAATTCTCTGAGGTATGAATGGCAAATTTTCCCTTTCTATGCATTTATTTTATGCGTTAAGCCTTTTTGCACGTACATGGGTGGATACGCTTCAAACACTTAATTGGATGCGAATCAAATGTTCTTTTTACTGCCTTGCATAATATGTGGTTGACGTCCATGGGTTATGACTTTTTGTTTTGACTTAGCGCAAAGTAGTTTATGTACTCTTGAGTATCACTTCCATTTCAGTCGCATGTAATTTTGGAAAGTATGGCTAGTAGATAGTAGATAGCGGTCCATCTTAACCTCCTTGTAAGGTAGCGATGGCTTAGGAAGCAGGTTCAGGTCTGCTGCCTAAGACATTTCAAGTTTATGAGCCGTGAGGGTCTCACAAAGACTTTTCTCCCTACGAGTCGAGAAGATCTCGTAGGCGTAATTTCTGATTTCCCTGAATCGAGATATTTTGCCAAGGACACTGATTTCCCTGGGGTTGAGATGAATCGAGAGATTCCTGCAAAAACAATGATTTTCCTGCGAGTCGACGCGAATCACGAGGTTCTCGTCAAGGACGCTGATTTCCCTGAATCGAGATATTTTTCCAAGAACACTGATTTCCCTGGGGTTGAGACGAATCGAGAAATTCCTGCAAAGACACTGATTTCCCTGCGAGTCGACGCGAATCGAGAGGTTCTTGTCAAGGACGCTGATTTTCCTGAATTGAGATATTTTTCCAAGGACACTGATTTCCCTGGGGTTGAGACGAATCGAGAAATTCCTGCAAAGACACTGATTTCCATATGGGTCGACGCGAATCGAGAGGTTCTCGTTAAGGATGCTGATTTCCTTGAATCGAGATATTTTGCCAAGGACACCGATTTCCCTGGGGTAGAGACGAATCGAGAGATTCCTGCAAAGACACTGATTTCTCTGCGGGTCGACACGAATCGAGAGGTTCTCGTCAAGGACGTCGATTTCCCTAAATCGATATATTTTGCCAAGGACACTGATTTCCCTGGGGTTGATTCACTTGTTTCCGAGACGGAGTCATTGGATGACGTATTTCCGTGACGGGGTCATTTGCTGACTTATTTCTGAGACGGGGTCATTGGATGACGTATTTCCGCAACGAGGTCATTGGATGACGTATTTCCATGACGGGTCATTTGCTGACGTATTTTCGAGACGGAGGTCATTTGCTGTCTTGCTCCGCTTTCTGCAGTGTCGGGGCTGACTTTAGGTTGTCTGTGAACTGTAGAGTCTTGGAACTGGGGACTGTTTCCCCCAATCAGAGCAAAGCTCTGCTGGAAATTCAAAATTCAAATTTTGAAGCAACGCTTCAAATCTCGGGCGCAGCGCGTCACGTGTCAAGCGCAGACACATCAGCGCAGCGCCCAAAGCAGCGCACCCAATCAGAGCAAAGCTCTATTTAAAGTAAAGTTAAAGGAAGCAACACTTCAGTTGCGCAAGCGCTGCGCTGCGCGACACGTGTCAGCGCAGATGCGCTAGCGCAGTTGTGCTGCGCGACACGTGTCAGCGCATATGCGCTAGCACAGTTGCGCTGCACGACGCGTGTCAGCACAGATGCGCTAGCGCAGTTACGCTGCGCTTTGCGCTGCGCGACACGTGTCAGCGCAGATGCGCTAGCGCAGCTGCGCTGTGCGCTGCTTAACACGTGTCACACGCTGAGGCGTTTGCGCCAAACAGAATTAAGATTTCAAAGAAATCTTTCTGTTCTTGTTAAAACAAGAAGATTTTCTTCTGTAAAATAGAAGCTCTTAGATCAAAGATCCGACGGTGGAAAAAATTCCCCAAATCACTCAGAGAAAGATCTCTTTAACAAATTTATGGGCACTATATAAAGGCCCCTAGACCTCAATTCAAGAGGATCAACATTTTCTTGAAAAATCAAGAGCTTCAAACAGAGAGAACTCTGAAGAAGTTTCAAGAAAAAGGTAAAAAAAATCTCCATGAAATAGAAGAAATTTCTTCTAATAGATCATTGATCTAAGAACAAGATCAATGATCTTCACATAATAAACAGTGCTTTGCACTTCTTATGAACCACTGGTTCTTTAAAACAAGAAAAACAAAATAAAGAACAGTGCTTTGCACCTTTTTATGAACCTTTGGTTCCTGAAATAAGAAAAAACTTGTTTTTTCTTTAATCTAAATTAGATCAAGGAAACGAATAGTGCTTTGCACTTCTTTTATGAACCATTGGTTCTTGAATCTAAAAGATTCTTAAATCATAGTGCCTTGCACTTGCAAACTGCGCTGTTGCACTCCTGGATTGGCGCAAGCCACCAGAGTGCGCCACGTGTCAGCAGCGCAGGCGCAGCGCATTAGCGCAGCGCACTGCGCTTGCGCGACACGTGTCAACACTACAAGCGCTTGCGCTCTCTGATTGGCGCAAAGCGCCTGATAAATGCAAGACATTTCCTAAAGGGCTAGGCCCAAATCAAAAAGACCAAGCATGCCTAATTAAATTGATGCTCTGCATCATTTATAAATAGGCAGAGCCCAAACGAAATAATAAAAATGCTATGCATTTTAAAGGGGCAGAGCCCAAACAAAGTAGATGCTTTGCATCATTTATAAATGGGCAGAGCCCAAAACAAATTGATGCTCTGCATCCTTTCTGGGCAGAGCCCAAACAAAGTAGATGCTTTGCATCATTTATAAATGGGTAGAGCCCAAAACAAATTGATGCTCTGCATCCTTTCTGGGCAAAGCCCAAATAAAAATAAAAAGAAATGCAATGCAAAAGCAAATAAAATGTTGAACATTTTTCAACTGGACTTAGCCCAATTTTGGCCGTAAGTCCTCAAATTAAATTGACTGAGCAAGATTGCTCTCTTAAATCAATTTATATCCGGTTCGAGGGTACATCTCCGAACTCCTCTGACACATGTCGTTGTAATCATTCAACGTCGTCAGAGAGGTGACGGGTCCCGACGACCACACACATTAACACGGACTGTGGGGTCCTTAAACTCGTGGACCGAAACGTCCTTAAACTAATATTGGACCGAAATGTCTTTAAACTAATAATGGACCGAAACGTCCTTAAACTAATGTTGGACCGAAACGTCCTTAAACTAACGATGGACCACCACGTCCCTAAACTGGAATATGGACCACTATGTCCCTAAACTGGAACAATAGAGCCTCCAAATGCTCTTTTGTCGGATCCAAACGATCCTGTTAAGTTGATCTTAGTCTCAAATCAGACTAACGTATCATTAACAAACGTTTAAGTCGATCTTAGCCTAAATATGGCTAACGTATCCTTAAACCAAAACACCAAACCTAAATCTAAGTAAATACGGATTTGGACTAATCCACGTCCTACGGGCGACGATATTGCTTAGTCTCCGTATACAATACACGGGTAACCACAAACAAAACAAACACACACGACACAAAGTGAAATTCTGGAGAAGGAGAAAGTTGAGCGTCCCCACAATCAAAAACCCCTCAAGCGAGGGGGAATCTGATGAAGTCTGCTACATCGGCCGCATCCGTCTCCGATACACGGTGCCATAAATCAACTTGGCATCTTCGGAGAGGTAGATGGATAAAACCAAATATCATCTGCCCCGAATCTCTGGCAAGACGTCCTAACGTCGTCGGCCGCCATTTGGAGGGGAACAGATTCTGGCATGCCCGGTGGGACTTTTTCCTCTTTCCACTCCACACTTCGTGTGTCATCTTCACGAACGAATCGCGGTTTGTTAAATGGTTGCCTTTGGATTTCAAGTTACTAAGATTTGGTCTTTTGCCTGGCGCAGAACTCAAGCATCAATGGCCTCTAACTGCACCAACTGCTCGAAGTGCCCCTGCAACGGATGCTCCACCTCCCCCGGAGGTGTAGCATATGGACCCCAAGCGGCTTCCTTCCTCGCTTTGCCGGTAGACCAGGTGACCCAGGCCACCACCGGCCTGTTTTTCGGGACTATGATCCCACCTACAAGCTTCTCTATGCCAATACCTGCATTGGAAGTGAACAAGAAGTCGGTCTTCGACCGGCTCACTGCTACGACGGCCCCTGTCAACGGGTCGTCCACTACCAAACCAACAGCCTCTGTTTTCGCCAGGCTGGATCAGAACTCTAAATTGGCTGTCCCAAGGAAGGCAATAACTGCTGCTCCAGAAGTCGTCAAGGCGGCTTCCCCTGTCAAAGAGTCAGTCTTTTCAAGACTGACGATTCCTGCTCCTGCCCCTGCTCGAGGATCTGTCTTCGATAGGTTGAATATCATCCCTCAAAAGACAACTTCAGTCTTTAGGAGGTTAACACCAGCGGCGCCTCATTCAGACAGGGGGCAAAAAGAAGCTGTCTCAATCTCCGAGCCAGTCCCAATGGCTCGTCATGCTCGACGTCGCCATTGGCAACGAGTGAGGAAGGCAGGGGGCAACTCCCCCTCAGGGCTAACTCCACCGGCTCCAGTGGTAGAAGTCAACGCTGCTGTTCCAACTGGGAACAGCTTTGAACTGCTGAGGAGGGTACGAAAGAATTCGCCAACCGCTACACTGAAAAGATCTCCTCCGCCCACGGAGAGAGTTCCGGAAATATAGCAAGAACAGCCCCCTCAACGGCTGTCCTAAAAAATATACAAGGTTTGGCGAAGGGTTCAAGACTCCGTGATCGACCCAGATCACTCTCGTCAACAAAAGAAGACGAATGTGCAAAAAGAAAAAGACCGTCCTATTAAACAGCAGGGGACAACGATCGCTAGGGTGCCCACTGCAACGGCCCCTTCAACTTCAACGGCCCACAAAAGAAGGAGGCCGGAGAAAACCCCCGCGTCGGCGACAAATATCAGAGGTGGTGAACCCAAACGCCCTAAGTCAGGGGGCATTGTAGTTCATACCGTCTATGTGGCGTCTGGTAAAGAGGACAGTCGCATATCTACGGGTCATCGACCGCTTACGCAATCAGTGACCAAGGCGCAGGAGCAGCAACAGAAGCTCTAAGAGATGATGAACGCTATGGACGCACTTACTGGGCCAAAAGAAAACCCCGAAATGTCCTCGGATGAACGCCAAGAGGAAGAAACCGACGCTGAATTCCTTCGTCGAATATTGGAGAAGAAGGACAAAGAGGTTGCTGAACAAGCAGCCAACATACAACATATGGGCCTCTTCTTCCAAAACATGGTAGGGATGATGATACAACAAGATCCTCCGGCCGAAGAGCCCCCGATCGTCCTTGGAGACGATAGGGGAGAGACATCAAATCCTCCGCCAGCTCTGTCGATGGCTAAGGAGTATACAATCTCCAAAGCTGATTTGGACGAGTACATAGCCCAACAAATACGGGTTCATCATGCGACCGAAGCAGCCGGCCAGGTCGTAAAAACAGGGCGGCCATATCCAAGTTGGTACGATCAAATCAAGTACCCACCAGGTTACACAATTCCCAAGTTCCATGTCTACAAGGGGACGGGCAATCCTCACCAACATGTTGCCCAGTTCAGGGCACTCTGCGGTAACACCAGCGGTGATGACAAGCTTTTGCTTCGCCCGTTTGTTGGAAGTTTATCAGATACGGCGTTCGAGTGGTACTCTGAGCTCCCGAACGACTCTATCAAAACCTTCGCGGAGATGGAGCTGTTGTTTACTCAGCGTTTTGCAAGCGCCAGTGAACGCACCCCGATGACGGCACTGATTAACGCCAGGGTAAAACCAGGCGAGACATGGGTTCAATATGCTATACGATGGCGGAACAAAGGGAAGGGAAAAGCGATCGTTGTCGCTAATGCTCAACAACAACCGAGCGACTCGAAACTGGTTGTTCGTCAAAATAATATGCGTTCGTACGTAGCCCTTGAAGAGAGGCTAGGACGTTCTTACTCTTTTCCCCGCGATAAAACGAGAAGGTTATTCGAACTGGCGTTGCGCAACCGACTCATAAATCTGCCGGATCCAAAACGTCCGTTGCAACCAAGTGATGTCAATGAACCCAACTACTGTCCTTATCATCGAGTACTGGGCCATTCAATCGAAGATTGCTACGTCTTCAAAAATTGGCTTGAAAACCAGTACCGACAGGGCAAATTCGCGTTATCTGACAAATGGAAGGTGAGTCCCCCGCAGCCCCACACCTCTAAGGGGACGAATACGCCGGGGGCAACATGCTCCGTCGTTGAAGAAGCTCCTTGGGAGGTTGTATTATCAGCCAAGACAAAGAGGATGCTAAATGATCTTCAGACATGTCCAGCGATTAGGTGGAAGAACCCGTTGGAACCACAGGTCATTGAGGGGATGTTGAAGCCGCGTCCAACTCCAAAGACCGATGGAGGTGGCTCAAGCACTCGCAACCAGCCGTCAAAATCTTCGAAAAAGAAGAAGAAGAAATCTAAGAAGCCCGTGAAGCCTGGCGACAAGCGCACGGACTTGCAAAAACAAATTGACGCGCTGGAAGAATACAACCAGAAGGCACGGACTCCCATTACATTCCAAGAGTTCCTCAATCACGTCTTTCAAGAGGAAAATGAGGGAGAAAGTTCATCTGATGAATCTGAAGAATGCGTGGCGAGCTGTCATGTGATTTCCCATTCGTTCATGAACGATGAGGAGACTTCTTGTACTAAAACGCTGGGGGCAGATACCGAATCAAAAATTCGGGGTCCATCGGATGAAGTAATTGATGTATTCCTTAATAAAGCTCGGTTGAAAAGTAAAGCTGATCGAGAACGCGAGGCGGTCATATTTGAAAGGGCCAAACGCCAGCGACTTGATGAAAGAGCTGAGACGATCCCGCTGGAGCAAAATGCCTCCACCGTCGACAAAAGCCAATTCAAGATGAGGAAAAGGTTTGCTAAGGCCATATCAATGGGTATGAAGCTACCATCCTCCGAAGAAAAAATTACTCGTGAAATAGAAATGCACCCCTCCTATTGCTTATATCATCAGAAGGTTTCGCACCCCACTCAAGAGTGCAAAGCTTTCGATAGATGGTGGCAAGGATACGTTGCTCATCGACAACGCTTTAAGCGGGAAAAGCGCAAAACTCGTCGGGAGCGAAGAAATACTACCGAAGGGCTTAAAAGAACTACTGGCGATTGTTGCATGGTTAACACCGGCAGGTCACAAGTGCCTACATTCGGGAGCGATTCTGATGAAGAGCTGGAACTCGCCCCTCTCTTTAAAGAGTCCACCTTGGAAAAAGAAGAAGAGCCGAAGGTCTGCGAAAATATCCGGCTACGTAATTGGACGCTGCCTGAAAAGAATCTCGGACCTTCAAATAAAAAAGATAAAGGGAAAGAAAAGGTCTCTGAAGATATCGTCTTAGATGACCAAGTTGTGGAAGAGCTAAATGCCAAGGACCCGCCAAAGAGAAATAAGGTGGATTACAACGTCTTAGCGCATTTGAGGAAGCTACCCTCACAGCTCAGCATTCTTGACGCCCTTTTGCTATCAAAGGAGGCGAGAGATTCGTTAGTCAAGGCATTACAAGATCCAGAACAATTCCAAGCTTTCCTGGCCGAGAAAAAGATGAAGGATGAATTGGAAGAAGTGCACACCGCCGATGTCGCTTTTGGTGACGAATACCTTCTCCTTGGGACGTGCGAACACAATCGCCCCCTTTATGTCTCAGGATACTGCCACGATATAAAGATAGGCAAAATCCTGATCGACAATGGGTCCTCCGTTAATCTCCTCAATGTGCGGGTGTTAAAAGAAATCTGCATGAGCGTCCAGCACCTTGCTCGGGATAAGATCACCATCTCCGGGTTCGACTCCCAATCATCAAGAACTCTTGGGTCTGTGATACTGACGTTACGCTTTGGGCTACTTGTCACGGACATTAAGTTCCACGTCATAGACGCCAAGACATGCTACAATGCTTTGCTCGGTCGACCATGGTTACACGAATACAACGTCATCCCTTCTACACAACATCAGTGTATGAAGTATGCTAAGGATGGTCTCGAGTATACCGTGGCGGGAGAACTGAATCCGTTTTCCGTGAACGAAGTTCGCAAATATGAAGATGCCAAATACTTCTTACCGGATTTCGAAGACACGGAAAGGTGTCACAAGCCGGAGAACAAAGCTAACGCCACCATCCCTGTTTTCGGGAGTGATACTGAAGAGGAAGAGGAGATAGTGTATTCGGGTCCGCCCCAATACAACAAACCAGGACCGTCCGCTCCTACGTTGATCTTTGGTAGCGACTCGGAAGATGAGATCCATGCTGTATTCTCTGCTCGACCTTCAATACGAACGTTCGCTGATGAAGAACAAAGTCTACAAGTCGCCATGGTGTCCCATAAACACCGTAAAGAATTGGATGCACTTGATATCTACAATGTAGAGGAGTTGCGGACATTCTATATCCCTCCCAGGCGAGAAGGTGAAAAGGCAATTCTATTCTACCGCTCTGAAGAAACCAAAGTGGAGAAAGAAATCTGGCATGGAGCGGATCCTACGCTCGACAGGCCTCAGCCTATCCGACTTCCCAGATGTTATACGAAAGGTTTGAAAAAGCTACTGAAATGCCAGGGGATATCCTTCAAGCAGACCGTTCGAAAAGACAAGTTCTATGACAAAGTCTGGAACGTTCCCGGGACTCAACGCAAACTGCCTAATGGGAGAATGGAGACAAAAGGACTTGGATACATCCGGTCAAAGAAACGAGAGCTACTAAACAGCTGCTATGTCATGTATGACTTCGATGAAGAAGCGGATGCTCAATGGGAGGACGCTAATCCTGAGACAGTGAAAGTTCCAGATGCAAAGGAGCCCAGTCCGTCGTTCGAAGAACAAATGGACAAGCTTATAAGGAAAGCTGGTCAAAAAGTCCGAGACGACCACAATCGCGAGATGGCCATTTACGAGAAAGCCAAAACGCAACGCTTCTTTCAACAGGCCGTCAAAGATGAAAGTGCCGCCCCCTGTCAACCTGTTATAAAAAAGGCTCGACGCAGAGACAGAAACAAGTCGAGAGGCCAAAAAGGCGCTCAACAGCAACAAAGCGGGGCTAAGAAGCTACGCAAGCGGGAGTCGAGCGTTATTGATCTATCCCTCATGAAGAAAATGGGTCGAGCATACTCGTTTCCTCAGGACAAGACGAAGAAAATACTTGACCTCGCTCTAAAACATCAGATGCTTACACTGCCAGAGTCTAAACACCCCGAACAAGCAGGCGAAGTCTCTCATCCGGATTATTGCTTTTATCACCGAGTGGTAGGGCACCCTCTCGAGGACTGCTTCACCTTTAAGAATTGGGTTGAAGATCAGTATCAGCTTGGCAAGTTCACTCTGTCCGACAACTGGAGGGTAGCGCCGCCACAGAAGCACGAACCCAAGGCCACGGAAGAAGAACCAGTTCCACATTGGGATTGGAAGCGAATTCGTACTTGTCGCATGATAACAATGTCAAAAGAAGAGCCCGAGAACATGGATGACCTTCCCTGGTGCTTTGAAAACAGCAACGATGAGGTAATCTCAGAATTCCCACCAGCACCAAAAGAGCTGGAAGATGGAATCCATACCACTGCAGATAACCTTAAGAAAATTGAGTTGGGGACAGCGAATGACCCGCGACCGACATTCATCAGCGAGCTGCTGTCTGAAGAAAGGGTGGCCGCGTTAAAGGACGTGCTTTTACAGCATAGAGATTGCTTCGCATGGAACTATTCCGAAATGCTGGGACTAGATCCAGAAATTGCTGTGCACAGATTGGCGATATCCCCGGACATCAAGCCAGTCAAACAGGCGCCGAGGAGAATGCGGCTCGAGCTTGAGATGAGCATCAATGCCGAGGTCAAGAAGCTGATCGACTCTAGCTTTATTCAGGAGGTTCAATACCCTGAATGGATCGCCAACATCGTCCCGGTGATGAAGAAAAATGGGACAGTGCGCATATGCGTAGACTTCCGGGATCTTAATAAAGCTTTCCCGAAGGACGATTTCCCAGTGCCAGTCACCGAATTGATGATAGACAATACGTCCACTCATGAGGTTTTCTCCTTCATGGACGGCTCGTCAGGATATAATCAGATAAAAATGCATCCCGAAGACCAGAACCACACCGCCTTCAGGACCCCTTTGGGAATATTTTGTTACAAGGTGATGCCCTTCGGTCTAAAGAACGCCGGCTGTTTACCCCAATCAGAGCAAAGCTTTGTTCAAATTCCAAGGTGGGAAACGAAGCAACGCTTCTGTTTCCCCCAATCAGAGCAAAGCTCTGTATTGAAAATTAAAATTGAAATAAATGAAGCAACGCTTCAGATCCTTTGCGCTGCGCGCAACGCGCCACGTGTCAAAAGCTGATACAATAGCGCAGTGCCCAAAGCAGCGCACCCAATCAGAGCAAAGCTCTATTTAAAGTAAAGTTAAAAGGAAGCAACGCTTCAGTTGCGCAAGCGCTGCGCTGCGCGACACGTGTCAGCGCAGATGCGCTAGCGCAGTTGCGCTGCGCTTTGCGCTGCACGACGCGTGTCAGCGCAATTGCGCTGCGCTTTACGCTGCGCGACACGTGTCAGCGCAGATGCGCTAGCGCAGTTGCGCAGCGCTGTGCGCTGCACGACACGTGTCACGCGCTGAGGCGTTTGCGCCAAACAGAATTAAGATTTCAAAGAAATCTTTCTGTTCTTGTTAAAATAAGAAGATTTTCTTCTGTAAAACAGAAGCCCTTGGATCAAAGATCCAACGGTGGGGAAAATTCCCCAAATCACTCAGAGAAAGATCTCTTTAACAAATTTAACTAATTTATGGGCACTATAAAAAGGACCCTAGACCTCAATTCAAAGGCATCAACATTTGTTGAGAAATTAAACAGAGAGAACTCTGAAGAATTGGAGAGAAATCCTCAAGAACAAAAAAGGTAAAAAGCCTTTAGAAAAAGAGAAAATTCTCTTATGAACAGATCATGAATCTAAAAACAAGATCAATGATCTTTAATAAAAAACAAAATAAAAATAGTGCTTTGCACTTTTTATGAACCTCTAAATCCTGAAATAAGAAAAAACTTGTTTTTCTTTGATCTAAATTAGATCAAGAAATCAAATAGTGCTCTGCACTTCCTTTATGAACCTTTGGTTCTTGAAACTAAAAGATTCTCAAATTAATAGTGCCTTGCACTTATAAATCTGCACTGTTGCGCTCTTGGGCTGGTGCAAGCCACCAGAGAGCGCCACGTGTCAGCACCTGAACCAGTTGCGCTACGCACTTTTGAAATAGAGCTTTGCTCTCCGAAATTGGCGCAACTCACCAGAGCGCGCCACGTGTCAGCAGCGCAAGCGTAGCGCACTAGCGCAGCGCACTGCGCTGCATGACACGTGTCATCATCACAAGCGCTTGCGCTCTTTGATTGGCGCAAAGCGCCTGAAAATGCAATGCATTTCCTCTGCTAAAGGGCCAGGCCCAAGTCAAAAAGACCTAGCAGGCCAAAATAAATTGCAAAGCAATAAAAAGGGGCAAAGCCCAAGTGAAATTGATGCTCTGCATCATTTATAAATGGGCAGAGCCCCAAAACAAATTGATGCTCTGCATCCTTTATGGGCAGAGCCCAGATCAAAGTAAAAAGAAATGCAATGCAAAACCAAATAAAAGCGATGAGTATTTTCCAACTGGACTTAGCCCAATTTTGGCCGTAAGTCCTCAAATTAAATTGACTGAGCAGGATTGCTCTCTTAAATCAATTTACCTCCGGTTCGAGGGTACATCTCCGAACTCCTCTGACACCTGTCATTGTAATCCTTCAACGACGTCAGAGAGGTGACGGGTCCCGATGACCACACATCAACATGGACTGCGGGGTCCTTAAACTCGTGGACCGAAACGTCCTTAAACTAATGTTGGACCACCATGTCCCTAAACTGGAGATGGACCACCATGTCCCTAAACTAGAATAATAGAGCCCCAAATGCTCTTTTGTCGGATCTAAACGATCCCGTTTAAGTTGATCTTAGCCTCAAATATAGCTAACGTATCCTTAAACCTTCAAACAGACTTTAGTCCCAAATTGGAGTACAGGTCTCCCAACCAACCTTGGTTCAAGGGTACATCTCTGAACTCCTCTGATATCTGTCGTTGTAATCCTTCAACGTCGTCAGAGAGGTGACGGGTCCCGACGGCCATACATTCAATGGACCACTATGTCCCTAAACTGGAACAATAAAACCCAAACGTTCTTTTGTCGGATCTAAACGATCCCGTTAAGCTGATCTCAGTCCCAGACAGGACTGATGTATCCTTAACGAACGTTTAAGCTGATCTTAGCCTCAATAAGGCTAATGTATCCTTAAACTAAAAACACCAAACCCAAATCTAAGTAAATACGGATTTGGACTAATCCACGTCCTACGGGCGACGGTATTACTCAGTCTCCGTATACAATCCACGGACAACCACAAACAAAACAAACACACACGACACGAAGTGAAATTCTGGAGAAGGAGAAAGTTGTTACCGCGATGCGGTAGCGTAATTAGCTGCAGGGGCTTGCGCCTGCACGGAAGAGCGTCCCCACAATCAAAAACCCCTCAAGCGAGGGGGAATCTGACGAAGTCTGCTATATCGGCCGCATCCGTCTAAACCTCCGATACACGGTGCCATAAATCAACTTGGCATCTTCGGAGAGATGGACGGATAAAACCAAATAGCATCTGCCCCGAATCTCAGCGTCAGGACTTCGCAGTCTTGTGCGCCGTCATTCGGAGGAGATCGCCGGCGCCACCTATCAGAGGGCCATGATGAAGATCTTCGATGACCTTATACAAGAAATCGTCGAATGTTATATCGACGGCCTCGTGGTCAAGAGCAAATCATACGAGGAACATCTCGAGCATCTAAAGACTGTATTTCGACGCCTTCGACAATACAACTTGAAGATGAACCCTCTTAAGTGTGCGTTCGGGGTTTCCTCGGGTAAATTCCTAGGATTCATCGTCCGACACCGAGGTATCGAAATAGATCCGTCAAAAATCAAGGCGATCATGGAAATGCCTCTGCCAAGGACTATCAAACAGCCGCGGTCTCTCCAAGGGAAGCTCACGTATATACGGCGATTTATAGCCAACCTTTCAGGAAAGTGTCGTCCTTACAGCCACCTAATGAAGAAGGGAACCCCATTCGTCTGGGACCAAAAATACCAAAGCGCGCTAGACGAGATCAAACAATACCTGCAGAGCCCGCCGGTGTTGGCTGCTCCGGTCAAGGGAAAGCCCCTCATTCTTTATACAACCGCTCTCGAAGGCTCCTTGGGCGCATTATGGGCACAAGAGAACGATCAAGGGAAGGAAAGAGCACTCTACTACTTAAGTCGAGTTCTGCTGGGGGCAGAAATCGACTACTCCCCCATTGAAAAACACTGCCTGGCGTTGATCTTCGCGATAACAAAGCTCAGGCACTATGCGTTGGCGCATGAAGTCCGTCTCATTTCAAAGGTGGACCCCCTTAAATATTTGATGTCGAAGGCCATATTGACGGGATGACTCGCTAAATGGGCCCTGCTCTTGATGGAGTTCTCGATAACGTATCAACCTCTCAAGGCAGTGAAAGGCCAGACAATCGCCGACTTCCTTGCTGAGCACCCGATACCTGCCGATTCTCCTCTGAATTGCGATTTGCCAGATGAACATGCGTTTGACGCGATTGACGGTGGTGATACCCGATGGGAGCTTTATTTCGATAGAGCATCTTCCGTGAAGAAGCGCAAACAAAGTACCCCTATAATCAAATCGGGGGTAGGACTCATCTTTGTAACTCCATAAGGAGGGATAATGCGCTTTGCTTTCTCCCTGACGGAGTCGAGGACAAACAATGAAGCCGAATACGAAGCTTTGATAGCAGGCCTCGAGATCGCCATCGACATGGGAATTGAAAACCTCCTCATATACGGAGACTCCCAACTAGTCGTTAGTCAAGTAAACGGCGACTACCAAACGTGCAAGCCAAAGTTGGTAAAGTACGGCGAAAAGGTGCAGCAACTGTTGACCCAAATTCCCTCCTATACTTTGGAGAACATACCGCGCGCGGAAAACAGCAAAGCGGATGTACTAGCCAAACTCGCTAAAGAACTGGCCGACGAGAACCTCGATAACGTAAAAATCATGGTACAAAGCCGTCGAGTGTTTGCCCCAGCAGAAATATCTCCGGAATCATCCGAAAAAAAAGGAGCTAGTGAGCAGACTACCCTGCAAGTAAAAGATTGGGAAAATACCGAGGATTGGAGAGAAGTCTTCATAGACTACTTTAAGTCCTACCGAATGCCTGAAGAAGCGTCCTCAAGACATCAGCTTATGAAACGAGCTCTGTCTTTCGCCTTCGTCAATGATACGCTATACAAGAGGTCGTTTGATTCTCTATGGCTGAGATGTCTCGGACCTGACGAAGCGAAAAGAGTCGTTCAGGAAGTTCACGACGGACTCTGCGGTTCTCACCAAGCGGGCCCGAAGATGAAGTTGAAGATTAAACGAATGGGCTATTACTGGCCCACGATGATCCAAGACTGCCTTGAGTATGCGAAGCAGTGCCACCCGTGCCAAATTCATGGGGACTTCATCCACCAGCATCCAAATCCACTACATCCAACGGTGGCTAGCTGGCCGTTCGAAATGTGGGGAACTGACATAGTCGGCCCCATCGAACCAGCATCTTCTAGAGGACATCGTTTCATCCTGGCGACGACTGACTACTTCTCCAAATGGGCAGACACAGTACCGCTGAGGGAAGTGAAGACGGAGAATATCCTCTATTTCTTCAAGACGCGCGTCCTATATCGGTTTGGAACTCCACGACGGATCATTTCCGATAACGGGCCAGCTTACAGAAGCCACAAGATCAGTCGCTTCGCACAACAGCACAACATAGACTGGAGATATTCCTCGGTTTATAATCCACGAGCTAACGGTCTAGCTGAGGCCTTCAATAAGACCTTGACAAAGATCATGAAGAAAACGGTGTCACGAAATAAGAAAGACTGGCACGAGAGACTGCAAGAAGCTTTTTGGGCGTATCGAACTACGTTTAAGACGGCCACAAACACAACGCCGTACGCGTTGGTATTCGGTACGGAAGCAATGCTTCCCCTCGAAATAGAGTTACCCTCTCTAAGAGTGGCAGTCCACTACGAGCTAACAGATGAAGAAAATGCTCACCTTCGGCTTGAGGAGCTTGACGCCCTCGATGAGACCCGGCTCATAGCGCAGCAAAATCTGGAAGCCTATAAAGCAAAGATGACACGCTCATATGAAAGATTGACCCGACCGAGGACATTCCGCCGAGGCGAACTCGTGCTAGTGGTCAAAAGGCCTATGATCCCCAATCGCGCCAAGCGGGGAAAGTTTGAGCCAAACTATGAAGGCACGCACATCATAGACAAGGTCTACCAAGGTGGAGCCTATCTACTTATGGATATGCACGGTGAAAGGCCTTTCAAGCCAATAAACGGTCGCTTCCTAAAGAAATACTACGCTTAATGAGCCACAGCCTGGGTCAGTGATAGATGACGACGACTATGTCCGCTCGCTATCTTCCTCAGCTCAAGCTTTATAAGCAGTAGCCGACCTTCTCCATGACGGACCGAAACGTCCTTAAACTAATAGCGGACCGAAACGTCCTTAAACTAATACCGCAGCATCCGTAGGATGACAAAATAAAAAAATATAAAAAAAATATAAATAAATAAAAACGGTATGTCCATAAGCAAAAAGGGGCACGGATGAAAACCCGAAAGGGCGCCGTGAGTAAAAACAGCAGGACTACCGGCGAGTGTTCGTGAAAACCCGAAAGGGCGCGACCTCGTAAAAAAAAGGGAAAAAAGTAATAAATAAAAAAAATATAAAATAAAAACGGTATGTCCATAAGCAAAATGGGCATGGATGAAAACCCGAAAGGGCTCCGTGAGTAAAAACAGCAGGACTGCCGGCGAGTGTTTGTGAAAACCCGAAAGGGCGCAACCTCGTTAAAAGACACTTATAGGGTCCTCTCGACCTTGTAAGGAGAAACCACCCGCGTGAGATCCTTACGACTCGCAAGGGAGCAACACACTCAGGAATCCCCACGATTCCTAAGGAGAAAATACACTTGCGAGATCCTCACGACTCGTAAGGAGAACTCTCTTATGGGACCCTTACGGCTCATAAGATTGAAAGTCTTAAGTTACAGAGACCTAAACCTGTGCTTAAGCAACCCCCACAACCTCTAATATTGCCCTACAAGTGGTTCAATACTGACTCTTGTATACAATCCATGGGCGCGAATAGACATTCCCCTAACCAAGTTTCATCCATGATTGGGGATATGTTCGTATGGTGAACGACCCTTATCAGTCCTCTCGACTTGCAAGGAGAAAACCCTCTTGTGGGATCCTTACGAATTACAAAGGAACATACACTTAGGAATTCTCACGATTCCTAAGGAGAAAATACACCTACACGATCCTCACGACTTGTAGGGAGAAATACCTTTGTGAGACCCTTACGGCCCATGAAGTTAAAAGCCTTAGTCGACAGGACCTTAACCCTGTTCGCTAAGCCACCTTTGTTCGACATCGACAGAGGCAAATGATGATTCGCTCCTGGCAATATCCCAGTTGCAGCGGTGCTGATGCCGAAATCGGTATCTAATTTCAGGTTTACGGTAAAAAACCGGTAGGCCGCACATGCATACGAAATAGCCGAAATGATAGGGCAACTTGCAATAAAAAAGCAGCAAGTAAAAACGTATGCATACAAAATAGCCGAAATGATTGGGCAACTCGCAGTAAAAAGCAGCAAGTAAAAATAAAATAAATAGCCGAAACGATTGGGCACCACGAAAAATAGCCGAAATGATTGGGCAATCGCGACCTTCGTGATATAAAAGCTGAAATGATAGAGCATCGCGGAAATAAAACAAAAAAAATGATAAAACTTTGGCCCTACAGTTGAGATCATATCGATCCCTGTACACGATCCAAGGGCGTAAACAAAGAGGGAACCATACTTTCCCAACAGGCTCCGCCAGAAAACGAAGCCAAATCTCGACGGTTCATCCCAACTCCGAAGAAACCAGTGTCTTCGTCAAATACCTCGACTCAGGGAAACAAACAATCCTTGACAAGAGCCTCCTGATTCGCGTCGACTCGCAGAGCAACCAGTGTCTCCGTGGGAAATTCTCGATCCGTTTCAACACCAGGGAAACAAATAATCCTTGGCGCTAAGAAAACAAATAATCCTTGGCAAATACCTCGATTCAGGGAAACAAACAATCCTTGATGAGAGCCTCCTGATCCGCGTCGACTCGCAGAGCAACCAGTGTCTCCGTGGAAAATTCTCGACCCGTTTCAACACCAGGGAAACAAATAATCCTTAGCAAATACCTCGACTCAGGGAAACAAACAATCCTTGACAAGAGTCTCCTGATCCGCGTCGACTCGCAGAGCAACCAGTGCCTCCGTGGGAAATTCTTGACCCGTTTCAACACCAGGGAAACAAATAATCCTTGGCGCTAAGGAAACAAATAATCCTTAGCAAATACCTCGACTCAGGGAAACAAACAATCCTTGACAAGAGTCTCCTGATCCGCGTCGACTCGCAGAGCAACCAGTGCCTCCGTGGGAAATTCTCGACCCGTTTCAACACCAGGGAAACAAATAATCCTTGGCGCTAAGGAAACAAATAATCCTTAGCAAATAACTCGACTCAGGGAAACAAACAATCCTTGATAAGAGCCTCCTGATCCGCGTCGACTCGCAGAGCAACCAGTGCCTCCGTGGGAAATTCTCGACTCGTTTCAACACCAGGGAAACAAATAATCCTTGGCGCTAAGGAAACAAATAATCCTTGGCGCTAAGGAAACAAATAATCCTTAGCAAATACCTCAACTCAGGGAAACGAACAATCCTTGACAAGAGCCTCCTGATCCGTGTCGACTCGCAGAGCAACCAGTGCCTCCGTGGGAAGTTCTCGACTCGTTTCAACACCAGGGAAACAAATAATCCTTGGCGCTAGGGAAACAAATAATCCTTAGCAAATACCTCGACTCAGGGAAACAAACAATCCTTGATAAGAGCTTCCTGATCCGCGTCGACTCGCAGAGCAACCAGTGTCTCCGTGGGAAAATTCCCGATTCGTCTCAAATTGCAAAATGAAGCCTCAAGCAGCAGGGACTAAAAAACTTGCTTCCTGAACAATGGGACCCTGCAAGTCGATCTAAAACGTTCTCTTGCGAACTATTCATGGGTCTCACTCTCCAAAGTCGAATTTCGACAAGGAGGAAAACAACCGCTTACGAGTCCTCTCGACTCGTAAGAGGGAAAAATTCTCTTATAGGATCCCTACGACTTATAAGAGAAGACACACTTGGGAATCCTCACGACTCCTAAGGAGAAAATCCACCTATGAGATCCTCTCGATCCGTAGGGAGAAAAGTCTCTATGAGACCCTCACGGCTCATAGGGTTGAAAAGTCTTAGGCGGCAGATCTGAACCTGCAGCCTAAGCCATCACTATCTCGTGAAGAAATCAAGATGCTTACTCTATTATATGCTAATTGTGACAGCATGCTGATAGTAAGAAAGGAAAAAGCAAAGAGATAGTATAAGACATTGCGAAGAAAAATGTGTATCTTTATTGAATGTAATCAAGTACAACATGAAGCGTACAAAGTATTGAAGAATGGCTACATATTATTGAAAAAAGAAAAAATTCTACAAGTATCCAGAAACAAGGAGAGTTACTGAGAAGGAAGCGTCTTGCATAGCTCTAGCAATTGTTCGCGCACTTCCTTCCCTACTTTCTCCTGATCGGCCACCACTGCCAGCTCCGCCTCCACTTGGGCCCGTTGCTGTAAGACAGATGCAAGCTGATCCCTGACGGCCTGATGAGCAGCTTCGCGGCCTGGGGTATCACGCTCGGCTACATCAAGCTTTCGCTTCAAGTTTAGCCCATGGGAGATGCGCTCTAGGAGACCCTCAAAGATATCCTTTACATGGGCAGCATTCGCCTCAACCTCAGCACGCAGACGGGCCGTCTCGCTCGAGGTCTCTTGGCATTCCCGTAGCTTTAAAGCTGCTTCTTGTTCCAAGTGGCGGACGTAAGAAGCACTTTCCTTGATCCATGCTGCTCTTTCATTGCTCGCGGCTAAAGTATCGGAGGAGAGACGCATCGACTCCAGCTGATGAAGGCGAGCCTCAATCTCCCGACAGTGATTAACCCAAGAGGAGACGATGCCCTCGTCATTGAAGTTGGAAAATATCACCAACATCGGGTTAACCGTCGTAGCGAAGTCCGCAACAGACATAGGAGTCTCGACGTCGAGTTCCTCGATGTAGTCGCTCAACATGCGCAGACTATTCGTCGCACCTTTTGAGAACGGACGTCTCTGTGAAGGGCCGGCCGGCATTGTAATATGAGACTCAAAAGGCGCCAAGACCGGAACGACGGCTGAAAAGACAAAATGCGATTAGATGATGATTCAATAGCTATGGAAAAAGTCCTTGATAAGATATTTTACTATACCGGTTGAAGCAGGTGGCAAGGCCGGAAGGGCCGGTGGCGCGACCGATCTTTCTTCTCCCCTTTCGATTTGTAACACTGCAGTCAGGACAAGAGAGAGTTAGAAATAATTATATCACCGAAAAGAAAGGTATCAGTCGGGGACTATACGCACCATCACCACCAGAGGGAGAAGTGAATTCAGATGAGAAGGAGAAGTGTGGGAGCAACACTTGATATAGATGATCAAAGAGCACTCCTGAAAAGACATAACAATGCGACTTTAGTACACAAATTATACGTCTGGAAGGTAAGATTAATAAATTGCAAACCCATACCTTCTAACATCTTAGACGGTATGAGAGAGGGTTGAGAGGTGACCACAGCCAAGGCAGTCGTTGAAGGCGCTCCCTCGAGCAGTGGGGCATCGGCGCTGGCTGCACCTGCGTTACAAAAAAAAAGTGAACTTGTCAGAAAGGATTGTAAGGTAAAGAAAGACAGCAACTTGGGATTTTCCTGATGAGCTACCGGCTGAAACGGAGGCGACTCCCTCCTCTATTGACATGAGGCCACCGCCCGTGGCCTCATCACCCGACTCGATGGGGACCGTCGTCATGCTCGCGCGGCCAGGAGACGGCGGAAGATCGTAGACGGGGAGGGCAATGATCGGAGCATTGCCGGACTCTTGAGAGAGAGCGACTGACTCTTCCCCAAGAGTCGCGCCCATCTCACCCGCTACTTCATCGGGCTCCGCGATCTCCATCGGCTTATCCGCCGTCACCACAAGGTCGCCGGCCTCAAGCGCCTCGTCCGCCACTACCTTGGGCTCAGTTATAACGATCATTTCATTTGCCACCACTTCAAGTTCGGCATCAATGAACTTCTCGGCTGCAGACCCCTCAACCTCCATCCCAGGCTCCGAAGCCTTAGCGACGTTGCCCACCGTCGGCTCGGGTTCGGTAGGTGCCGCCTCCTCTGTTTCCTTAGGTTCAATGGTCTCCGCCTCCCCCTCGGTCGGACTTGGCCCTGCAAGATAAAATATATAAGAACCGATGGCATTAAAATTCTTACAACAAAATTCTGAGAGAAATATTACCTGAAGTGGATTTACCATTTGCGCTCCGAACTGCGCGCGCCACTTGTCTGCGAGCAGTGGATAGGGCGACAGGGGCCTCTTCGGATGGAGTATCAGCACGAGGGACGGTGCTGGGGCCCTCTCCAATGGCCAAAGCAGCCCTGCGTGCCTTTGCTTCGCGTCTCGACCGCTTCCTCTCCTCCCGGGTTGTCACGATGGACCTCTTTGACGCTTCCTTCATCGAAGCATCGTCGTCCTCATTTAAAGATGCCTCCAGATCCATTAAGGCGTCTCTCATCGGCTCCTCAAGAAGAACCTCCTGCGGTAGCCTAGAGGAAGCAGAAACATCGGCAGCCGGCAGAACATTTGCGTCACTTGGCGGGAACGGCATTGAGGTTTCTGTGATAAAAAGGGAGAGGTTAAATTGACCATAACACAAGGAAAACGAAAAATTGATGAATTGAAACTTACTAAGGCCTAAAGACGCTCTAAGGCGTTCCTCCTCTTGGAAGGTCTTGAGTGAAGCGGCAATGGCTTCTTCAGTGGTGATACCTGTTGGAAGAAAAGAAGGAAAAATATTAGTCAAAGGCAATAATAAAGATATGATGCAATAAAAAATGCGACTAGTGATTACCTGAATCCGCAAACCTAGCCAGCCATGCGTCACGCCTTGCCAACCATGCTGAAGTTTCGAGAGCAGCCTCCAAGTCCGTATCATCCGGTGGCGGCATGACTAATCCCTCGTTAGTCCCGTATTCACTCAAGCCCTCGGCATAGGAAGCATGGGGTTCCTGACCGAACGCGACGTCTGCAGCGAAGGGCGACTTCTTTTTCTTCTGCCCTCCGACCCTAGGTGCATGTGGGATCGACTTCCGTTTAGCAGCCACCTTGGGACGGCGGGTCCCGATGTCTGCACCCATGCCAGACTCCGGCGAAACTACAACCACTGTCTCCACTGGAGCACAGGGCGCTGGGGCTGCATCTGTAGTATCGGGAAGCGGCAATCCGTGCGGAGGACTTTGCGCACGCAATGTCCCAATTCTAACCTCTTTTAGAGGGGCAACTACTGGAGTCCTCGGGACCAAAGGAGCGTTGCGGTCACTGCCTGGAGGCGCACCCTTACGATCGACTAGCAATCGCCTTTCCTCCTTTATAACGGCTCATGTTGCATGATTGTACCAGTCTTTGTATACGTTGAGGAGTCGTGGAGCGCAAGCCGGCGCACTAATAAAAAAATGAGAACCCGTATTCAGGCGCATGAAATGATGCAGCGCGTTCTCCATCCCTTCTTAAGTGGCAGCGGGTTCCAGCAGGAAAGCTTCCAAGGGGACCCCTTGATCGTAGCCCAGTTGCTGGGCGAAACGATGCGAATTGTACCTCATAAAAATTGCCACACCGTTCTGCCTAAATACTAGGAAGCCCGGTCTAATGGAATATAAGTGAAGGGTCACCCGGGCCGTCAAAATTGAGGCTCCATCCTTGAAGACATCTTGTAATGGCCGCATCACAGTGGTAGACGCCTTTCCAATGGTCAATACCTTATCGACAAAGGACATCCCAGCTCCAACGGTGTGAGGGAGAAGGAGTAAACCCCTGGCGTTCCGTGGTGATGAGGTTACAATTGATGCGCCGATCAGCTGTATAATGCGAGGAAAACCGCACTTGTCAAAGAACGTGGGCCTTTTATGCATGCCGAAGACACCCGCCGTGTGTAGCTCGAGCCACGATACAAAGTAGTGCATCGGGAAGACCACGTGCAGTACCCCGGGCTCATTAGCATCCGCTGCTCGACTGAGGCCATGATATAAGTGTGCCAAGCCGGCGATCCCCACAGCCACCTTTACCCCGATGGCCATCCGGTGGGCTGGGTAAAAGACAGAAGGCCGCATACGGTGAGAGTGCATTGGGATCGCAAACCAACTCAGCCACAACCCGAGAAATCCTAAGAAAAAGGCCTCCTCGTCCATCCCAGGGGCCGCAATTTCTGCAAAAGACATAGTCGGGAAGTCCGGAAGGAAAAAACCCTTTTGGTCTATCTCCTTCGCCGGCAGGTTATCCAAACCTAGACCGAAAGGGTCATCCAGGGTAGCAAACTTGGTAGCTTCTGATGAGAGGACGCTTGGGCGAAGGAATCGAGCGATGAAATCCTCAAAGCTAACTCCGCGACTCCCATGTTCGATGAAAAGGGCCTCATAGATGTTCAACACTTTAATTAAGCTTGGGAATTGGTGTTGAACAGCATTCTCCGGCGTGAGCCCCCTTACCACCGGCTTAGCACCGAAGACATACTCATCCGTCGGGAGCAACTCCTCATAATGTTCCCCGATAACCGGTAAACCGGATACCTCCGTAAACGCTTCCAGAGAGATTGACACTTCCCGATCCATGGCGAGGAAAGTGTGGGTAGGAATGTTCCACTGCTCTAGGAAGGCCTTGAACCACCAGGTGGGAAGCGTGGGATATTGGAACAGAGAGACGTACACTGCGGTATACAATCCTAACTTTATCAACTGCGACTTCTTCGTCGACAGGATGTACCAGGCCCACGGTAGATAACCGATTGGGTGGCGGGGGATCAGACCAATGTTATATGATTGCCCCCAGGGTCGCGCCTCGCCCTGACAGATACGGCGTCCTAGGATATCCAAAACCATAGGACGCTGGACCGGAATCGCATCCATAGCAGGATGAAGAAAGCCCTTTGAGGTCCAATCAACCATCTCCACGGCATACTGCACCGAGAATGGGGTAGCATAGTGAATCGTCGTGATGGGTTCTGACGGTACGGCGCACGTGAAGCTCCGTCGATCCATGATGATCTGGTTATACCACGACCCCCAAAGGTGGAGACTCTTGTATTCCGGGTCATAGTCCCTAATCATAGCCAAGACGTCACGGTCCAAAGGCACTTCAGGGAACCCTTCCTCCGAGCGGACGAACGGAAACGAGGTGTCGAGAGACATGATCGCTGCAAATGAACAAGAAATAGTCGTTAGTGCTGCAATTCCAACGCTTGGCGTTTAAAAATTTCCAATCAAATGAATTTAAAAATTAATTAAATTAAAATTAATTACACCACACTGCAGTGCAGTAGGTGGGAGACCAAATAGGGACCCACAAAATCTGGATGAAAATGCCTCATTTAATAAGACAGCCTCATCATTGGATGAAACTGTCAGTTAAAGAAAAATCCCCAAGAGAATATTCTCATCAATGGGGAATCCCTAGAGACAAGGAGAAAATCTCCTCTTTCAGAGCAAAGCTCCGTCACAGAATGATACTTGTCAAATTCTGGTCTCATAGGAATAAAATTCCTTAAAAGAGTATAGCTCTGTGGTAATAATGGAAAGGTCCATCAGAAAAAAATTTACACTTAAAAGAATTAAAAATTTTGGAATCTTGAAAAATACATGAAAAGCTTATGAAAAATTCTTCATTTTTCAAATCTAAAAGATCTGCAGTTGATTCAAGAGCAAAGCTCTGTTCATGGGTTAGAACCCATGAACAAGATCTCTGCAGATCTATAAGTTTTTGAGAGCAAAACTCTGTTTATGAAACCCCAATGGGGATCTCTTTAGATCAAAAGATCTGCGAGGGCAAAGCTCTTTGGTTAAGATTAATTTAAATTAATTTGATTTAAATTAATTTTTACCTAAAGTTTCTAACTTTGGAAAAGTGCAAAGCTCTGAAGTTCTTAAGCAAGAGCAAAGCTCTGTTGAAATCAAAAATCTTGGAAAATGGTGAAGTTTTCTAAAGGGCCAGAGGTCCTATTGGCGCTTGCGCCCCTTCAGCTCATCCCTTGATCCAACGGTCAGGAGCTTGCCACCGCTGCACTCACGTGCGCGCCACGTGAGCGCAACGGTGGGGGGGCATTTGTTTCCCCCAATCAGAGCAAAGCTCTGCTGGAAATTCAAAATTCAAATTTTAAAGTAACGCTTCAAATCCCGGGCACAGCGCGCAACGTGTCAGGCGCAGATACATCAGCACAGCGCCCAAAGCAGCGCACCCAATCAGAGCAAAGCTCTATTTAAAGTAAAGTTAAAGGAAGCAACGCTTCAGTTGTGCTGCGCGACACGTGTCAGCGCAGATGCGCTAGCGCAGTTGCGCTGCGCGACACGTGTCAGCGCAGATGCGCTGCGCTGTGCGCTGCTTGACACGTGTCACTCACTGGGGCGTTTGCGCCAAACAGAATTAAGATTTCAAAGAAATCTTTATGTTCTTGTTAAAACAAGAAGATTTTCTTCTGTAAAACAGAAGCCCTTGGATCAAAGATCCGACGGTGGGGAAAATTCCCCAAATCACTTAGAGAAAGATCTCTTTACCAAATTTATGGGCACTATATAAAGGCCCCTAGACCTCAATTCAAGAGGATCAACATTTTCTTGAAAAATCAAGAGCTTCAAACAGAGAGAACTCTGAAGAAGTTTCAAGAAAAAGGTAAAAAAAACTCCATGAAATAGAAGAAATTTCTTCTAATAGATCATTGATCTAAGAACAAGATCAATAATCTTCACATAATAAACAGTGCTTTGCACTTCTTATGAACCACTGGTTCTTTAAAACAAGAAAAACAAAATAAAGAACAGTGCTTTGCACCTTTTTATGAACCTTTGATTCCTGAAATAAGAAAAAACTTGTTTTTTCTTTGATCTAAATTAGATCAAGGAAACGAATAGTGCTTTGCACTTCTTTTATGAACCATTGGTTCTTGAATCTAAAAGATTCTTAAATCATAGTGCCTTGCACTTGCAAACTGCGCTGTTACGCTCCTGGATTAGCGCAAGCCACCAGAGTGCGCCACGTGTCAGCAGCGCAGGCGCAGCGCATTAGCGCAGCGCACTGCACTTGCGCGACACGTGTCAACACTACAAGCGCTTGCGCTCTCTGATTGGCGCAAAGCGCCTGATAAATGCAAGAAATTTCCTAAAGGGCCAGGCCCAAATCAAAAAGACCAAGCAGGCCTAATTAAATTGATGCTCTGCATCATTTATAAATGGACAGAGCCCAAACGAAATAATAAAAATGCTATGCATTTTAAAGGGGCAGAGCCCAAACAAAGTAGATGCTTTGCATCATTTATAAATGGGCAGAGCCCAAAACAAATTGATGCTCTGCATCCTTTCTGGGCAAAGCCCAAATAAAAATAAAAAGAAATGCAATGCAAAAGCAAATAAAATGTTGAACATTTTTCAACTGGACTTAGCCCAATTTTGGCCGTAAGTCCTCAAATTAAATTGATTGAGCAAGACTGCTCTCTTAAATCAATTTATATCCGGTTCGAGGGTACATCTCCGAACTCCTCTGACACATGTCGTTGTAATCATTCAACGTCGTCAGAGAGGTGACGGGTCCCGACGACCACACACATCAACACGGACTACGGGGTCCTTAAACTCGTAGACCGAAACGTCCTTAAACTAATGTTGGACCGAAACGTCCTTAAACTAATAATGGACCGAAACGTCCTTAAACTAATGTTGGACCGAAACGTTCTTAAACTAATATTGGACCGAAACGTCCTTAAACTAACGATGGACCACCACGTCCCTAAACTGGAATATGGACCACTATGTCCCTAAACTGGAACAATAGAGCCCCCAAATGCTCTTTTGTCGGATCCAAACGATCCTGTTAAGTTGATCTTAGTCTCAAATCAGACTAACGTATCCTTAACAAACGTTTAAGTCGATCTTAGCCTAAATACGGCTAACGTATCCTTAAACCAAAACACCAAACCCAAATCTAAGTAAATACGGATTTGGACTAATCCACGTCCTACGGGCGACGATATCGCTTAGTCTCCATATACAATCCACGGGCAACCACAAACAAAACAAACACACACGACACGAAGTGAAATTCTGGAGAAGGAGAAAGTTGTTACCGCGATGCGGTAGCGTAATTAACTGTAGGGGCTTGCGCCTACAGGGAAGAGTGTCCCCACAATCAAAAACCCCTCAAGCGAGGGGGAATCTGACGAAGTCTGCTACATCGGCCGCATCCTTCTAAACCTCCGATACACGGTGCCATAAATCAACTTGGCATATTCGGAGAGGTAGACGGATAAAACCAAATAGCATCTGCCCCGAATCTCTGGCAAGACGTCCTAACGTCGTCGGCCGCCATTCGAAGGGGAACAGGGACTTTGCCGTGGCTCTAATTGGTGGTGTCACGTCCGTGCCCTGCTGGCATGAGGAGGAATGTCGTTGTTGGTCTTCTAGGATGCAGATATTGCTGTCGAGATCTGACTTTTCCTTTGACAGAGTTTGTTGGGATATGTGGTTCCCTTTTCGTTTATGCCCATGGATTGCATACAGGGGTCAGTATGGACTTACCTGCAGGACAAAAGTTTCATTTTTTTTTATTTCTTTCCGCGATGCTCTATCATTTTATCTTTTTATATCGCGAAAGTCGCGATTGCCCAATCATTTCGTATTTTTTTCGCGGTGCCCAATAATTTCGGCTATTTTTCTTTTTACTCGCTGCTTTTTTATTTGCGAGTTGCCCAATCATTTCGGCTATTTCATACGCATATCTTTTACTTGCTGATTTTGTTGCAAATTGCCCTATCATTTCGGCTATTCATATGCATTTTTAGCTCGCTGACTTTTTGCTGCGATATGGAACTTGGAATCTGATGCCAATCTTAGCATTAGCATCGCTGCGACTGGAATATTGCCAGGAGCGAATCATCATTTGCCGTGAAAGGACTTGGAATTTGACACCGATTTAGGCATCATCATCGCTACCACTGAGACATTGCTAGGAGCGAATCATCATTTGCCTCTGTCGATTTGAACAAAGGTGGCTTAGCAAACAGGGTTAGGATCCTGTCGGCTAAGGCTTGTGACTTCATGAGCCGTAAGGGTTTCATGAAGGTGTTTCTTCCTACGAGTCATGAGGATCTCATAGGTGTATTTTCTCCTTAGGAATCGTGAGGATTCTTAAGTGCATGTTCTCTTATAAGTCGTAAGGATCTTACAAGAGTATTTTCTCCTTATAAGTCGAGAAGACTTACAAGTGTTGTTCACTAAGTGAGGAAGTTTTGCGCCATTAGTGGGAACTTGGTAGGGGAGACGTTTATTTGTGCCCGTGGATTATATACAAGGGTCAATATTGAACCACCTGTAGGGCAGTCTAGGAGATGTGATGGCTTAAGAACAGGTTCAGGTCCCTGTAGCTTAAGGCTTTTGAATCTTACGAGCCGTGAGGGTCACATAAGAGGGTTCTCCTTACGAGTCGTGAGGATCTCGTAAGTGTAATTTCTCCTTAGGAATCGTGGGGATCCCTAAGCGTGTCGCTCCTTTGTGAGTCGTAAGGATCTCACGCAGGTAGTTTTCTCTTTACAAGGTCGAGAGGACCTTGCAAGCGTCTTTTAACGAGATTGCGCCCTTTCGGGTTTTCACAAACTCGCCGGTATCCCTGCCGTTTGTACTCACGGAGCCCTTTCGGGTTTTCATCAGTGCCCATATTGCTTATGGACGTACCTTTATTATTATTTTTTATATTTTTTTATTATTTTTTTACGTCAGCCCTAGGATGCTGCAGTTTGTAGTAGTTTAAAGACGTTTCGGTCCGTAGTGATTCTGAGGCAAGGCTTCACTGGATATTACTCATAGAGTTTGGGCTTGGGAAGATAGCGAGCGGACATAGGTATCGTCATCTATCGTTGACCTAGGTCGTGACTCGTCAGGCGTAGTATTTTTTCAGGAACCGGCCGTTTATTGGCCTGAACGGTCTTTCGCCATGCATATCCATGAGTAAATAAGCCCCACCTTGGTAGACCTTGTCATATAATCTAAGGATGATTTTGGCACTGCTTTTGCCCCCAGCTCCTCTATGTTACGTTCTAACGCCGAGTGAGCTTCTTCGTTACTTAGCGACGAATGAGAGATCATGTGGCAATTTTCCACATAATCATCGGGTTCCTCTGATGAGTCGTCTCCCTCATCATCATTATCGTTATCTCCACTTTCAGGGATGTGGTTGAGAAACTCTTGGAGTGTGACCGGGGTTCGCTCCTTCTGGTTATATTCTTCCAGCGCGTCAATATGCTTTTGCAGCTCTGTGTGCTTGTCATCAGGCTGTGCGGGCTTCTTGGCCTTCTTCTTTTCCTTCGAAGACTTCGACGATTGTGCCCGGGTGTTTTTCCTTTCGCTATCAACTCCCGATGTTGGGCGCGGTTTCAGCATCCCCTCAATAATCTCTGGCTCTAGCGGGCTTTTCCACCTGATTGCCGGACATGTTTGAAGATCTTTCAGCATTCTTTTAGTTTTTGCCGAAAGAACGACTTCCCACGAAGCTTCCTCTACAAATGAGCATGATGCCCCCGGCGTGTCCATCTTTTTAGGAGTGTGCTGTCGTGGTGGGTTTACCCTTCAGTTTTCAGACAACATGAATTTGCCTTGCTGGTACCGGTCTTCAACCCAGTTTTTGAAGACGTAGCAGTTTTCGATTGGATGACCCACTACTCTATGGTAAGGACAATAGTTAGGATGGTTGACGTCACCGGGTTGCGACGGATGTCTCGGATCTGGCAGGGTGATGAGCCCGTTGCGCATTGCCAGTTCGAACAGTCTCCTTGTTTTATCCCGGGGAAATGAGTAAGGGCGTCTCAACTTCTCATCGAGGGATCACGATCTGTTGCCTTGACGAGTGGACGATTTCAGATTGCTCGGCTGTTGCTGAGCGTTGGCGACGAAGGTCGCTTTCCCTTTCCCCTTTTCATTCCGAAAATCTGTTTTCGAAGAGGATGGTCTATGGCCCACTTGGTCCATTTAGGCCAGCTTGTCGATCAGGGCTTGGAAAGTGGTCAGCTTGAAGAACATCCTAAATTGAGATATGGTCTCCTGAGGGTCGAGGGTCCCCACGAACATGCCCACGGCAGGAGCTTCTTATGTGCGCTGCTCATATTTTGACCATAGGTTCCGCCACCGAATGGCGTATTGAACCCAGGTTTCTCCCGGCTTCACTCTGGCGTTAATCAATGCCGTGATCGGGGTACGTTCACTAGAACTTGCAAACCTTTGTGTAAACAGTAGTTCCATTTCGGCAAATGTCTTGACAGATTCATTCGGGAGTTCGGAGTACCATTCGAATGCTATCTCTGACAAGCTGCCAACAAACTGGCGAAGCAGCAGTTTATCATCACCCCCAGTATTACCGCACAAGGCTCTGAATTGAGTAACGTGCTGGTGTGATTACCCGGTCCCTTATACATGTGGAATTTAGGGATCGTATATCCCGGCGGGTACTTTATTTGATCGTACCAACCCGGATAGGGTCGTCCAGTTTCGACGATTTGGCCAGCCGCTTCGCTCGCCTGATGAGCTCGTATCTGTTAAGCTATGTAGTCATCAAGCGCGGCTTTTGATATCGTATCCTCTTTGGCTACTGAAAAAGCAGGAAGAGGGTTTGATGTCTCCCTTCTGTCATCTTCAAGGATGATTGGAGGGTCTTCAGCTGGAGGATCTGGCTGTATCATCATCCCGATCATATCTTGAAACAGAAGCGCCATTTGCTTTATGTTAGCCGCTTGTTCCGCGGCCTCTTTGTTTTTCTTCTCGAGAATTCTTCGGAGAAACTCGGCGCCGGTCTCCTGCTCCTGGCGCTGTTTGATTAAGAGAGGTTTTGTCGATCAAAAATAATTACCGCAATCAAGAACGGCGTCGCATGAAGCTAGCCGGTGAATACGGGTCGGTCCACAGGGATGTGTAAATCTTCTTTAAGTTCTTACGAGTTAATTTCAAATGGTGTTTGGTAGTCTAGTTAAATCTAAAAATCGAAGTTGTATGAAGGTAGAATTAGAAACTTGCTAGGATTAGGTTTAGGGAAAATTTGGTAAATAAAGATTTACATCTCTTTCCATTGCCATCAATTAAATCAATCATATTAGAGTTATGGTAAATATTAACAAAGGGGATTAGGATGATTGGGAAGATTGATTCTTCCTCTAGATCCTTGTCCTTCCTTTCTTAATCTTCACCCTAACCTCCATGGAAAACCTTAAGATCCGGGCCTTTAGACTACGGAGTTCACCGTTACCTTGAAGGTAAAAGTGCCGTAGGGAGCGGAATCGAAAGGTATGCATGGAGTTCTAATGTTCATAAAAGTTTAGCGATGAAAAGAGATGAGAGATCTTCATCTCTCAAATCCTTCCCTATTCCTAACCCTAACAAGCGAGGAAATTACTCGCTCATTGAGGGGATGAGAGAAAACAAGAATTTATTAAGGAGAGAAAACATCGATTGCAAGTTAATAAAAACTAAACTAAGGCGAGAAAATAAGAACAGATATGAAAAACTAAAATTATTGCAAGGAAAATAACCTACTTACTTTTGATGCACTCTAACTTCAAGAAAATAGAATTTTATTCATGAGAAAGAGGCATAAGAAAATACAAGGCCTTGGGTTCTATTTATAGGACATAGAAACCCTAGGGCTACAGATTGCACCGCATGTCTAAAGTTACAATTATACCCCTAAAAAGATCTTTCCAGAGCCGCCACACATTTTGGTAAAATTTCTGCGCATTAGGGTTTCTCTCCGCCGCGGAAGGGCGGTCTGGGTGGGCTTTGGGCCGCGGTTCCGCGGCCCAATGATGAGGTCACTTGCTCAATTTTTCTGGGTTGCTTGGTATTTCTCTGGGCTTCCAGGTTCTGTATTCAGATTATCATATGGGCTTCTACAGTGATACCAGATTTTCAACGAACACTTTGCAATGGATCTTTTAACCGTCTTTCTTGTAAATTTGGATCTTTTGTTGTCTTGTTGATGGTGAACCGTTCTTCTGCTGAGCTTTACTAAGATCTTCCTATTTGTTGGTCAAAAATCCTTCTTTTGTGTCGTCTTTTGTGTTTTTCACTGTTTTCGTGCCAAGAACTTGTAACCTGTAACATGTAGCAGATATGGGTCAAAAGCACCTGTTTTTATTCTTAAATGCATAAGAATGGGGCATACAAAATGCAATATTATGTGATAAACAAATACCTCCAAACTTATCTTTTGCTCGCCCTCGAGCAAACTTATTATTTAAAAATCTAACCTTGCCACACTTTCGCAGGGAAACGCGATTGCACTGAGCTCGTGCAACAAGCCGTTAAACCTCTAGGTGTCCCTAGTAGGAGGAGTGTTGTCTCCTGAGGGTTTTCAGCGGATACTACCCACAAAATCCTATCAACTTGGTTTCTCGACTTTTGTTCTCCATTTAGGTTTTCTAACAAGGACTTCTATTATCGTCGACCCGCAAATTATCCACCCGTATTCTTCACACTTCCTCATTATTTAACTTAAGATTACATATATCCTGTAGAATTACCTAGCTTTCGGCATTTCTTAAGTTTTCCTTCTAGAGTTCCATCTCCACTTAGGAATTTTTATCAACTCTATTAAAGACACAAGTTCTATTCTTCATTCCTTTCTCTTATCTAAACTCTAATCACATATCCCCACGTGTGTGTAAATTCACCCCTACACTTGGAAATTCAAATCAAGCAATCGTACTCCCGCCCATTGTCCAAAGCACATGTGAGACTTCACTTTCACATCCTTCATGCGACTGTTAATACTTCTTGAGGTACCAACAACCGATTACCAGATGATTAAGCACTTTAAGGCGTACTTCCTAGTTTTGCAACACCCAAGGCTTTTAGCAGTAGCACCCTTGCTAAATATTTTTCTATTTTTTTTTTTTAGCCTTAAGTAATCACAAAAACCAGTGTCCATTTTTTTCTTTATCCACTCTTTTTTTTTCTTTTTCATCGTGCTAAGGACGTTAGACAAGAGTATTTCAAGGTCTCTTCTACTAATCCAAGTTTCAAGGTGCGTGTTTGTGCAATTTGTAGGGTATACATTTTCAGAATCTAGACTTAAGCTAGGAACTATTTTTCAAACTTATACTCTAATAAAAGTTTTAATACTTTTCCTTCGTTTCGACTTAGCCCAAGAACTGAACCCAAAATTTGCCTATTTCTAAATAACCTACAAAGACATATGCTTTCCACAGTTAAACTCTAAGGAAGGTTATTTTTAGGGTTTTTAATTTGCTAAGTCAAAGATTTAGTTTTTCCTAGCCAGTTAACCTATTTATCAAACTCAAGTCAATTAACCAGAATTGAATACATTAATTTTTGAAATTTTTCAATTTTTATGGGTTTTTCTGTTTCCTAATTTTTTTTTTTTTTCAAAATTTTCAAATTTTTATGATTTTTTTATATAAAGATGCAATGCAGAAATATACATATGAATGCACAAGGAAAACTTACCGAACATACCCCCAAACTGAGAATGGACAGTGTCCTCACTGTCATGCTGCACCAAATGGGTTGATAATATCGGCGAGTTCCTGCTTATTATTATATTTACATAGTATACACACCCCCAAACTTATTTGAAATAAAGTTTTGGAAAAAGAAATTCGAGGGTGAAGGTGGAGGAAATCAATCGGTGTACATCGGCTCCTGCAAGAACAGGAGCTCCTCCGAAGGGTCCGCTGAGAAGAACGGTTTCAAACGATGTCCATTTACTTTGAATAAAGTACCGTCTTCTGGATTCTCAAGATCAACCGCACCGTGCGGATAAACGGTGCGGACTACAAAAGGTCCTCTCCATCTAGAACGGAGCTTGCCGGGATGAAAGTGTAACCGAGTATCATATAATAAAACTTGTTGACCCGGTTTAAATGTCTTTCGCAAAAGGTTTTTATCATGAAACACTTTAGCTCGGTTCTTAGCAATCACGGCATTATCATATGCCTCATCCCGCAGCTCCTCCAATTCATTCAACTGCAGCTTTCGATTGCTGCCCGCATCTCCTAAAGATAAATTCAGCTCTTTAATGGCCCAAAATGCCTTGTGCTCAATTTCTACTGGAAGGTGGCAAGCCTTCCCGTAAACAAGCCGGTATGGAGACATGCCGAGATCGGTCTTGTATGCAGTACGGAAAGCCCATAGTGCATCGATCAATTTTTGTGACCAATCTTTACGGTTTTTAGAAACCGTTTTCTCCAAGATTTGCTTGATTTGTCGATTCGAGATCTCAGCTTGCCCACATGTTTGGGGATGGTATAGCGTTGACAGCTTATGGGTGATAGAGTATTTGCGCATTAGGGACTCAAAAGTCCTATTGCAAAAGTGAGAACCATTATCACTTATTATTGCGCGAGGGTGCCCAAATCGAGAAAAGATGTGTTCTTTTAGAAACCGAATGACAACCTTGTTATCATTCGTTCGACTAGGCACAGCCTCGACCCATTTTGAAACATAGTCAACAGCCAAAAGAATATACACATTTCCAAAAGAGTTAGGAAATGGTCCCATGAAGTCTATACCCCAAACATCAAAAATGTCTACAACCAAAATCGGTTGGAGCGGCATTTCATTTCTCCGCGATATCCGGCCCAAGTGTTGGCACCGGGAGCAAGTTTTGCAGTATTCGAATGCATCTTTGAAGAGTCGTGGCCAATAGAAACCACACTGCAAAACTTTCTCGGCTGTCTTCTTTGGGCCAAAGTGCCCGCCACATGCTTGATCGTGGCAAAAAGACAGCACACTCTTAACCTCATTTTCAGGTACACACCGGCGAATGATTTGGTCGGAACAATATTTAAAAAGATAAGGTTCATCCCAGTAAAAATACTTTACTTGGGACAAAAATCATAGTTTGTCTTGTTTCGACCAATCGTTAGGTATCAAGCCGGTGGCTAAGTAGTTTACAATATCGGCGAACCATGGTTCGCAAGAGACGGTCAAGAGTTGCTCATCGGGGAAAGCATCAGTTATAGGCAGTTCAAGTGTAGGCGAAGAAGGAAGTCGTGAAAGATGATCGGCCACTACGTTTTCACATCCCTTTTTGTCCCTTATAATAAGGTCAAATTCTTGCAGCAAAAGGATCCAACGTATTAGCCTAGACTTAGCATCCTTCTTCGCAAAAAGGTGGCGAAGAGCCGAGTGATCCGTGTACACTATAACTGGAGAGCCGATTAAATAAGGCCGAAATTTTTCAAGTGCAAACACAACCGCCAAAAACTCTTTTTCTGTTGTTGTGTAGTTTAATTGGGCCTCATTTAGTGTTCGGCTAGCGTAGTAAATTACATGCGGCATCTTGTTAATGTGCTGTCCAAGAACAGCACCAATGGCAAAATCTGATGCGTCGCACATAATTTCAAAAGGGTGCGTCCAGTCTGGAGATGAAAGAATGGGCGCAGAAATGAGTGAGTGTTTCAAAAACTCGAACGCTTTCATGCAAGTTGAGTCAAAAACAAAAGTAGTGTTCTTGGCCAACAAGAGAGTCAAGGGTCTAGCAATCTTGCTAAAGTCCTTGATGAACCGTCTATAAAAACCGGCATGGCCAAGGAAAGCTCGGATATCTTTGACGCATTTAGGAGGAGGAAGATTAGAAATGACTTCGATTTTAGCTCTATCAACCTCGATGCCGTTTTGCGAGATGACATGTCCTAAGACAATGCCTTCTCGTACCATGAAGTGGCACTTCTCCCAATTCAAAGTTAGGTTCTTTTCCCTACAGCGGGTGAGAACGGCGTCAAGATGTCGTAAACACTCATCGAAGGAGTCACCAAAAATGGAGAAATCATCCATAAAGATTTCCAAAAACTTCTCCACCATGTCCGAAAAGATCCCCATCATACACCGCTGAAATGTAGCGGGTGCGTTGCATAACCCAAAGGGCATGCGATGATAAGCAAAGGTGCCAAAGGGACAAGTAAATGTAGTCTTGTCTTGATCCTCTTTGGCTATGGGGACTTGGTTATAACCGGAATAGCCATCTAAAAAGCAGTAGAATTCGTGCCCCGCCAATCGTTCAAGCATTTGGTCAATGAATGGTAAAGGAAAGTGGTCCTTCCTTGTCGCGGCATTGAGTTTTCGGTAGTCGATGCAAACTCGCCACCCAGTGTGGGTGCGAGTGGGAATTAACTCATTTGCCTCATTGGTGATGACCGTGATGCCCGATTTCTTTGGCACGACATGAATGGGGCTAGCCCATTGGCTATCCGAGATAGGGTAAATGATACCGCTATCAAGACACTTAACAATCTCCTTCTTGACCGCCTCTTTCATGATGGGGTTGAGGCGTCTTTGTGGATCCTTTGCCGGCTTGGCATCATCCATCAAGTGTATATGATGTTCGACTATGAGGGGACTAATCCCCTTAATGTCCGCCATAGACCAGCCGAAAGCTTGCCGATTATTGTATAAGACCGTTAAAAGAGCCTTCTCTTGCTCAAGAGCTAGAGAGGCCGAGATGATAACGGGCAAGGTCTCATCTTCACCTAGATAAGCATATTTTAGGTGCGACGGCAAAAGCTTTAGTTCGAGTTTAGGTGGTGAAACAATAGATGGTAACAATGGAGTAACTGTTTCAAACTCGAAGGATTCCATCAAAGGTTCAAATTGAGTGTACGCTACCGAGTCGGATGGTTCAACTAACTCATCCGAAAAAGCAAAAGACTCAAACTCGAGTGGAGAGTCTTCAAGATCATCAACAAAGGTGAAACACTCATAATCTTTGTCCGACGTGAAAGCTGTGTCGGATTCTAGGAGGAACGCACTAGTGGCGTCAATAATACTGTGATCAAACATGAAATTCTCAAACTCACAGTCCTCCTCCGCGATTTTAGTGTGCTATTGCAAAAATAATTAACCACACATGCACAATCTCTTAATCAAACAAACATGAAATTCTCAAACTCGAGTGGAGAGTCTTCAAGATCATCAACAAAGGTGAAACACTCATAATCTTTGTCCGACGTGAAAACTGTGTCGGATTCTAGGAGGAACGCACTAGTGGCGTCAATAATACTGTGATCGAAAGCTGCAGTTGAATGAATTAGAGGAGCTGTGGGTCGAGGCTGTGCCTAGTCGAACGAATGATAACAAGGTTGTCATTCGGTTTCTAAAAGAACACATCTTTTCTCGATTTGGGCACCCTCGCGCAATAATAAGTGATAATGGTTCTCACTTTTGCAATAGGACTTTTGAGTCCCTAATGCGCAAATACTCTATCACCCATAAGCTGTCAACGCCATACCATCCCCAAACATGTGGGCAAGCTGAGATCTCGAATCGACAAATCAAGCAAATCTTGGAGAAAACGGTTTCTAAAAACCGTAAAGATTGGTCACAAAAATTGATCGATGCACTATGGGCTTTCCGTACTGCATACAAGACCGATCTCGGCATGTCTCCATACCGGCTTGTTTACGGGAAGGCTTGCCACCTTCCAGTAGAAATTGAGCACAAGGCATTTTGGGCCATTAAAGAGCTGAATTTATCTTTAGGAGATGCGGGCAGCAATCGAAAGCTGCAGTTGAATGAATTGGAGGAGCTGCGGGATGAGGCATATGATAATGCCGCGATTGCTAAGAACCGAGCTAAAGTATTTCATGATAAAAACCTTTTGCGAAAGACATTTAAACCGGGTCAACAAGTTTTATTATATGATACTCGGTTACACTTTCATCCCGGCAAGCTCCGTTCTAGATGGAGAGGACCTTTTGTAGTCCGCACCGTTTATCCGCACGGTGCGGTTGATCTTGAGAATCCAGAAGACGGTACTTTATTCAAAGTAAATGGACATCGTTTGAAACCGTTCTTCTCAGCGGACCCTTCGGAGGAGCTCCTGTTCTTGCAGGAGCCGATGTACACCGATTGATTTCCTCCACCTTCACCCTCGAATTTCTTTTTCCAAAACTTTATTTCAAATAAGTTTGGGGGTGTGTATACTATGTAAATATAATAATAAACAGGAACTCGCCGATATTATCAACCCATTTGGTGCAGCATGACAGTGAGGACACTGTCCATTCTCAGTTTGGGGGTATGTTCGGTAAGTTTTCCTTGTGCATTCATATGTATATTTCTGCATTGCATCTTTATATAAAAAAATCATAAAAATTTGAAAATTTTGAAAAAATAAAAAAAATTAGGAAACAGAAAAACCCATAAAAATTGAAAAATTTCAAAAATTATAAAAATTAATGTATTCAATTCTGGTTAATTGACTTGAGTTTGATAAATAGGTTAACTGGCTAGGAAAAACTAAATCTTTGACTTAGCAAATTAAAAACCCTAAAAATAACCTTCCTTAGAATTTAACTGTGGAAAGCATATGTCTTTGTAGGTTATTTAGAAATAGGCAAATTTTGGGTTCAGTTCTTAGGCTAAGTCAAAACGAAGGAAAAGTATTAAAACTTTTATTAGAGTATAAGTTTGAAAAATAGTTCCTAGCTTAAGTCTAGATTCTGAAAATGTATACCCTACAAATTGCACAAACACGCACCTTGAAACTTGGATTAGTAGAAGAGACCTTGAAATACTCTTGTCTAACGTCCTTAGCACGATGAAAAAGAAAAAAAAAGAGTGGATAAAGAAAAAAATGGACACTGGTTTTTGTGATTACTTAAGGCTAAAAAAAAAAAAATAGAAAAATATTTAGCAAGGGTGCTACTGCTAAAAGCCTTGGGTGTTGCAAAACTAGGAAGTACGCCTTAAAGTGCTCAATCATCTGGTAATCGGTTGTTGGTACCTCAAGAAGTATTAACAGTCGCATGAAGGATGTGAAAGCGAAGTCTCACAAGTGCTTTGGACAATGGGCGGGAGTACGATTTCTTGATTTGAATTTCCAAGTGTAGGGGTGAATTTACACACACGTGGGGATATGTGATTAGAGTTTAGATAAGAGAAAGGAATGAAGAATAGAACTTGTGTCTTTAATAGAGTTGATAAAAATTCCTAAGTGGAGATGGAACTCTAGAAGGAAAACTTAAGAAATGCCGAAAGCTAGGTAATTCTACAGGATATATGTAATCTTAAGTTAAATAATGAGGAAGTGTGAAGAATACGGGTGGATAATTTGCGGGTCGACGATAATAGAAGTCCTTGTTAGAAAACCTAAATGGAGAACAAAAGTCGAGAAACCAAGTTGATAGGATTTTGTGGGTAGTATCCGCTGAAAACCCTCAGGAGACAACACTCCTCCTACTAGAGACACCTAGAGGTTTAACGGCTTGTTGCACGAGCTCAGTGCAATCGCGTTTCCCTGCGAAAGTGTGGCTAGGTTAGATTTTTAAATAATAAGTTTGCTCGAGGGCGAGCAAAAGATAAGTTTGGGGGTATTTGTTTATCACATAATATTGCATTTTGTATGCCCCATTCTTATGCATTTAAGAATAAAAACAGGTGCTTTTGACCCATGTCTGCTACATGTTACAGGTTACAGGTTCTTGGCACGAAAACAGTGAAAAACACAAAAGACGACACAAAAGAAGGATTTTTGACCAACAAATAGGAAGATCTTAGTAAAGCTCAGCAGAAGAACGGTTCACCATCAACAAGACAACAAAAGATCCAAATTTACAAGAAAGACGGTTAAAAGATCCATTGCAAAGTGTTCGTTGAAAATCTGGTATCACTGTAGAAGCCCATATGATAATCTGAATACAGAACCTGGAAGCCCAGAGAAATACCAAGCAACCCAGAAAAATTGAGCAAGTGACCTCATCATTGGGCCGCGGAACCGCGGCCCAAAGCCCACCCAGACCGCCCTTCCGCGGCGGAGAGAAACCCTAATGCGCAGAAATTTTACCAAAATGTGTGGCGGCTCTGGAAAGATCTTTTTAGGGGTATAATTGTAACTTTAGACATGCGGTGCAATCTGTAGCCCTAGGGTTTCTATGTCCTATAAATAGAACCCAAGGCCTTGTATTTTCTTATGCCTCTTTCTCATGAATAAAATTCTATTTTCTTGAAGTTAGAGTGCATCAAAAGTAAGTAGGTTATTTTCCTTGCAATAATTTTAGTTTTTCATATCTGTTCTTATTTTCTCGCCTTAGTTTAGTTTTTATTAACTTGCAATCGATGTTTTCTCTCCTTAATAAATTCTTGTTTTCTCTCATCCCCTCAATGAGCGAGTAGTTTCCTCTCTTGTTAGGGTTAGGAATAGGGAAGGATTTGAGAGATGAAGATCTCTCATCTCTTTTCATCGCTAAACTTTTATGAACATTAGAACTCCATGCATACCTTTCGATTCCGCTCCCTACGGCACTTTTACCTTCAAGGTAACGGTGAACTCCGTAGTCTAAAGGCCCGGATCTTAAGGTTTTCCATGGAGGTTAGGGTGAAGATTAAGAAAGGAAGGACAAGGATCTAGAGGAAGAATCAATCTTCCCAATCATCCTAATCCCCTTTGTTAATATTTACCATAACTCTAATATGATTGATTTAATTGATGGCAATGGAAAGAGATGTAAATCTTTATTTACCAAATTTTCCCTAAGCCTAATCCTAGCAAGTTTCTAATTCTACCTTCATACAACTTCGATTTTTAGATTTAACTAGACTACCAAACACCTTTTGGAATTAACTCGTAAGAACTTAAAGTAGATTTACACATCCCTGTGGACCGACCCGTATTCACCGGTTAGCTTCATGCGACGCCGTTCTTGATTGCGGCAATTATTTTTGATCGACAAAACCTCTCTTAATCAATGGAAAGAGATGTAAATCTCTTATTATAAGTGTGCTATTGCAATAAGATTCTGAAAAGAGAATAGTGACACAACTGCAATTAACCACACATGCACAATCAGGCCTAAGTCTAGGGTTGCCTAGGTCAGCTAGACAGCTCCTAACTGTTCCAAAGGGCTAGATATAGGACCTCAAACCGCCTCTTCACGGACAAGTACGGCCTGGTAAGTGGGAAGGAACCACCACTACAGTGGGCCTAATTAAAAACCACTAGCCTAGTTACCGCAATGTCGGTTAGGATAAACGGCCGATGCCTATACTAGTCCTCTGTCCTATTGAGCTCGACGTCCTTAGGGCTGAGTCTAATATTTTTTAGATTAAAAGTGGTCAATGCAGATGCTTTAAGTGATTTCTGGGGTCCTGGGAAGAGTAATGAAATCCCCACCTAATCTGAATTGGTCAATAGCCCCTTAAAGTCAGATTAAAGTATGCAAAGCAGTAAATCACTTGCAATCAATTTGCTTTTAAGCGCGGCGCAAAGAATCCTGCAGAAAATCAATTATTGGAAGGGGGAAGAAGATTTTTAGCGCAAAGAATCCTGCAGAAGATTTGACAGAAGATATATGGAGATTTGTAGAGGGGAAGAATAAGGAAACAAACAGTGCAAAAATTTCGCAGAGAAGGCTCCAGGTTGCGGCGGAAGCGCGGCGCGAGGTAGGGTGATGCGGCGGAAGCGCGGCGGGTTGGGGGCTTCAGGTCTCTGGATTTCTTCAGCTGCTCTGTACTTCCAATCTTCTCCTGTTCTGATGTATTGTTTTCTGTTTCCCTTCCTGTGTTGTTTCAGATCCGTCAAACCTGCAAAGATTCACAAAGAGAACCCTTCAAACAATAAAAGATGATATATTTTTTATATTTTTGATTTTTTCAGATTTTTATGATTTTTTAAGTTTTAGATTAACCCGAAATTACAAAAAGAAAATTTTACGCCATCCCCGGCAACGGCGCCATTTGATTAAGAGAGGTTTTGTCGATCAAAAATAATTACCGCAATCAAGAACGGCGTCGCATGAAGCTAGCCGGTGAATACGGGTCGGTCCACAGGGATGTGTAAATCTTCTTTAAGTTCTTACGAGTTAATTCCAAATGGTGTTTGGTAGTCTAGTTAAATCTAAAAATCGAAGTTGTATGAAGGTAGAATTAGAAACTTGCTAGGATTAGGTTTAGGGAAAATTTGGTAAATAAAGATTTACATCTCTTTCCATTGCCATCAATTAAATCAATCATATTAGAGTTATGGTAAATATTAACAAAGGGGATTAGGATGATTGGGAAGATTGATTCTTCCTCTAGATCCTTGTCCTTCCTTTCTTAATCTTCATCCTAACCTCCATGGAAAACCTTAAGATCCGGGCCTTTAGACTACGGAGTGCACCGTTACCTTGAAGGTAAAAGTGCCGTAGGGAGCGGAATCGAAAGGTATGCATGGAGTTCTAATGTTCATAAAAGTTTAGCGATGAAAAGAGATGAGAGATCTTCATCTCTCAAATCCTTCCCTATTCCTAACCCTAACAAGCGAGGAAACTACTCGCTCATTGAGGGGATGAGAGAAAACAAGAATTTATTAAGGAGAGAAAACATCGATTGCAAGTTAATAAAAACTAAACTAAGGCGAGAAAATAAGAACAGATATGAAAAACTAAAATTATTGCAAGGAAAATAACCTACTTACTTTTGATGCACTCTAACTTCAAGAAAATAGAATTTTATTCATGAGAAAGAGGCATAAGAAAATAAAAGGCCTTGGGTTCTATTTATAGGACATAGAAACCCTAGGGCTACAGATTGCACCGCATGTCTAAAGTTACAATTATACCCCTAAAAAGATCTTTCCAGAGCCGCCACACATTTTGGTAAAATTTCTGCGCATTAGGGTTTCTCTCCGCCGCGGAAGGGCGGTCTGGGTGGGCTTTGGGCCGCGGTTCCGCGGCCCAATGATGAGGTCACTTGCTCAATTTTTCTGGGTTGCTTGGTATTTCTCTGGGCTTCCAGGTTCTGTATTCAGATTATCATATGGGCTTCTACAGTGATACCAGATTTTCAACGAACACTTTGCAATGGATCTTTTAACTGTCTTTCTCTTAAATTTGGATCTTTTGTTGTCTTGTTGATGGTGAACCGTTCTTCTGCTGAGCTTTACTAAGATCTTCCTATTTGTTGGTTAAAAATCCTTCTTTTGTGTCGTCTTTTGTGTTTTTCACTGTTTTCGTGCCAAGAACCTGTAACCTGTAACATGTAGCAGACATGGGTCAAAAGCACCTGTTTTTATTCTTAAATGCATAAGAATGGGGCATACAAAATGCAATATTATGTGATAAACACTGTTCCGACGATGTCTCCGGGCTTTCTTTTGGCCCAGTGAGTGCGGCCATCTTTGTTAGCATCTCCTGGAGCTTTTGCTGTTGTTGCTCCTGAGCCTTAGTCACTGATCACGTAAGTGGTCGATGACCTGTGGAGGTACGTCTATCCTCTTTTCCGGATACCATGTAAATGGTGTGTACCACCATGCCCCCAGACTTGGGGTGTTTGGATCCAGTTCCCTTGTGATTCGTCGCAGACACAGGGATCTTCTCCTGCCTTCTCCTTTTATGAACGGTCGAAGTTGAGGGGGCTGTTGCAGCCGATGCTTTCCGTGGTACGCCGGCGGTGAGATGGTCCTCCTCTTGCCGAACCTTCATTTTCTTCTGTCGGCGGGAGTAGTACTTGTCGATTACAGAGTCTTGGACCCTTCGCCAGACCCTATGGATTTTGGAGGATAGCCGCTGAGGAGGATGCTCCAGTTTCGCCTTAATAACATTTTCAGTGGGTGGAGGAGACTTTTTCAACACGGCAGTCGGAGAGTTCTTGTGCACCCTCCTGAGCGGCTCAAAGCTGTTCTCAGTTGGAACAACAGCGTCAATTTCCACCACCGGAGCTGGTGGAATCAGTACAGAGGGAGAGCTGCTCCCAGTTTTCCTCACTCGGCGCCAGTGGCGATGTCGAGCGTGTCTTGTAGATGGTATTGGCTCAGTTACGGGGGTGGCTTCATCATACCCCCTGTTCTGTTGAATGGCTGCCGCTGGTGCCAGCCTATTGAAAACTGACGTCCGCCGAGAAGAAACGTCCAATCTGTCGAAGATTGACTTTTGGGTGGGGGAAGAACTTGTAACGACTTCACCCGTGGTAGGAGTTGGAACGGCCAGCTTTGCGAAGATTGACCCCTTAGCAGAAGAAGCCCCTTTGACGACTTCGTCCATTAGAGTTGGAATGGCTATCTGCTTCGGGATAACTCCTTCGGGTATTGCAGGCTTCTTCATGGGCTCACTGGAACTCAGGCTCAGCCTGTCGAAGACTGATGCAGTAGACTTGGAATTGGACGACCCGTTGATAGGGGCCGCGATAGTCGCAAGCCGATCAAAGACCGACTTATTTGGAGCTTCTTATGACGGCATTGGGACGCTGAAGCTTGCCGGTGGGATCGTGGTCCAAAAGAACAGTCCAGTGGTGGCCTGAGTCACCTGTTCCACTGGCATGACGAAGATGGAGGCCGCTTAGGGCCCATAGGTCACTCCTCCAGCGAGGACGGATTGGGAGTTATTGTTGCAGTTGGTGCAATTGGAAGCCATTTTCTCTGCATGGGAGCAAGACACCAAACCTTAGTACTTCGAATCCAGGGGCAACCATATCAAACCGCGATTCGTTCGCGAACACGACACACGAAGTGTGCAGTGGAAAGAGGAAAAGGTCTCACCGGGCGTGCCAGAATCTGTTCACCGCCGAAAGACGCTACCGGGACGTTTTGACGTCCGGCCTGAATTTTGAGGGCAGATGCTATTTAGATTTATCCGTCTACCTCTCCGAAAATTCCAAGTTGATTTATGGCACCGTGCATCGGAGGTTTAGACGGATGCGGCCATTGTAGCAGACTTCGTCATATTCCCCCTCATTATGAGGGTTTTTTGATTGTGGGGACGCTCTTCCCTGCGGGCGCAAGCCCCTGCAGTTAATTACGTTACCGCATCGCGGTAACCACTTTCGTCTGCTCCAGATGGTCACTTCGTGTCGTGTGTGTTTGTTTTGTTTTTGGTTGCCCGTGGATTGTATACGGAGACTAATTTATGTTGTCGCCCGTAGGGCGTGGATTAGTCCAAATCCGTATTATCTTAGATTTGGGTTTGGGTTGGTTTAAAGACCATTAGTCTTGTTTTAGACTAAGGTCAACTCAAACATTTGTTGAGGATACGTTAGTCTAATTTTAGACCAAGATCTACTCAACAGAATTTTGGGATCATTTAGATACAACGAAAGAGTATTTGGACTCCATCGTTTTAGTTTAAGAACATTTCGGTCCGTTGTGTTTAAGGACATCATAGTCCATGTAGGTTTAAGGACATTATAATACATGGAGTTTAGTTTAGGGATGTTGCGGTTTATTGGGTTTAAGGACATCGTAGTTCATGGAATGTCTGGTTGTCGGGACGCGCCACTTCTCTGAAGACGTTGAAGAATTACAACGACACATATCAGAGGAATGAAGAGATGTACCCTTAAACCAATATTGGTTGGGAGATATGTAGTCAGGTTTGGGACTAAGACCAATTAGAGAAATTGTGAGCGCATGTGCTCGGTTGGTAAGTTAGAGACTTGTGGCCAACTTGGGCTTAACCCACTCAGTTTTGGTTAAAATGTTGAACATTTGTTTGGGTGTTGAACATTTGTTTGGGCTCAGTTCCTTTTTGTTCAATAATGCTGAGCATTAATTTAGGTTCTGACACCCCTCTTTTTTTGTCTTTTATTGAGTATTGAACACTCTTTATGGCGCAGAGCGCTTTATGTACAAAGCCTTTATGTACAGAGCACTTGGCGCTGAGCGCCAGACTTGGAGCGCTAAAGTGCTTCTTTTAAATTAGAGCGCTAAGGAGCTTCTTATAAAATAGCGCCCACGTGAGGAGCACGTGGCGCGCTTGGCACTGAGCACCAAACTTGGAGCGCTTAAAGCGCTTCTTTTAAATTGGAGCGCTAAGGCGCTTCTTATAAAATAGCGCCCACGTGAGGAGCACGTGACGCGCTTGGCGCTGAGTGCCAAACTTAGAGCACTTAAAGCGTTTCTTTTAAATTGGAGCGCTAAGGCGCTTCTTTGGCAGATCTGATTAGTTCTGTGCTCTGAAAATTAAATTCTCGGTTTATAAGAGACTTTGTCTCATGGATCTAAGAACCAAGTTTCTTCTTTTTGTGAAGAGATGCTTTGATCTCTTCTGTTTTTGTGAAAGACTTGGTCTTATAGATCTGTGATCTAGAAAAAGAACTAAGTTCTTCTGATGTGAGAGTTGAACTCTCAAATATGAAGGAGATGTTATGATCTCTCTTCTTTTTATTTAGCTTGAAGAAAATTTCTTTTCTTAGAGCTTGCTCTTATCTTTTTCTTTTCTGAGAACTTAAAGTTTATGGGGGGTGGGGTTCTTCTGTTGTTTGAAACTTGTGGGGAGGTTCCTCCTTCCAAGACTTGAAGTCTTGGGTCCTTTATATTGGGGAGGCCGATTTGTTGAATCAGTTAAGAAAATCTCTCATGAGAGATCTCATATTAATTTGGGGGTGTTTCCCCCATTGGATTTTTGATCCAAGGGCTTCTGTTTTACAGAAGACATCTTTCTTGTTATTAACAAGATTGGGAAAATGTTTTCCTATACAGAAATTATTCTGTATCTTGGTGATTTTTAATCACCATTGGATCTTTGATCCAACGGTGCTCTGATTTACAGAGCACAGTCTTTCTTGTTTGGAAAGATTTTAGGAGTATTTCCTCAACAGAATTAAATTCTTTAATTTGTTGATTCATTCATCTCAGTTGGATATTTGATCCAATGGTGGAGAAAATTTAGTTCTAGTGCTTAGCGCTCTCGTGCTTTGCACGTGAGGCGCTGCCTCAGAGTCTTTGAATCTTAGCGCTGGTGCACTTGGCGCTAGCGCTCTCGTGCTTTGCACGTGAGGCGTTGTCTCAGAGTCTTTGACTCTTAGCGCTGGCGCACATAGCGCTGGCGCTCTCGTGCTTTGCACGTGAGGCGCTGCCTCAAAGTCTTTGACTCTTAGCACTGACGTACTTGACGCTAGCACTCTCTTGCCTTGCACGTGAGGCGCTGCCTCAGTTTAAATTTCAAATTTTGAACAGATCTTTCTTCTGATTGGAGGAAACATGCACTCTTCAGATAGCCGATCGATCTATCACCCAACCTCGGGGTGAGCTGGAGGATGTGTTAATCAAAATCAGGGAATTTATATTCCCTGTGGACTTTATCGTTATAGATACACAGCCTGTAGCAAATCCACGAAACCAAATTCCGGTGATTTTAGGTCGACCTTTTCTAGCAACTTCCAACGCTGTAAACCTATCCTTCGGGAAGATATCAATTGAGCTTAACATTTACAAGTTGGGAAGTGAACCCTCCGAACCCTATGCTCAAGTATGTTCTGTCGAAAGGATGGATTCCGACAGTAGCGAATTTGAACAGCTTCACGATACTGATCTTGACTCCGCTAGTACATTGTTGTTTGACCCTGCTATTTATTATACACGTGCGGACCCTTCTATCAAGCTGTCCAGGTCAACATATAACGCTAAATATGAACTTTTTATGGAGTCCGGGTATCATCCTGTTCTTTCAGATGAGAATATTATTCAGGATATCACTACTACAACAAGAGGTTGCCCCTATGGATTTATCTGTAGGAGCAAATCACTATCCCTACGGATATAGCCGCAGGGACATAAAAATACCCCGTAGGTGCAAAGGCCGCGGGTGCAAGTTCTCGCCCTGAACATGCCCATACGGAGTAATAATTGCCCCTACGCCTTACTCCGTAGGGACATATATCCCTACGGTTTACTCCGTAAGCCCTGATAAATATTTTAATTTATTAGTTTATAAAATAAAATACTTACCTCTACGTATGTATTCGTAGGGCCTGATTATTGCCCCTGCGGAGATATCTGTAGGTCCAGATAAATGCCCCTATAGATAAATTCGTAGGAGAAAGTTTTACTGAGTCTATAGAGATAAAATATCAGGTATCATGATATTTTGTTCCTACGGATAACAGTATAGGGGCAAAGTTTGCACCTACGGATTAATCCGTAGGTGCAATAGATCTCCCTACGGATTAATCCGTAGGGACAAAATATCAGTTTTTAAAAAAAAAATGTGGCTACTGTTTTTTCCCCGCCCTGTGCACAATAATATATAACTCATATAACCAAATACAAAAATATTCATAATCGACATCTCACGCATAATTTATAAAATAAATAAAGAAATGGAATACAATATCAATCTAAATCATCGTAAACAATCAAACAACCACCAAAATCATCCAAAATATATACAATATGTATCAAGTACATACATCCTCAAAAATATTTAAAAAAAGCTACCCTAGATCGGTCCAGCTCCTCCACCTCTGATAAACGCCGTAATCATCTGCTCCTCGGTGCAGCCCTGAGTCGTCAAAAACTCGACCAATGAAGGAGCTGACTGTGCGGGAGTTTGAGCGGGCTGTGGAGCTGCAGGAGTGGTCTGCGCAACCGTAACCGAGGTAGTAGATTACGGAGCCGCAGCCGAAGGAGATGCATGTGGAGCCGCAGCCGAAGCAGCTTGTCGCATCTGTTAAATTTTGTGTGTAATAAATGAGTAAGAATATTTAGGGACTTAGGCCTCTTTTGGGTATCTAGTTTGGAAAACCGTAGTTTATTTTAATTAGATAGTTTTATGTAGGTATGATTAATCAAAGCTAAGTCAACAACCAAATAAGCTCAGGCTACTAATATTGCATATGTAACTATCTATAATGAGATATAATATTTTACTATTAAGTAGTATACGTACCAACATCTCCTTCAACTCTTTGACGGTGGTCTTCAAGACGGCAACATCATGCTCTAGACGTCGCTCACAGGGGTAGGGGAGTAACCGCCGGAGTGGAGTCCAACCTCATATGGGCCCTGCTAGGACCCAGTCCCCGGCCTCTCTCCCATCCTCTGTGGTGCCCTCCGTGTGCAGCATCTAGGACTGGGATCAGCAGCATCAGATCGGTCTGTCCAGTAAAATCGATCCCCGATACCTCCGCCTGCTCCACCACCCGCTCCTACACCCACATTAACCATTAAAATATAAGTATATCATTTAAATTTGAACTTTTAAAAACAAAAATTTCAATCCTGTTAGAATAAATATTAACACTTACGTAATAGTCTTGGGTAGCGGTGTCGGGGAATCGAAGCTCGCCCGTGGCGGGATCTGTCGAGGTGCCATGGATGGCAAGGTACACGGTCATCACGCTCGGTGTACCATCCTGCGCCAGGGTCTGAGCTCTCTGCAATTCACAAAAAAATTACATATATTATAAAATAACTCTTAATATTACATTATATCAGAATAGATCTATTGTAATTTACCGATGCCTCCATGGCACGAGTAATGTTCCTCGAGCCACCTGTATAAGTGGGGCGACCCCTCTTCGCCCACTTCCAATTCTCTTTAGTTTGATCGGCCTGTTTCTGCACAACACATTCAGATTTAGTTTTCTAATTAAGCAACACGAACAAATAAATTATATACTAAACAATGAATTACATTTAAATTATAAACTTGTTTGCGCTGAGAGTCAAAATATTGGCACAAGAGAAGCCATGTATTTACGTCGACTCTCGCAAAAGCCGGAGTATGTAGGAGAGCCGCTTTCTCTGCCTTGGGGGTCGCCATCTACAGGGAATAGCGGTCGATCTTCAGCTCGTTCCTATTGTATCGGATCTTTGATTGCATGTTTTTCATCAGGCCATAGTACAGAGCGTGAAGATCGAGCACTTTCTTAGGGTGATCAGGGTCAGGTATAGGCTGAAAGTCGTAATCCAACTGCAAATACAAAAAAACAATGTATTTAAATTGCAAGTGTTAAATAATAATAAATATATTGGATAATTCAAATGAAAATATATATTAATACCCGAGCCTGATCCCAGAAGAGGGCGAATGAGCGCCGGTGCTGATCGCCCCACTCAACGTGAAGTGGATACTTCTTCACGAGGCGGCTCTCATCCCCCATATACCGGCCGAACCTCTCGGAATAATCACCGGTATAGCGATAATCGGGGGTAAAGAAGAGGGGAATGCTGCCTCCTCCTTAGCTCTGTCGGGCCTCGGCCTGTGGGACTGATTCGGCCTTCGAGTCCCCCTCTCAGGATAGGGCTGCCATGCATCTATAAGAAATATCAAGACAATCAATATTAAGACAAAGTGGTATTAAGAAATCAAGATTTAACGAAAATTGAAGTGCGATATATACCTCCGGCGACAGCAGCACGAGCCTGGGCCCGAGCAGCAGCACGAGCGGGACGATAGTTCCTCCAGTGAGAAACAGCCGGTGATCCGGACGTGGACGCATCCCCTCCAACTAGAAAATAAACATTGACGATAAAATTACATGAAGTTCATGTTTATTCTTAAATGATATGTAAAATGAATAAATATTTTATATTTATTCATACTAACCTGCAGACTGAGCGGAGGGTACCGAAGTGGCGGAATTGGCCTCTGCGCCAGATGTGGACACACCACCTATAATTAGACAATTAAAAATAGATTATATAAGTAATTGCAAAAAGAATGTGTCCCCGACACCGTAGAAAACAGAGAAAGTCGATCCCGATACCGTAGAAAACGGAGAAAGTCGACCCCGACACCGTCACAAGTGGAGTAGATCAACCTGACACTGTCGCAAACGGAGCAAGTCAACCAACGACCTCCCCGTCAGAGCAATGCTTTGACTCGGATACAAGTCAACTCACCAACCACTTACGAGTCCTCTAGACTTGTAAGGGAGAAAATTTTCTTGTGAGATCCTTACGACTCTTAAGATAAAACGCACTTAGGAATCCTCACGATTCCCAACGAGATCCTCTCGACTCGTGGGGAGAAAAGTCTTTATGAGACCCTCACGGTTTATAAAGTTGAAAAGTCTTAGGAAGCAGACCTGAACCTGTTTCGTAAGCCATCTCTACCCTACAAAGAGTTCAAGATGAACTGTTATTCATCATCTACAGGCCACACTTGCTAGAGTAACATACCAACAACACAGCAAAAAAAGAAAGCGATAGTCGGAGATAAAAAATGTGTCCTTTATTCATGAATTCAATTGAATACAAGATACATCATATAAAATAAAAAATGAAATGAATACATGTTATTCATATATTACAGACGTTCAATCGATACAAAGACGACTATTGAGAAGGAGGCGTTTTCAACAAGTCGGCAAGCCGCTCGCGCACTCCTCTCAACTTTTTTTCATGGCAGTCGCTACAACCAACTCCGCTTAGACTCAAGCCCGTTGCTGCAAGCAGGATGAAAGTTTCTCATCGATTTCCCACTGGACAGCTTCGCGACTCTGCGTAACCCGCTCAATGAAGTCGAGCTTCTGCCTCAGTGCCAGCCCGTCCGAAATGCATCGCTACAGATTATCAAAGACGGCTTTTAGTTGTGCAGCGTTCGCTTTGACCTCGGCACGCAGCCGGGCAGATTCACTTGAAGCCTCCTCGCGTTCTTTCTGCCTCAAGGCCACCTCTTGTTCAAAATGGCAAAGGACAGAATACTCTGCTCAACCCATGCAGCTCGCTGGGAGTTCAAAGCCAATACATCCGGAGCGGGATGCCTAAGCTCAATCTCATGCAGACAAGCCTCGATCTTCCTGCAGTAATCAACCCAAGATTCAACGACATCCTCGCTATGGAAGTGCACAAGCGTCGCCAACATTGAATTAACCTCGGCAGCGAAATCTGCAGTGAATGCAGGGGCCTCCGTGTCAAGCTCCTCGATGGATTCACTCAACATACGTAGGCTGGTCACAGCATCCTTGGAAGATGGACGTCTAGAAAAGGGCCCTACCGGCATTAGGATGCAAGACTCGAATGGAGCTGGAGCCGGTGCGATGGCTACAAAATGAATGACGGTTAAAAGCTGACTCGCGAAATAAAGAAATCACACGAGCGATGGAATCTACTATACCGGCTGCGACAGGTGGAAAAGTTGGGAGTACCGGTGGCGCGGCTATTCTCTCGTCCCCTCCTTCAATCTGTAATGCTGCAATCAATGCAAAGAAGAATTAGCAATGATATGGCTGCCCGTAGAAGAAAGTAAAAGATGTTTGTTAAAAATTATACTCACTGACACCAGCAGGCAGGACGATTTCTGTTTGGAAGGAGAAATGTGGGTTTAACACCTGATACAGATGATCAAAAAGGACTCATGCAAAGTTGTGCCAATATACTGTCAGTACAAGGAGGATGATACCCACAATGAAACCGATAAGTTGCAAACCTTACTTTCCAGCATTCCAAAGGATATAGGAGAAGGCGAGAGGACAACACCCGTCATGGCGGCGACCGGAGGTGTGTCAGATGACACAATCTCAGCGTTCGCTACACCTATAAACAAAATACCGTCAGAACGAACTGAAAGGGATTGCGAAATAAAAGTAAATAGTGACCCAAGACCTACCTGATGGGTCATCAGCCAAAACCGCAACGGAAGCACCACCAGGTGCAACGGCTTCTTCGCTCTCCTTCAGTGAAATAGTTTTAGCGCCCGTGGCTTCGTCCCCTGATTCGACGATGGCCGTCGTGACACTCGTGATGCCCGCCGATAGCAAAGAACCACAAGGGGAAAGAGCGGCGGTTTGGGCAGCCCAGACTCCCGAGAGAGAGTAGCAGCTTCGGGCTCTGTGGTCGCCGTCGTCTCACTCGCCATCTCATCGCCAAGACTTGGCCCTACAGGATATGGTATATAAGAATTTGAAGATCAAATTCTAATAAAGGACTCGACGTTATGTTACCTTAGGGCGGCTTCTCGGTTTCTTCCCGAGCCGCGCGCACAACCTGTCTATGGGCGGTAGACAGGGTAGCTGGAGCGTCCTTTGAAGAAATAGCGACGGATGGGGTAGTGCTTAAACCTGCACCCATAACCAAGCTAGCATCACGTTCCCTCACCGCACGCTTCCTACGCTTCTTTTCGGTCTGAGCTATGAGAAGCGATCTCCTCAAGACCTCCGTCAAAGGGACGCCATCGTCCGAACCAAGCTCTGCCTCTGGAGCCACTACGGCGTCCATCATCGACTATTTAAGTGAAGCCTCTTGCAGTACTGGCAGGGGAGCTGGGGCCACAATAGCCGGCTATGGAAGCGTCGCCGCATCGCCACTCGGGATCGGCACCGTGCTCGGGATAATCGTGGTCAAGGTAGTCCCTGCAATAAGACGAAAGAGAGGGTCAAGCCACGGATGAAGAAAAAAGGAATGAAGGCACAATGAGCCGAAGTATACCAAGGCCCAAAGAAGCACGGAGCCTCTCTTCCTCTTCAAATGTTTTGAGGGAAGCCACAAGAGCCTCTTCGGCAGAGTTACCTGTGGAAGAAGAAAGCGTTAGTCGAAGCATAATAAAAAAATAATAATAACCACGGAAAAATATGACCGAAGTCTACCTAACTGTGCGATAGTGATTATTGCTACTTCATCGCGAGCCAGTCGCTCGGAAGTCACAAGGGCAGCTTGAAGATCGGTATCATCTGCAGGCGTGATAAATAGACCCTCATTGGTCCCGTACTCACTTAAGCCTTCACTGTAAGGAGCATGGGGCTCCTGGTCGAATACAACGTCCGCAGACAATAGCGACTTCTTCTTCTGTGAGCGGACGTCGGCAGCCGGGAACAGGAGCTTGTGCTTGGCGGGCAACTTTGGGCGACGAGACCCGATCTCCGTACCCACGCTAGACTCGGGAGACACTGCAGCTGCCGCTTCTACGGGCACACGAGGTAGAGGCTTATCAGGAAAGGTGCGCGGGACCACAACCGCAGCAGCTTCTCTCAAGGGAGGACGAACGATGGTCCGTCGCTTTAGGGGAATGGCTGGATTACCAGCAGGAGCTGCACCCTTGCGATCAAGCAATAATCGCTTTTCTTCCCTAATAACTGCACCCATCGCGTGCTGGTACCATGCCACGTATACGTTCAGGACCTTCGGGACGCAGCTCGGCTCACTGATAAAGAAGTTAGACCCGGTATTAAGCCGCATGAAATGATGTAGCGCATTACGGATACCCTCTTCCGTGGCAACCGGCTCAGCTAGGAAGGCCTTAAGCGGGACATCCTGATTGTAGCTTGATTGTTAAGCAAAACGGTACGGGTTGTATCTCATGAACAATGCCGAATCGTTCTGCCTAAACACTAGAAAGCCCGGCCTGATTGAATATAAGTGAAGAACCTCCCGAGCTTTCAAAGTATAAGCCCCATCTTTGAAGGTGTCCCGCAGCGGCTGCACCATTTTTGTGGATTCTTTGCCGATGGTTAAGATCTTATCGACGAAGGTCATGCCATCCCCAACCGTGCGTGGGAGAAGAACCAAGCCCCGAGCCTCTCGCTGAGTCGGTTTCAAAGAAGCGTCAACTAGCCGCATAACCCGAGGAAAGTTATAACTTTCGTAGAAACGGGGCCGCTTGTGGACTCCAAAAGTACCGAGCACATGCAGCTCGAGCCACGAACTGAAATAATGCATCGGAAAGTTTATGGGCTGCACCCCCGGTTGAGTGGTGTTTGCTGCCAACCTAAGGCCGTGATACAGGTAAGCCAGCCCAGCGACCCCGACGGCCACTTGCATCCTAATAACCATTCGGTAAGATGGGTAGAAGACGGATGACCTCATATGGCGAGGGTGCATTTGGAGCACAAACCAGCTTAGCCATAGCATGAGGAACCCCAAAAAGAACGCCTCTTCGTCGACGTCGGAAGCTGCGAGCTCTGCGAAAGAGATGACCAGGGTGTCAGGGAGAAAGAAATTCCTTTGATCCGCTTCCGCTGCCGGCTGGTTTTCCAAACCAAAACCAAAAAGATCATCGAGTTTGGCGAATTTCGCGGCTTCCTTCGACAGGACTTCTGGGCGGAGAAAACGGGCAATGAAATCTGTGAAGTTAACCCCATGGCTTCCGGATTCGAGAAATAGAATCTCATAAATATTCAACACCTTAATCAGACTTGGGGATTGATGCTGAATGGCATTCTCCGGGGTAAGTCCCATCACTACTGACTTGGCGGCAAAGATGTACTCATCAGGAGGAAGTAGCTCCTCATAATGTTCTCCCCTGACAGGCAAGCCGGAGATCTCCGCGAATTCCTCCAAAGAGATTGAGACTTCCCAATCTGATAGAAGAAAGGTATGGGTCAGAATGTTCCATTGTTCCAAGGAAGCTTTGACCCACCTTACAGGGGACGTGGAATACCGGAAGAGAGACACATAAATCGCGGGGTACAACCCGAGCTTCAGCAGCTGCGATTTCTTGGCCGACAAAATATACCGAGCCCACTGCAAATATCCAGCTGGATGGCGAGGAGTCAAGCCTATCATGTATGGCTGTCCCCAAGGGCGCGACTTCCCTTGACATATACGCCGCCCCAGAGTATCCAAAGCCATCGGTGGCTGTACGGGTATCGCGGCCATAGAGGGCTAAAGGCAACCCTCCGAAGTCCAGTTGACCTCCTCTACGGCATAGTTCGTTGGGGGTGAGTCGGCGTAGTAGATCGCCGAAATAGGCTCCAAAGGCACCGCACACGAGAAACTGCGTCGACCCCGGATGATTTGATTGTACCACGACCCCCATAGATGAAGAGATTTCCGCTCCGGGTCGTGATCTTTGATGAGAGCGAATACTTCCCTATCCACGGGCGCGTCAGCAAATGCGCTCTCTCGACGAATGAATGAGAAGGAAGTGTCAAAAGACATAGTACCTGCGCGAAAAAGAACACGAGTTAGCTGTCAAGGCTACTGTTCAAATTCTGACACTTGGTACTTTGAATTTGTACCACACTGCAATGCAGTAGAAAGGGACCAAAGGGGACCCACAAAATCAAGGTGACGGCTCATCATTGATGAGACAATTACTCATTAAATAGGAAATCCTAAAAGGATTCTCATTTAATGAGAGGCCCCTCGGGCCAAGGAGTTAAACTCCCTCGAGAGCAACGCTCTGCAGACAAGAGTGACATCTGTCAACTCTAATCTTGAGAGGAATAAAATTCCCTAAAAATTTTAAGAGCCATGCTCTGTAAAGACGATGGAATCATCCATCAAAACCCTAAAAAAGCAAAACTTTTGCAGAGCAAAAAACTCCAAGATCTTCAAGATCTGTGAAGAAACTCTAAGAGTTCTTCATGAAATGGGTTAACCTAAAAAAAAGGATCTCTTTAGATCTATGATCTAAGAAAGAGCAAATGTCTGTTAAGAAACCCTAAAAAGGATTTCTTTAGATCTATGATCTAGGAAGAGCAAAGCTCTGTTTTAATTAACGGTTTGAAGATATGTGATCTAGAAAGAGCAAAGCTCTGTTTAATGGGGTCAAGAATGATTCTTACCAAATATTTGAACAAAGAAAGTTCTTGGGGGCAGAGATCTATGCTCTGAAGAGAGAATTCAATTCTCAGAAAAACAAGAAAGGGAGAAGATGAACAAGCAGTCATCTCAAGGGCCAAAGGCCCTATTTATAGGCATTTGAAGTCGATCCGACTTCCAAGACAATCCAACGGTGGAAAGGTTGCCACCGCTGCACTCACGTGTGAGCCACAAGAGCGCAGCCATGGGGGGCATTTGTTTCCCCCAATCAGATAGCAAAGCTCTATTTAAAATTTCAAAATTTAAAATTTAAACTGAGGCAGCGCCTCACGTGTAAAGCACGAGAGCGCTAGCGCTAAGAGTTAAAGACTCTGAGGCAGCGCCTCACGTGCAAAGCACGAGAGCTCCAGCGCCATGTGCGCCAGCGCTATGAGTCAAAGACTCTGAGGCAGCGCCTCACGTGCAAAGCACGAGAGCGCTAAGCGCTAGAACTAAATGTTCTCCACCATTAGATCAAAGATCCAACTGAGATGAATGAATCATCGAATTACAGAAACAAATTATGTTGAGGAAATACTCCTCAAATCTTTCCAAACCAGAAAGATTGTGCTCTGTGAATCAGACCACCGTTGGATCAAAGATCCAATGGTGATTAAAAATCACCAAGATACAGAACAATCTCTGTATGGGAAAATATTTTCCCAATCTTGTTAATAACAAGAAAGACGTCTTCTGTAAAACAGACGCCCTTGGATCAAAGATCCAATGGTAGGAAACACTCCCAAATCAATTAGAAATCTTTCAATGAGAGATTTCCTTAACTGATTCAACAAATCAGCCTCCCCTATATAAAGGACCCAAGACTTTAAGTCTTGTACAGAGAAACCTCCCTATAAGTTTCAAGTTCTCAGAAAAGAAAAAGAGAAGAGCAAGCTCTAAGAAGAAGAACCTTCTTCAAGGTAAAAAAAAAAGAGAAGAAGAGAGATCATAATATCTCCCCAATATTTGAGAGTTTAACCCTCACAACATAAGAACTTAGTTCTTTTTCTAGATCACAGATCTACAAGACAAAGTCTTTCACAAAAATAGAAGAGATCATAGCATTTCCTCATAAAAGAAGAACTTAGTTCTTATATCCACGAGACAAAGTCTCTTATAAATGAGAACTTGATTCTCAGGGCACACAACCGATCTGAGCTGCCAAAACAGAGTCTTAGCACTCCAAGTCTGGCGCTCAGCGCCAAGCGCTCCACGTGCTCCTCACGAGAGCGCTACTTCAAAAGAAGTGCTTTAGCGCTCCAGCGCCCAGCGCTATTTTAAAAGAAGCGCCTTAGCGCTCCAAGTCTGGCGCTTAATGCCAAGCGCTCCACGTGCTCCTCACGTGAGCGCTACTTCAAAAGAAGCGCTTTAGCGCTCCAAGTCTGGCGCTCAACGCTAAGCGCGCCAAGTGCTCCTCATGTGGGCGCTATTTTATAATAAGCGCCTTAGCGCTCCAAGTTTGGCGCTCAGCACCAAGCGCTCTGTACATAAAGGCTATGTAAAGAGTGTTCAACACTCAATAAAAGACAAAAAGAAAGAGAGGTATCAGAACCCAAATTAATGCTCAGCATTATTGAACAAAAAGGGACTGAGCCCAAACAAATGTTCAACACCCAAATAAATGTTCAACATTTTAATCAAAACTGAGTGGGCTGAGCCCAAGTTGGCCATAAGTCCCTAACTTAGACCAACCGAGCCCATGCGCTCACAATTTCCCTAATTGGACTTAGTCCCAAACCTAACTACATATCTCCCAACCAACATTGGTTCAAAGGTACATCTCTTCATTTCTCTGATATGTGCCGTTGTAATTCTTCAACGTCTTTAGAGAGGTGGCCGGTCCCGACAACCAGACATTCCATGGACTATGATGTCCTTAAACCCAATGGACCGCAACGTCTCTAAACTAAAACGATGGAGTCCAAATACTCTTTCGTTGGATCTAAATGATCCCAAAATCCTGTTGAGTAGATCTTAGTCTAAAATTAGGCTAACGTATTCTCAACAAACGTTTAAGTTGATCTTAATCTAAAATAAGACTAACGATCCTTAAACCAACCCAAACCTAAATCTAAAAAAAATACGGATTTGGACTAATCCATGCCCTACGGGTGACAACATAAATTAGTCTCCGTATACAATCCACAGGCAACCAAAAATAAAACAAACACACACGATACGAAGTGACCTTCTGGAGCAGGAGAAAGTGGTTACCGTGATGCGGTAACGTAATTAACTGCAGAGGCTTGCGCCTGCAGGGAAAAGTGTCCCCACAATCAAAAACCCCTCACAATGAGGGGGAATCTAACGAAGTCTGCTACAACGGTCGCATCCGTCTAAACCTCCGATACACAGTGTAATAAATCAACTTGGCATCTTCGGAGAGGTGGACGGATAAAACCAAATAGCATATGCCCCCAAATTCAGGCAAGACGTTTTGTCTTCCCGGTTTTCGGCGGTAAACACCCCCGTAAAGAGGAAATCAAATCCCATAAAGGTCAGAAGAAGAATGTCCAAAGCGTTGAGAGTTATTACTCAAAAAAATCACATCTTTGGATCTCTAAGAGATAGGTTTTAGAAGAGAGCAAAGCTCTCATGATGGATTTAAAATCCATAGGCTTTCTTTAAGAAAAAGGTTCTCTGATGTTCAAAAGCTTTACCTAAAAAGGGGTTCTTTTTGGCAGAGTTAAACTCTGGAAATTTTCAATGGACAGAGAACTAAGCTCTGAAGAGGAGAATTAAATTCTCAAATAAAGCAAAGAAGGAAGAAGATGAAGGAACGGAGGCGTTGCAGAGACGAAACCCCTACATTTATAAGACATGATGGGGAGCGATTCATCTTCCCCGTTCCCTAGGCGGATCCAACGGCTACAAAGGTGACAGCGTTGCACTTACGTGCAAGCCACGTAAGAACAATGCTGTGGAGGCATTTGTTCCCTTATAAAAATTCATAAAGAAAAGGGGAAGGGAGAATTCCCCACTAATGGAAGCATCACGTGTAAGCACGTAATCATCGATCCCTTATAAAGAGACTCGGAGAGGGAAAGGAAAAACTTCCTGCTAGTGGAGCATCACGTGCAAGCACTTGATGCATCTGTATACAGAGTAAGCGGCTCCACTTAGTAAGCGGCAATTAAAGCCTCACGTGTAAGCACGTGATCGTCTTTCACACAAAACGTGTAGGACTTAGTTATAAGACAAACAAAGAGAAAAGAACCTCACGTGTTACCATGTGATGCATTCCCTCTGTTTGGACTGTTGAATACAAACGAACCAAGTTAATTATGTGAAGGGTCACACGCTGCACGTGAGAGGTCTCAGATGCCTTCTGAGCCGATTGTTGGGCTTAACTTCATGGAATCACGTGCTGCACGTGAGGGCTTCTAATGCCTTCTGAGCCGATAGAATTAAATTCTAAATAAAAGGGATAAAAGCCTTATTTTGGAAATATTTTCCACAATCTTTCTAAACAAGAAAGATCGTGCTCTGTAAATCAGAGCACCATTGGATCAAAAATCCAATGGTGATTAAAAATCACCAAGATACAGAATAAGCTCTGTATGGGAAAATATTTTCCCAATCTTGTTAAAAACAAAAAAATATCTTCTGTAAAACAGAAGTCCTTGGATCAAAGATTCAACGGTGGATAAATTCCCCAAATCGATTAAGAAATCTCTCAATGAGAGATTTCCTCAACTGAATCAACAAATTAGCCTCTACTATATAAAGGCCCCAAGACTTCAAGTCTTATACACAAAGAAGAAGAAGAATCCCCCCATAAACTGTAAGTTCAAAAGAAAAGAAGAAATCCTAGGTAAGAAGGAGCAAAACACAGAGAACATCTTACTTCTTCTTCGTCTTCACAAGAGTTTTAACTCTTCCAAAAAACTTAGTTCATGCTTCTGTTAAAATGACCTGCAGAAGCAGATCTCCCCACAAGTTGAGAATTTAATTCTCATCGGGGAGGTTCTGCCATGCAGATCCAAAACCTAGGAGAAGATCTGAGTTCAGAGAATTTAATTCTCCCAAAAGGCATATAAGAATTTAATTCCTCTGATAAAACTAAGGTTTAACCCTTCATATAAGAACTTAGTTCTTTCTTCTGGCGAGAGATCTGCAAAAGCAGATCTCCCCACAAGTTGAGAATTTAATTCTCATCAGGAAGACTCTGTCATGCAGATCCACAACCTAAGAGAAGAACTAAGTCCAAGGAATTAAATCCTTATAAAAATATATAATAAGGGATTTGAGATTTTAAGACTCAGAGAAAGAATTCCATGTATATTGATGATAATGTGTTCACACGTGACCACCTGTGATGAACTCAAAAGAGAGACTGAAATGGATCACGTGTTCACACGTGACCCCCTTCACTGATAGTGCTTAGCAATTATAAAGCAAAAAGGGAATAAATCAAAGGCGGTTTCCATTTCTGGGGCGCCTCACGTGATCCCACGTGACCCAATAGTGCTTAGCGCTCAGAAAAGAACAAGGAAATAAACCCAAAGAAACAGCGCCAACCATTAAGCGCCTCACGTGACCCCACGTGAGCGCCTCAAATTTTTAGTGTTTAACACTACTTCAAGCGACTCACGTGACCCCACATGAGCGCCTCAAATTTTAGTGTTAACACTACTTCAAACGCCTCACGTGAACCCACGTGAACACCTCAGATTTTTAGTGTTTACACTACTTTAAAGCCGCACGTGGGAGCACGTGAGCGCTGAACATATACTGGTGTTTAACACTATGAATGGCCAATATTAACCAAACTTAGACCAAATCTCCCGAGGACAATCTATTGAGCCCCTCATGCTCAGGGTCCCCCAAACCGATCTCAGTCCCAAAAATAGCTAATGAGCTCCAAACAGATGGCATCTAAAATGATGTCTATCCCATCCCCCCTAAGTCGGGACATTGGTTCAAGGGTATATCTCTCCACATCTCTGATGCATGTCGTTGTAATCCTTCAACGTCTTCAGGGAGGTGGCGGGTCCCGACAACCAACAAATTTTTGGTACATTTCCAAACCTATGGATACACCCCAATGGACCGTAATGTCCTTAAACTAACTATGGACCGTAATGTCCTTAAACTAACTGAGGACCGCAACGACCATAAACTAAATTCTACGGACTATGATGTCCTTAAACCCAATGGACCGCAACGTCCCTAAACTAAATGGACTATGATGTCCTTAAACTCCATAGACTATGACGTCTTTAAACCGGATAGACCACAACGTCCCTAAACTAAAACTCTATGGACTATGATGTCCTTAAACCTAATGGACCGTGACGTCCTTAAACTAAAACGATAGAGCCCAAATGCTCTTTTGTTGGATCAAAAATGATCCTGAACCCCCGTTGAGTAGATCTTAGTTTAAAATTAGACTAACGTATTCTCAACAAACATTTAAGTTGATATTAACCTCAAATGAGATTAACGAGCCTTAAAACAAACCAAACCCAAATCTAAGAAAGTACGGATTTAGACTAATCCCCGCCCTACAGGCGATAACATAAATTAGTCTCCGTATACAATCCACGGGCAACCAAAAATAAAACAAACACATACGACATGAAGTGAACATTTAGAGCAGGAGAAAGTGGTTATCGCTACGTGGTAACGTAATTAACTGCAAGGGCTTGCGCTTGCAGGAAAGTGCGTCCCCACAATCAAAAACCCCTCACAATGAGGGGGAATCTAACGAAGTCTGCTACAACGGCCATATATTTCCAAACCTCCGATACACGGTGCCATAAGTCAACTTGGCATCTTCGGAGAGGTGGATGGATAAAACCCAATAGCATCTGCCCCCAAATTCAGGCAAGACGACCTACGCGGTTTCGTCTCTCTTTTCAGCGGTAAACAGTTATCATCGAGTATCCTACTGAAGGAACTAGTGCACCCTGGGTCCTAACCCAAATTAACCCTAATCATCACCCTAACTCAAATTATCCTTAATTAACCCAGTTAACCTAATTAACCCAAATTAACCTTAATCAACACCGTAAGCCTTCAAATTATCACTAATTAACCCAATTAACCCAAATTAATCCTAATCAACACCCTAACACAAATACACTCTATTTTACCTAATTAACCCAAATTAACTCTAGCCCAAATCCTAACCCAAATTAACCTAACCCTAATCATCATCCAAATCCCAACACAAATTAACTCTAGCCCAAACCAAAATTAACCCTAATTAATCTAATTAACCCAAACCCCAACCCTAATCATCACCAACCCTATTTCACCTAATTAACCCAAACTAACCCTAACCCTAACCCTACCTAATTAACCCTAACCCTAAACCGAACCCTAACCCTACCTAATTAACCCTAACCTTAGCCCAAACCCTAGACCTAACTGTAGGGTTCCTAGGCACACTAATGAGGTCTCACAAGGCATCAACCATGCCAATTTCAAATTTTACAAGTGCCGAGAAACCCTAATACGGATTCGTTAACTAGAGATTAAGGCGATAACCGAACAAGTAAACAACTTTACTAAGAAGTGAACGGAAATACAACCTTTGTAGATCCGGTCCTCCACCTCCATAGCTCCATGATGAAGTCCCCTAGCTGCGATCATCGGATCCCGGGCTCAAGTGTCGGCTTCATCGGAGAAAAGAGCGGGCTAGGTCGTCGACTTCGATACCGAAGATGATCTACGTCGAGGCAACACAAGATCAAGCTCCAACTTCACCAAGTCATGAAACTTGTGAAGAAAACACCCTATACTACTTGGCAAGTGGTAGATTATGAAGAAATAGGAAGTGGGTTCACTTTAGAATTGGATTTCTCACTCTTTTTCTCAAGGCACCATTGTTGGTTGCAAGCTTCTTCATCTTGAAGAAGAAGAAGAAAAGAATAAAAGAATATGATAAGTATTTGAAAATAGAAAATAATATGATACTTATCATATTTGCAACCATGATTAAGTGTAGAGAATAAACTAGGGTTATGTGAATGGTTAGGGTTAAGGCTAAGAGACAAAATGGTCAAAGCTTCAAAGCTTCATGAAAGAAACAAAGTTAGCCACCATTTTATTCTTGCCAAAATGAAGAATAAATAAATAAACAAATAGTTAATAAAATCAAAACCCTAACCATTACATAACCATGGTTTAATCATACACACCCAAGTTTGCATGTATCATCAAACATGATACAAACTAGTGCACAAAACTATATCATATATACAATGTGCACTTCAAGTGAGAAAATCCATTTTAAGTGAACTAATACTAGTTAATGTAAAGTAATATATTAAATATATAATTATACATTAAATCATTAAATCATTAAATCAACACTTGATTTAACGATCCGGTCATATCGCATATAACCGACTAATATCAAGTGTATCAATGTATCGAATCAACACTTGATTCGATAACCCGGCTATATCACATACAACCGACCAATGATACAAATCGCGAGAATAGAATACAGTATCACATACTGGTATAATTCTCGGTCCCGCACATATCTCATATGCACTCCTATTTCGTTTCGCTTGAGCCAGGAAACCTCTGTGTAGGACTCTAAAGACTCGTCAATATGCCGGCAGCAGATGATGATCATATCAAGCACCCACAAGCCGCAAGCGGTCTGCTAAACGTAACGGCCACCCGGGTATTGAGCGATCAGAAGATCGACGAGCAAGCCCGCTCACACTCCTGTGAATCCAACCAGTAACACTTACCGTACAGTCCGGTCTCGTCGTCTGATATGTCGCATATCTCGCCTAGGGGTGGTAAACGTCAGACCCCAATAGCTTGATAAGTCGTGTCGATATGAGGTCTATAACAGTTCGAGATACTACTGATAACACTTACCAGTAAATCTCAGCAACCCTGACCAGGGATTTCCGGTTATAGCCAATCGAACACAGCGCAACATCAACTCCCTATACCGGGAGAGACGAATCCCCTCCTATCGCTCATTGCCTCCATGTGATTCGGGACTGTACCCAAAAGCCACCGTTTTGCATGCCCTCTTGGACGTGGTAAGGTGGAAATCAAAGCACAGTGGGAATCACACAAGACTCTATGATGATCTCGGGTCTACAGACTAACCTGTACCAGTGTCACCAGAGAACTGCCATCTGACGTAAGGTATAATACCATCTGGGAGTTCTCGGCGAGTCCGTCCAGTGTACCCAGTCTCCACTGAGCACCCGTATATCATCTCTGATGTCAAACACCAATGGATATGGGATCATCCATCGCCCATCTGTATGGGTCGAGAAGGTATACGCTAATCTACTCTGGTATATCGATGCCCCGTCTCGATACACCCACGACTAGGGACCTTGAAGGATGTACTTATAGACTACCATGTCCCCACTAGTATGATCCGCATCATAGTCCAGGTTGTCAAGCACACATCCTAAGGGTTTTACCAACATGTAACAGAGAGACAATCAGTATACACGTTAAGGTAAAGAGTAACCAGATAGCATACTATCATGTCGAGCAAGAAAGTCCTCCCTATATATGTCCCAGCATCCACTACAATATACATCCTATGTATAGTAATGGCCTCTAGGGCATACATATAACTAACAATCTCCCACTTGCACTAGGGCCATCTGATAGCAGTGGTTGCAATATCTCATACTCAACCATCCCATAAAAGTCTCTCTCTGGGAAAAGGCCTTTCATGAGTAGATTCGCTGTGTTGTCCTCTGAATCTGCTCCCCTAACCTTGATCACCCTGAAGATCAACCATCTCCATGATCAGATGATACTGCCTTAGAATATGTCTGGATCACTGATGGGACAGGCGTTCCTTAGCATAAGCCACAACTCTATTGTCACACAATGGGAGGAACTAAGTTCATCTCATGAACAAAAATACATCCAGACTGCCTCTTTGGTAGCATCTTATGTAGCGATGTATCCAACCTTTATCGTCTAGTTTGTCACGGTATTTACTTGGAACTCTTCCAACATACCGTCCCTGCGCTGAGGGTAAAGACAATTCCTGCGACTGACATTCAGTCGTCCTTATCACCGTGGAACCCTTCCAGTGATTCTCCCCAGGACCAATTGATACCATTTCACTACATGTAGTGAGTATCCTAATATCTAATTACATCTATCTCATAGATGAAAACTCAAGATTTAGGAGGTATCACTTTGATCTTATATGGAGAATCCTTATGATAAGCGGAGATTGACCGAGCGTAGCATAGGAAACTCCTTCCCTATCAAGAGTATGTCATCCACGTACTCTACGAGGATCACCACCATACTCCCTACTACCTTTTTGTTTATACAAGGTTCATCTACCATTTTGATGATGTCAAACTCTTTGACTAAGACATCAAAACATACGTTCCAACTCCGCGATGCCTGCTTTATCACATAAAACATCTTGCACGCGTTTCCGCTGCTCCCACTGTTTACGAAGCCCTCTGGCTGTGTTCTTATAGACGTTCTCTTCTAAATCATTATTTAGAAAAGCAGTCATGGCACCCAACCACCAGATATCGTAGTCATGGTATATAGCCGTGGCAAGTAGGATCTGGATGGACTTAAGCATAGCCACTGGAAAAAGGTTTCATCATTATCCACGCCTGGTCGATGACGAAAACCTTTAACAAGTCTAGCTTTGAAAGTCTTAACTTTTTCATGCACACCAAGTAATCTTCTCAAGATATACTTGCTCCTGATGGGGATTTAACCCTTCAGATAAAGCAACCAAAGTCCATACTTTGTTGGTGTATAAGGATTCCATCTCAGATCGATAAACATCCAGCCATTCTTACAGAGTCTCACTCCAGATGGCCAGCTCGAAACTAGTTGGGTCATCATCTCATGATGCAATTCTCGCTCCCACTGTCATAGAGAAACCAAAGTATCTCTCAGGTGGGTGAGGAACCCTACTAGATCGGCGGAGAGGCTGAGGTTTGTTGGTTACTATTGAATCCTTTGGTTCTACCAAATCATCAGCTGCAGTTTGTATAGCTGGAACATTTCCAGTTCTACATAACAGACCTTGCCTCGAGTTTGTCCGGATTTTGCTTTTAGACATAGGCCGGACAACCCAAAATCTTAACTAACTTAAGATATGGGCTCTTCCCATTCCATATCACATATGAAGTGGTAGGCAACTGATTTGATCGGAACCCTATTCAATAGGTATGCAACTTCATAAGTGCATAACTCCCAAAAGGAAATAGGAAACTCAGTTGTACTCATCATAGAGAGCACCATATCATTTAGGGTGTGATTTCTCCGCCCCGATATACCATCGTGCTATGGTGTATACGGAGGAGTAATGCTGAGAGAGAATCTCATTCTCCTTTAGAATAGTCCAGGAATTCTATGCACAAGTATTCTCCTCCCTGATCTCATCATAGGACATAATACTTATACCCGTATTTTGGTTCTCTACTTCTAACTTATATTCTGTGAATATCTCAAAAGGTTCGGACTTGTGTTTCAACAGGAACATATGTCTGAATCTTGAGAGATTATCAGAGAATGTAATGAAGTACAAAGAACCGGTCTTGGCATGTGTAGACAGGGGACCTTCATACATCAGTATGTATCAATCCCAAAAGTTCACTAACTCTTTCTCTATTTCCAGTAAACAGAGCTATAGTCATCTTATCTCTGTGACATGACTGGCAAGTTTCACAAGATGTAAATTCAAACTGATTTAAATATGCATCTATGTGTAACTTAGCTAGTCGGGTCGCATTGATATGACCTAGTCTACGATACCTCAAGAAGGATCCGTTCATTTCTGAACTCTTCCCTTGTGTGTGTTCCGTATACTAAAGAACTGTAGTTTGATTTAGAACATCAATGCTTTTAGATAACGTGCCTGAACCGATCAACTTTTGATATAGAAAATGTTCAAAACATTATCCAACAATACAAAATTTTATCATTTCTTTACTAATAAAGAGACCGATATGATTTTGTATATCAGGTTCGGTATCTAATAACATTCGTTCAGAATCAATGTATTCTGGTAATACAGGGTGACAGTGACCAACAGACTTGGCTGCAACACTTGCACCGTTTTCTGTCTCATGAAACTTATCACCCGTTCTCAGTTCTCTACCTTTCTGTAGCCCTATGTAACAGATTACATATCTGGGATCCTGATCCGATATCAAATACCCAGGACGCAGAGGATACTGAGAAACAGTCCTTTGTAATGAACACACCCGAAGAAGATGCATCATTATGCACTTTCTTCGTTTGGGCGGCACGGGAAATCTGGTATTTCCCAACTTCCTGTTCTGTCTTATAACAATTATAAGTTGGAGCGTGACCAACGTTCCCCAGCTCAGTATAACAAGCGGGTTCGGTTAATATATCCGTTTTATTATCTTGATTAAGGCGTGATATGGTCGCTACCTGGAGAGAGAGAGAAGAAAACACTTAGCCTGCGCTCTTGCAAGAATAGATTGGTTATTATTTTATCTAATCAGGATGGCTCCCACTGTTTTTATCAAATCTTCCTTCAAACCCTAAAAGGAAAGACTAGCCGGGATTAATTACACGCTACAAGTTCACCAATCTTTCAGCCAGGCCAGTGTCGGTACTTTGAGGGAGGTCCCCCGTGCTTTCGCACGAACCTAATTAATGTAAACCTCGTTTTCCCAGAGGCGTAACCCCGTTGACACCTTTCTAGACACCTACTTGATCGGCTAATTGTAATGTGTAAAACTCTCCCAGGAGTAACAATTACTCGCAGTGGGTATCGGGATCCAACTATCTCATAAAAGGTATGCAATCTCATTGCAAATTTCAACACTTGAAATTCCCGATAATATTTTGCCCCTAACCTCCTATGACCTTGACAAAGGCCAACAAACCATAGGATGCTAGTCAAGTTCAACCCGTCATTTCCTGATTGAATTAAACCCACCCGCACGACCCTTGAAAAAGACCAACAAGGTCGCACGACTACCCTAACCCAATCTGCATCATATGCATAAGCAGATAAGCACCAGTTAGCTACCGCACACTACACCTTGACAAAGGCCAACAAACGCAGCACGAATACTAACTACTACTTATCTGAAATGACGGAGGGCTACGACAGGTTTTTCTGAAAACCTGTTGCGTAATGAACTTGATATCGTTGTAGGATCGAATGATTTTAAAATGGAGTGTTTCTGAGGCTTTTCTAGTTTTGCTAAAGGAGTCATTCCCGGTGAAGGGATCGTCGGTCCTTTCCTCGTCGAATGAGGTGCGGGATATATCATATATATCACTGTGCAAAGCAGAAACTATAGAAGCAATCAAAAGACAAACCGAGAGTTGTAGCATCTGCCAGTTATTGCTAAAGGAGTCACTCCCGGTGAAGGGATCTCGGTCCTTTCCTTATTGAATAAGGTGCAGGATGTTCTACAAGGAACACCGCGATGCAAAGCAAGAACTGTAGCTACCTTTATTATTTTTGAAATTCGATTCCACAACATCTTAGGTTTCTTTTATTTCATTAATCATATTAATGAAGTCCCATCATTTAAGTATCTAAACATTACAGATAAATACGACGTACACTTATGACATCCGCATTCGCCTCGATGTCCCCTCGTGCACCGTTAGGTTAGGTAACTAACGGCAGAGCGGGGCAGGGCTAGCGTGGGTGTAAAACATAAGTAACGCCTATATAATATATCGTATATACTATATACTGTATCTATCACAGAACATCACATGATCACATCACAGATATCGCAGCAGAAGAAACATATGAAATATTGGATATACTAGGACGTCCGTGTTTTCAATACGAGCCAGTATAAAACACGGATTCCACGGTCGCGATGAATAGCCAATCCCACACCCCTAGACCCCTACGAGAGCGGCAAGCAACCCTACCAATTCTAGAGTTAGGAGACCCGGACTCGACTCCTCGAGTTGGTCTCCCACTGGACTCCAGAACCCGGTTACTTGTGCTCCCCTCCTTGGGTCTATCCTAGTGCGGAAAATTAAATAATATACAAAAGGTGACATCTTCCGCTACCTGGAAGTGCCCCAATAAAAGAATATTACATACAAGTTTTTACATGAATGAAAATGAAAAACACTCATCTCACATAAAAAAAACCCGGCTATTCAAACACGACGATCCAATATAACATATCCAGCAACACATAACATCACATGTCATCAACGTAAGTAAATATGCGCATCCCAATTGTCGTTGACATATAGCAACGAAACCGGAGATATAACATATTACACTTACGGTCACAGAAAAGAAAGTGTAAAGCTACAACAGTTGGAATCCGCAACTTCCTTAGACATCGCATGCCTAACCATCTGAATTCCATAGACATCACATGCCTAACGATTATAAACCCCGCATTTTAGTCTCTTTATCGAAAACTCTTTTCAATATCAAGTCGGGCAATTCAACAAGATTCCCGACATTTTGATCGAATGCTCGTCGCAAACTTCAGTAGACGGCCGCACCCCCGATGCCGTCGACGAAGTGCACCAAGGCGGAACACCGCTGCCGCGAGCACCCGAACGGATGCTTTCGGCGACGGGGTTCTCCTACAGTCACTTGGTCGGGGCTATGGGGTGTAGCAGTCTATTAAGTTTATCCGGCGAGTATCCGCGTACGCTACGTGATTGCGACAGACTTTTGATCACATCAAAATTCCGTGGCAACCGATCAAGTGAGACTAAAGTGCTGTGTTTATAACATCCAAATCAGTTATCTCATAACTACTTGTGGATTCCAAATATTGTATCACATTCCAGATAAATAGAAAATGTCAAACTTTCCGATCGAACAACCAAACACCCAAGTTTTCCCGATACAGCTCAACACATGAAACAAGTTTAAAAACATCCAGTTCATACCTCAGTACCAACGGTCCAGCCGTAGAAGGGTCAAGCCAACGCCTCATATGTGGCACGCCGTACTACCCCAAACCTTAAGGTTCTAAGGGCAGTTCAAGACGGTCACATAATCGAGTTAAGGTTTGTTGTCTTCTAGAGGGACCATCGTGTTACTTGCACTACTTAGAACGTCATTAAACAACGGAAAAAATCCAACACTTGGAAATTTTCCGGCAGGGGAAAAAGTGGGTATTTATATCCAGTCGAACTTTTTAACATATTCAAAAATTATCCGGAAAACACATAGACAAAATTAGACAATCCGATCGAATCTACGAAATCCCAACACAACCCCAGAAAACTCAACTGTTGAGTAAATATTAAAAATTCCCATAAAATACAGCACTACCAGACAAGAATTACTGTGCAAACCACGTGGCCTAACTCACCAATATGGCCGCGGAACCGCCGCGAAACCCAGGGTGGGGCCGCGGTTCCGCGGCTCTTTGGTCAAGTTAGAGTCACGTGCTTCATAGTAACTCCTACAATTCCCTGCTGAATTTTTTGGCAATTTTTAATTCACAAAAATCCAAATTTTCAGAAAATTTCCAGAGAGTGGTTTGAGTTAGGGTTTCGGGGTTCGTTCGGATTTCTAACATCGTCTACACTTCGCCTAAATCTCTAGCTAGGCTCTGATACCATTGTAGGGTTCCTAGGCACACTAATGAGGTCTCATAAGGCATCAACCATGCCAATTTCAAATTTTACAAGTGCCGAGAAACCCTAATACGGATTCGTTAACTAGAGATTAAGGCGATAACCGAACAAGTAAACAACTTTACTAAGAAGTGAACGGAAATACAACCTTTGTAGATCCTGTCCTCCACCTCCATAGCTCCATGATGAAGTCCCCTCGCTGCGATCATCGGATCCCGGGCTCAAGTGTCGGCTTCATCGGAGAAAAGAGCGGGCTAGGTCGTCGACTTCGATGCCGAAGATGATCTACGTCGAGGCAACACAAGATCAAGCTCCAACTTCACCAAGTCATGAAACTAGTGAAGAAAACACCCTATACTACTTGGCAAGTGGTAGATGATGAAGAAATAGGAAGTGGGTTCACTTTAGAATTGGATTTCTCACTCTTTTTCTCAAGGCACCATTGTTGGTTGCAAGCTTCTTCATCTTGAAGAAGAAGAAGAAAAGAATAAAAGAATATGATAAGTATTTGAAAATAGAAAATAATATGATACTTATCATATTTTCAACCATGATTAAGTGTAGAGAATAAACTAGGGTTATGTGAATGGTTAGGGTTAAGGCTAAGAGACAAAATGGTCAAAGCTTCAAAGCTTCATGAAAGAAACAAAGTTAGCCACCATTTTATTCTTGCCAAAATGAAGAATAAATAAATAAATAAATAGTTAAAAAAATCAAAACCCTAACCATTACATAACCATGGTTTAATCATACACACCCAAGTTTGCATGTATCATCAAACATGATACAAACTAGTGCACAATACTATATCATATATACAATGTGCACTTCAAGTGAGAAAATCCATTTTAAGTGAACTAATACTAGTTAATGTAAAGTAATATATCAAATATATAATTATACATTAAATCATTAAATCAACACTTGATTTAACGATCCGGTCATATCGCATATAACCAACTAATATCAAGTGTATCAATGTATCGAATCAACACTTGATTCGATAACCCGGCTATATCACATACAACCGACCAATGATACAAATCGCGAGAATAGAATACAGTATCACATACTGGTATAATTCTCGGTCCCGCACATATCTCATATGCGCTCCTATTTCGTTTTGCTTGAGCCAGGAAACCTCTGTGTAGGACTCTAAAGACTCGTCAATACGCTGGCAGCAGATGATGATCATATCAAGCACCCACAAGCCGCAAGCGGTCTGCTAAACGTAACGGCCACCCGGGTATTGAGCGATCAGAAGATCGACGAGCAAGCCCGCTCACACTCCTGTGAATCCAACCAGTAACACTTACCGTACAGTCCGGTCTCGTCGTCTGATATGTCGCATATCTCGCCTAGGGGTGGTAAACGTCAGACCCCAACAGCTTGATAAGTCGTGTCGATATGAGGTCTATAACAGTTCGAGATACTACTGATAACACTTACCAGTAAATCTCAGCAACCCTGGCCAGGAATTTCCGGTTATAGCCAATCGAACACAGCGCAACATCAACTCCCTATACCGGGAGAGACGAATCCCCTCCTATCGCTCATTGCCTCCATGTGATTAGGACTGTACCTAAAAGCTACCGTTTTGCACGCCCTCTTGGACGTGGTAAGGTGGAAATCAAAGCACAGTGTGAATCACACAAGACTCTATGACGATCTCGGGTCTACAGACTAACCTGTACCAGTGTCACCAGAGAACTGCCATCTGACGTAAGGTATAATACCATCTGGGAGTTCTCGGCGAGTCCGTCCAGTGTACCCAGTCTCCACTGAGCACCCGTATATCATCTCTGATGTCAAACACCAATGGATATGGGATCATCCATCGCCCATCTGTATGGGTCGAGAAGGTATACACTAGTCTACTCAGGTATATCGATGCCCCGTCTCGATACACCCATGACTAGGGACCTTGAAGGATGTACTTATAGACTACCATGTCCCCACTAGTATGATCCGCATCATAGTCCAGGTAGTCAAGCACACATCCTAAGGGCTTTACCAACATGTAACAGAGAGACAATCAGTATACACGTTAAGGTAAAGAGTAACCAGATAGCATACTATCATGTTGAGCAAGAAAGTCCTCCCTATATATGTCCCAGCATCCACTACAATATACATCCTATGTATAGTAATGGCCTCTAGGGCATACATATAACTAACACTAACCCTAACTCTAAGCCCTAGTATTAACCCTAAAATCAACAATAACACAAATAAAAGCATAATTATAAGTTAAAAATTGAAATTAACTCACTTTAGTAGCAGTTTTGTCGGCGATTCTACTGTCGACGAGACACAGTCGACGACGCGAGCTCGCGGGATTCTACTGTCGACGAGGAAGTCGAAGATGGTGTACTAGCGATGAGGAGGCACATATAGGTATGGTGGTGAGGAGGCGCGCGTGGGAGATTGGTGATGAGGGAATTGGGAAATTTTGGGAACGATGAGAAAATTTCTGGGCTTTATTTTTTTATAAATAAGCCTTTGATGCCCCTACGGATTAATCCGTAGGGCCTTCTTTTGCGGCTCCATAGGGCCAAATCAATGATTACATTTTAATATTTTTTAATTAATCCGTAGGACGCTGTAGGGACAAACCGATGGCCCTACGGATTCTTATACTCATAGGGGCAACCCCTTATTATAGTAGTGTATAGATGAAAGCTTTGAAGAAATTTTCGCTGAAGAACTCGCATTCTTAGAAGACATGGGCGTTGTGATGAATCAACCCCCACTCAAAGAAGTTGAACCGCCACCCCATTTTCTTATCCGGAACAAGAATGCGAGTAATCCATCATCACTATTTCGTCTCTATAAACCGAGACGTAAACCCGTTCTATTACACCTCTTATCTCTTCCCCACTTCTTCACGTCGATAGGTGACATGTTCTTCTACCAACCTTGGTGCTACATTGGTAAAAAATTTGAATGGTTGGTGTTGACTTTTGGTCTTTATAA